>CM052700.1:13869767-13907584 GCA_028551405.1 Uromys caudimaculatus
AGGTCCCATTTGTCAATTCTTTATCTTAGAGCATAAACCATTGGTGTTCTGTTCAGGAACTTTTCCCCTGTGCCCATGTGTTCGAGACTTTTCCCCACTTTCTCTTCTATTAGATTCAATGTATCTGGTTTTATGTGGAGGTCCTTGATCCACTTGGACTTGAGCTTTGTATAGAAAGATAGGAATGGATCAATTCTCATTCTTCTACATGTAGACTGCCAGTTGAACCAGCACCATTTGTTGAAAATGCTGTCTTTTTTCCACTGGATAGTTTTAGCTCCTTTGTCAAAGATCAAGTGACCATAGGTGTGTGGGTTCATTTCTGGGTCTTCAATTCTATTGCATTGATCTGCCTGCCTGTCACTGAACCAATACCATGCAGTTTTTATCACTATTGCTCTGTAGTACAGCCTGAGGTCAGGGATGGCGATTCCCCCAGAAGTTCTTTTATTGTTTAGTATAGTTTTTACTATCCTGGGTTTTTTGTTATTCCATATGAATTTGAGAATTGTTCTTTCTAAGTCTATGAAGAATTGAGTTGGAATTTTGATGGGGATTGCATTGAATCTGTAGATTGCTTTTGGCAGGATGGCCATTTTTATTATATTAATCCTGCCAATCCATGAGCATGGGAGAGCTTTCCATCTTCTGAGGTCTTCTTCGATTTCTTTCTTCAGAGACTTGAAGTTCTTGTTATACAGATCTTTCACTTGTTTGGTTAGAGTCACACCAAGATACTTTATATTGTTTGTGACTATTATTGTGAATGCTGGGAAGTGTTTGCTGATGGAAGCATGATAAGCTGTCTCCTGAGAGGCTCAGGCAGAGCCTGACAAATACAGAGGCGGATGCTCACAGCCAACCATTGGGCTGAGTGTGAGGTCCCAGATGGAGGAGTTGGAGAAAGGACTGAAGGAGCTGAGGGGGTTGGTAGACCCATGGAGGGAGCAACAGTGTCAACCGGTCAGACCCTCCGGTGCTCCCGGAGACTGGACCACCAACCAAAGAGTACACATGGAGGGACCCATGGTGCTGGCCACATATGTAACAGAGGAGGGCCTTGTTGGCCATCAGTGGGAGGAGAGGCCCTTGGGCCTGAGGGTGTTAGATGCCCCAGTATAGGGGAATGCTAGGGAGGGAAGACAGGGGTGGGTGGGGGAGCACCCTCATAGAAGCATGGGTAGCGGGGATGGGATAGGGAGTTTCCGAAGGGGAGACCTAGAAAGGGAAAAACATTTGAAATGTAAATAAAGTAAATATCCAATCAAAAAAATTTTCCTACACAAAAATATGGCTCTTAGCCTAACATTCCCGAGAGACATCTCACACACACACACACACACACACACACACACACACACACACGCTCCCACGTTTGCAGCCACCTCCCCGTATTTCTTCCATGGCTTATGAGCACCAGCTAAAGCAGACTGCTCTCTGAGTATCCTGCTCAGTACTGAGAGGGCTGTCCTGTACATGCTTCTTTTCCCCTCTCTCCCAGGTCTTTGTGTGACTTCTGTTCTAAGGCTTGGGTTAGCACTCAGTCTGTCAAGACCTATGTGCTAATGAGCCCACCATAGAATAAGCACTTTTATATTTAATTAAGAACTTACCAGATGAATTGTGGTTGTAAAAAAAAAAAAACAAAAACAAAAAACCAGTATAAGCACAATACAGAAGATTGAAGGGGGAGAAGGAGTCCACCGTCAACATTGTAATTCATATTCGGTCAGGTTTTTAAAAAGTTATTTGTTTTCTTTCTTGTATGTATTAAGTATAGGCACACATGTGGTACAGCAGACATGTGACATGGTGCATTTCTGGAGGTCAGAGGACAACTTTCTAGGGTCAGGTCTCACCTTCTACTTGGAAGTAATGGCTCTTTTCTTTCTGTGACTTCACTGGTACTCAGCCTGCTGGCTGTATGGCTGTCAGTTTTATTTCTTTGCAACCTCCTTCAAAAGTGTTAATTTTATTATTACTATTATTGTGTGTACATGATACATGAGTGTGGGCACACATGTGCCACTGTACATGGAGGCCAGAGGATGACTTTGAGGAGTTGGTTCTTCCCTTCTACTGTGGAGTTAAGGGACTGAACTCAGGTCGTTCAGCTTATACATCAGATACTTTTATTTGCTGGGCCTTCTTTCCATTTCCCTCAATTTTTTTTTAATAAATTGCTTTTAAAAATATGTGCCAGCTACTGTTAACTGCCCACATACTACATGCTGGACTCAGTACATCAAGGGTGTGAGAACAGGGCCATGTCTTACACTCTTTCTTAAAGATAATTATTTGAAATTTTTATTTTAGGTTTATTTAGATTTATTTTTATGCCTGTATTACCTGTGTATGTGTTTGGTGCCTGAGGCTGTCAGAAGAGTTCATCAAATACACTGGATCTGGAGTTACAGACAGTTGTAAGGTGCAGTGTGGTGCTGGGAGCCAAAACCCCAACAAGTGCTCTCAGTCACGGAACCACCTCTGCAGCCTCAGATCATTATTAGCAATAATAGGAAATAAATTCAAAATTAAGAAAAGTGTAACTAAGTGGTTTCAGTATGCGTGCTGGGCATTGAGTTTGGGGCTTTGGACAACAGGTATTGCTGCCCAAGCCCTCCTCCCTTAGTCCTTCCCAGCCTGCTTCTTGGCAGCCTTTGGAGCAGCTTCCAGCTCGGGATTGCGGTCCACACGTGCACGTTCATCCATACGTGCTGAGAGAGAAAGAAAGCTGGGGAAGAACCAAATTATAGGAAACGTGTAATGTCGTGACATACAGAAAATCAGAATTGCCAGTAAGTGGCTTTGAGCCTCTCACCCAAGTGAAAGAGAGAATTCTGAGTAGAAGGTAAATGCAGGTGGCTGATGTTAACGTGTGTGTATTTGTAGGCCCACGTGTTATTTGTGCTAGCCTGGTCTATGTGTCAGTGTGGATTGTGTTCATTTGTTCCTGTTTGGCTCCCTTGTCTACAAAGATGCTGCTTATTGCTTACTCTTAAATTCTTTAGTATATAATGAATGATACATTACATCTGCTAGAATTCTGCATCACCAGCTGCGGGGCTGGAGCAGCACTATATTGTTTGGTAGGCAGTGCAGGTTCCTTGTATTCTGATAATCTTAAGAATTTTAACCTTGTCTGGTGGTGGTCCACAGTTTTAATTCCAGCACTCTGGAGGCAGAAGCAGGTGAATGTCTTGATTTCGAGGCCAGCTTGGTCTACAGAGTGAGTTCCAGGACAGCCAGGGCTACCCAGAGAAACCCTGTTTAGAAAAACAAAAGACGGGCTGGAGAGATGGCTCAGCGGTTAAGAGCTCCGACTGCTCTTCCAAAAGGTCATGAGTTCAAATCCCAGCAACCACATGGTGGCTCACAACCATCCGTAATGAAATCTGATGCCCTCTTCTGGGGTGTCTGAAGACAGCTACAGTGTACTTACATATAATAAATAAATAAATAAATAAATAAAATTTAAAAAAAAACCAAAAAAAAAAAAACAAAAGACAAAGCAAAAATGATCTTCACCTCAGTTATGACTATAATACAAATGAAAGGGTAGCTTTGGCCCCATGACAACAACTTTATGGCTGAGCACATGTGTAGTAGTTCAGAATAGAATCTGTCGTGGTACTGCTTAGAATTGCAGTTGCTTCTAGGCTGTTTGGGATGTCATCTGCTCCTACATGTGAGCTGTGAAGCTCTCATCAGCAAAGAGGGCAGCACTGTCCTGAATCTCCCTGGCTTTGCTTCTAATGGTATCCATGAGTCTCTCTAACTCATACCAGAATTAAAATAATGCAATATGTTAGTAACTCCTGCTTCCTAGAGACCTAGAGACCTCTGCTGTAGCAGGTCTGTGATTTCCAGTTAAACAGGTAGCTGGGGAGAAAGCTCAGTCATCCAAGCATGAGGGCCCAGTTTGATCCCCAGAACCCACGTGGAAATGATGGGTTTGGCGGTGCTTGCTTGTAATCCCAGTACTGGGGAGGCAGAGACAGGAGGATGCCCTGAGACTTGGCTACCCAGCCAACTGCCTTAGCCTACTTGGTGAGTTCCAAGCCAGTGAGGTACTTTGCCATACCTGGGGAGTAACAACTGAGGTGGACCTCTGGCTTCCCTCCACTTGAATTCTTACACATACGCATTACATGGCAAAAAAATATTCTGAAGTAAGAGCCCGACAATCTGAGGTAGTAACCCATTCATTGCTTATTAATAATCCCTTTAGACCTTAATGGCTTATAATATGTTAATGGTGAGAGAATTACCCTTTCCCCCTTCTCCTGTAAACAATAGAGGATAACTAGGAGGCCATGTAGGTAAGTTTCAGGTTAAGACACTGACAGTAACACTCAGAGTAACAGCCAGTACAAGATTTCCTTACTGAAAAAATCCCTAGTGATTTTTCTTAAATTTGCTCCCACAGAGAAAGCAAAAGCCTCCAACGGCTGTGTGCTGATACACTGCTTAGCTGGAATCTCTCGCTCTGCCACCATTGCTATTGCCTACATCATGAAGAGGATGGACATGTCCCTAGATGAGGCTTACAGGTAAGGACAGGAACATGGCTTATGGGACTTGCTTTTCATTTTCCCTGAAACAGAAAGAGCTATGAAGGTGGGTGACCAGATGAACGTAGACAAAGATGATTTTGGTCACGCACGTCACAGGTTCCTGGTGACTTGTAGTCTTGCAGAGACTGAGGAGGAGCGTAGTTCTGCTTAGCTTCTATTCTTCTAACATGTGGTGTTCATCCTCAGCTACTTTTAGTAACAGTAGATCAGGAAGTCCTATTCCTTTCCCTCAACAGAGAAGCCTGGCCTTTCTGATTGACAAGTGGAGAAAGCGGCTCTTGCACAATGCCTCTGAGTCTGCTCTGTTTGACTGTACTGCCGAGATAGAAAGGCCTGACACACTGGTGTATAAAATCTGAGTAAAACGTCTGTCCTGTCTAATTGCCAGATTTTACAGGTAGTAATTTTGACTAGGCTTCCCTCTCCTTCTATCTCAGGAAAGGACAAAAATGGCAGGGCTGCTGAGGACTTGTGTGTTCTTTGGTGACAAATGAGACTGAGTTCACTGCATGCCCTGTTGACAAGAAGTAGTTGGTTTTCATAAGAGAACGAATAAGAATATGTAAATTCTGGAATAACAAAACAAGCTGCTTAGACAGAGTGTCTTCCTGGGTGCTAGAAGGGATAGGTCCTTTTTTTTTTTCTGTACTACCTTGCTTCAATTAGGCCTCTGTCCCTGTGTCCTTCTGCTAAGGCTGAAGTCAGGTGGGAAGGCCCACACTCTTCTATCCCATTACAGTTTTATTATGTGAGTTTTCAGGTTGGAACCAGATATTGGATAGTCCAAAGTTTGAATCCCGCTCCATCGTTGAGTAGCTGTATGGCTTGGGACAAGTGAACTTAAGGACTTTGCAACCTGCTCTAGATACAGCAGGTTAAGGACTGAGTAACTCAGCCACAGCAGCACAGTGCTTAGCACCCAGAGATCACTTTGTAACTGACTTTTCTAACATTTTGAATATAGAAGATTCAGAACTGGGTGTTCTGACACTGTGTTCTGACCATCTGGTGCCACCTCTTTATGGGGAATGTCTTGAGAAGTGAGTATGGGCGTTGAAGAGGGAATCCTGGAATGTTGAAAGTGGTGAGTGGCTTAGCCTTGCTGTGCTGGTGTCAGTGGCAGGGAGCGGGGCATTTCCTAGGATTGAGCAGAGTCCTCTTATCAACTGCATGGGAAGCCTTGGCTTCTTGGAAATAAGGAGCCCAGAGGGCACTCTCTAGTGTGCACCCACCATGCCACAGCTCCCCTGATAAGGTGTTCACCTTAACCCTGGAATTGTAAATGAAGCCTCTTCCAAAGCATTGGGAAGGTGGAGTAATGCCCTGTCCCACTTTCTCTTAGTATTCTCAAGACAAAGTACAGTTGTAAAACTCAGGGGGTTTGCTTTGTCTTCTCTACAGATTTGTGAAAGAAAAAAGACCGACTATATCTCCGAATTTTAATTTTATGGGCCAACTCATGGACTATGAGAAGACAATTAATAACCAGACTGGAATGTCAGGGCCAAAGAGCAAACTCAAGCTGCTGCACCTAGATAAACCCAGTGAGCCTGTGGCTGTAGCCTCAGAGGGCGGATGGAAGAATGCACTGTCTCTCAGTCCAGCCTGCACCAACTCTACCTCAGAGGCATCAGGACAAAGGCTTGTGCACCCTGCAAGTGTGCCCAGCTTACAGCCTTCGCTCTTAGAGGACAGTCCACTGGTCCAGGCACTCAGTGGGCTCCAGCTGTCCTCAGAGAAGTTGGAGGACAGCACTAAGCTCAAGCGTTCCTTCTCTCTCGATATCAAATCTGTTTCGTATTCAGCCAGTGTGGCCGCGTCCTTACACGGCTTCTCATCAGAGGATGCTTTGGAATACTACAAACCTTCTGCCACACTGGATGGGACCAATAAGCTCTGCCAGTTCTCCCCCGTTCAGGAGGTATCAGAACAGACTCCAGAGACCAGCCCGGATAAGGAGGCGGCCCCCATCCCCACGCAGCCCCAACCTACCAGGTCTTCAGAGAGCCAGGTCACACGGCTACACTCAGTGAGAACCAGCAGTGGTGGGTCCACCCAGAGGCCCTTCTTCTCACCACTGCATCGGAGTGGGAGTGTAGAGGACAATTACCACACCAACTTCCTTTTTGGCCTTTCCACCAGCCAGCAACACCTCACCAAGTCTGCTGCAGGGCTTGGCCTCAAGGGCTGGCACTCAGATATTCTGGCTCCCCAATCCTCTGCCCCGTCCCTGACCAGCAGTTGGTATTTTGCTACAGAGCCTTCACACTTCTACTCTGCCTCAGCCATCTATGGGGGCAACACCAGTTACTCTGCCTACAGCTGTAGCCAGCTGCCCACTTGCAGCGACCAAATCTATTCTGTTCGTAGACGGCAGAAGCCTAGTGACAGAGCTGACTCAAGGAGGAGCTGGCATGAAGAGAGCCCCTTTGAAAAGCAGTTTAAACGCAGAAGCTGCCAAATGGAATTTGGAGAGAGCATTATGTCAGAGAACAGGTCGAGAGAAGAGCTGGGCAAAGTGGGGAGTCAGTCTAGCTTTTCAGGCAGCATGGAAATCATTGAGGTCTCTTGAGAAGACCTTGTAACTTTTGTTGACAGTTTTGTTTCCTGTTCACAAAAATATTCCCTGTAAATCTGAAATATGTATATGTACATACATATATATTTTTGGAATATAGAACTACGGTATAAAAGCAACAGATGGATCAACACAGTTGTTCTCTCAGCACCTGCACTGAGAATAGCTAACTTTCTCAGAAAAGAGTGAAAGGGTAGATGTTAGAATTCTCCCAGCCAGGAGAAGAGACTTGTTCAGTGAATTGCACATCTTCTTGTTCCTACAAAAGCAAGGGGTTTGTTTGTTTGTTTGTTTGTTGTTTGTTTTTAATGTTAGAGGGCAAAATCCCTCCCATTTTCACGTGCAACAGAGGTCTCAGAACTCATCTCTGTCCAGGCCCTTCCCTAGTGCACCTTAGCGCTAAGACTGAGCCAGCTGTGGGTCGGGTGGGAAGACCCTCCTAGGGACAGACCCTAATGGTAAATCCAAGGGAAATGATCCTGTCCAAAGCTGAGTAATAAACCCTAGCTTGATCGACAGCAGAAGGATACGGACATCATTCTACTGGATGAACTATTAGGAGCCTTGCCTAGATCTACTTAGAACCAATCCAGTACCTCAGACAAGACATTTGGGGCCATCACCACTACCATGTCTAGTAGCCCATTTTTTAGGCATTGTGAATAAGTAGGTAACTTGTCACTTTCCGGACAAATTCATACTGTCTATGTACAAAATCCCAGTGGGCCTTTGCCCATGTCCCCCTCCTGTCAGCTTGAATGAAGAGGGGAAACCAACTAGAGTTTAGCTTAGCCAGAGATTGGGCAGTCAGATAGCTTAGAGCCTTAAGCCGGGGATGGAACACTAAACAGGCTCCCTCCCTCCTTATAATAATACAGGAATTATCTAAAGTGCGATTGTTAATTCTTCAGTTGACCACAGACTTGGTTTAGAGATAAACATGAATCGTTAGGCTTAGTAGCAGACTGACAGAACCTTCAGGTTCTAGGTCCTGGAATAAAATGATGGGAAGACTTGGAAAGGCAAAACCTGAAGCAGGAAACAGATTTCCTTGGCTTTTTTTCTGTGGTATGCAACCAGGGTAATAATTCTAGAATCTTCTTAGACTTCCAAACTTACCATGGGCTTTGGTAAGCAAGAACTAGTCAGAATAAAACATACTAGAAAGGTTAAGTAGGGGTTGTTGAATTTTTTTAGTTTTGAATACAGGAAAGCTCTTTTCCAAAGCTGTTCCAGCATGCTTTCCAAGGAAGGGACATATCAGAGTGAAGGACCACTTGGGTTTCTTGGTCCCTGGCATACAATCACTGTGTAGACTCAATCCTGGCAGCTGAGAATAGGAGGTAATAAGAACAAGTGTGTACACGACAGTACATATCTGCCTTTAAACTTCCTGGCTTGAATTGTATCCTCTAGACTACAGTCCTCCTTTCGGCCTTAATTCACTGACGTCAGCAGGGTGGGGGTGGGGGGTAGATGTTGTCATTGTTCTTTACTGTAAGTGTAGCTAGGGGCTGACTCATATCTCAGGTTTCTCTATGTTAATGAAATAGCTGGTCCTTTGACTAGGATGTGACTTAATGTTTCCTATAGTGATTGCTAAACCCAGCATAGAATGACGTGGTTTGACGCTGACGGGCTTGATTCTGATGAGGATTATGAGCCTCATGGACACACTGGCTCTGTACAGATGCGCTGTGTGTGGGCATAAGATGAAGGCAGAGCAGACACTGCACAGGGAGCACATTGCCACTCTGAGGTTCTGTTCAGCAATCTGTGTTTTTAGATATATATCAAAACATCTAAAGTTCTCAAAGCTTCACAGTAAATTTTGATACATGTGTACACACACTTAGTATGTAACAACCCACCTTAAAATCTGGTCACACTGGTAAGACATAATTTAAGAATGAAAGCAACAGCTCCAACATTAAGTATGTTCCAGGAGGATTGGGGATTTGGCTTCAGTAACTTTGGGCAGTGTGTAGCCTAATGTCATATGTCATGGAGGGAGGTGCTCTCTGGGCTGGTCCCTTCACTACAGCGGTCGGTCCTCCATCGCTAGTGTCATCATCAGTTCTTGGAATCACAACTACCATGTTGAAAGGGCTGCCTCTGAGGCACACTGTGGGTGGTGGTGTGGTTAGGTCTCCTCATGTAAGCACAGGGAAGCCTCAAGTCTACTGGGATGATGCAAAATGGTGATTTTAATGAGCAAAACTAGACTCTGAGAAATGCTGGCAACTGTTTAGACCATTTATAAAGTTAGAGTGGAAAGACTGTATAACTGTTTAATATGAACATAGTGTTCTTGGAGTAAGGCAAGCTGTTGAATGGTTCACTTGTGCATTTCTCATTTTGAAGTGTCATGTATGTCAATATGATGAAATAAAATCAAAACTGGTACCTGTTTATACATAAGTGTGAGAAGTGACCTCTTCTTACAGCTCTCATCCTTGCTGGGAACCACTCTGGCTTATGTTGCAAAAGAAGAGAGTCAGAGAACCACAAGTGACAGTTTTAACCATTTAGAATGAAGGTGGCAGCTGATACTTCACAAGTGTCATTCACATGGAACAGAGGCAGATGCTGGTCTGTTTCCTACGCCAAGCACACACTGAGGACGCTTTCTTACCTGCCCGATCTCAGGATACACAGACAGCTGCCTGCATGGGCACCGACCACAAATAAATGATTCCATAGTCCTTACAGGAAATCCTGAGGAGGAGAGCCTTTAAACAGTGTTCTCCAGCGGAAATGAGGCTCGGGTGGTAGAGTGCTTACCTCACATTCGTGAGGTGCTGAATTTGATCCCTAGCACTGTATAGACCAGACATGGTAAATGATGGACATTCCAGTACTCAGGGTATGAAGGGAGACACCTCAGGAGTTTATGGTTATCTGCGGCTACACAGTGGGTAAGGAGGTCTGACTGTACTTAATGAGACCCCATTTCAACCAGAAAACAAAAACACTGTTCCCCATGTTATGTATACCTTAATGACATTTGATCATATGAGAAACTTAGACTCATCAGTTTAATCAAAAGTACACACTAAAGAAGATGATATGCTGCTGTCACTACAAGGCAGACAGAATGGCTATAAAGGAAACCATGGGCCAGTGAGATAGCTCAGTAGGTAAAGGTGGGTGCCATACAAACCTATTTTCAAGATTGCCAGAACCCATGTCAAGATGGAAGAAAATAACCAATTCCACAACACTGTGAACTGTAGACACACAGAGGAGAGAGAGGGAGGCAGGACTACACTGAGACTGATTCCCTAGCACTTGAACCAAAGAAACCACAAAACTCAAACAAAAACCATTCCTCTGTTCCAGCCTGTGGTGGTCTGAAACTCATTTCATCAGAGATTTACTCTGCAGACATCATGGTTAGGTATCTAGGTTCACAGTATATTTTATATTCCAAGTTAACTGCTAAAAGAAGGCAAGAAATATACATACATATACATAATATACACATAATATGTATATATGATTACTAATGATACAACTCTGAGGGAAACAAAGATATGTCTTGGGGTTTCTGTTCCTGTGATAAAACACCATGAACAAAAGCAACTTGGGGAGGAAAGGATTTTTTTGCCTTACACTTCCACATCACAGTCCATCACTGAGGGTCAAAACTCAGGGCAGGGCAGGAAGCTGAAGGCAGGAGCTGATGCAGGGGCCATACGGAAGTGCTGCTTACTGGCTTGTTCCTCATGACTTGCTTTCTTATAGAACACAGGACCCAGGGTTGGTACTGCCCACAGTGAGTGAGCTGAGCCACATCAACCATCCATCCAGAAAATGCACTTTAGACTTGCCTACAGGTTAATCTAGTTGGAGCATTTTCTCAATTGAAATTCCCTCTTTGGAAAGGTCTCTGGGTCAAGCTGACATAAAAGTAGCCAGCAAACAATGAAACCTAAAACAGTGCCCTAAGAGTGTAATAGGCTTTGTGTTTATGTGGGTTTTTTGTTATTTGTTTTTGTTTTGAATATCAGATTCCACTGTCGTCTAGATTGTCCTTGAACTCAGTGCTTAGCCCAAGATGTCCTTGAATTCACAGCGATCTTCCTGCTTCAGTCTCCCGATCACTGGGACTAGAAACGTGCACCACCAGACTTCATTATCACTTGCTTTACCACCACCCAACATGTATAAGAAACCACCTGCACGTAAAACAAGAGTGAAGGTCAGCTCCAGTTGCCCTTCACTGTAGTAAAGAATCTGCAGCCAGTGCTCTGTTTGTCCCTAAACCTAAGCACATCACAGGGAAGCAAAAATAGGTTCTTAGAGGCACAGTGGAAGTGGTTTACAACACAAGGAGGGGAGGAAGGGATACCCTGGGAGCTTATTGGCTAGGGACAAGTAAAAATGCCCTCCACATGCTGGGTGTGGTGGCACCTGTCTGTTATCCTAGCACTTGGAGAAAGAGACTGGAATATCAGAAAGTCAAGATCATCCTCAGCTCCATACTGAGTTCAAAGCCAGCAGCCTGGGTTACAAGAAACCCTATCTCAAGAACCAAAACAAATGACTAGAGTTAGATTACAGAGGTGACAGGAGAGGGAAATGTGAGAGCACTCTCTTCAAGGGCATTTCTGACTTCCTTCCACGAGGCCCCATCTCTTAGGCTTCACCTCTTTCCAACAGTACCATTACCCAGGAACTGAGTCTTTCATATTTATGGGCCTTGGAGGGACATTAGCTTCAAACTAGCACTGAGGGTCAGGGAAATAAAAATCACTTACCAAAAATCAAGGATAGAAATTTCCTTCCAGGGCAACTCTCTGTCAACTCTGGGCTGGTTCTTCATTTCCATAACAACCTGTACTGGCCAGACAGGTCATAGGATACTAACTGAGAGACAGCGGAACAGGGCTCTGATACATCACTCGGCTTCTCAGAGTCCTTTGGGAAAGGACTCCAGGATCGTGCGCTCAGCAGCTTCTCCTCACACCAGAGCCTTTATCCATATGCCATGAATGCTCAAAGAAGCTGACACTAACTCCCAGGCTGCAGAATCCCAGCAGCTGTGTACTAGGTGGAACAGGGCCTGACGTGTGTCAGCTTTCATCTCCCTCTTCTAAATCTCATAGGAACTTCTCTGATGGCCAGCCCTACTCCAAAGGAGACAGGAGGAGACCACCTAACCCACCCACAGCAACAAGTTAAATTAGGAGGACCCTCAGCATAACTCTGGCCTGTCCTAATTTCTTAGAAGAAAAAGAGAGCTGGCTACTCCAATTTTCTTCCCTGACACAACACAACCCTTGTGCAGGAGATGGCAGGAAAGGCTAGCCTCAGGCTGAGTCTGAGCGGCATTTCAGACACTCGCTAAGCAAAGTAAAGTTGGTGGTGGCATCTGACTCCTGTACTGTTCACACAACTCTGCGGACAATTAGCCTTTCTTTCTTTGAAGGTTTATGAGCAGGTCTCTGTGCAGAGTTGGGTTCCAAATATTCCAGAAACTCAAGGAAAGACAATGATGGTGGTGGCTTTAAAAATCCCTCCTGCCAGTCTAGTGAAAAAAAAAAAAAATGAGTGCACAGTGCATTACTGTTCAACTTTCTACCTGTTTGAAACTCAGAAGAAAAAAAAAAGGAAAAACTATTTCTGAAGGTAAATGGGCTTCATCTAGCCACACCACATATCAAAATACTGTGTGGAAATAATACTAAGCAGTATGAAAAATAAAAAATAGCATGAAACACTATGGGGAAAAGATCAATGAATCAGAACTGAGTCTGAAACTAAAGCCACAGTTATCTGACAACTGAGCATACAAATGAGACAGAAGCATAATATACTGAAACCACTTGGGGGAATTATTCAATGTGGCTGCCACTTCCTTCACCCTGGCATGCTCTAGAATGACCTCAGGATATCTAATAGGTTTCTGACCTACCAAACATCTGTTGTAAATTGTACCTCCCAGGAAATTGCTCTAGAAATGGCTGAAACCCAGTCATGAGAAAACAATGTAAAGACCACCTTCACTAGGGAGCTCAGCTGAGGTAAAATGATGTCCCCACCCCCAGTGTGTGCTGCAGCTCCCCAAAGCTCTCTCAGACTACCTACTCATCCATGTGAGGGGTGAAAGCATCAGCACCCAAGAAGGGAGGCAGAACACAGCCAAGAGCCTGCCCAGAAAGTGGTGGGCCCCGCCTGGGTACCTTAGTATCAGTATATGTAGTCACTGGGAACATACTAGGCACATTAGAAAGGATAAAATGGTGCTTGTCACCTCAGCAGTGAGGGACACAGGCAGGAAGCAGCCACAAGGTCAGTTTGGCCTAGTAGTGAATTCTAGGCCAGCTAGAAGTAATGGACCCTGTTTTAACCCTCAACTCCTACAAAAAGAAATTACTATACATTACTATTTTCCCTATGTCTTATTTAATCTTTTTCTTCCCTGTAGTTCAAATATTCATGCTGTTCAACTGTCTTATGCCCTATATTTAATTTGGGTTCTAAGAATTAATATCTGATTAAGAACCAAGGTTTTTAGGGCCTGGTAAGATGGCTCAGTGGGTAAAGGTGCTTGTCATGCAAGCCTAGTTTGATCCCCAGAATCCACACAAACGTGGAAAGAGAGAACCAACTCCACAAAGCTGTTTTCTGACCTCCAAGCATGCACTATGACAACCCTAGTCACACAGAACACATCATATACACCATTACAATAATAAAGAAAATTAAAATTAAAAAATAAGATTAGAATCAGATTAAGTTTAGCTGCTACACAATAAATTAATCAGATTCGTTTTAATCTTATAAAAACACTGAGGCTATTCTGACACCTGACAGAGTGTCTCTGGATTCTGGAGGAATACAGGGAAGAAGGTGGAGACTATAGACTCCCAGCCCCAACATCCAGCTCTTATCTTCAGACCTGTCCCCTGCAACTCAGTGCGTCTCTTCCTTCCTCAGGCCTTTCTTCCATAGAAGTCCTGTGATGGGCAGAGGCTTTCCCCAGCTTCACGCCCTACAATGGCGGGCAGAGGCTCTGTAGCTTCTTTAGTGTCCCTGGCACATCAGTGGAGGTCAGTGGGTCTCTGCATGAGAGAAGGACGGCCTCTGGAGGGTGGGAGCAAATGTTGGTGCAAACCTTGTTTTGGAGGCCAAGGTCTGCCGAGCTGACAGGAGCCTCAGCTCTGCATGGAAAACAGTTGCTAATGGGAAGCACCTGCACGGGTGGGTGAAGGCAGTCTTCAGTTTCCAGTGACCCACAAAAGGGGAGTAGTACCGGAAAAACAGATGGTGTTCTGGCAAGACAGGAAGACAGTGTGAGATGCCTCCTTGGTGTGATGGGTGCTGCTGGGTGGGGACAGTAGCTGGAACCAGTTAGAACTTCTATTTACAACCACAAATCAGAACGCCTTCGTAAAGTCTCACAAGGCGCCTAGGCGAAGAGTTTAACATCTTCTCCACAGTTTCATTGCAGTAGCTAGACTACCTACACTGTTAATTCAAAAACTCTGAGCAAAATAAAATAACTCTTGATGCAAAGTTCTTTACAGAATTCCTTGGAATTCAACTGTCCCAACTTCAGTTGTCAAGAACGACCACATGGGAAAGCCCATGTGGGCTAAACACATCTAGGCAAGCATCAGGGCCCAGGCGAAGGACGGAGGGGCTGTCCCTGCAGAGGCGGGTGCCTGCTAGTGCCGCTCCTGCTCAGGCTTCATGCTGAAGGGCTCCAGGCGCTCAGCCTCTGGTAGCATGCTGTTGAGCCTCTCCATCAGTGGCACCGTCTGGTCTATGCCCATCTGGATACGGCGCAGGATGGCTGACATCTCATTCACCTTCTGGATCTGCTCTGCATACTTGGCGTATCTTTTCTGGCGTTCCTGCATGAAGCAAAAGAGGGTTTCCACGGACAGATCCATCTGCAGGAAGTAAGCAGAGGCAAAAGCATTACACCCTGCTTACCGTGTGGTTCTCAATGGCTGGGCTGGGATCCTTCCACAGGGTTGTTCATCAGATTTCCTGTATCTCAGACATTTACACTATGATTCATAACAGTAGCAAAATCACGGTTATGAAGTAGCCATGAAATAGTTTTATGGTTGGGGGTCACTACAACATGAGGAACTGTCTTAAAGGGTTGCAGCATTAGGAAGGTTGAGAACCATTGGGAGAGCTAGGTGTCCTGCCAGAAGTCAGAGGAGGCTGACTTGGGAGAGGCAGTGGCCATCCTGGGGACTACTGAGACCTACTGTGGGATACTTGGGAGTGTGTGCTCCTCATTCCCTGTTGAGACTTTCTCTCTGTGGAAGAGCCCTGGCACCGTGTTCCCTGTCTCTTACACTGCTTTTATGTTTGGCCCTGTCAAAGTGAACAGAGTCTTGCTGACGTGTCACCACCCACAGCATCCAGTCCCAGCATATGCTGTGGAGGCTGCAGCCTCGAGCTAACAGGCACTGTGCTCCAGCTGGAGTATGCAGTGGGCTTTACCACACAGCTGTGCATGCTCACACTTCACACATCACGAGGAAATTGTCCACACAGTTCTTAGACCGTCTCTTTTATCAAAGGACACATATTTAACCAGAGTTGTAGGAAGGACAGACTTACACACAGATATCTACCCAGGACTCATGTTACAGAGACTTTGGTCTTCGTCCCTTCTCCTCCCAGAATGACTTTGGTGAAGCTGTGACCAGTCAGGAAAACTATAGGGAAGGCACAGCTCCAACGCCGCAGCCCACCATGCCAACTGCACCTCCAGCCCACAAGGGAGACTAGAACATCATGCCAGACTCTGCACACTGCCCAGAATGCCCTTTTCTCTGCTGGGCACATCTGTCACTGGCAAAGATGAAGGAGGGCACTTCCTGAGTTTGCATGCCTGCACCCCTCTGCAAGGACCCCCACCTACCCATGCACCTTTCTCTCCCCATACACACACACTTTTGAGATGCTCATTCCACCCCAAACTTCTAAACATCACTACAGCGGTTGTGTCGTCTCCTGTTTCCCTCCTCCCCGGCCTCTCCCTTCCCATTTACTCCCTTCCCGCTGCATGCTGGAGCCCAGGATGTCTTACCATGAAAAAAGTTTTGACAAAAATGAGAGATCAAAGCCTGAGCCAAGGAAAGCCAATCCAATTTTTACACAGTGAAAATGGGGAGGGGAAGGACAGATGGACAGACAGACAGACAGCATTAGTACTTCTTCAGCTGGTCTTCAAAGCTCAGAGATAAATAGGACCTGGTGACAGGGTCCACCTGAATGGGGACTCAGTGTGGAAGTGATGTGTCTTCAGAGAAGCTGCCCACACACTACTCAGCTCTTAGAAAGCAGTGTGCCAGCAGCTCAGTGTCACTGCTGGCCACTGTCAGGACCTGCCAAGATGCCCTAAAATAAGTCCCTTGAGAGGGGCAATGGTATGGGAAGATATAGTCAGCACAGCTCACTCAACAGCTCAAGACTCTGGAATTTTCTCCATTTACCACGTTATCTACCTTGCTGGGAGATCCCTGCTCTCCATCCGGGACTCACACAGGGACAGACACATGAGTCACACATAGAAGTTACCTGAACTAACCTCAAAGGCTCCTGTGGGCCATGGCGAAGGTGCTTGGTGACCAACATGCAGCTCAGCCTGACATGCAGCTCGGTGGCTTTACAACCATCTTGTGAGGTGTTTGTTCAGATGCACACACTTCTCTACATGGCCTCATGTCCAGCTGAGCATGTAGACACTGCCTAGTGGGGTGGCACTGCTGGGTGAACAGTGCACACACCACTCCATAGACAGTGACTCTCGGGACATGCCACGTACCATGCTGGCTCCCACGGACAGACAGTCAAAACCCAAACTCCTATCACACCACTCACTGCGCACGTTAACATGACTTTCCACTGTCTGCTAACATGACTGTACTGTTCCAGGAAACACAGGCAGACCCAGAAAAAGAAAAGTCGCAAGTAACTAGGTTACGGGAACTTCCACAAGAAGCCCCAACTATTTAAACAAACAATTTGATTTTCCAATAAACAGTGAACCACTGCTTATTCTCCACAACTTGTGTTTGAAAACCCTCGCCCTGCTGTAGTCTGTGCCTGTGTTCTAGTCTGTCATGGTGGATGTGTCAGTCACGGCAGCCTCCAGGAACTTTCCTCAATTGCCAACTGGTGGTGAGCTGCTCATCGTCTTAGTCTCTTCCTCCTGCTGCATGCAGCTCAGGGAGAATATGTAAGTCATGCCATGGGTTGGCAGGGAGGTAAACTGCAAGTCCTGGGACTTTGTGGGGAAGAGCAGTGACTGGCTGAGAGAGAAGCAGTCTCTCGTTTTACATAAGTCTCTGCGGTGTCGGGGTTCAAGCAGCACAGTAAAGAGGTGATGCTGCTGCCCTCAAGAGCTCGTGGCTCAGTTAACCCCATCCTCAAACCTTGTCCTCCACTCCACGCACTGTCTCTGGTAACAGGAAGTTTCAAAGGACCACCATACACACGCCATGTATATGTATACCCCACACATACATAAATAGAAAATAGAAAAGAAAAAGGCAAGCCCCCTACAAAAAATATGCACAACATATATTTGATATATTTATATCCAGAAAACCAATTAGTATTGGCAATTAATGTTAAAAAAAATCCATTAAGTCCTATCAGGACACCAGGGACATTCTGCATAGATACATGAAAAGTGCTCCTGAAACTTGGATGAGCCACAGTGGAGCCTGAACAGAGTGGCCCTGGAGGAAAGGACAGAGCTAGAGGTATTACAATACCTGACTCTAAGATATACTACGACGCTATAGACGTCAAAACAGACACATCCACCAATGGACAAAACGGAGCCCAGAAATAAATCCATGTGTTTACAAAAGAGTAGTCAGCCTATATATTCATCAAGAGATGACTGGTATAGTGCAGGCAGGACAGACACACAGGAGAGTCTGTTTAGCTGTAAGAATGAATAAAAGAATGGAATTGTGTCATCTGCAAGGAAACACAGAGCTGGAGACTGTCATCTTATGCAAAATAAGCCAGGCTCACATTGCATGTTTTCTCACATATGCAGAATCTAGATGATTTTCTTTGTCTTACCACTATAAAAACTTCTCAAAAATGTTACCAAACTGAAATATGGCATTTGGGGTAACCTAAATCTGTATTCCCAGACCACAGTCATGAATATTTAGCTTCAGAATAAACTATCTTATTCTCTGAGGTGAGAGCTTTGTTTTTACATGATCATAAAATAAATCTCTAAGGAGTGTGACTGCTTTGTTAAACTTCAAGTGACTGTGAACTTCCAACCTGTGAAATCTTACAGTCTACCTCCCCTCCACTCTCACACCACCAAAGGAACCAAGTCTGAGTACCCACAAGTCCTTCCTGTTCTTTGCTATCTGTTTGTAGTACCAAGGACAGGCCCCATGGCCCACGCTGGGCACATGCTCTTGCCCTGGTCTCAAGTCTCTTTAGTCACCATTTTCAGCTTTGAATATAAGCCAACTCCTATAAACATTGGTCAGACCCAACATGATAATACAAATGTGTAAGTACACACAAGTGCATGTGTTTTTAAGAAATATTTTAGCAGTGCTGGGGATAGATCCCAGGGCTTCATACAAGCTAGGCAAGCCTGAGCCACTTCTCTGACCTTTTTAAAGACATTTTGAAAAGATGCTGAGCACAAGGCACACGCCTTTAAACCCACGCTGGAGAGGCAGAGGCAGGCAGGTGTCTGAGTTCAAAGCCAGCCAGTGACATAGTAATACCCCAAAACAAAAACAGACTTCCTTTTTTTTTTTTTTTTTTTTTAACAATACTTAAAGGGAAATATGAGCTGGATATTGTGTTATACATCTGTAATTTCAACATCAAAAAGACAGGAAGACTGACCAAGCTTAGGATACTGAAGCCAGCCTATGTATTATAGCAAGACCTTATCGCAAACAAAACCAAACCCACTCACTTATGGACTTAATTAAGAAAATATGTAAAAATTGACCATTCTTCTCATCATTTAAAAGTAATGTTCAGCCTTTAATGTGATGTCTATGTTAACTTAAATCAATTTTGATTTGATCTCATTAGATAGCTTACCTTCTCTGCACATAGTTCCTGCTTCCCAGGAGAAGACTTTAGGAATATGCATTAGGAGCAATGGGCCATGGGGGGCAAGTCTGGCTGACCAATGGCTGCCTGTCATCTTCCCAGTTCCACCTCCACCCCAGCTTTGTTCCCTCTCTGGATAGACAATGCAAAAACATGTAGGGATGTACAACTCTGCTCTCTTCCTGAAGAGTTAAGTGGGAAGATGACAATCACTCAGTGAATTGTGAGGTCAGCAACAGTCTATTGGGTCCTGGCCACGACCAGATTTGCCTATTCGGTGATGGATGCTCTCAACACAAAACAGCTTTTACCTCAGAGTTTGTTCTGGAGCCAAATATAAGTGACTGTGGCCTGAGAACAGATTTAGGTTACCCCAAATATCATGTTCTACTTGTAATAATCTAATAAAGTTATGAAGTTTTTATAGTTAAAGGCACTAAGTCAAGACATTTCTTAAATACATGGGTGGGAACATCAGGTAGGTGAGGAACCCTCTGCCATAAGTCTCAGATGTTCTCTGACTGACATTCTTAGCATGCGGGTTCCTAGAAGCTAGTGGTCTGTCAATTTATTGCCACAAAGTAACAGAAGTTAAAAGTCATAGATTTAAATCCTGCTACTTGAATAGCTTCCAGAAATCAGGCTTAGCTTCTACTTTCTAAAATGAGGAATGAAGCATCTATTTCTTATATCTCACAGTAGTGATATTAAAATTATAAATGAGGGCTGGAGAGACAGCTTGGAGGTTTAAAATGTATCGATCTTCCAGAAGACCTGAGTTTGATTCCCAGCACCGATGTCAGGCTCTCAACCACCTGTAACTCCAGCCCAAGATGATCCAATGCCCTGGCCCCAGAGGGCACCCATGCTCGTGTGTACATACCTACTCACATGTATACACATAATTAAACCTTTTGAAAATATGCAAATGAGATGATATATGCAAATGTGACCTATAAACAGAGCTATAAACTACAAGATCATATTATTCCAACAAGTCTCACTGAATGGAGATTTGTTCTTCACAATACTCAAAATTAAATTCCCAAATTATATAACCACATTCAAAGAAAACTGCTTTAACACTGACCTTCCTTCAGTGCATCTGCTTAGAGCTGCAGCTAGCAGTTAGCAAAGCTACAGGATTAGCACTCACTGTAGGCAGAATCTAGAGGTGTGGTTACAGCCTACTCATTTCTCCAAAGAAGACAGAACCGGCTGCAAGCCCATGAGAAGATGTCAATGTCTCTGGTCATTTGGGAAAGGAACATCAAGCCACAGAGACTACTTCTCATTCACTAAGAGGCCTAAAACCTAAAGACAGAACAGCAAGTGCCAGCAATGGTGTAGAGAATCCAGTAACCCTCACCCCTCCTCAAATGGTATGGCCAAATGGTGACCCATTTGACAATTTCTCAAAAAGTTAAGCCAGCAGTTTAGCATCCAGGAAAATACATGAGGAAACCAAAATATGCACAACCTTACACACTAGTGTTCACGGCGCCATTCTTCATAGTAGGCAGACGCAGAAATAACCCAAACGTCCATCGGTGTAGAAGGGATAGCGAAATGTGGTATGCCCATAGGCCAGAATACCAGTTAGCCATCAAATGAAATGCTGACAGAAACTGTGACTGACTTGGATTAACCTCAGAAGTGTTATATTAAGTGAAGGAAACGTGACACAAATGGTTACACATCATAGGATTACTTTCACAAGTAAGGCCCCGCATGGGCAATGTAGAGAGACAGACAGTAGGCCTGAGCCTACCGCGTGGTAGGGAGTGAGGGTGGGGAGTGACAGTACGCACACGTTTCTAGGATAGGGCAAGTGGTCTAGAACTGGTCGTGTTAAGTTACAGAGCCCTTGGCTTACAGTAGAGACCACTGAACTATAGCCTGTAAAATGGGTAAGCTAGGAGACTCGGATCTCAGTCTTGACAAATAAACAAACCCAATACCTGAACTTCCTTCCACACCTGTAATAGCACTAAGCACAGGCTGTTCTTAATCTGACCTGGAATGGGAGCCTGTCCTGACACTGGACCCCAGGTGGCCACTTGCAAAGGATTAGAGTTCAGAATGATGAAACCCATTTGGCAATCCTGAACTAAACACTGTCCAGTGGCCCTCAAACAACCACTGTGGCCAAGTAAAACATTACAAACCCAAGGAAGGTGGGAGTTCATGCCACAGAGCAACTATCTAAGAGAAGAGCTGGATACTCAGTCCCATGCTGTACTGTGACAACACCAAGGGACAAGGAAGAATGCAGAGCACCTCTCTCTCAGAGCCCCTTCGTTCTTGTTCTGAAATTGGCTGGTACTGGCCACATTCTTCTTTTATTTTTTAATAAAAAGCAAGTATCATTAAGGGAGACACTTTGATGTACATGTATACAGCCAAAGGATATTTGCAGTCAGGCTATTTCTCTTCGGCTCCTGACTGGAGGTACCTTCAAGTTCTCCATCCTACCCTGGTGATTAGGTTTCCTTACACCAGCTTCCACCTGTTATCTGTTTCCACCTCAGAGAACAAGGGTCCCTGCTGTCACACAACACCAGCCCATTCTGGCCCGCCACCACTCTATCCCTGTCACACTGCCACCTCATGTCTAATGGGGATTCAGACCACCAAAAGACTGGAGTAGGCCATGCCCAACCCAGAACTTTTCAAGGCTACTAAGTGTTCTCCAGCCTCTGGTCCACCTTTAGATCGCCCCTTTCATCCCCAGGAAAGACTCAGCATTCTCTTTTCTGGATGACTCTCTCTTGCACAATGACAGTGGAGAGATGTTCTCATTAATTATACCACAGGCTGAATGGTATGTGTCACCACATACTGATATTCTGAAGTGACCTTGTTTCTCCAAGGAAAGTTCTGAAGACCATCATTCTAAATAGGCTGCAACAACAGCTTTCAGAGTAAGCGCCAGCCATTCATTCTCACACACAGACTTTTACTCTGGAAATTACAGAACAAAACTCCACTCCAGCAAATCGCAGTTAAGTTGATTTACAGAAAATGAAAATATAGTGTTGGAACGGTTCTTTTGGTAATCCACAGAGTGACTTGGAAGGTAGAACCTAGTATATAATATTCTCTGGTTCACTCATTATATTAACAAATGTGACGAGATAATTTACAAGTTATAGCTACTGTCCCCTGAGTATCCAGTAAATGACAGACACTGCTGTACACTCTACCTGCCTTACCTTTACATGCCAGCCCTCAGTGGAACTATCATTTTCCTGCTAAAGATGAGAAGTTGGGATTCTGAGAAGACAAAAATGTGCCCAAGGTCAGCCAGCTAGTTCCAGCAAAGCAGACATGCAGACACATCCACTTAACTTTTGCTCCTCTTTTCTACAGATTCCATTAATTTAAATGTTGGAGCAAGCAAATGTGATGCTTTTTCAAAACCCATAATGACTGAATCTAAACATCAATTTTTAGTGTTTTCAAGAAAACATTTGATTTCTAACATAAACATCAGCATTTACTTTTTCAAAAACAAAAGTAATACATTGCCAGATCTAACGTGGATATTCACACAGCAAATCTGAGTGGACACTGCAGGGGCTGGCATCTCTTTGCACACTGCACACTCTGACAGGCACCATCTTGACCTCATAGGGGGCTTATGATAAAGCAAGGAGAGCCAAGAACCCTGCAAGATGTCCTTTTATAGAGGAAGCCTGCTCCAGAGTAGTAGGCAGCTTGCCTCAAGTCACAGAGCTGACATGGACAGTCACACCCAACTCCAGATCTCCTGACTTCAAGAGCCACCATAGCACTGTTCAAGTTAAGTCCACAGTTAAGCCTGCTGACCACATTTTCTTTTCCATAATTCGTTCTGCCTTGCCACAAAATATAATTGTATGAGATCTAAAATTAAGTTTCTCGGAACAACATTTCTAACTATAAGGGAAACAAAATCTATTGTTAAATAAGGTCAAAATTCAAAGGACAATGTCAACACATGCACATCTGTGTGTGTTAGGAAGAGGAAGGCGCTCAGGTGAGCTGAGGACTGTAGTTAGCAAGCTGCTGGCTGAGCAGAGCTCCAGCCACTTCCTTCTGCATTACGTAAACCTCCTTGGGCTCCCTACTGCCCTGCTGCAACTTCCTTTTGCACAAGGACAAACAATGGGTAGACTGTCGCCAGTGTTTCCATTAATTACACCACAGGCTGAATGGCATTGATTACCGCATACTGGACATTTTGAAATGACCCCATTTCCTTTGTTCAAATACTCTACCCAAGTGTTTCAGTAAAGGAACACAATTTACTCACGTCGTTGAGAGAATGAAAAGATACCAGCAGCTGGGGAATCTGAATGGCGTCATCATCCTGCTCCAATTATTATTTTATAGTTTACCCAGCTTCTCTTTCTGCTGGCTTCCCTTCTGAACTATGTCTAAGAAAGAAATCTTAAAACCTTAGTCAGTCCCCTAAACAAAACCTGTTCAATCCAGCAGATCATGGCCCTTGCCTGGGCTTGAAAAGGCTACAAACAGCAGCAAATAAGAGAAAGAAAGAGCTCAGTCAGGGTGTGTGGGAGCAAGACAGAAGATTAGACAGGAACTATGGGCTTGGTTCAAGTCAGAGTCTCACACTCCCTATAATCCTCAGCTCCAGGCCTAAGTCTGAGACCCTGGGGATGGAAGGCTAATACTAAGTCCTGGGCCTCTAAAGTCAGAGAAGAAATTGGGGGAAGACAGTCACATAGATGAAGACCTCCAAACATACAGAGCTTTAGGAGTCCTTGTTTCTATGTCCAGGATGAAAGGAAAGTAAGTCTGTACAAGTTAAGTAACATTCTGGTATTTTTACACAGTGGCAACCTGGATTATCTAAGTGCTCTGTAACCCCTCTAAGGATCTCACGGTATTAGTACTGCCCCAAAGAACAACTGCAGATGTGGTTGAGACAAATACCACACAAAACTCTTCTACCATTGGCCTGAGAAGTGAACCTGAGTGTTCAACCTGGGACGGTGACAACAGACTAAGGATTTGGTAATACCACCCCTGCCATCAGCCGGGAGCTGCTATCTACAGGCTACACACTAGACTGGATGGCTGCTCATGACTCATGAGTCTAGGGGCCCACATCATTTCCTACTCACAGTAGGTGTAACTATGCAAATTCAGTGCATAAATTGATCCAGGAAACATTTTCCCAATTCTAAGAAAGAAACAAAGCCTTCCTTCTGATAAGAGGCATGGGGATGGTTAGGCCGGTGTCTGATGGGGGGACACGTGGAGCAGGGAAGTCAGACATGGATTATTCTAGCAGGGTGGATAGAACAGAAGGCACAGAGCATGAGTTGAGACTGGCCAGCAGCCTACATTTGGCAGATTTTGGAGACTTCAATCATGACCATTACACATTATATGGAAGGCAGGTGAGTGTCTGACTACAGAGAATCAAAGTCTCAGCAAAAACAAAGGGAAAGAAATGCTGAGGTACTCTGGGATACAGGAAGAAGCCATCATGGAAGACATGCTTCAACTCTGACAGAGTACTACTCTGCACTCCCTCTCTGTGTATCTCACTGTGTTTGAGATAAGTAAGTTCTATTCCAGAAATAATATTTGTTTTCAGAGCTCCTTAGGGTCGTTTGGTCTGATCTGCAGTTTGGCTGTCACCATACCCATCCACATCAGCAATTCCCAGCAATTTAGTCTGCCCTCAGACAAGAAAGAAGCTCTCCTGACCAGTGTGCAAAGCGGGAGCTGTGGAGTCCCACCAAGATGTCAACAAGTGTTGGGGCTGTCCCCTGGAGATACTTTAGGACTCTTCAAGACCTGGAAGAAGTAGGAAATGCTTCTATAAGGAGAAGTATAGGTCCTCAAATGTTTTCCCAGCAACAGAGGAGACTTCAGAATGGGCAGGTAGCTGCAACAGTGAAAAGACTAGTAAGGAGTAGACTCGCAGGCACTGACTGATGTTGGTCAACAAATTCGGAGACTTTCAAGTAAAGGTAGTTCCAGGTCTTCTGATGCTAGGAGAGCTTAAGAGGTCACTTTCCAGGAAGGCCTGCCGGGCCAGGCTGTCTATGACTTCTAGCCCACTGACAGTGCATAGTTCCCTTTACCTTATTTTATAATTGTTAAACTTGATCTTTTTACATGCTAGCTACTTTTACCTTTTTTTATTTCCTTTTTCTGCCTTGCTTATTGTCTGTTTCTCCACTGGAGTATAAGATCTAAGAAGGATTTTTTTTCTGTTTGTTAGTGCTAATTCCTTGACACCTATATAGAGCCCTGGCACAGAGCTTGCTAGTTCATCCACCTAGGGGCTGGATAAAGGTGCATGTACTCAGAGCTCTGAGCACATTCTGTCTTAGTATCCTGGTTTGACTCTCAGGTGGTGTGATATACCACTGACAGAAACCAACTTGGGGAGCAAAGGGTTTAGCTTACATTTTCATGTCACAGACCATCACTGAGTGTTGCCAAGGTAGGAACTCAAGCAGGGCAGGGACCTGTAGGCAGGAACTGAAGCAGAAACCATGAAGAATACTAATTACACCCTTGCTCTCCATGGCTTGCTCAGCCTTTCTCACACATCCCAACCACCTGACAAGGGTGGTACCACCCATAGTGGGCTGGGCCCTTCCACATGGACCATTAATCAAGAAAATGCCCCAAAGATTTGCCCAAAGGTCAGTCTGATGGAGACAAATCCTCAGTTGAGGTTCTGGCTTTGCAAGTGCCTCTAGTTTGTGTCAAATTGACAAAAACTAAACAGCAAATTTGGTGAGTAAGAAAAAAATCTGTTTAAGATGAAGAGTTTGTAAAAAAAAAAAAAAAAAAAAAAAAAGAAAGAAAAAGAAAAAGAAAAAGAAAAGAAATAAAGAAAGAAGAGGCTGAGGGAGCGTTACTAAGAATCCCACCACTAATGTACCATGTAATGGATTAATTAGCTGCCATGTGTCCTCCTTATCTTTAAGAGTATGGAACACAGTTGAAGTCATGCTGAATGAATAGTTCCATGTCTTGGTTTTGTTCCATGATCTTGGTTTTCTTAAAGTGATCTTTAAGGAGACAGTTTCCCATACAACTCTTGCTCTTCACCCACAGTAGGACTTAAACTCTGTAGAGTTTACTATGTGACCTGACCCAGAGTCTCAAGCTTTGCAACACATGTACTGTAGAAGTCCAAAGATGACACAGATGTGCCAACTATGGCTCAATTTTAGTGTAACTGTGAGCACACACCCATTCCCAGGCTCCTGTGGATGTAGCCATGTAATTGAGTTAGCTGAAACCAGTAGGCTCAGCCTGTAAGACACTCCTACTAATCTTTGCCATTCCATGGTGTTCTGCCAGGTAGATCACAAAGCCACAAGGTGTGAGGAACCTGGAAATCTAAACTCAACAGAAGAAAACATCTGCTAACAAAGAATATTTTCTTTGAACATGAGAACAAGCTATACTTCCATAATATATTACACATGCCAAGTATATTTACAGCTGTAGCACAGCCTACCCGTTCTAATACTATTCTCAAAACAGTTATTTTCCCTGACAGAATGAGACAGCTTATCAATTGTAGGATGAAGTAACTGAAGACTCTAGGAAGCTGTTCATTTAACAAGCACTCATTGTTTACTACAAGCTTGGCATTATTTTAGGCTCCTCAGCAGCGAGTCAGCTTTCTGTTACTATAAAAACCAGCCCCTGATATAACCAGCTTGATGGTTACACTAGTCTTTACATTTGCACCACTGTAAATTGTAAGTCAGACAGGGAGCATGGAGTTTTCTGGAAAGGTTTATTTCCTGCAGCAGGCTGGCATATGGGAGCTTGAGGGAAAGGAAAACTATCTGTGTCCAAGAAGCTAGAGGTTAGCACTACACAGGATGGGGTTTCTTTGAAGGATTTGGCAACTATAAATAACCTGGAGATCTCCTTCCTGGGTAGCTCTACCACATCCCAACAGTGTGACCCTGGGGACTAAACCTTTAATAATGGCATTTGGGTGACATACAAGATCAAAACTATCATAGCACCAATGTCCAATTTGCTAATATTCTTTATTATTTTCAGTAAAGAAATACAGGACAGGAGGATCTTTTCTAAGTCCTATTTCCATGTCTATAAACTAAGTGTCTTTAATATTTCCCACCCACTAGTTTTTAGGCTACAGGTGTGTTCTGGGGTTCCTTACAGGAGGAGACTACCCTTAAAGCCTCTAACCCTGCCTCATCTGTGGAGGAAGAAGACAGGGGCTTTAGAGTCTGGCACATGTGGCTAGCACCAAGAGAGCTGACAGAGCCAGCTGTCTAGGGACACATTTAGGGCAGGCATGCTGTGGGTAAGTACGGCTGTTCACACATGCTCAAAAGTCAGTGTCTGAATATGAAGAGAGTTAAATCTCAGAGCAGGGGTAGCCAAATAACAGGGCTGCGCTCATGTCTCGCCAAAAAACACAACCCTGAATTTCTAACAGGCAAGTAATAAATTTGACTCAGCCCTCTTCCAGGATTTCTGTGTCTTGGCAGGGCAGAAATGGTAGAAAGGAGCATGGGGCCAGGGCCCAAGGAAGCCCTGCACATCATGTGTTACTGCCAGAACCAGAGTGAGCCCAATCTCCATCGACATTTCCTGTCACCCAAGGGACCAGCTGGATTTCTTACTGCAGAGAAAGGTTGCCTAGAGGATAAAGAGGAAGGGGGATTATGATTACATTGTGTGCTCTCAATCTGAGATTTGTATCAGAGTAATGTGTAAGACACATTAAAAAGAAACGTCAGACTTTTCTGGAAATGCTTTGTCTCAATATTTCAGAAAAAGAAAGAAAGAAAAGGCAGCCAGCCATCTCAGTGCTTTGCCAAAACCATTGGTTTCAAATGAAGCACTCTCAACTCATTTTATAATCTCAGGTCAAGATAGCAGAACGGATGCCAGAATGTGCTCAAAGCAAGGACAGGAGTCAGCTCATGCTATTTAAAGGAGGTTCAGTGTACAGAGGCAGACAGTGGTTCATGCTAGTCAGACTTGGAGAACTGAAGGCACAGTGTGAACACTAATGCCAGCTTAGGACTCCGCACTATGAGAACCAATCTTACCCTGGGAGAACACAGTCCAGTAGTCAGCTCACATACCTAGTGAATGGGTCCATCCAGGTCTATATTACAGAAGGAAACCCCCATGGGCTCCCATGCCCCCAACCCCTATCCTGGGTGCAGACTCAGAAATGGCAGCTCCTGCACATTTCTTCACACTTCTGTTGAGTGCCTACTGTGTGAAAACAGAGTAACTAAAAGAGAAATGAAGGGTTCCAGACAAGAACATAAGCAAGAGTTTCCCTTATATGAAATATTTGTACTCAAAGTACTTCAGAGGGCTTTTGTGTTTTGTTTCGGATTCTGGGATATTTGCATAGACTTTACCATTTGCACACCCTTGATCCAGACATCTGAAATTGTAAATGCTCCCAAATCTAACACTGTTTGCTTCTCAGGGCAATGCTCAAAAAGTTCCATATTTTGGAGCATCTTAGATTTAGATACCTTGATTGGAGGGCTCACCTCATAGTGGGGGGGGAGGGGGGAGAGAGAGAGAGAGAGAGAGAGAGAGAGAGAGAGAGAGAGAGAGAGAGAGAAGAAGAGGAGGAGGAGGAGGAGGAGGAGGAGGAGGAGGAGGAGGAGAGAGGAGAGGAGAGGAGAGGAGAGGAGAGGAGAGGAGAGGAGAGGAGAGGAGAGGAGAGGAGAGGAGAGGAGAGGAGAGGAGAGGAGAGCAATCAGAAGATCCATCAGTCAGTAAGGAGCTTGTCAGGCAAACATGAAGCCCTGACTTTGACCCCAAACCCACATTCTAAAAAAAAGCTGGGAGTAGTGACGTATTTCTTATAATTGCAGCAATAGAGAGATCCCTGGGATTTGCTGGGCCAACCAGCCTAGCCTAATCAGTGAGTTCCAGACCCTGTATCAAAAACCAAGGTAACAACAGTGCCTCTAGTAATGACAGCTGAGGTTGACTTCTAGCTTCTACACACACGTTCACATGCACACATACTTGTGCACCTACACACATATACACACAATTCATCTTTCAATATCATTTTAGTCATTAAATAATAGAAAAGTCTTGGGCAAGTCCCAGGAAAACGTTAAGGACTGGGGTTTCTTGATCTGTGCAGTGAATTAGACACTCTTTAGGATCTGCTTCCAATCTGATGTGACCATGTGTCTTTCTGAGCAGGGACTGCAACGCTTCCCACCCAAATCCCTGTGCTTCCCAGCATCCTATGCTAATAGCATATACTAATGCCAATACACCTAAGAATTAAAAACAGAGGCACTACCAGAATAAGACCAGAGTTTACTCTTAAGATCTTTAAGCAAGGATGTAAGAGCAGATTAGCTGCAAGAATATATGCCTAGTAACTTTATCTATGAATTTGTGTCTAGGGACAGCAACTAAAGTGAAGTACAAATATGACCAAATCATGACCCAGATGAGCATGACAGGAGAAGCTCCATTGTCTCTGCTGTGTTTTCTGCCACTTGCCTCCTCCCTAGTCCCTCGTTGTTGCTAAAATTCCTTCCCTGGGAGAGACAGAAACAAAGTGAACAACATCTACCCCTCCTCTTAAAGTCCTAAGGACAAATTAGACATAATTCCATCAAAGTTCACCTCAGAGAACCAGTGAGCTTAGTAGGCTTACTTAAATAGCATAGGTGAGGAGTTATGGGCAGGACCATAGACGACCTTAAAGCAGCCACACTGGAAGGGCTGCACTCAGCATGGGCAGTGCCCTTCCCATGGCTATATAGATGGAACCCCTTCTCCTCCTGATCCCCTCCCACCTATATCCTCTAGGCCCACCCAGAAGACCATGTGCAACTGATGCAGAATTGTATGCAATTGGTTGGGAGGAGTGGTTGGATACTCAGGTGAGGATCCCATGACCCTCTCTACCCCTCCTTTTATGAGGGAAGGGAGAGAAAGTCAATAGGCACAGATGTGATAATCTTTTGCAAGCAGGCCCAGCAGAATGCCCAAAGATGTGGCAGTTTTGGCTGGAAGGAATAGTCTTGTTCAAGCCTTATCTCCAAAGAAAAACATACTGGTTGACAGGCAGCCTCCTTGTAATTGGCCTTTCAGTACACCTGAATTTCAATGACAGATGGAGCATGTTGTCTGCCACCTTTAATCATTAACAGAGAGATACCAAAAAACAAACAAACAAACAAACAAACCCACCATCTAATTCCAGATCTCCAGACAACCCAAGCTTCCTAGGGAGTGAACCAGTTTGCTATACACAAGCATTACTAGAATCAGACCAAACAGATAAATTAACTACAAAAATTCCAAAACTCACATACTTTTGGTATGAAAGAAATCATTCAGGGTTTGTGGGAAATCACAGTTCACAGAAAATATCTGCCTTGCCTCTCCTCAGGTTTTAGCACATGGTTGTTGAAGGCAGTGTTCTAAATGGGCCAGGACTTGGCCTGCTACTAGAATCAAGAAACTTCACATGGGCCAATTCATGGCAGGGTCAGGGCTTTCTCTTTTGGTCACCATGTGTACCGAGGACAATGACTACACTACAGTACTGACTAGACCCAGTTCTAAGCATGGTACCTAGAGTAACTCACTTTAACCCTCCTCAGACTTCACTGTTCTTACACAGACCAAGAGACTGAGGCTTACAAGGATTGAGTAAACAAATCTGAGGTTACCCTACTAGGTAGAGACAGTGTGAGGATTGGACCCTGCCATGTGGCTCTAATGTGTACAGAACCATTATGTGAAATGGTTCACAAACAAAAGGCCAGAGACTAGTGTTCCAACATGAGACATCCCAAATGGAGAATGACTGGTGTAACTCTGTCAAGTACATCTCCTGTGGAGTTTCCCCTCCATCTTCTCCTCTCCTCTCCCCTCCCCCCCCCCGCCCCACACACATGCACACAGAGTTAAAAACATAAAAAAATTCCCTTTGATTATTTATGCTCTTGTAATTTATGACGGGGTAAGCTGCTTTAACTGACTTCAATTTATATATCTAAATGAGAGACTGGATCAGGTGATCTCTAAGATCTGCCCAATGCCAATATGCTATGGTCTTTAATGCAGAAATATGAATGTTCTCTCAAATCACAAATCTGCTTTTTCACTGTTCCTGAAGCCCCAAAGCTAATTTTTTCCTAAGACTGTCAAACTGTCCCCCATCTACCTATACTCATATCCCAAGATCTGTTTTCTCTTTCACTTAGCCCCCACTGCTCCAGGATACCCTGCTATCTCACAGAGATCCCACATTACAGCCAGACTTCACTGACAGCATTCTACTGACAGTGCCTCATCGACAGGGATGTAGGTTTATAGTTGTACTCTGTGTATTTTCATTTCAGCAGCGGACTAACCAATCAATGGGTATGCCATAGTTGCTCAGCAGCCCTGGTTCAGTGATGGTAATAATAAGTACACCAGTGGTCAAAGTCTACTGTGATGCCAGGAAGGCAGCTATCTCCACTCTCGTTCTCCCCTCTTACATGTACATATTTGTAAACATAAAATTTATCATTCAAGAGCATGACTCAAATTTCATATTTGCATTCTAAGTTTGGCATTGTTTTATGTGAATCAATGGATATAGCTAGGTTTCCTTTTGATGTAAACAAAGTGATCCCAGGCACTGTAGCTTTGAGGATGTCTGCTTAACCCTCTGCTGCATATTCCTGGTGATTACTAAGTCTCTGCTTTCCCTCTGCTGCATATTCCTGGTGATTACTAAGTCTCTGCTTTCCCTCTGCTGCATATTCCTGGTGATTACTAAGTCTCTGCTTTCCCACAGCACAGCACTGTCACTTCTTCCCACTTGCAAGCAGAACTCTATGACTTCTAGGGTAAGAGCAGAGAGCCTGTGCTTGCTCAAAACCACGTGTCCTGCCTCATTCATCTGGAAATGACAAATCCCAACCCTTAGGTTTGCAGTGAGCAGAGATGGATGGATGAATGTTTTAGCAGTTTGCTAACACTCACCCACTAAAACATAAAGGACACATGACACCAGTGGAAATCCTGAAACTGTCACTCCCTCTGCCCTAAGAGCTGTTGAGGTCCTGCTTAGCACTCTGAGAACTGTTCCCTGTTTTGTAATAATCATGAGTGACTACAGATTGACTATTCCATCTCTGAAATGCTTGAAACCAGAAGTGTTTAAGGAGGTTTTATTGGTTTTTGATTTGAGAATAGCTAGATATACATAATGAGATATTCTGTGAATGGAACCTAATTCTAAAAATAGCATTTATTTATACTTCTTATGTGTCTTACACACATAGCTGGATGATAATTATATTTGGTATTTTTTGTATGCCTGTATGGTCTTGTTGCTTGTTTATAGTGCTGGGGATGGAACTCAGAGCCTTTATCATGCTAGGCAAACACTCATTTACCTACATCCCCAACTCTCTGCCTATGTATTGGATGTGACCATCACATTAATTCTGATACAGAACTTTCCACCGATGGCAAACCTTTCAGCTTTGGAGAATTTCAGATTATGGACTTGTACTGAAAATGTTCAATATATCCTGACTACTCAAACTGCATCTAAAAGGTTCTTAAACAGAATTTTAAGTTCAGCTAAATCTATTTATGTGACTGTTCTAAAACCCTGGTTCTCAGCCCTGGCTCCAGATGAACACCATGTAGAATGGTTTCATAATTATCAGTGCCCAGCTTCCCCTTCCATCTGGCCAATGCCCTTAGAAGATTTTGGTCTAACCAGCTTCAAGAGAGATTGGGCACCAGCACTTTTTAATTGGTAAATAGTTGATTATCCCCATAACATTCAGGTTACTATTGCATCAGTAGGCCTCTCTTGACCTGGCTGGTTGGTTTGTAGCTCACGGGGTTCATAGCTCAGTAAGACTTGATGGCTAACTCCATCCCCACCCCTCAGCAGCCTCTACAGCACCTTCTGGCTCTTTGAAAGCCACCTGGTAAGGATCAGCTATAACAGAGAATGAGTGACTGTGACTCTTGGCTCTAAATAAACATAGGTATCACTCCTGCTCCCCCAAGGCTCAGGGAACACCAGAAAGTGGTGGCAGAAAGACTGTAAGAGCCAGAGGCTGGGTAGGACTGCTGCAAACCAGGTCCCTTGCGTTCATGAACCATCAGTTATGGTTACCTAAACAAAACAAGCCAGTCAAGACCCCAGCATGGATGGGAGAGGCCCATAAAGCCCATCTCTAGCTGAGGAGACACTGACAGTTGATGGCTCTTGTAGCCTCTGGTAGGGTTGCTTATGCTCCAGCAGATGCTCCACAGCCTTGCACATGTGGGTAGCACTAAGTGGGACTCGGTGGGTCAGAAAAAGAAGGCATGAAGTTAGAAGACGTGTGTGTGCTGAAGGCAGAGGGGGGAGTTGGGGGGTGGGTATGATCCAAAATACAGTGTATACATCTCTGAAATTAAAGAATAAATTTTTAAAAAGTATTGAAAATGTACTAAGACAAGAAAATAGGAGGAAACTATTTGGAATAAGAGGGTCAGCAGAGGCATGAAAGGGAAAAACAAGGGTAAATGAAAGGTGAATATGATCAAATTATATGATAGACGTTTAGGGAAAATTCATAATGAAACACTATTTTGTATGGTGGATATATGCTAATAATAAGCTTTAACTCTGCGGGATGTTAACAGATGTTACTTAAGACAAGTGTTTTAAGGTAAAGTTCGTTTGGATTGTACTGGTTTTCTTTACTGTGAGACTCATAAGAACTTTAAATAGTATGCAAAATTTTAAATAGCTATGATGATGACTTTTCAGGGTGTGGTAATGAATATGCAAGAAGTTTAACCTACATGAGTTTTTAGGAGTGTTTTGGAAAGTAGTCCTTTGTACCAGGGGTTCTCACATCCCAGTTAATGAAGGGCAGCATTGGGTATCATTTGGCAAGCTTATTAAAACAATGAATCACAGGCCACACCCTGGTTGGGGAGGGGAGAACACATCATTCAAATGAACAAACTGAAGTGATACTTATGCAATGCATACTCAACTTTGGGGATTAGGGCTCTACAGATCATAATATAATGGCACACGTATTTGAAAGGCTAGGGCTGGGAATATAGATAAATTGGTAGAGTACTTGCCTCACATGGCCAAGGTGCTAGGTTCCATTCCTAGCACTGCATAAATTGAGAGTGGTGGTACACACCTGTAATACCAGCACTCAGAGAGCAGAAGCAGAAGGACTCTAAGTTTACAGTTATCCTCAGCTATGTATCAACCTGGACTAAATGAGACCCTGTCTTAACATATATATTTAAAGCTACATTAATGCCAAGCAGTGAGAAAGGTCATATTGAATAGTTCCAGACAGTAGCATTTGCTATGATTTGGACATGAAGCCCTCCATGGGGGCCTAGCTGTCTGATGTTGGTCACTGGGGACGTGCTTTTGAAGGATGTTTTCTCCTTGGCCCCTTGATATCTGCCTCTCAGCTGCCACAGCTGATTAGCTCTATTCCACCACATACTTCCTGCTGTGCTGCTCTGCCTCACCACGACCTAGAAACAATGGAGCCAAGAGGCCATATACTGAAACTAAATAAATTTATGTCAGCTATTTCGCCACTGTGATGTCTGGCTAACCAAGTTGTTTTATTCATTAAAGAAAAATGCATATATTCATACCTTTATGAAAATAATGCTAAATGGTGGAAGTGTTGGCCAATTTAAGCCTACTGCTACAATGAATCTCCAGAACAGGCCATCTTCAGAATCTCCGAGAACAGCCTATCTATATTACTCACTGAAAACAAAGTCTAGTGATGAGCAACGGATCACTTGCTTTTCATGTCCAACCTCCTTACAGGAGCTGATGACCCAGTTGTTAAACAAGCACAGAGGTGCCATCCTCCTAAGCAGTCTCTCCTAGACAGAGCTCTCAGCTTTCCTTCATATGATATCACCTCACAGCAGAAATATGAGTTCTTCCTTGATTGAAAAATTTGAAGTGCATATTTGCTTATCCTTTGGTGCTCCCAAGACTGCACCATGTAATGACCTGACCAATAAATCATTTCAGTGTTTAAGCAAAGAACCTACTATAGCTACTGCTAACTACACATTTGTACCGTTTTTAAATTTATTTATCTATTGATAGTCTTTTATATCAAGGATAGCTTCCAACTTGCTATGTAGCTGGGAGTAACCTCAAACCTCCGATCCTGTCTTAACCTCCTGAGTTTTGGGATCACAGGTATATACCAACCATATCAAGTTTACATGGTGCTGCGGATGGAACCCAGTGATTCACGCTTGCTAAATAAGCAGTTTCTCAACTAAGGTGCATCCCAGGCCTGTCCCATGTTCTGTGTTTACAGGCTATTTCACGTGAATGATACTTGAGCTGTATTCACAAAAGCCTTTAGGTTTAAATAGGCATAATCACTTTACATACAGCAAATAAGAACCACTGAGCTTTCATGTACTAACAGTGAAAAGAGCAAAGAATATGCTTAGGCTCGTACATTCAAAGCAAATAAATTGTTATGAAAAGTATAGAAGCTATATACAAGAAAAAAGCTAAACACAGATATATCTAGAGCAAATTTATGATAATAAGACTCTACCCTAACACAGCTAACAGTCACGGAGCGGTCTCACTACACCCAATGCTGGACTACTATTAGGTCCATTCCTCATGTGCAGAGAAATTCAACAACAAGCCTGACCAACATCTGTGAAGCAGGAGTCAAGTTCTAGGCTGTTCTCACCTGAGAACAGTCTTCACCAGCATGTCTTACTACTGCCATGAGTCTGGGATGGAGTCCCCCACAGCCACTGTTACCTCTTTGATTCGCTTGACTAGAGCATTCTGATCAAAAGCAACTGCCTCTGCGCACTGGTGCAGGTGATCTTGGTATCGGAGGCAGAGCTGCAACACCTGCTGAGAATCTAGCTTCTCCAGTTTGGCATTTGTTGGGGAAGTCTGTCCACTCAAGAGCCCTTTAGAGGAGAGAGATGGAAAAGGTGTAATGAGAAACTGCTGATGAACTTGTGACTGACCTAAGTTCATGGAATCAGGGAAAGAGACATTTAAGTTTGCATCTTCTGCTCTACATAGATGAAAATCACTACAGCTACCTTTTGTGGAGTCCCAACCACCCATCACTGCTGTTGCCAGCTGCTCCCTGTGCATTACTTTCTTAATCTATTTTACACAAGAGGGAGCCAGGAATAACCTGATCGTTACAAAGAGTCAGTGGCTTCCCTCAGACAGTGGTCCTGGCCTTATCACACTACTATAAAGTATATAGGGGCATAACCCCTTTGACCAAAAATGATGGAAGTGCATTTGCTTACTAATATGTTTATCTGAGAAACTGAGAAAAATGTATAAGAAATTTTAAGAATTTGATACCAAAATTAAAACAAAGGCCAGAGTGCAAGCTAAGCAGCCTGAAACAGTTTATCTTTTCCTAAAATTGATTTATTTAGTCATACAGCTTCAATAAGCAAAGAGGGCTATGTTCTCAACATCTTTATATTGGTCCACCATGCTTTCCTGTATGCACTTATGCCAGGGTAAAATTACAACCATCTACCGCAGAAGAAACAATTCAATTACAGATGCTACTACACTTGCCTATGGTCAGAAGGCAAAGCCCTGACCTGAATTTAAGCCCATGCACTTTTGGTTGCCAAGGTAACAGTTCTGCAACTGTGGTATCAAGCAAGCTCCTCCTGTACATTCCCAAGAACTACTGGCATGGTATCTATTGTTATTAACCTATTAAAAGTTAAGATTGATAAAATTATTTAATGTTAAATAATTGCATGCATCTCAAAAAATTAAAATAGCCGGGCAGTAGTGGCGCACGCCTTTAATCCCAGCACTTGGGAGGCAGAGGCAGGTGGATTTCTGAGTTGGAGGCCAGCCTGGTCTACAGAGTGAGTTCCAGGACAGCCAGGGCTACACAGAGAAACCCTGTCTCGAAAAAAACCAAAAAACAAAAAACAAAAAAACAAAATCAAAATAATAGTAACATTTTACAGATTAACATATAACCCATTTTGAGAAAAATATTTCTATTTTCCAAAACAAAAAAGTCAGAAGGGTTATACTGGTTTATATTTTCCCAAGTCTTTTTAGTGTTTTGCTTAATAGAAAACAATAGATTCTCTTATCTCCTCTGCATGTAAGTTGCCATTTCTTCTCACAAAGTCTCTGGAAACTTTACTGGATACTTCTAAGATTACCGGTGGCTTGCAAATGAAGTCCAAGTATTTTTTTTAATTATTTATTTATTTTTTGATACTTTATTTACATTTCCAATGTTTCCCCCTTTCCAGGTCTCCTCTTTGGAAACCCCCTATCCCCTCCCCCTCCCCCGCCTCTATGAGGGTCTTCCACCTCCCACCCACCAGCCCACCCACTCCCGTATTCCCACCTTGACATTCCCCTTTACTGGGGCCTCTAACACCCTCAGGCCCAAGGGCCTCTCCTCCCCCTGATGGCCAACAAGGCCCTCCTCTGCCACATATGTGGTCCGAGCCATGGATCCCTTGATGTGTAT
>CM052700.1:13914351-14060561 GCA_028551405.1 Uromys caudimaculatus
CAGTGCATGACATACATTTTATTCCTATTACTGCAAAGAAATGAACTCCTTTTTGCCTCTGAAGTAAACTTACGTCACCCTTCTTTGAAGATAGGTGCAGCTTCTAAGTGAGTCTTTATCTATAAATTGTTTGAAGGCAGCCTTTGAAAATGCAGAAAGGCAGTTTATGGAACTACAAGATAAAGAGACACTAAAGATCAACAAGACCACATAGTAAACTTTGCTCCTTCCCCTAGCAACCACATGTAAACACACACAATGTATCCCGCCATCATCTGGTCAGAGCTTGACTGAGCTACAACAATAAATGACATATCAGTGGGTCCATTAGTTAGTTCTCTTACCCCTGGCCCCAAGTTCACTGTGATAATATCTCAATCTCTATGAAACCATGAACACAAAGATTTCCACCATGTGGCTGAAAGAATGGGCTTCCACATTCTAAGTCTCTGAACACATGAAGAAGATACTCCAGTTAGATTCAAACCTGCCCCCCCCCCACTGTCCCTAAAGCACACAGCTGTAAAAGCATTCTTTTTTTGCAGAAATTGTGCTCAATAACACTCATAAAAAATAGCATGATTATCAATACCCTTCTTTTATTCTGTGCCGCAGTTTCTCTAGAAGCAGAAAGGAGGTATATGCTGATGCCTCCAAAGCAAAGAGAGCAGCGGAGCATGGCAAATGGAAGCAAGCAGAAGCCACACACCTCCAGAAATCATACTTGTGCTGCCAGCGAGACAAAGCGAGAAAGGGAACTAAAATCACACAGATATTTTGAACAGGACCACGTGTAGTTCATGTTGAAATCAATGCAATTAAGGTTAGGGAAATGGATTTGCTGACTGGTTAAATCAACGTTAGAACTAAACCTGCTTTAGTTTCAACTCTGACTACTCTTTCAGGATCAGCAACCCTCATTAGCAAATGGGGAAATGCTGAGCCAGATATTTATACAGCAATTAAATGAGATCTTGTATGTAACATCTTTAAACTCAAAATGACAGAGGGAGAAGAAAGGAAAAAGTAGTTGCTATTGTGAATGGCAAAGGAGCACTGTGTGCACTCAACCACTTTTTTATATGACTTGTTAAAAACTAAACACTAAAATGAGTAGTACCCTGGACACTCTGGGATGAGTCTATCCACTGAGTATAAAAATACACAGCAAGTTTATCATCCTACCAATGTTTATGTATAACATTTCTCTATAGACAAGATAAAATAAAATATATTGGAAGAAAGTAAAGAATTTAACAAAAGCTGGCTAGAGAGTTGGCCCAGCAGTTAAGCACTGTGCTGTTCGGAAATCCAGAGGACTTGGGTCCTATTCCCAACACCTACTTGGCAGCTCACAAACGTCTGAAACTCCAGTTCCAGGGAACCTGCCCTCTTCTCACCACAGATACACATGTGGGTACACACTCAGACACACATGCAAGCATATGCTAATACAGAAAATAATTCTAAAATTTTTATGAATCAAGAATAAGAATACTTCAATAAGAAATTCCAGAAATCTGTGATGGTTAATACTGTCAACTTGAGAAGCTTTTAGAACCACATAGGAATCATACCTCTGGGCATAAGGAGGTTTCTAAATTGTTTTACAATTGAGGTGGGAAGAATTATCTTAAATTCAGGCACCAACATTTCAGGACTTAGAGCAAGCATGCATCATCACTCTGTACTTCCTGACTGGACACAAAGGCCCAGCTGCTGTCTTGCCTTCCCTGCTATGAGGAACTGTATCCTCAACTGTAAGCCCAAGTAAAGTAATTCAACCCTTATTTAAGTTGCATTTGTCAGAACAATGAAAAAGGAAAGGGCTTGATCGAAAAGCTGTCTCTCAGTGGGCCAGTGGTTAAGAGTGCTTACTGCTCTTCCAAGGGACCTGAGTGCAGTTGCCAGCACCTATACTGGGTGTCTCACAATCTCCTGTAACTCTAGCTGTAAGGGATCCTTCTAGCTTCCTCTGGCACCTGCAAACAAATGGTATTCACTCACAGAAATATACATATATGTACTAAATAAGACAATAAAAATAAATCTTTTTTAGAAAGAAGAAGGTATAGGTGGAGGGAGAGAAGGAGAGTGGGAAGGAAAGAGGGAGGAGAGAGAGAGGGAGAGGGAGAGGGAGAGGGAGAGGGAGAGGGAGAGGGAGAGGGAGAGGGAGAGATCCCTTCCAGTTCTGAGATCCTATGAGCCTTATATGCTACAAGACACAAATAACTCTCTGGTGCTCATGGAAGAATAGAGTTTTGCTCTAATAATAATGTCCCTAAAAACCAAAGGGTTTCCAAATTGAGGTAAGAGACAGATTTACCACTCAACTCAAATAGGACTGAAGGTGAGTGGATGCCCTAATTCTGAACCATGTTCTTTTTCTCTTTCAGCTCTTTTCCTTCCTGGATGCTGTGCTCACAACCCTATTGGAGCAAAACCATAAACACTCCCTGACCTCTCCTGCAGAGCAATCCTAGAGAAACAAACTTAGATGAGGATTTACACAGTCAGATTTTTATAAAAACTTCAGTGTTATTTGAATGTCCTCAAACAAGACAATGGTAATAATTAAAATGGTGTTTTCAAATAATTTCCAAATGATGTGGCAAATGTCAGAATGTTAATCAAAAGTGTGACATAAAATACACAATCAGTATAATTCTAACTGTAAGCAAATGCATATCCTATTGTCTGTCTACAGGAAGAAGAAAAATCACATAACAAATGTTATTGGTTATGCCTATATGGTAGAATGTTTTAATTTTCTTTTTTGTAATTGTTTTCCTATTTCTTTAAGATAACATATCATTTGTTATCAAAATATGAGCACAAAAAGTTGTGTTATAGCTATCTTGGATTTGTGACACAGGAAGTGAAATAAATCCTTTCAAAGAAGGAAGGCTGGAATTCAAAAGTTGGGTTTATATCTCAACCTGAGCTTTCGGTGGTTGCTAGGCGTACTGCTACCTTTAAATTAATTGGTAAGCGTGGAACAGCTGGACAATATCGGCTTTTATTGAGGATGTGGAACAACAGGAACTAACATAGGAAGCAAGGATATAAATTGGTATAAATACTTTGAAGGGTAAACTGAGTGTGGTAAAGCAAAAATGTGTGCACTATGGGGACAGCAGCTTGTCACCAGTTACCTGCTCTAGAGAAAACTCTTGTGCATGTGTAAAAAGTGAGAAAGGATGTTTATTGCAGAATTTTCAATGGTGAAACAACAAAAACCTCAATCATTAATAGGACAAGGCTAAATACACAGCAATGGATAAATAAGGTATATCTCAAAAATATAAGCAAGGAAAACATTGCAGACGCTTATGAAGCATGCACATAGAGTACTATTCATACACAAGAGAAATGCATATATTGTGCAGAGATATGCAGATATCCAGGAAAAAGCAGTCATGGGAGACACAAGCGTCAGATAGTGATTTCCTGTATTGTGTTCCTTAGGCACAAAGACAGACTATCAGAGAATGCTAAAAAGGATGGCGTAGTAGCTACTTTTCTTGATGCTATAACCAAACACTTATCAAGAAGAAACCTAAGGTGGAAGGGATTTTTTTTTTAGCTCACAGTTTGAGGAGCCACAGTCTACTGTGGTAGGGAAAGCACAGCATCAGGAGATCTGAGGAGGGTGGGAACGTGTAGCAACCACTTCCTTACAGTTCTACATATGTGGAAGCAGAGAGATGAATGCTGGTACTCTGCTGCCTTTACCGGTTCTCCTATTCTCATCAGGCCAGGCCAATCCCATGGGATGGTGGTGTCCACACTCAGGGCAGGTCTTTCCTTGTCCTCTCTGGACACATGCACAGATATAACTTTAAGTTGTCACTAATGTCCTAGACATTAATTAATTAATTCTTTACTTATACTGTTTATTTTTGAGAGAGTACCTCACGTACCACAAGCTGACCTCAAAGTTGCTATATAGCTAAGGCTAGCCTTGAACTCTCCTGACCCTGCCTCTACCTCCTAATGATTGGGATTACAAACATGTACCACTTGGCCTCTAGGAGACACTTCTAATCAAGCTGGCAATAAAAATTAGCCATTGCACATGGGATGAGAGATTTAAGTTTGTTTTTTCCTTTTCCTTGAAGGGACAAAATCTGAAACAAATATGTCAAATTATTAAGATCTGATAAAGATGAATGAATAGAGAGCATGGTTACTTCTATATGCCAAGATACTATAAAGAAAAGTTCTAAATAATCCTATGATAAGCGTTAGCGATCTCTACTATGGCAATCTCTGCTGAAGACAAGGCTCTGTCTCTCCACAGCAGTTCTTAAACTCTTAGGGATATAAAAGCCCTCTGTAAAATTGATGCAAGCCATGGTGCTTCTTCCCAAGAGGGTTTGGTACACCTTGCCCTCAGCCACAGGCAACATTTGGAAATACCTATGAACTTTCTTTAGTCATGTGGTTGATCAGGTCATTTCTAGTTGTGGTGAGAGTTAGTTAGCAAGGTTAGACAATCATGGTGACACAGTGGGTGCTCAGAGAAACAGTATGACATAAACAAGACTTTCACTTGAAGAAAGGCTGCTAGAATGACTCCTGGCCAAAGTCTTAAGATGCAGTGCAGGCATGCAACTGAAGGTCTGTCTGTAGAACCAGATGATCGCTGGGGGAGCAGTCCAAGAAATGTTCTTAGGCTCAATTAGGCCTTGGTGCAAAACCAAGGCTATAAGTTGTAGCTGATAACAAAGATTAGAGAGACTTGCCCATATTTCATAAATGTTTCCTTCATTTGTGCATCTTATTTAATAACATTTCATCTGGCAGATTTGAAGCTAATGTCTGGCTAGCATTTGTGCATATAACACATTTGTTCCAATAACACATTGCATTACTTTCAGAAAGTCCAGATAAGTGGAAAACTATGACTCTCTGAGCCAGACTTGGTGAAATCTGGGGGTAAATGGTTGCTGAGATCTAGAAGCCACAACAGAAGCAAAAAGCATAGTGTACTAGATAGGGTTGTAACATCTAGGAAGACACGTGTCTTCTGAAGACCAGGCTTATGAGCTGGCAACTGCAAAGGGACATGAGATACTGTATTCTGGTATGCATGTGACCATCTGTAAATACTGTGAACATACATGTGAACATCTCTGAACATGTAAACATCCAACATGCATGTGAACATCTCTAAATAGAATCACTATCTCAGAGTGCTTCTCACTTAGAAGCTCCAGACTGGCATTCTAAAGAGTTCTAGAAGTACACTATTCTAAGCTTGGCAACGTCACAGGAAATCTCTAGTTTCTTTGTTCCATCTTTCTCTGTCTCTGCCTCTCATCTTTGCATCCCAATCTCAGTCACTTCATCATGCCTGCCTCTTCCCCAGGCCTGGATCTCTTGTTTCCTCCAACCTTGTCTCCACCATGAGCTACTTACCTCGTGCCTCTCAGAATGTAGAGGAAACACCACGAGACTAGCTGGTACAGCGTGGGAACCAAGAGTCCACTTAAGAAGCCTTGTGCCTTTTTCTCTCTTTCCTGGCAATGTCTTTCCCCCCCATCTATTTTCTGAAACTATTTTATCCAGTTTTCAGAAATAAAATCCATTCCAAATGAAAGCAATGCTACATTGCAAGTGCACAGTTCCCTAAGACTTTCCAAGATCTTTATATAAATAAATGATAAAATGATTAATTGTGTGTGCACGGTGCTGGTTTGGAGCTGGTGAGCTTTTCTGCTCACTGGATTCCAGTAGTGCCCCCAGTTTTGTGACAGTTAGAAGCCCTAATTTTTTGGAATATTCTCTAGGGCCAGGAGAGGCTGAAAACAAGCCTATCTTACCAAACAGTCCAGTTTTCTTTATCATTTATTTCTGAAAACTGGATAAAATAGTTTGGGAAAATAGATGTGGGGTAGGGGAGGTAGAGGCAGTGGCTTTCCTCCAAGGTTGACTGCTAAAACAACTATTCTCAGTTACATGTTACCATGTCTTAGACTCTTCTTCACATATCATTATTGCACGACTATTTTGAGACAAAAAAAGCAACAGGGGCCATTCCTCCTTGACACTAAATCAAGATAATTACACAACCCTCTTCAGGGATCAGCACACAGTGGCCCTCAGAGCCAGGAGAGGAGCCAGGAAACATCCGTCCTCTCCAGCTCCTGTTCTAAGGCGGACTCCTCCTGGTAAGAAAAGCCGGCTTTTATACCATAGCAACTCTACTCACAGCACATAAGCCATTCTTCCATTCCTCCTCCAGCTCATTTCCCCTAGAATTCTTTCCCCTTTGTCTTCACTCTCTCCTCCCCATCATGCTGTACTGTTTGTATGACAAAAAAAAAAAAAAAAAAAAAAAAAAAAGGTGCTCTCCCAACTGTGACATCAACTCATTCTTATTCAGTGATGTCCAGCATGAACCTCGCTCTCCCAAAACGTTTGCTCAGTTCTGAAGCAACGAAGATGATTACCTTCCTTCTGTTGCCCTCCCTGTGTTCTTGATCTATTTGCACATCTTCTGAAACATCTCTATGACACAAGGCCCTATATGTGTGCACAAAGACTTCCCAGGCATTGCCCCTAAGTTACTAGAAAGGATAACATAATGAGAATGACTTGATAATTTTGAAACCCGGAAAAGATATTTCTGTTTCAGTATTGTAAGAAAGAGCTAATAGATCCAGAAACAGAAAAAAAATAGAGTAAACTCCAGACTATTCTAGATCACTTGTTACTTATGGAAGGGAAAAAAGAAAAGGTAAATAGCAATGATGTGTTATACTACTTTCTGCTATTTAAATGCTTTTGAAAGCCAACAATTTTACTTTACACATTAAGTAATGTAAAATTCAAAGAGCTTCCTAGAAAATATGGCTCTGCTGTTTAAGTGGCCAGCAGGGATGAGACTAGCAGACTATGTCAGGCTTAGCCCCTCCCTTGCAGAGTCTCCTAGGCCTCACTTCCTTGCAGTGTAGCTCTTCTCTACCGTGAACGCACAGCTGAAAAGGCGTCATTCCCAGGTCTAAGCATCACGAAGCAGAGGCTGCCTCCAGTGCTGCCTGACACTGTTACACGCTGGGATATGCACCAGGAACCCAACCTACGGAACTGTGATGGGCACGGCACTAACATTTCTTTCTGGGGCTCCTGGGGGCATGCTAGAGAAATGAACTGATTTAGATCCAAATCCTGCCTAGCAGTGATGGGAGAGGTGCCGTCCTGAGCTCAGTAATCTTCAGGCAGATAGCTCACTGTTTGTGAGCTCCAACATTTCTCAGAGATACAAATTGAAGTAAACTAAAGAAGGAACAAGAATAAAAAAATCTATCTTCCCTGTAACTGTGACTATTTAACAAAATTCCAGGATGTGGTGTAGCTTAGCGATACAGCACTTGCCTAGCATGCAGGAGGTCCTGGAGTTCCATCCCTGGCAACAACACACACACACACACACACACACACACACACACACACACACACACACACACACACACGTTTATAGAGAAAAAGAAAATCATAGGTTGCTGCGGCTGCTGAGTTTGTTTAACGTTAACCTGAAAAAGACAAAGGAAGCAGCTCTGGAGGTTATAATTACAGCAAACTGCTCAGGTGACCTCATCCCACCCACATGCTCCGATGCATACTTTATAAGCTAGTGTTCCGGGAGGGTACAGCTGCTAAGCATGGGCTTCATGTGCTCCCTCTAAAACACTATTTATCAACAACATTGTTAATGGCTTCTAAACGACAGCAACAATTTCCAACAAGAGTGCCATAAATTCCTATTAGTATTCACTCTGGGTTTAGAGAACAGACCCATGGATGGATTGCTCCCCGGCACAAACAGTAAAATAATAGTGTAACGATTTCATAACCCCTACTCCTTTCCAAGAGCACTGCACACAACATTACTTGTGTGCTAAGTACATCAATGCGGAGTGTTTGCCATGACTGGGAGGCTACCACCAGGGCAAAACAGACACAGAAAACCATTAAATCTGAAAGATATCTGCTGCTCTCCCTTTCCAAAAATACTCCCACCTCATTGAAAGGTCACTCGTGACCAGAGAAACACTCCAAGGGGCTAGGCCGTGCCGGTCCGCCTACATCACTGAAATTACTCTACTAGCTGTGGTTCAGAGGGGCCAGCTTAAGAAACTAATCTCCTTTCAGTTCAGCCATTACTCTGCCTCCCCAATCAGGCAGACTGTCCTTTGCTTTCAGTTCTCACTCTCCTGCTAGCTGGTCTTTCATCTCTTCTTTGAGATATCTCAGATTTGCTCCTTCTACTGTCCCTAACGCAGCCAGGACTTTGATCAATGTATCATTAGAAAACTACAGTGATTACCTAACTGGGTTGTCCATCTCAGACCATTGCCCCAGTAATTACCCAAAAATACAGACTTTTTCTTTTCTTTTCTTTTCTTTTTTTTTTTTTTTTTTTTTTTTTCGTTTTTCCAGACAGGGTTTCTCTGTGTAGCCCTGGCTGTCCTGGAACTCTGTAGACCAGGCTGGGCTCAAACTCAGAAATCCTCCTGCCTCTGCCTCCGGAGTGCTGGGATTAAAGGCGTGCGCCACCACTGCCCGGCCTCAGACTTTTTCAAAGACTTATTTTTATCTATGTGTATGTCTGTGTGAGACTATGTGCAAATGCCAGTGAAGGGCAGAGATACACTGGATCCCTTGAAGTTGGAGTTACAGGCAGTTGTAAGTGCCTGATGTGGGTACTAGGGTCAGATCTCTGGTCCTCATGATAGAACAGTAAGTGTTCTTAACCTCCGAGTTATCTCTCTAGCAACCTCTCTCTGCCAGCCCCCAAATCCCACAGCTTTGAAAGTGCCAGTGTCATGTTTCCTGTTGCAACAATAAAACCATAATAGCAGTTGTAATTTCAAGGCATTGCCTTCAAATTCCTTCTTTTAGTCTGAAGAGCCTCCAGCAGTCATTGGAGCCAAGTACTGTGCCTATGAATACCACTTGCTAAACTTGAGAATAGTAAAAACCCACACTGAATTGTCATTGTTATTTGTACCATATTCATGTACAACTGGTTATTTTTAATTTAAATGTATAACTTGATATACTGCTTTCGAACATTATTGTGGCTTTAGCCTATCTTTCGAGTCTACTGAGATCATTTTGACCCTTATTCCTGGCATCCATCCATTTTAGATAATTTATCCAGTATCACCTGATGTGGGTACTGGGACCAGATCTCTGGTCCTCATGATAGAACAATAAGTTCTCTTAACCTCTGAACCATCTCTCCAGCAACACCCCCCTCAAAAAAATCCCACAGCTGTAAAGGTGCTGGTGTCATATTTCCTGTTGCAGGAAACCATAATAAAGCCATAATAGCAGGCACCCACATCCAGTATATAAATGTGATTTATATGTCTCAACAAATCTTCAGTGAGTGCATAGTACATCCAGGGTTCTTTAGGTAGTAGTAAGTCAACTGGCATGATATAGAACAAGGCAGACGTCAAGGTCAGACCCCCTTACATCTTTTGATTTTCTTATAGACTTCCTTTGGAATTTGTTCGTTTGCGAAGGACACAAGTGACTAGAGACACTGTCTTGGAAAGGGGGCAGGCTCAGAAGGTAGGAAGAGCTGGGCCTGACGCATGGGAGCCAGGGGAGGCCCTCCTGCATCACCTCCCTTCTTTAGCAGCCCCTTTCCCTTGTCGATGCTTTCAGCACCTCCCGTACTCCACAATTCATTAAAGACCATAGTTTGATGATTCCACTCACAACTTCTTCCAATACCTGAAGAGGAGGAGCGAGTAGAGGTAGGAAGCCCGGGAGGGACAGCACAGTGGGAACGAGAAACAAAAACCTTTGACCGGCTCACTACATTTCTTCCAGAATTCGGTCTGGGGTTTTAGCGACTCGTGTCCTATCATTTTCAGTTAGTTATCTTTCTCTGTGGCAGGAAATATGGAAGCAAAGAAGCTGTTTTACAGCTAGGCTCTGTCACAGCTTAGCATGACGTCAGCAAGCCCGACAAGCTGAGCAGAGCCCTCATGGCCGCCTTCACTCTGGCCATGCGTTCTCCTTCCTCACCGTCCTCTCCACCTCAGAAGTGTCTGCCAACTTGACTCACTCACGCGGTGGGTTTCTACTTGCCGTGTTTCATTTTCTTCCCTTTGCGCGTAGGCCAGACCATTAGATCTTTGGCATGCTCCTTGCACAGCCACATCGGCCACCTCAGACACATTCCCCTTTGCTCTTTGTGATTTATTTAACTGTGGCATTAGCAATCCTGGAAAGGTAAAAAGGTTGATGAAGGAGGCGGGCTGAGAAAAACTTCCACCCCAGAGGACTGAGACACTAAACGGCAGGTCTAGTGCTGGAGTAGTAACACATATCTTTGATTCTAGCACTTGAGAGACAGAGGCAGGTGGCCAGCCTGGTCTACATAGTGAGTTCCAGGATAGCCAGGGCTATATAGTAAGACCCTGTTTCAAAAAAACAAAAACTTCTAGTCAATAGAGGAGTAAGGGCTATAAAGGCAGGAGGTGGCTGCTGGTTTGCTCTGGAGCGCAAGATAGTTGCAAGCAATGTGGGGGAGGGGAAAGAGAGGAGATGATCACTTGAGATTTTCAGATTCCTACCTAAATATAGCAGCAACCACACACTCTAAGGGGTTACATTGCTAGAACTAGGCTTAATGAAGATTCCAGCAAAAATGTACAAAACTGTAGACCAGATATGGTGCTACATGCCTTTAATCTTAGTATTTGGGAGGTTGAGGCAAGATCACTGCAAGTTTGAAGCAAGTGGGTATATAGTGAGTTCAAGTCCAGCCTGGGTTACATAGAAAGACTCTTTCAAAAACACCAGCCAACCAATCAACTAGCAAAACAACAGCAAAACCAAATAATTAGAGGTTGTGAAGTCAACTGGTAAGTGTGTGCTTAGCATATGGAAAGTCCCAGAAGGGGTTCACCTGCACGAAAGGGAAAAACTCTATAAATGCATATTAAAATATATTTATTGTGAGGGCTGGGAAGTATCTCAGTGAGTACAGTTCTTTCTGCATATATATGAGGACCATAACTCACATTAAAAAACAAAAAAGGGTTGGGTACAGCAGCACAAGCTTGTAACCCCAGCACATGTGTGGACGCAGGAGGATCTGGGAGCTTGCTAGCCTACCAGGCAAACTTTAGGTTCAATAAGGGACTTTATCTCAAAGAAAATAAATAAGGCAGAGGGCTGGGAGATGGCTTAGTGGATAAGAACACTTTCTGTATACGCATGACAACCTTGAGTTTGGAACTCATGCTAAAAAATAAAACAACAAAACAGAACAAGAGCTGGGCATGAGTGTGCCTGTGCCTATAACCCAGCAGTGTGGGGGATGGAGACAGGAAAGTCACTATGACTTGCTGGGTGCCAGTCTAGCGCCAGGTTCAGTGAGAGAACATGTCTTAGGTAATAATGAAGACAGTAGTAGGCAAGGATACCAGATGTCCTCCCCGGCCTCTGTACGCACCTGCACATACTTACGTCATGAATGAATGAATGAATGAATGAATGAATGAATGAGAATTAAAGATAAGGTGGAACAGTGACTGAGGAAAGACACCAGACACCCTAAAGCTAACCTCTCTTCTCCACACAAAGTTGCACGGGTGAGCACACCCACATACAGAGAGTGCATATACACATACCACACATGTATGTATATAAGTGTTTGTGTGTGAACGAGTCTAGGAGAGTAGTTTGGCCAGAGATAGCTATCTTTCTACATATTTTTTTTAACTGAATTCACAGAATTTGCCTCAACAACCTGTATTTTATTCCTAAGCAGAAATGACTGAGACTCATTTGAGTGTTACCAAAATCAAAATAGGGATGAACCAAGGTCAAAATAAACAAACCTCAGAAATATAGTGCCTTGCCAGAACTTATGGCAAACTGGGAGAAAGGACTGACTTCTCCCGCTGCTAACCAAAGAGTTATGCTCATATCTAGAAATTCTGTCCTATTTCCATATAAACCCTGACTGCGTGGGGCTGCCTGGAGACTGTATTCAGTCTTTTCTAGACACTGCAGGGAAGCACTGCAGGCTGATAATGGCTATCTGGCCAGTGTTGATATTAGCCCTCCCTCATGCTCAGAGCAGTCTCAAATGGCTCTTACCTGTTATGTGTATCCTTCTCATGTGTGTGGTCTCCTTTCATTAATTATTAACCCTTTATCCTGCTTTCCCTTATTGTTGAATTATGAGATTGTGTCTGACCAGGTGGGTTTATTGATATGCTTATCTATCACTGGTCCATGATCACATCCAAAAACAACAGTGGGTGTCACTATTAGATTTACTTTACTTTGTTTACAGATACACTGTTTTTGTGTTGGATATTAACTACCCATGGCCAACCATTCCTTTTTGTTGATGTCATACAGTCTAAATAACTGGCAGCCTTGACACTATTATCCTTCCTATCTCAGGTTTAGGCCAGGTCTTAAAAGAAAAGTTTTACTGTTTTCAATTGTGTGTTTATCTCTCTGGTTACTGCCATTGTGTTTAAATGGTATGCTACACACCGTGACTTAAAGTCTCAGGTAAAAAAAAAAAAAAACAAAAAAACCCTGGGTTTTAAGTAAGCATTGTACTAGTAACAAATATACAGAATAGGAAGGAATAGGCTATCATAATAAACTCTGCATTGATGGCATACAGATAAGCACTGTGCTGATAATAAAATACTAAGTGGAGTCTCTTGGGAGCCAGGAAGAGAGCTTAGAGGTAGAGAGCAGTTGCTGATCTTGCACAAATCTGGGTTCAATCTCAAACACTGCAGAAAATAAAAAAATCATAATCTTGAATTTCATAATGCATGGTGGCATATAACCCCAGGAGCTGAAGGCCAGTCTCAGCTATCTAGTGAGTCAGAGGCTAGCCTCGTCTATGTAAGACTGTTCTCAAAAGGAAAGAAAAACAGAACAAGGGGCTGAAGATATACTGCAATTGGTAGAATGCTTGCCTCATGTACAAGGACCTGGCTTAGACCCTCAGAACCCATAGGTGGGGCATCATGGTCCATGCCTACCGCTCCAGCACTGAGATGTAAAGACAGAAGGGTGGGGTGCTAGAGGTCATCCTGAGCTACACAGTGCACAAGAAGCCTTTTAGGCTGTCTCAATAAATAACCAGCATTACCTGTAACTTGTTGCACATAATGTAGCAATATCCTCTTGAAATCCTAAGGTAAACCTAGGTAATTTAAAATTTTACCAGACAGAAAGAATTCTCGCTCTGTCAACAATTGTATTATGTGATCTCCTATAGCCTTTACATTGGGTTCTGCTCTGTTAAGCATTTTAAGACCATCTGAAAAATTCCACTTAGGATTTCTGTTGTAAAAATTATAAAAATAGAAAAAGTAAAAAGCTTCAACAATACAGAAGAAACATAACTGCACAATCTGAAAACTATCTGGAAAAACAGATGATGGGGAGGTGTGGCTTAAAGTCAAGGCACGTGAAAACACTTTAGGGTTTACAGGACTCAAGTGAATGTGCTACTAAGATACTTTCTTAATTGAGCTATACTGAAAGGAATATAGCATGCATTTAACAAAAAAATAAAAGGTCCAGCCTGTGGAAAGACACATAGGACCCAGACTGCACTTGCAGAGGTGCTCAGTTGCACAGGTCAAACTCTAGACGGACCGGCATGGAGCGCATGTAGGTTTCCCATCAGAGGGCTGAGTGACACAAAATCATGTTATTCAAGGAACCACCTCAGCCTAGAAAACATCTACTCTATAATTTTTAAATGAGCACACATTACCTTATGAGAATAAAAGACATTTCCATTTTGGAAGGAAAAGCTCTTAATAATGCTTACAGAATATTATGAAATTGAATGTTCAGATAGTCCTTGCTCAATGTTTATTAAATTTGTTTTGGTTTTTTGTTTCTTTGTATTTGTTTTTGTTTTTGTTTTGAGACAGGGTTTCTCTGTACAGTTCTGTCTGTCTTGGAACTCACTATATAACTATATAGACCAGGCAGGCCTCAAGCTCAGAAATCTGCCTGCCTCTTCTTCCCAATTACTGGAACTAAGGCATGTGCCATCATACCCGGCTTCATTAAATATTTTTAAAAGCAATCTCGGCATACATTGTAACTCCCATAAAGCTGCTATTATAGTGTCTTTGTTTATAACTGTCAAATATTTGAAGCATTCCAAATTTTCTCCAACTGAAAAATATTCAAACTATGATACATACACAAAATCAAACACATATAACAAAAGGGAGCAAGCTCTTGATAGTATGAATAACTCTTGATTGCATAACTCTAAGTGAAAACAGCCAGACTCTAAAGGATACACGCTGTATGGTTCCATACAGCACTGGAAAAGGTAAACTCCAGGAACAGGAAGCAGATAATGGTAGTGGGGCACAATGGTAAGGGATGAGACTGACCACAAAGGTACACAGGGGAAGTTTTGAGGAATGGTGGAATTACTGTTTACCTTGGTTATGAGGGTGGTAACACAATGGTATGGATCCAGCAACATTCTCAGAACTACATAATAAAACAAGTGCACTTTGCTATACTTAAACTATATCATAATTTTAAAAGAATTAAAGGAAAATTTGAAGTCAGCCACAGAATAGAGATATAGAAAGAACAAAAACAAGAACCATTTTTAAAGACTGAGGATAGGCCTGGAGAGATGGTTCAGTGGTTAAGAGCACTGACTGCTCATCCAGAGGTCCTGAGTTCAATTCCCAGCAACCACATGGAGGCTCACAACCATCTGTAATGGGATCCGATGCCCACTTCTGGTGTGTCTGAAGACAACTACAGTGTACTTACATACATAAAATAAAATAAAAACCTGAGGTGAGGGCTGGAGAGATGGCTTAGCAGTTAAGCGCACTAGCTGCTTCCCAGCCCCACATGTTAACTCATAACCATTTGTAACTCCAGTTCCAGGGTATGGTGGTTTGAAGAGGAATGGCCCACATAGACTCATGTGTTTCAGTGCCTGGCCGTAGAGAAGGCACTATTAGGAGGTGTGGAGTTGCTGGAGTTGGTATGGCCTTGAGTAAGAATAGCCTTGTTGGAGGAAGTGTGTCACTGTGGTGGTGGGCTTTGAGATCTCCTATGCTCAAGCTATAACCAGTGTGGCACACAGTCTCCTGGTGTCTGCAGATGAAAACATAGAACTCTCAGCTCCTTCTCCAGCATCATATCTGCTTGGACACTACCCTGCTTCCCGCCATGATGATAATAAACTAAACCTCTGAAACTGTAAGCCAACCCATTAAATGTTTTCCTTTATAAGCGTTGCTTATAAAGCCATGGTGTCTCTTCACAGCAACGAAACCCTAACTAGGACACAGGGAATATGATGCCCTCTTCCACATTCTTTGAGCACTGTATGCTTGTGATGCACACACACACATGCATGTACATAAAATAAAAATAAATATTCCCTTAAAAGAGTATGGTTATAAAAAAACTTAAAGAAATAAAGACTTTACCAAAAAAATAACAAAGGCAAGAATCTTATTACCAGCAGACCTACACTACAAGAAGTGCTAAGGGAAAATCTCTAGGCAGGAGCATGATGACATACAGAAACCCGGATCTACCTAAGGAAAGGGGAGTCTCCAGGAATGGCGAAAGGAAAGCAAATAGGAAACGCCATTTTCCTATTTCTAATCACTGACTCACTGAGCATCCGAAGTGGGAGTCAACAAAGCACGGTCCAAAGGCCAAATCTTACTCCTTTGGGGTTTTATAAAGTCAAGTTACATAGGAACACAAGTACACTCATTCTTTCATTCATCATCTATGGTTGTTATATTATATAATAAAGACCACAGAGCCTGCAAAGTCTAAACTACCGCCACACCTTTGAAGAAAATGTTTGCCAACACCTGATCTACAGCGAAAGGCAGGAACAGTCAGATAATGTGAGTTTACAGCATACAGGAAGGAAGACTGTGTGCCAGCAAGCACAACAGATACAAAGACACTGGAGTGTATTCGTGTGGGATACATGGGTGCCTGACGTGGGAGCAGCACGCCCTACAAAAGATTATCTCAAATAATGAGAAGAATGACATCTTCCTCTGGCCTCCACATGTACACACATATGCACCTGCACAGACAGGAACATATGAGTAAATATGCATGTACACACACACACACACACACACACACACACACACACCACTAGTAAAAATGATAGTAAGGAGCAGGTGTGGTAGCACACATCTTTAGTCCCAGTACTCAGGAGGCAGAGGCAGGCGGATTTCTGTGAGTTTGAAGCCAGCCTGGTCTACAAAGTGAGTTCCAGGACAGTCAGGGCAGTTATACAGAAAAACCCTATCTCAAAACAACAACAAAAGTGAGAGAAACTTCTTTTTGCAATGAGCATAAGAAAAAGGCAACTTACCCCAAACTACACAAATCTGGAGTGACACAGACAAAGTTCTGAGGAAAATTCTGTCAAATGAGCGTTGCATATCCAGTAAAAATAAAGGGGGGGGGGGGGGCTGGAGAGACTGTTCAGTGGGTAAGAGCACTGGCTATTCCTCCAGAGGACCTAGGCTTGATTCCCATTATGAACAATATGGCTCACAACCATCTGTAACTCCAGTTCCAGTGGATCGGAAACCCTTCTGGTCTCCACACAGTGGAACAGAAACATACATTCAAGCAAAACATGTATAATTTTTTAAATATTCTGAAAATACAAAGAGAAGCCACAGACTTGGGTGAAAGTATTTGTAAGCCTAATAAAGGGGGTATCAACAGAATGTAGAAGAAAATTTTTGTATACATTCAAAACAATTTTTAAATGGGCCTAAGATTTAAATTACTTTAAATAGATAGAATTTTAAATAAATAGATTTGAATAGATAATGAAAATGAAAAGAATCTTATCATTAGAGAGATATAAATGAAACCATAATGACATACCATTACACAATCTAGTCCAATGGCTATATTCAGAAAGAAAGAGGAAATGGAATACTTAAACATTGGTCAAAGAATGCAAAATAGTACAGTCAACCTGAAAAGGCTTGGCAGTTTGTGAAATGAAATAGAAGTTTACCACATATGACCTAGCAGTTCCACTGCTAGGAACTGACTCTAAGCAACCGAAAACTCTCACAGAAGCACAAGTGTACAGGACTTAGAGCAGCAGTTGCCTGTGGTAAAAACAAGCACTGGGCAGGGTGAGGTGCATTCCGTACACTGGCTGTCTAGCGTACACGAAGCCCTGAGACAGCCCTAGCACCACATGAAATGGGGCGTGGTGGTGCATGCCTGAAATCCCAGCACTCTGGAGGTGGATGTAGGAGGGCCAGGACTTCAAGGTCATTCTTGGCTACACAGTGAGTTCAAGGTCAGCCTGGGCTACATAAGAGCCTGTCTCAAGAAAACAAAAACAAAATAACTTTAGGTGTTAAACACAAGAAATAGTTCAGTACTGGTAGATTCAGGGAGATGGAGCCATTGTCTTTAGTTGTGTAACCCACTAATGACCCTTTAGATGTTAAACACAAGAAATAGTTCAGTACTAGTAGATTCAGGGGGATGGAGCCATTTTCTTTAGCTATGTAACCCACTAATGACCCTATCAGGCTCCAAGGGGCAGTTCCAATCTGATGGTCTCACACATGGCCCTAGTTTTAAAAAATGCCTCACAAAGCCAAACCAAAAGTCAACTATGGAAAGAGACAAGGTTCGGGGGTTCATAGGGATGAGAGGAGGACAAGAAAGGGTACTGAGAGGAGTAAACAGAATACATTATATACATGTATGAACTTATCAAAGAACTAACAATAAACAAATAAATAGCATGACTCCATCTGCACCCAGTAACTAGAAACTCAGGTCCAATGTTGCCCAGATTCAAGGCAGGACCAAGGATAGCCTGAAAAATTAAGGTCATTTTACTTAGGTCTTCTTACCTCTTGATTTCTACTTAGATCATGGCGTCCAATCTATTTTTCCTCCCACCCTGCTGACAGAGTCTCCCAGTTTGGGCTGGCTCTACTGAATCCATGTAGTCGTGGTTTACAGTTCATCCATTAGTCTCTTTCTAGTGTGAATAGTATTTTACTCCATTTCCTGGACATACGGTATTTTATTTATCCACTCACCAGCAGACAGATATTTAAACTGTCTCAATAAACACAATTATTCCTTTGAGCACAGTGACAAACTGAAAAGAGTTTTCTACATACGCAATGTAAGGTCACTATAGAGTTTCCTCTGGTCAGAAGTTTTTTCCTTTTCTGTCTTATCAAGACTAAAAGAGGCAATTATAGATTACTATTATGTCACAGAACATGTACACTTTTCCAACTAACTTGCATTTGAAATGAGCTGTGACCTGGTTCTAAAAGAAATCCAGATGTTTGGGAGTCCATGTTCTTAACACTGGGCACACGGCACAGACAGTTCTGTGACCAACTGCTTTATTCTAGTGACATCTAGTGGCAAAAGTGTTGTAAAAAAACAGAACTGCTGGGTTTGCGAGATGGCTCAAAGGGTTAGGATACCGGCCTCCAAACCTGAAGACTTGAGACTGATCCCAAAGACCCAAAGTCCAGTAGCAAGTTTCCAAAATCACATCCCTTTAAAGAACAAACAAACAGAAAATCGTCTAGGGGCTGAGGAATGAAAGCTCTGTGCTCAGCACTGCTGAGTAAGCCTAAGGCCCTGGGTCAATCCCCAGCACCACAAAGCAATCTTCACTAAAATCATTAGCTGAATAATCTAAATTTTGTGACAATAAGTAGAACTCAAATTTACCAACTTCAAATTAGTTTATCCAATGCATGCTCCATGTATCCCTTCAAGTCACATAAAATGCTAGCGTAACAAACAGACCCCTTTTATCACAATCATTGAAAGTGACTCTGACACCAGGGCTTGACCGCCGCATTTTTAAGTTTCACCTGGTAGCCTGTTAAAACACAGTAACATTTTGGAAATAATTTCAGATTGCACCAGATGGTGATCACACATGTCTTTATTCCCAGCACTTGAGGAGCAGAGGAGGCAGATCTCCAAGTCTACACAGCAAGCTCTGAGACAGCTAGGACTACACAGAGAAAGCCCGTCTTGAACCCCTCCTCCCCAGAGAAGTTATAGATTGAATATCCTTACTTCACAAACCTGAAACGCCCTAAAATGTGAAACTTTCTGAAGTGTCAGTGCTCAGAAGTTTCAGAGTTCAAAACACCTAAAACCTATGAAAATACCCCAAACCTAAGAACTCTAAAACCTAAAACATTGATATTCCGAAGCATTTAGGATAAGGCATGCTTAATCCACACTAGTAAAATGACCAGAGGTTCTTCCACACTGTTCTGATTCTCGGGGACCTTTTCTTTTTTTTTGGGGGGGGGGGGGGGGGGTGGAGACAGGGTTTAGCTCTGGCTGTCCTGGAACTCACTCTGTAGACCAGGCTGGCCTCAAACTCAGAAATCCGATGCCTCTGCCTCCCAAGTGCTGGGATTAAAGGCGTGCGCCACCACTGCCTGGCTTCTAGGCGACCTTTAAGTCTCAGAATAACTTTTCTTCCCTTAAGTTCCCCCCATCTGTGAGCCCTTACTATGTGCTACCATGACAGTCCCCCACCCCAGAAACCACCAGGAACTCTTCATGGAGCATAACCATGGTCTGCTTTTCTCTCTCTAGCCTAAGATATCTGATGAACAAAAGAATCAATACATTTGTTTAGATGGATGAATAAATACCTTAGACAGCACAGTTCTAAGTCTAGGATATGACTCCCTCTGCTCAGGAGGTAAGGACTTTATCTACAACCAACTCTGAACACTGTAAGATTGGTACCAAATCCAGCTACCCAATCATCAGTTCAAACCTGGGAAATGGAAAGAACATGATTTTTTTCAATTCTGGGAATATTTGTAAAGCCTCATCTTTCCTATATTGACATTTCACTTCTAGATGCTCATATGCTTAAAAATAGAAGTATAAAGAGGCATTTGAAAAGTAGAAAAACTTAAAACGACTGACAGAATTTTATACTCTACCCTTATGTATTCAGACCTTCACAAACTACTAACAAACTAGAGCTTCAGAGAAAATAAATACATCTCTTATTGTCATATGTCAACAATATTTTAACTAGCTCAGATAGGAATATTGTTTACAAAGGCATAGCTCCACGTACTTACTTTTGTTTAAATTAAGAATATAACACAAATTACAAATGTAAATAAAAAATAATGAATAATCAGTATACATGCTGGCAATTATTCTAATCAGGCTGCTCTCCAAATTACAGCAGCCCTTTGCCTCTGCCTCCAAGTGCTAGGACCACAGCACTGATCCACCATATCCATGCTGAACTAACCATGAGATTAACTGAAATTAAAACCTAAGTTTAGTACTGCAGTGGAGGGATGGTTCAATTCTAAAGTGTTTTTCTAGCATGGTCTAGGCTATATAGGAAGAACTTACCTCAGTCGGAGAAAGAAAAACACCTAAGCTGAAATCGGAATTTACCTCCTTCCCTATGGCTATCTAGACTACGGCAGACCCCAAGTATAATTTTAGCAGAGAGTTAGTTTGGCCTTATATAGCTTCTTTTTGTTTATATCAGAGATTTTAGAACTTGCAGTGCCCTCCCTGTCTTTATATAGCAATTTCTCACTCATCCCTTGAAGTCCAGCTCAAATGTTTTTTCCTCTGTGAAGCCTACTCCACAGAGTACCGTACAGGCTAAGTTAATAATCCCCCTTCCAAACCGGAAAGGGTGATAACATTTGAAATGTAAATAAATAAAATAACCAGCTTTTAAAAACCCCTTCCATGCATGCCTATTCTTTCTAGCATACTAGCAGTGTTACTCATACTATATTACTGTGAGTTACTTAAAATGCCCACAAAACTACCGAAGTTCCTCAGGGTTAGTGACCATGTTGCACATTTGCATTTGTCCTGTCTGAACACTCTCAGACACTTAGCAGTGTGTTGCAAGAAGAGGTAAAACATTTTTTTAAAGTGGTTTAAATTTTTATTTTTTCTACTTTTATAGAAATTACTAATTTCTACAAAGAATGAGCTATGCCTTCTAGTCATAAACAAATAGAAACCAGATAGAGTATATGAGCTACTCTTCAGGTGCTCTGCAGCGGCCAGGGCCTGACTGTCCCTAAGAGAAGGAAAACAAAGCCTTCTATTTTCCTAGCTCACTGCCTGAAGGCAGTTTCCAGGATGTAGACGGGGAGGTGACTTAGTCATGGCTGCTGTAACCAGAACAACATGGATGGGTGGTTTAGTCAACAAATCTTTCCTTCTCCTAGTTCTGAAGCCTGGAACATCCATGGCCCATGAGTCCGAAGACCTGCTTCTAGTTTACAAATGGCAGTCTGCTTACTGTCTCATCACCTGGAAAGAGAAGCATGTTCTTCTTTTCACCTTCTCTTGTAAGGGCACGAATGTCACCCCTAAGGGTGTCACTCTTATAATCAAATTACCCACAGGCCTAAGACCCCATCTCCGTATAAAATCATAGAATTCTGTTGCAACCTCTGCTTGTGGACTGATAAAGACATTCAGTCCACAGCAAAGGGTATCTCTAAGAAAAGTGCAGTGACCGATCTGGAGAGAGAGCACAGTATTAGCAAAACTAGCATCTTCAGCTGACACAGCAAACCATGGGAGAGGTAAGACCTCAGTAAAGGGACATTTAAGCTCTGCACCAGGGTACCTGTGAATCTCCAGCTAATAATAATCTGAAATATATGGAGTAAAATGCCATGAAGCTGGAGAAACAATCACAGAAAAATGGTAAACCAAACAATTTCTGACTCTCATTCAAGACCAGGCACAGTTCCTATTACCACCAGTCACAGGAGAGAAGTCTGGAGACACTGGGGCCACTGGTAGAGTTCTCACAGGTAATGCTTGGAAGCAAGGGTTATGATATACTGAGGACTGCTGGGCACTAGTTGTGGTAGCCCATCCTGTAATCCCAGCACTCCAGAGGTGGAGACAGGCGGATCAGGAGTTCAAGGTCATCCTTGTCTACATAGAAAGTGGACATAAGTCTACATAAAACCCTATCTCGAAAAACAAAAACAAATGAAAAAGACTGCTTTGGATGGGCTAGAGAGATGTCTCAGTGGTTAAGAGTACTGACTGCTCTTTCAGAGGTCCTGAGTATAATTCCCAGAACCCACAAAGGAGCTCACGACCATCTGTAATGGGATCCAATGCCCTCTTCTAGTGTGTCTGAAGACAGCTACAGTGTACTCATACATAAAATAAATAACTCTTTAAAAAAAAAAAAAAAAAGACTGCTTTGGAGAACAGAACTGGGAAATAGAAAAGCCTAGAAAGGATCATACTGACTACAAGGAACCTACAACGAAGCTGGGCAGGGGGGTGGGCAGGGGGGTGGGCAGGGTGGTGCAGCCTTTAATCCCAGCACGCAGAAGCTGAGGAAGTGGGTCTGTAAATTCAAGGCCAGTCTCATCTACACAAGGAGCTCCAGGACAGCCAGAGTTAAATAATGAGACTCTGTCTCAAAACAGAGGGAAAAAAGGAAGAAAGTCCACAAATAAATAATATGCAACATGTACAACAGAGCAAAATCCAATGTCCTTCAATGGACCACAGCAACTAAAGCCATAGCATTTGTAATGCTTAGCCTATAAGAGACTTCCAGGTAGGCAAAGAAGCTAAGGAAGAGGACTGTAGCAAAGAGAATGTTTGGTCAATAAAAAACACAAGCCAGAAAAAAAGTGAATGAGAAAAAGACAATGTAAATGCACTCAGACACCCAAATCAGAGAAAGATAGCATACACAAACAAATAAAAGAGATTCAGGGCAGTTATTTAAAGCTGAACAACATAGTATCTTATTTTAAAATATTGGATGGATTTAGAATAGTATAGACAAAAGAGAAACTAGACTACTGAATTTAGAAACACAGAAATGAAAACAATCTAGAATAAAGATAGAAAGGAAAAAGCCTAAAATTAAAAACTGAAAGCTAAAAAAAAAAAACCCAAAAAACAAAAAACTGAAAGCTGTGCTGGGCAGTGGTGGGGCAAGGCTTTAATCCCAGCACTTGGGAGGCAGAGGCAGGTGGATTTCTGAGTTCGAGGCCAGCCTGGTCTACAGGGTGAGTTCCAGGACAGCCAGGGCTACACAGAGAAACCCTGTCTCGAAAAACCAAAAAAAAAAAAAAAAAAAAAAAACGAAACTGAAAGCTGTACCAGGGCTGGAGATGGAGGCCAGCAGCAGTGTGCCTGTTTGCTAAAGCCCTAGGGTTTGACCCCAGCACTGCAGAAAGAAAAAAACAAATGAAAAGGTTGGGTGTTAGGAGTCTGCCTACAAGCCCAGTACCTGAGGCAGGAGGATATATAACTCAAAGGAAGGAAGGAAAGAAGGAAGGAAGGAAGGAAGGAAGGAAGGAAGGAAGGAAGGAAGGAAGGAAGGAAGGAAGGAAGGAAGGAAAGAAAAAAAGAGGATGGGGAGAGCAAGAAGGGAAAGGAGTCAATAATAGCCTAGGAAAAAATACCAAGTGGTTTAACAATAGAACTACTGAGTCTCACAAGATTAAAACAATCAAACAGGTGTGAAGCAGGCCAGTGAGATGGCTCAGAAGGTAAAGGCTCTTGCTATGCAATTTTGGTGACTTAAGTTTCTCTCCAGATGTTTGCAGAGGAGGAAGGAGAGAATACAGTCCACAGAGTTGTCCTCTGACCTCCACATACATACAGTAGCCTATGTGCGCGCACACACACACACACACACACACACACACACACACACACACACACACACATTTAATTAAAAAGTTATCAAAGAGGAGCTGAGGGAGTTTGCAGCCCCATGGAGGGAGCAACAGTGTCAACTGGCCGTCCCCCCCCGCCCCCCGTGCTCCTGGAGGCTGGACCACCAACCAAAGAATACGCATGGAGGGACCCATGGTTTGGACCACATATGTGGCAGAGAATAGCCTTGTTGGTCATCAGTGGGAGGAAAGGCCCTTGGACCTGAGGGTGTTAGAGGCCCCAGTATAGGAGAATGCCAAGGTGGGAAGACGGGAGTGGGTGAGCGGGTGGGTGTGTGGGGGAATACCCTCATAGAGGCGGGGGAGGGGGAAGGGGATAGGAGGTTCCAAAGGGGATTCCTGGAAAGGGGAAAACATTTGAAATGTAAATAAAGTATCAAAAAATAAAAATTAAAAAAAAAGTTACCAAAGAACACATATTATTGTGAAGTCATTATTTTTTTAAAAACAGGTATAAACAAAACCAGGCACACACTGAGTAAGTATGTATATGCTGGGTTAGTACGTGCATCCACATGGATACATATACATGCATTTCCTAGCTAAGTCACTCAGGAAGTATAGAGATGGTGGTTCCTTAATGTCCTTTTCCACTAGAAGACCCAGGAAAAACTTTGAAACGTGCCTGACTCTAGGGCTAGGGTCAAGCAGGGACAGCATGATATTGCTCCAGAAACCAAAAATGTGTTCAAGGAAAAGCAGGAATTCGTCAAAGGGACATGAGAAATTAGACTAAAAGTGTGCAGCTGAACATGGTTGGAGCATCTGAAGAGTGAAAATAAGGACTTTACTTGCAAACAAAAACAAAACAAACAAGAACAGGAGTCCACTGCTCCACACTTACTTCAGTAAATAAACGAATAAACAAATGGGAGAAGAAATCTCTTCCCAGTAATAGAATGCAAGCTGGTCACCGAGGAAGAGAAGATAACATAAGGAAGGAACTGTCGACCATAACAGTATAATTAATCCCCAGCCCACCCCCCAAGCTGGAGGTGGTAGCACACGCCCGTAATCCTAGCGCTTAGGAGGTGGAGGTAGAAGGACCTCGAATTCAAGGTTAGCGCTGGTTATATAGCAAGTTAGAGGCCAGCCTGGGTTACACAAGACTCTATCTCAAAAAAATAACAAAAAAAACAGTAATGATGATGATGATGATGATGATGAAGAAGAAGAAGATAAGGGAAATGCAGCAATGGATTTTTAAGCGGTAAAGAGAGTGGGTTGGGAGATGAGAGCCACGGTCTTGCTAGATCTGTTCAAAAACATGAGTGCTTTTTGTACTAATTTTTTAAGGATTTTGCAACAACCTGGGTAAAAATGGCATTTTTTTAGCTACAAGATATACTAGAATTTTCAAGCCAAAAGAAAATGAAATCAACTGGGCATGGCAGTCCATTCTAAGGTGAGAGAACAGTCTCAGGTAAGGCCAACTTGGACTACAGAACAAGAATTTTAAAAAAACAAACAAAAATAAGGAAAAACAGAATGCTCAAATATTCAATTGATCTAAAAATGACAGAGAAAATGTACGAAGGAAGCAAAGCACAGGGCACAAATGAAAAACAAACTAAATGGTAGGTTCAAATCTAGTCAGAACAAGTTTTACAGGGCTAAATGTAGACTGTGGGGCCTAACACAAAAGCAGCAGCCTACCACTGAATACAAGACACATACTTTCAACATAAAGACATAAACAGATTAAAAATAAAGAATGGAGAGACTATGCAAGAATAACTATAGGAAAGCCAGGCAAATCAGACCACACAATGGGGCAATATTACAGACAGAAATTTCATAATGATGAAAAAGGTCAATATGTAATCATTACTCAGCCTACAGATAGATTCCCGAACTACACAAAGCAAAAGTTGGTAAAAGTTAATAAGGCAAACTGACAACCATAGCTGGGTGTTTTACACTTTTCTTGTAGTAAATGAGGACATTAAATAAATCAAAAAAGATGTAAACACTATTAACTATACTTTGACTTAATTGACATCTAGAGAACTTGACACCCAGCCTCATAGAATCCATGTCTCTTCAGGAAGACATTCAAGTATACATTATCACTGGATTTTTTTAAAGTGTCAAAAAAAAAAAAAAAAAAAGAAAAGAAAAGAAAAGAAAAAAAAAGTCTCTCAGGGGCTGGAGAGATCCTCAGAAGTTAAGAGCACTGGCAGCTCTACTAGAAGTCCTGAGTTCAATTCCCAGAAACCACATGGTAGCTCATAACCATCTGTAATGAGATCTGATGCTCTCTTCTGACCTGCAGACATACATGCAGACAGAATAGGGACTGGGGAGATAGGTCAGTCAGTAAGGGACTTGCTTCACAAGCATGAGGACCTGAACTGCACGTACGGAACACATATTAAAAACAAAAACAAACAAAAAATAGAGCCAATCGTGATGGTTAGCACTAACAAAGTGGAGACAGCAGGTCCCTGGCCTCACTGGCTAGCCAGCTGATACTTGGTAAATTCCAGGCTAGTGAGGGGAAAAAAGGGGCGGGGAGGTGGGGGAACAGGGGCTAGAGAAATGGTCTAGCAATTAAGAGTGTTTGCTGGTCTTCCAGAGGACCCAAGTTCAGCTTCCAACACCTACGATGGGCAGCTCACAAATCCCTGTATCTCCAGCTCCTGGGTATCCAATGTTCACTTGTGACGTCTGCGAGCAGACACACACATACACACACACATGGATAAAAATATTTTGGTTTTTTTTTTTTTTAAAAAGGTGGGCAGTAAGGGAGGGACTGACACTAAGGTTGTACTCTGACCTACACACACACACACACACACATAAGTGCACAAATTCCTGCAAACACAAATTCAAGAAAAAAAAAATAGCCTTAGGCTAGCTGGGACTGAATCTCAGTGATAGTGTTTGCTTACCTAACATGTGCAAAGCCCTGAATTTCACCCTCAGTACCAGGGGATGATGGGGGCTTACTATGTTTATTGAATGAAGTAAATAAATACATACGTACATAGGCAGAAGATGGAACATTCTGAATTTAAAGGATCATCAGTACATGGGCCTGGAGTGATAAATACCTTGGTACATACACATTCGTTCAAGATATCTTGGCTTGCTTTCTATTGCTATGATAAACACCATGACCAAAAGCAACTTGGGAGAAAAGTACATATTTTAGCTAATAGTTCACAGTTCATTATTAAGGGACATTAGGGCAGGAACCCCAGACAGGAACTGAGGCAGAGACCAGGGATGATTGCTGCTTACCAGCTTGTCCTATGGTTTGTTCAGTTTGCTTTCTTTCTTCTTTTTTAAGATTTTTTACATTTTATTTTTATGAATGTTTTTCCCTGCATGCATATCTGTGTACTTTTTGTGTGCCTCATATTCACAAAGACCAGAAGAAGGCATCAAATCACCTGAGACTAGAGATACAGGTGTTTGTGAGCTGCCATATTGGTGCTGGGAAATGAACCCATGAACCCATGTCCTCTGGAAGAACAGCCAGCACTCCCCAGCCATCTCTCCAGCCCCCAGTTTGATTACTTATACAATGGCCTAGAACACCTGCTCACAGATGGTGCCACCCTCCACATCAATGATCAAAAAAATACCCAGAGACTTGCCTAAAAGCCAATCTGACGGAGGCATTATGTTCTTTCTTCCTAGACCAGAGCTGGTGTCAGGTTTACAAAAACAAACAAACAAACAAACAACAAAACAAAAAACCTAACCACTTCACAAGCAAAGCATCCACACATATAAAGTAAAATAATACTTTAATTTAAAAAAAAAAAAAATAAGAGGCTGAGCAGCCTTTAATCCCGGCACTCTGGAGGCAGAGGCAGGTGGATCTCTGAGTTGGAGGCCAGCCTGGTCTACAGAGTGAGTTCCAGATAAACCAGGTCAGTTATACAGAAAAAACTGTCTTAAAAAACCCAAGGGGAAATAAGGAATGGTACATGGGAAAGTTACTAGTTCATAGCTAGAGAACTAGGACAAAAAGTGAGGTTAACAACACTAACGTAAAATCATCTTGATATCTACATTTAAAAATACGTAAGGCCCTCAGAATCTTGATCCTCCAGAAGAGCACTGGGCAACAGTGCATGCAAAGAAAAAGAGCAGCCAGAAGACCCTAGCACCATGGGACTGGCGCAGAGCAATGACACAAAAAAGAAATTTAGAAAGTGAAGTGAAAATGTTCACTAAATATGAAACGGAAGAGGCAGCTGTGGCCTGAGGGGAAAGGTCAGGCATGAGAAGAGAACATGTACTTCTCTGGAGACGCCTATCAGTGAAGTAAGGGTAAGGCTGAAGGGACGGCTCAAGCAAGGGCTGCTTGCTGCCAAGTCTGATGACCCAAGTTTGATCCCAAGATTTCACATGGTGAGGAGAGACATGACCCCTGCAAGATGTCCTGTGACATCTACACATATGCTGTAGCACGTGTGTGCACATGCACACACCAAAATAAATAAAACCTTCAAGAATGGCAAAAGCGGAAAAGGGACAACATGCAGTGACCATTTAGTGGTAGCTTTGGCAGCAGAGATTTAAATAATAGAGCAAAGCATGGTAGCCAGGAAGGGGCAATGGAGTCCAACAAAGTAATTTTTAAAAAAACAATCCTTTCTGTATATATGTCAACAAAAGAGAACAGGTACGCAAGCCAGGCCCTGGAGGAAAGGCAGTACAGAGGCAAGGTCACTGTGCGTGGTGTCAACACAGAAGTGGGATCTGATGGAAAGGAACAAGAATGGATGCAGGTCAGAGGCTTGCTAGCAAGAGCAGGACACTGACGCTGCTCTGATGAGGTGGCTTCCCCTTCCCAGCCGATTTACACAACTCTTCACCTGGTATTTCCTTTCATTCAGTTTGCTGGCTCTTTGCAGGTTAATAATTCATGTAGAAAAGCTTAACAGGTACTAGACACACAAATAAATCTACAGGGTAGTCAGAAATAAGCTACCAATGTTTCCAATATGGTGTTTGGGAGAGACTGCATTTAGGATCAACCTGTGCTTGGAGAACACCTTAAACTGCTCAGAGAAGACTGTACCTCTGGCTAAGGTCCACCCTCCCAGGCTTTCCTTTGGTACCCCGCTTTCCAGCTCAGTAATGTCTGGCAGCTGGTAGAGACTGACGAATGTGGAAAACTTTGCTTGATCTTTCTGAGTGACAGAGGAGGACCTGGTCAGAGGAACAGTACACGATGGAGAATCTAGCCCTATGAAATCTCACTCCCTCTCGTTCCTCCCCATCCTTTCCTATGGCTCCGTTCCCCCAGCTAAGTACAGTTCTGGGTGTTCTAAGACCCTGCACTTCTGATCTATGTGATTTAACTCCCCCAACAAAAGTCCAAAAGGCTGGCCTTGTTTCTTCATTTTAGCTTTCCTTTTCTTTGTACTTTATGCCCAGGCTTGCCACAGACTCTCTTTCCACCTCTGCCTGTGGTATTAGGATTACAGGCATGTACCACCTCACTGAGCTCCAAGCTCTCTAATAATCAGAATCCATTTCACATGCCTTCTGTTCTTAACACCCACTCTCAGAACACCCAGCAAAGCTGCTTAGTGTCACGTAAGCATCCATGTTGTGTAAGCCTGATTTCCTGGCTAGGAACAAGGACAGGCCTCTCTTAGGCAGGAAAACAACCCCTTATGTTATATCCAAGGTCATGAACAAAAATGGCAGGTCAGTTACAAACAATGCATGTGTGTCTATGCATCCATTCATCCACTAAAAGTGAAGAGGATATTGTTCTAACGTAGACACAAACACAATATCGCATCTCTCTTACGAATGCTCATTCCTATAGAATGATACAGAGTCAGCTAAAACTCCTAAAACTTAAGAAAGGTGTAGGGCTTATTTAATTCATTGGAATCTTAGTAACGTACAGGAAAACAACCCAATTTGCATCTGTGTTCTGGCATGGCCATACTGCTACTTGCTAGTTCTCTTCCACTTCCTAGTAAGTATTTTACATATGAAAATAAATTGCTAATTCAGAGGTTGCTATGAAAAATAGAAATTCTTTGACTTGAAAAAAATGAAAGGAACAGATATTTGTATTATACAGCATTAATTATACCCTGGTATATTTATGCAAAAGAGTTAAAACCAAAGAATCTGCTTGCTTCTCAAAATGCAAACATTACCTCAGTCATACAAATAGCCTCAAACTCGCCCAGTCTCTGCCTCTGCAGATCACCCACCAGCATTAGATCACATCCTATGACACTATGGAACAATGTCAGCTCTGTATTAGTTGAATATATTGTTTGGAAAGAATAAGCTGTCATTAACTTGAATAAAGGTTCTCTGAAATCAAACCTGGGGGGGTACAGCCTTCACTGGGTGGCCTTTTTTTTTCCCTACTTTTAAGAAATTGCCTCACCCTGAAAGCAAGGTCAAAAAGGAGATAGCAGTATAAAGGCAACTGTCGTCTGTCTCTGAAACTCCTGTGATGGCCCATCAGGCAGGGGCTCCGCGTTCAATTACCAGGCAGAACAATGTCAAGGCAGGAGGCTCTACTACAAACTGGACACCTAAAATCCAAACAAGCTTGCACACACATACACCCTCTCCCTGGGATAGCCATGATTTATAGAACAGGCTCTGCTCAGTGGGAACAAGTCTTACTCTATGGCCAGCATGTCCCAATGCCATCTGAAGATGGGCAATTGCTATAGCCAATGACTTTAGGCCAGGAATTTAAAGTGAATCCCAATGTTTTAAACTATACAGTAAAAGACAAAATGGCTACCATGGGGAAGTACTGAGGGGACTTGGAGACTATTGTTATCAACTGTATTCATTAGTTTACTTAATTTTCCTGTCCACCTGTCTTTTCTAGTCACTATCCCTGGAATTTCTTGTTCACAAATGAAGCACAGGCATCTGTAAATACTCACTGCCTGTTGTTTGGGCCTGCGGGTCTGAACACAGCTTGCCATTTCTAGTCAAGCAAGTGCTCTTTCTTGCTTAGCCAAACCCAGATGAGCACCCAGTCACCTGCCCGTGACTAGCTTTCCTTTCCTCTGCTATAACCTACTCTCATGGAGTTAGACAGTGATAAAGCTCTGATTGCAACCTAGTTACCAAGGTAACCAAGTCCAGGTGCATCACCTTGCAGCGCACTTCCTTGTATCACACATCACTCATGTTCAAGGTGGATGACCCACGATGACCTTAAATTCACATCAGCATCTCTTAATACCAAGCCTTCCCCTAGACACACTCCTACTCGTCATTTATTCTCATGTGGATTACTTCAAGTGATTCAACACTGACCCCAGAACATTATTAAGTGTATCTCAAATTCAGTTTTGCTTTTAGTATCTCCTTTGAGTGAAGAGGACAAGCATTAGTCACAGAAGACCCATGAAGGATGAGAAGACCCTGAGGAGTGAGAGGATTGTGGTAACAGGAAGAAGGCACATGAAAATCCAGGAAGGGTGGAACTCAGAAGATCAGTATCCAGCTGCTAAGTTTCTAAAGACTGGGAAAGTAAGTATATGTGAGGGTAGAAATCTCATTAATGTTGGCTTCTTTGGAGAGTCATATTATTCCGCAAAATAAGGGGAAAGAATGAGAAGACGTGTGAGTAACAGAATACAGCATGTTCTTTCATCATGCAGGGGTTATCAGAGCCTAATCTGGTACAGTACAGAGGAGAGTAAAAATGGGGATGGCCTCTTCTATAAAGTAGATGAATTACTGCAAAGAACTTGATGCTCCATAGATCACCTGGACAGGCTATTTGTTTTTGTTAGGCATAGGACAGAATGGTGTAACTAGGGTAGGTAGTTGGTGGACAAGTTTCAAGTGCAATCTCTATCTGCCAGATGTCTGACCTTGCAGAAATCACTTAAACAAATTCAATGATGCAAGAACTGTAAGAGTGGTATATGCATATATGTAAGGACAGGGTACATTTTAATATAAATAACTATAGAAGGTTCCAGCTTGCTCTTGTCTAGGTATTTGTCACCTCTAGAGTTCATATTGAAATTTTACTCCCCCCAAGGCATAGGCTAATGGTATTTGGAGGCGGGGCCTTTGGAAGGTAATCAGAATGGGATGTGGTCATGAAGGTGGAGCCTTAAGACTGCATCAATGGACTGGGCAGTGGTGGCGCACGCCTTTAATCCCAGCACTTGGGAGGCAGAGGCAGGTGGATTTCTGAGTTCGAGGCCAGCCTGGTCTACAGAGTGAGTTCCAGGACAGCCAGGCTACACAGAGAAACCCTGTCTCAAAAAACCAAAAAAAAAAAAAAAACAAGACTGCATCAATGGCTTTGAGGAGAGAGATCAAGACCGCAGTTTTCTCTGCTTTGTGATGTCCTCCTTCATGTCATGACCCAACAGAGAGGCTGTCACCAAACACCAAGAGGATGCCAGTGTCAAGGTCTTCAACATCAAGAAGTGTAAGGTAATTAAACGTCTTTTCTTTATACATTTCTCAGTCTGTGGTATTATTATCAATAAAAAAGGAAAGAAAAATGAAGAAAGACACAAGTCAAGTAAATCACAGCCTTATTTATGCTCTTTATGGCTAGGTTTTGTTTTGGGTGTTTTGGGGGTGGGGGAGGTAGGGACTCAGGAATTTCTATAGCAGAAGCACCATTCAGTTCAGAGAAAACCATCTTCAGGAATAGAGAGGTAGCTCAGTTATGAAAGTGCTTGTCATGCAAGTATGAGAACCTAAGGTCCATCCCCAGAAACCACATCAAAAACTGCAAGTGGTAACACACACTTGTAATTCCAACCCTGGGTATTTGGAGACAGGCAGATACATGAGGGCAGTTGGTCTAGCCTAAGTGGCAAGTCCCAGGTCCAAATGGGAGACCAAGTTTCAAAACACAAGGTGGATGTCTCCTGAGAGCAATACTGGAGGTTGACCTGTGGCCTCCAAACATGCACCCACACAAAAGGTGAAGAAAATAAACTCCCCTTAGTGAAGATATGAAAACAACAGGGTCTTCATATGAAGTACCTTGAAATCTGCTAACCAGGTGGCTAATCACTCCTCTCAGAAGCATACTTTTCTCTCATGCAAAAGAGTAGCCAGAATGAATTACCAGTGCACTAGTGGTGACAGAATTGTTCTATGAGTCTGAACTAGTCAACCTGCACAGCAGTCCAGATCACAAAACAATAATAAAAATCTTTTCATGGAGATGCTGCAGGGAAGGGCCGCCTCCAGCAGCATCAACTCACTTATTGGTTCACTCGGTCCTTATTTTAGATCAGGTTCTATCTCACGTGCTGGGTTTCAGCAGGGGAAAGGAACAGAAAACTCCTGTCACCATGTAGATGACATTCTAACAGAAAAATACAGATAGCAAATCTGGGCTGGCAAGATGGCTCAGAGGGCTAAAGGCACCGGCTGCCGAGCCTGACAATCTGAGTTGATCCTCAGTACCCATGTGATGGCAGGAAAGAACCCACTCCCAAAGGTTTCCTTTGACCTCCATATGCAAGCTGTAACATGCACACGAAGATACACACACACACACACACACACACACACACACACGCACACGCACACGCACACACACTAAACAGATAAATGTAAAAATGTTCCTAATTTACCATAGGCCAATGGTGATTAAGTGCTACAGGAAAAAAAAATAGGCAGAGGAAGACTCCAATTTCAAACAGGGCATTCAAGGAAGACTTTTCAGAGAATATGCCAGTTAAGAAAAGACTTAAGAAACAAAAGATCTGTGGGGAAAGAGTGGTGGGGTTATATGTAAACCTCCCCAGCAAGTCCAGATACTGCAAAAGCCTCTTACCTTTTAAAAGGGGCTGGAAGGTTGGAATCTCTTGCAGCTTGATGACATCAGGATCATTGCTGACATTCCTTGAGGCCTGAGAGCCCTGAGCTACCACCACGATATCATCCATCTTGGCCCGATGTTTAGCGGGAGATGGAGTCACTGCAAATAAAGTTATCCAGATCAGTAACCACAAGCTGGAGAACCACCACTGTCATTAGAGTTCATAGTCAGAGATTTCTTGATCTTAATGGTTTCTCTTCAAAGCCATCCTTATTTGAAATGACAAACTACTTCTTCCAAGAGTAGAACTGGCTACTTTTTGTCTTTGAAATGGTATAGTGGATTAAAGTTTGTTTTTTGTTTTTACTAAAAGGAAATGCTATTGTAGTGGCACATGCCTTTAATCTCAGCACTCCATAGGCAGAGGTAGGCGGATCTTTGTGAGTTCAAGGCCAGCCTGGTCTACATGGTGAACTCCTGGAGAGCCAAAGCTACATAGTGGGGGGGGAGGGGGACACCAATAAATAAATAAAACTAAACAGTTCTAGTCCACCAGTGCCCTTTCATGGCCTTCCCAAGCACTACATATATGTGGTGCACAGACATGACATGGAGACAAAGCACCTAGACACGTAATAATAATGTTTGTTAAAAAAATTCAACGGCATTCTTGGGAGTATAGATCCATCTAGACTACATAAAACATTGCCTCAAAGGAAGAATAAAAAGAATATTTTTACATAACCAAATGTAGTTATTTTCTAGTGGGGGCTGGCACAGGTAGATTATGGGGAACTTCCAATTTCTTTGTTATTTTTCCCCTCCCTGTGGTACTGAGGATTGTATCCTGAGCCTCTCACATACTAGGCAAGTGTTACCACTGAGCTATACATACATATACATATATGTATATGTATACATATACATATGTAATGCAAAACCCTCAAACAGAAACATATAGCATGTATGAGCTTCTTTCATAACCACACATTTTATTACTCAGCACACAAAAGCCTAGGTTTTTTAAATGTCTCCTTTGATTGTTCTGATCTGTATGTAGTTTACAGATTTGCCCAAGGTCAGCAGCCCTAGAAACAGATTTGAAAAGGCACTGAGGGTCTCTTGGTATAAAGGTTCTTCTTAGTGACACAGAATGCAAAGCCTTTCAGAACCAGCCAGGTGTGTTGAACAGAGCCAGGAGTGGTTGAAACCTCTGGTTCCAACCCCAAATTCTAAGTCTATCCCTAAGGCTCCAGGGAGCTTTGGTGTGGCATTAGTACAGAGGGCAGAAACCATCAACAGGATCATTTTAGATGGAGGCAAATTCAGAAAATGGGAGCATTGCTTCTGGGGCATGTCAATTTCAGGTTCCTTGGGAGGAAAGAGGTTTAAACCTACAAGGAGTCTCTAGAACAAGATATCCTCTTACCCAAATAATTTCCTGGCTGGAACAAGAATGAATCCCTAAAGTGTCTTATACTTGAAAGTTCTAGTAGACATTAAGTACAGTCAGGCCCATCAGTCTGATCTGAGGGTAGATAATCACAGAACTACTCTGTCTTCTAGAAGCTAGCCTCTCCTGATGCCTGACATTGCTGGGGGGCGGAGGGGGGGTGAGATGGGTGGGGAGGGTTGGGAGTGGGGGTCAGATGACAACAACAGGCCTCTGCTACTTTTATTGCTTTTTCAGGAAAAGTTTATCCTAGCTTTGTAACTTATCTAAACACTTTACAAAAGCAGTACCAGTCTTTTCTGCTACAAATTACAAGATTCCTCCTCCTCTCCCCAAACTCAAAGGAAAAGGGACTTCAAAGCATTTAGGCATTATTTATGCATAAAATGGGTAAAGATGTGGGCAAAACTGGGTATACTATAAAAATTACATATAAACATATGTAAAGCACCGGGCATAGGAGGGTATATAGTTCTGTCAGAAATAAGCCTGTGCTGTTGGTTCCTGTTTGAGCAACGGTATGATAGGATGCCACACTACTTCCCCTAAAGTATGCTTCTGCCTAATATAGAAAGGTACAAGATGAGCCATTTTTGTGGGTTTGTTAAAAACAGACTTGACACTCAAGGCCTTCCAAGGAATCAAAACACAACAAAGCTAGTAGATGCAGACCCCTGACAGCAGGTCTTCAAGGAACTAGTCTTGAGGAACGCCCTTCAGCATGAAGTTTATCAAGTAGAGAGCCATTCTGAGACTCTTTTTCCGACAGAGGTTTTAACTAATTAGGCTTGCAACCCTTGAGCCTATCTAGGACACTCTCAGAGGTTACCTAAGTGACAACAAAAGGACCAAACGGGTTTTCAATTACCAGCTGTTTTATTGAGCACTCACCACAGGTCCGGCACTGTACCCTTCCAGTGCCTATCCCAAACGCTTAGAGAAATCTAAAAACTGTGAACAGAAGATACACTAGAGACTGCCTGCCACCTGGCCAACTTATTAAAAAACCGAACCTGATACCTGGTGGAAAGAGCAGTTTCTGGACATATTTGCACCCAAACATTGAGAGTGACCGCCCAGTGCTCACAGGTCCCTTCTGAAAAGGTGCCTCAACACCATGATTTTCAGAAAACCTGATCTTAGAGGTCCTGGGTATGATCAATCCAGTGTGGGCCAATTCTTGGGCGTCGGTGGCGAGTCCTGGAACGGAACATTAAGAGGTCGTCTTTTAAGAATTAGAGTGAAGCTGAGCGAGCCGGTTTAAGGGACCAGGACTGGGGTGGGAGGCCACGCTTTTTCTGTGTTAGGGCACACTGAGGGCCCTCCACTGGGGCGGTCCGCTCTGCCAGCAACACCCGTGCGGGAGGTGAGGCACCGACCTGAGGCGTTCAGATCGCCGGGGCGGCTCTCGGCCTCCGCGCTCTGCTCGCTGCCCATGGCGCCAGCAGCGGAGGGACAGCGGGGCAGGGGCCGGGGAGAGCGGGGAGATCCCACTGGGCCACAGACACGCGGGAAGGAGCGGCGCGAAGGCAAGCCACTCGCCTTCGTGAGGGGCGCGTTGACAGGAGGCTCGGGACACCGGCGGGACTGCGGCCGCGACCGGCGGGCGGCGCTGCTGTCATTCACTGGCTCAGTTGCTTTAGCTCGCTCCTTCCGGCTCGCCGATTGGCTGTGCGGGCTACGCGGGCTACGCGTGGCCGTCAGTTCCGGGTCCGGAGGTCCCGCCTCCAAACCTGAGAGTCAGGGCGGGGCGCGAGACGCGCGCTGGAGGCTGTGGCGGCGCTGTCTTAAAGGGCCAGGCTTCCCCAAGGTCAAAGATGACCAGAGGATAAAGCCTTTTCCTACCGTGATGACACATTACCCTTTGAGCTACACACGTTAAGAACTGTAATGCTGGTTATCTTCAAACAACTTTACAAAATGGGCTGTGTTTTTGTTTTTCAGACAGAAGTTCACACTGTAGCCCTGGTGACCTCGAACTCTGAATCCTCCTGACTCAACCTACCGGAGTGCTGGGTTATAGGGTAAACCACCAAGTCAGGCAAAATCAGTATTTTTACCCCTGTTTTACCAATGAGGAAGAAAGGTGGTCTGTAGCCCTCACATTCCAATTCATGCTAGTACAGAAGCAAAGCTCTTTTCTAAACTTTGAAAGCAAGGAGTTTTGCAGTGGGAAGCCATACGGGAAATGCCAAGACTCTGGGTTTTTGTTGTTGTTGCTTTTGTTTTGTTTGTTATGTCTTGTTTTTTTAAAAAAAGTATTTAGAAATAAGAAAGTGTTAAGATATGCTGCTTTATTGACAAGTCATTATGGAATTACCAGAAGCCAGGAAGATATACAGCTAACGAAAAGAGGAAACTGCTTATCTGAGCAAATCGCACATAGATGGGTAGTAACCCAGTGCCTTTCAGGGGTTCTCTCATCTGCTTCAAGAAATTAGAAGCAGCTAGGCTTTATGCTGTATGTCTGTGTTGCTAAAATTCCTTCCCTGGGGGGAGATATATATACATCTACACCCTCCTACAGTCTCAACTAGCACCGAAGTTCCCTCTGAGGAACCAATGAATTTATCAGGCTTATTTACACAGCCAGGGGTGATGTGGGACCATGGGTGACTTTAAAGCAGCCACACTGGAAGTTCAGCACCCAACATGCAGGATCACTCCCATTGTCTTAGTCAGGGTTTCTATTCCTGCACACAACATCATGACCAAGAAGCAAGTTGGGGAGGAAAGGGTTTATTCAGCTTACACTTCCACATTGCTGTTCATCACCAAAGGAAGTCAGGACAGGAACTTGGAGGCAGGAACTGATACAGAGGACACATGGAAGGGTGCTGCTTACTGGATTGCTTCCCCTGGCTTGCTCAGCTTGCTTTCTTATAGAACCTAGGACTACCAGCCCAGAGATGGCACCACCCACAATGGGCCCTCCCCCCTTGATCACTAATTGAGAAAATGCCTTACAGCTGGATCTCATGGAGGCATTTCTTTAAAAGAGGCTCCTTTCTCTGTGATAACTCCAGCTTGTGTCAAGTTGACACACAAAACCAGCCAATACAATTGACCCCTTATCAACTTGACACACACACACACACACACACACACACATCACTATGAAGCCTCAGCCCTTGCTTTCTTATTCATCCCCAAGATCTATTTTTTTTCTAAATAACTTTCAAAGTCCCACAGTCTTTGCAAATTCTTACATATTAAAATTTCAATCCCTTTAAAATATCCAATCTCTTTTGAAATTCAAAGTCTTTTTACAATTCAAAGTCTCTTAACTGTGGGCTCCACTAAATACCTTCTTTCTTCAAGAGGGAAAAATATCAGGCCACAGTCACAATCAAAAGCAAATCAAACTCCAACCGTCCAATGTCTGGGATCCACTCACAATCTTCTAGATTCCTCCAAGAGCTTGGGTCACTTCTCCAGCCCTGCCCTTTGTAGTACACATCTTGTCTTCTAGGCTCCAGAGGCCTGTACTCCACTGCTGCTGCTGTTCTTGGTGGTCATCTCATGGTACTGGCATCTCCAAAACACTGCTGTCTTCTGCTGCAACTGGACTGCACTTTCACAAATAGCCTCTTATGAGCTCTTTTCATGGCACTAAGCCTCAACTCCTCTGCATGACCCCTTCAGTCCTGGGCCTTCAACTGCCACTGAGGCTGCACCTTCACCAATGGCCTCTCCTGGCCTCTCACAGTGCCAAGCCTCAGCTGCTGCCCCTTCATGTTTCAAAACCAGTACCACCTGGGTGACTCTTATTCATTACCAAGTCTGGCTGCAGCAGGAGGCACAACTGAGGCTGCCTCTAGAACACAGCTTCTGTGCTCTCAGGAAACACTTCCCAGAAGATTTCATCTCAGTGATGCTGGTCTCTTCTTAACCACTGTTAATTTCTTAGCTCCAGCTAACCAGCATCAATCGTCCCAGTAATGCAAAGTTTTCACTTTAGTGGTTCTGGTATCTTGTTAATCACAGCTGATTCTTCAGCCCCAGCTAACCAAAACCACAGAATCTTCACAATCAAAATAGCAATGGCCCTGATAAGAGTCTTTAATCTTCCCCCTGAATTCCACAAGCCAGGCCTCCATCTTCTGCACTGCTCTCAACATTATCTTCCAAGCTCCCTCACAATATTCCACAGAGCTCTTAACACCTAATGGCTCTTCTAGCTCAAAGTTCCAAAGTCCTTCCACAGTTCTCCCAAAACCATGATCAGGCTGTCATAGGTATACCCCACTCCCAGTACTAGTTTGTCATAGTCAGGGTTTCTATTCCTGCACAAACATCATAACCAAGAAGCAAGTTGGGGTGTGTGTGTGTGTGTGAGGATGAACATTGCTGTTCATCACCAAAGGAAGTCAGGACAGGAACTTGGAGGCAGGAACTGATACAGAGGACACATGGAAGGGTGCTGCTTACTGGATTGCTTCTCTTGACTTGCTCAGCTTGCTTTCTTTTTTTTTTTTTTTTTTTAAGATTTATTTATTTATTATATGTGAGTACACTGTAGCTGTCTTCAGACACCCCAGAAGAGGCATCAGATCTCATTACGGGTGGTTGTGAGCCACCATGTGGTTACTGGGATTTGAACTCATGACCTTCGGAAGAGCAGTCAATGCTCTTAACCGCTGAGCCATCTCTCCAGCCCCCGTCAGCTTGCTTTCTTATAGAACCCAGGACTGACAGCCCAAGTATGGCACCACCCACAATGGGCCCTCCCCCCTTGATCACTAATTGAGAATATGCCTTACAACTGGATCGCATGGAGGCATTTCCTCAAAGGAGGCTCTTTTCTCTGTGATAACTCCAGCTTGTGTCAAGTTGACACACAAAGCCAGTCAATACACCCCTTTAGCTATATACATAGAGTCCCAGCCCTACATGTCCCACCCTAGCTCCACCCAGAGATCATCCTCCACCCCCAAAGCCACCTTCAAGCAGAACTGCATACAACTGGTTGTGAAGAGTGGCTGGATACTCAGGCGAGACTTCCATGACCCCCACCACCACCGCTTCCCTCTCCTTCCTGGAGGAAAAGGTAAAGTCAGAAAGCCTCACTGTGGTGATCTTTGGTTAGTAGGCCCAGCTGGAATCCTGAAGATAGCAGTAGTTTGGCTCATAGTCCTATACAGCCTATATTCCAGTGCTCAGAGACTGTGCTGGTGGAGCCAAGAGGATCAGGAGTTCAAAATTGTCCTTGAGTATTTAGATAGTTCAAGACCAGCTTTGTCTACATGAGACTCTATCTTAAGAGACAAAACAGTCAGGCAGTGGTGGCGTACTCCTTTAATCCCAGCACTTGGGAGGCAGGGGCAGGTGGATTTCTGAGTTCGAGGTCAGCCTGGTCTACAGAGTGAGTTCCAGGACAGCCAGGACTACACAGAGAAACCTTGTCTCAGAAAAAAAAAAAAGAAAAAAAAAAAAAAAAAAAGAGAGAAAGAGAGAGAGACAAAACAAGAAATGGTCCTAAGATTTTGTGTATAAATATAATACCAGCAGGGCCAGTTTGACCTAGTATTGTGAACTTTCTTCTACTGTGACACAAATATGCTCCATATTTCACCTCATTTAAATTTCACAGCTTAGAGGTCAATAAATATGTAATTTCCAAAGTTAGGAGGTGGTGCGAAGTGAAATTATTTGGGCTGTGGTTTCAAACCTGGCTCTTGCTTCAACTCCCCTTAACAATGCAATGAGAAGAATGCAAATAGATTTTTAAGTTCTGTATTTTGTAGGAATATAAAGATAGACATAAAATCTTCCCAGAGATCATCATGGGCTCCTAGAATGTGAGAGATTGTTTTGTTTGGGGTTTGGTGAGCTGTGTGTTTTTTGAGACAGAATCTCTATATAGTCCTGGCTGGTCCAGTGTTTGATACACAAACCCAGGTCAGACAATCCTCCTGCCTCAGCCTCCTAAATGCCGAGATAACAGGTATGCCCTGTTATGCCCAGCTCTAGAATGGTGAGGAAAGGTGAGGATTTTTTGTTTTGTGTTTGTTTGTGTTGTTTTGAGACAGGGTTTCTCTGTGTAATAGCCTTGGCTGTCCTGGAACTCCCTTTGTAGACCAGGCTGACATGGAACTCAGAGATCTGCCTGTTTCTGCCTCCACGTGCTAGGATTAAAGGTGTAAGACACTATGCCTGGTAGAAAGGTGAGGTTTAAATGCCTATTTTTTTTACCCTAGATTTCACTTTATTTGGAGCAGGAGACAAGGGTGAGTGGTTTGGAGTGCCAGTAGAGACCAGAAGAGATCCCTTGGAATTAGAGTTACAGCCAGTTGTTAGCCACCCGATGTGGGTTGTGGGAACCAAATTCAGGTTCTCTACAAGACCAGTACTCAATTGTAACTGCTGACCCACCTCTCCAGCCTTTGAACTATACACTTTAAGTGTATGGATTTAATTTAATATGAAACTTAGTATACCCTCATCTGCTGACTCAAAGTTTACTAGGAGCCTGGGCACATGTTAGAGGTAAGAAAAGATTCAATAAGATGGAGCCCTCATCCTTAAGAAAATGGAATGAGGGGACTGGAGAGATGGCTCAGCGGTTAAGAGCACTGACTGCTCTTCTAGAGGTCCTGAGTTCAATTCCCAGCAACCACATGGTGGCTAACAACCATCTGGAATGGGATCTGATGCCCTCTTCTGGTATGTCTGAAGAGAGTGACAGGGTACTCATATAAATAAAATAAATTAATTTAAAAAAATGAAATGAGTGTTTATAGTGTAATTTGTGATTGATGCCTTTTAGAATGACTTATGCGTGAGTAGCAATCTGTGTTACATGTATGAATTAGCCTTTGAACATTTATTCATTTTTTTTTAATTTATTTTATGTGAGTACATCACTGTATTCAGACACACCAGAAGAGGGCATCAGATCCCATTACAGATGGTTGTTAGCCACCATGTGGTTACTGGGACTTGAACTCAGGACCTCTGGAAGAGCAGTCAGTGCTCTTAACCGCTGAGCCATCTCTCCAGCCCCGCCTTTGAACATTTATATCTCCTTCATAGATATGAGCCTCTTATTACATCTTACAAAAAAAAAACAAAAAACAAAAAATAAAAAACAAAAAACCCACAATACAAGAAAGTGTTTTCTTCTGTGTTTTTTGTTGCTGTTGTTTGAGATGGGGATCTTCCTTTATAGCCCAGGCTCACCCTAAATTCACAGCAATTCTCTTACCTCAGTCTCTCAAGTCCTAAGATTATAGGGCTGGGCTGCCATGCCTGTCTTAGAAACAACTCTCTTCATTTTCCAGTGAAGTGGTTTCACACACTGAAGGTGTGATGGACCCAAGACTAAAGTTCTTTTCCTTTGTGCCTGTGCCTCCCCTAGCCTGGATCTTTCTCCCTTTTGTTACCCAGCACATCCAGCCAGCCAGTCTTCCATCCAAGAGTCTCCTTGGCCTCACCAGTACATCTAAGTAGTCCCTGAGTCCTAGAGAGCTTGTCTCTTTCATCTCCCCCTCATTTCCATGTGCAGGTTAAGGCCCATTGTTTCTTCCACTTCTTGGAAGTGGGAAGACCTCTGATCTCATCTTCTTTAATCCACTCTCCATGCAGCAAGCAGGAGAATTTCCCAGGATACTAACATATTCTGACTAATATTCTCTCTTTCCTTATGTACACAGTCAACCTTCCTGCCAGATGGGCTGATCCCTGAGTGCTCATGTGCCCTCTCTCTGAATTACTCAGGGTTTTTTTGGTTCTTCCTCTTCCTTCTTATTTAGCTAGCTGACCTTCTCCGTTTTGGATCTCACTTATATCCCTCTTCTTGGAGGACCATCCTCTGAGATTCCTTAGTTGGCATCTTCTATTATGATATCTGTTCTCCCACACCCAATGATTTACCAATCTCACTCACTGAACTAGAAACAGCTTGAAGTCAGACCCCATGTCTTACTGTCTTTGATTTCCCCTTGAGGTGCTAAACACATATTTTCCTAATAAAAACACTTTTTTTTTTTTTTTTTTAAAGAAAGTGTAGATGGGAGTCCTAACTCTCAGGGGAGAGGATCAAAAATTTCTTCAGGTCCCAGACATAGAAATACACACTTGTAATCGTGTCCAGATCAGAGGAAATCCTGAGTGAGTGACTGGGTTGTTGACATGAACACAGCCATGTCAGGAACCAGCGCCTCAGACCCATGGGTGTAGCTTCCAGGTCATGTTTAAAGGGGTGGCAAAGCCTTTCTCTGACCCCAGTTGGAATGTTGACTGTGTATGTAGAAACTATCATCCACAGCTTTTTCCTCCAGCAAGCCAGGGGCTGCTTCCTTACAGAGACTTTCCACTGAGATTAGCTAACTGTTTCCTTGTTTAGCTGTGTGCCACAGGCCCGCCTCCTCAACTCAGAGTGCTAACTAAGTTCCTGAGTTGCTGTTGTGGTTGGAATCCTCATCAGCCTGAGCTGGATCCCCCAGCATTTCTGTACATATATGTCTGTGTGTCTGTCCTTTCTCCACTCTCTTCATACTCTAGTCGGGTTTCCAGGACCAAGCACTGCAGCACTCAGAAGGCTTAAGGAAGGAAGATCTCGAGTTCAAGGCTAGACTTGGCTTTATAACAAGACCCTGTTTCAAAAACATAACAATACCTCATCATGCAATGGGGTAGCGGTGGATCTGACTGCAAGTTAAACATCTGTTTCATTATCAACACCTTTGTGAAATGTTTATTCTTATGGTTTTACTATTCTGTAGGTTCAAGTAAGGCCTTGTACATGCTAGGAAAATACCCGACTGCTGAGCCATATCTATCCAGTCCTTACTTCTGGGTTTTGTTGTTGTTGTTGTTGTTGTTGTTGTTGTTGTTGTTTTTGAGGTGACGAAGAGATTTAAGAGCACTTGTTATTCTTGCAGAGTACCTAGATCTAGTTTTCAGCACCTACAAGGTGGCTCATAACCATTGTAATTCCAGTTCCAGAGCATTCAATACCTTCCTTCTAGGGCACTAGGTATGCTCGCATGTGGTATATATACATACATTCAGACAAACATTCATACACATAAAAAATTTTTTTGAGACAGAGTCTCACTGTGTACCTTTGTCTGTCCTGGAACTCACTATGTGGACCAGGCTGGCCTTGAACTTACAGAGATCTACCTGCCTCTGCTTCTGCAGTGCTGGGATCAGAGGCATGTGCCACCATGCCCTACAAAAATAAATCTTAAAAATAATGTTTAGTAGAAGCTGGGCAGTGGCAGTACATGCCTTTAACCCCACCACTCTGAGTTTAATCCCTGCATCTTTGAGTATGAGGCCAGCCTGGTCTACAGTGTGAGTTCCAGGACAGCCAGGGCTATACAGAGAAACTCTGTCTCGAAAAACAATAGCAACAAAAATGTTTAATAGGCAATTGTTAGCTGCCTGATGTGGGTACTGGGAGCCAAATTTGGGTCCTCTGGAAGACATGTATGAGCCCTTAACCATTTCTCAAGCTCTTAGTGTTTTTACTTTTTTTTGAAACAGGGTCTCACTAAATTGTCTGCTAGCTTTAAACTCACTCCACAGCCAAGACAGCCATTAAACGTGTGATTCTCCAGCTTACCCTTTAGCTAGGGTTACAAGCCTGTGCCTCCAGGCCTAGCTCCAGGAAGTTTTGTTTAGTCACTATTTTCACCAGTGACCTGTGTTTACTGCTGTAATTGAAGATGCATAACAAGTCCATTGTAGCAGAACACTAACACGGACATTTCCTTGTTGTTTGAGACATGACGTCTACGCAACCGAGGATGGCCTGATCTTCCTGCTTTCGAATCTTGAGTTCAGACATTACAGGCAGGTGTGCAGATACCCCACAACCTGAAGTTACGAATGGTGGAGGTCTGCTTAGTTCCTATCACACACACACACACACACACACACACACACACACACACACACACACACACACACACACACACACCATATCATCTACAGAGACAGAATATACATACATGGCATCTTGTTGCTGCAAGAAAATCACTCCAGCATAAGTAATTAATTCATATTGGAGTCTAGTTTTTCTTGGCTACTCCTTGGTACCAAGCTGTGGCAACATTACTATAACTGGAAAGTAGGTCACCCTCTACCTACTCCGAGTTGGTTTCACACAATGGACCGTTGTTGGCAAGCTCTTTTTCTGACGACATGTACCTCCTGCAGCTATTGGTTAAAGCCAGCTTCCGATGGGTTGACTGTACAGGCCTTGAACAATCATCTGTTACTGCAGTTTGAAAACCCTTACACAGCCAATGTGAAGATGGCGCCAAGACCAGATTATACCAGTCTCTTAATGTATTCACTTGGGGTTACGTGCAAGCAGGAGTGAGCAAGTTAGAGCTACCTTTACCGTCTAGCCTCATTTTCTTTCTTTCTTTTTTCCTTTTCAATCCAGCCCCGCTTGCTCCGGCCCAAAGATTTATTATTATTATATGTAAGTACACTGTAGCTGTCTTCAGACACACCAGAAGAGGTCACTGGATCCCATTACAGGTGGTTATGAGCCACCATGTAGTTGCTGGGAATTGAACTCAGGACCTCTGGAAGATTAACCACTGAGCCATCTCTCCAGCCCCTCATCTTCTATTTATTTGGCAACAAGTACATTTTAGTTAAATACTTTTAAACCACTATAACGCCAGAGTACTATGCTAAGTGTTTAAGGACGTCATTTTAACAACTGTGACAGACAACATTGCTTTCATCGTTATTATCCATACTCGTAAACAAATCGTAACTTGTAATCTCTTGCACTTGGGAGGTAGAGGCAGGAAGATCCGGACTTAAAAAGTTCATATTCAGTTACATATGGAGTTGGAGGCCAGACTGGTGAGAACCTGTCTCAAAGAAGCAAGCAAGCAAACAAACAAACAAACAAACAAAACCCAACAAGCCAAAATAAACAACACAGAGCAGCAGCAACCCCAGTACATCCGGGAAAAAGCCAAACACCTTACAGTTAGCTGGAGAACTGCCAACTGGGATTGAGCCCCTCCCGTGGAAATAGATAACTAGGAGATAATTATGCCCAAATTAGGACGCTCTGTGAACTTTGACCAAGAAGGTGTCCTTGGACAGAACGTGCTGGTGTACCCCTGTAACACCTGCCCTTTGGAAGTAGAAAGGTAAGAGGATCAGGAGTTGAAGGTCGTCCTTGCATACACAAAGAATTCCAAGCCGCCCAGGCCTTCAGATACTGTCTGAAAACAAAAAGCAGCGCTTACTGTGGTTGCTTGTAAAGCCAGGGACAAGACGATTGCGACCCTGCGTGGAGCGGGAGTACACCTGGGTCAGTGACCTCCCCGTCAGCACCTGTGCGTTTGTTCTTCAGGGGCTCCCACCGGCTGGGCAGCGCGGTTTAGGACCTTTGGTGACCCTGAAAGTCGACCCTCCCCCCTCTCAGTGTGCTGGGTGCTGGGATTTGGCATCTAGGCTCGCCCGTCCCGGCTGGGGCGGTCAGGCTGGATGTTGCCTGGGAAGCAGCTCCGGGTTGCAGGGCAGGGACGCGCCCTTCCCCCGTGCATACTTTCAGTCGCTGCGACGGAAGCAGGAACTTGGTCACGACAAAATCTGCGGGACCAGTGCGGGAGCTGCGGAGCATCCCCTGCGATCCTTCCCAGAACCTTGCACCGCTTCTCCAGTTCTTTGCAAAAGCGATCTAGCCGTCCTTGGGTCCAAGCGCCACGGGGGCCACAGGGGTCTCTCGCTTGCAGGTAAAGGCATCTCTTTCCTCTCCTGACTGGCCTCGGGTAGAGTCGACCCTTGTTGAAAACAACTCCGTTCCTTTCCCGGGCCCAGCTCCAGTAACCACCGCGAAGCGACCCCAGGGACCAGACTAGGGCAAAGGGGGGCTGGCCTGGAGAGTCTTATCGTCGCAGTATCCCAAAGCAGATGGGCAGGCAGGCTTGAAAGCACCTGCTATAAATGGCACAAGCTCCAAATTGTCTGCAGAAAGAGGCTAATGCATTCAGAGAGCAGCATGCAATTGCTCAAAGGAAGGGAAAAGTTCCCGTGTTTTCTCCTATGCTTTGCCTTCCTATTTCCTTATTCAACCTCCTGTGTGATACTCTGTAAAGGTGAGGGGGGAGGGGTGTGGGGGGCAGGGGAGAGGACAGTTACTGACTTCTTGATAGAATGCTGTAAATGATTCCCAACAATTGAAATAGTTACACACAAGTTAAGTTTGAGTGACTCAGGAGGCTCTCTTCCGTCTATGGTCTTCTGTTCCCCGTTTTCAACAGGATTAAGTTGAGCTTCCCACGTAATAGTAATAGTGGATTAGATAACTTCATGGGCTCATGGCTCTACGACTCTGATAATATGTAGTTCTTAATCAGGGATCGAAAAAGCCGGAAGATCTAAGTAACCTAAGAGCTGTTGGATCTCTTTAATGAGACTATTTGTTAATTTAATTAATTGTGTTTCCCTGTGTAGCTCTGGCTAACCTGGAACTCATTACATAGACCAGGCTGGACTCAGACGCACAAGATCTGCCTGCCTCTGCCTCCCCAGAGCTGTAGCTAAAGGTGTGTGCCACCATTCCCGGACCTTTTTGGGGTTGTTTGGCTGGTCTTGGCCTTTCAGGACAGGGTTTCTCTGTGTAGTTCTGACTGTCCTGGAATGAGCTCTGTAGACCAGGCTGACCTTGAACTCACAGAAATCTGCCCACCTCTGTCTCCCAAGTGCTGGGACTACTTTTCTTTTTTTGTTTTAGTTTTAGCTTTAATTTTGGTTTTAAGATTAAAAGATACTCCTTGAAGACCAGCTCTCTCTGACAGGTGTTTGGGTTTGGAGAGCTGTGTGGCACAGGGTCCGCTCTGGGGTGCAGACAGAAATCAGAAGGATCTTGTCCCCAGCTGTCCCTTGGTTCCTGATAAGTGGATATTAGCCGAAACGTTTGGAATACCCAAGTTTCACTTTACAGTAACCGCTGGACTGAGAGTGAGGTCCCAGCTGGACGAGTTGGAGAAGGGACTGAAGGAGCTGAGGGAGTCTGCAGCCCCATGGAGGGAACAACAGTGTCAACGGGCCTGACCCTCCCCACCCCTCCACCGCCCACCCCACCCCCTCTTCCTGGAGGCTGGACCACCAACCAAAGAATACACATGGGAGGGACCCATGGTTCGGACCACATATGTGGCAGAGGAGGGCCTTGTTGGCCATCAGGGGGAGGAGAGGCCCCAGTAAAGGGGAATGTCAAGGTGGGAATATGGGAGTGGGCGGGCGGGTGGGTGGGAGGTGGAATTCCCTCATAGAGATGGGGGAGGGGGAAGGGATAGGGGGTCTCCAAAGAGGAGACCTGGAAAGGGGGAAACATTGGAAATGTAAATAAAGTGTCAAAAAAAAAAAAAGGATTAAAAAATACCACACACGTATTTGTGTGTGCACACATGAGCACATGCATTTATACCCTGGGGCATATATGTAGGTCCGAGGACAACTTGTGGGAATCAGTTCTCTACTTCCACCATGTGGTTCCCAGGGATCCAGCTCAGGTCCCCAGGCTCGGCAGCAAGCTCCGTTACCCACCGGGCCATCTCAAAGGATGGTACTCTCTGCGCAGCTGTTGCGGCAGAAGCTGTAAAGATGCTGAGAGCACCGGCCCCTGCTCAGTCTCCTCGCAGGGTTCAGGTTTCTGTGCAAGCGCCTGAGGGCAGACTGTATCAGACTCTTCTCGGTTTCCTTTCCCCTCCCGAGGCTCCATGGAGAGAATTCAGGAAGTCTGTGAACTTTGGAAAAATCATTACTTCCCTTTCCTCTAACTGAAAAGCAGCGTTTCCGTCGAGAAGAATGTAGGCAAGGCACGGTAGAGTTAGCAGCCACTGTGATTTGCCACCACTAGAAAGCACGGATACTGTTCATAGGTGTTATTCATTACAAATCTCTCAAAGGATTATATTCAGCACTGCTTCAAGACTGCAGCAGTTGTTTGATACTCCACTCGTTTTTACTGTTCATAAAGAAGCACACCTACAGTACACAATTGTTTTTGTTGTTTTAACTGGAGGTAGGATTTAAAAGGGGCTCCTGCCCCCCCCCCCCCGTGTGTGTGTGTGTGTGTGTGTGTATGTGTTTTGAGTAAAGGTCTCACTGTATTCCAGGCTGGCTTGGAGTTCACTAGGTAGCTCAGGCTAACCTAAAACCTAGGTTGGACTATCCTGGATCTCTTGTGAGGATTTAAGGTCATGGTCTGTATAAAGTACATAGAGACTGGCATGTGGAAATGATACATCTTCCCATTTTTTTGTACACAGAAGCTTTAATAACAAGGGTAGTATCAAACTTGTGTTCTATTCCCATAGAATGGCTTTGTATAATAACTTCGTTTATCAACTAAAGTTCATTATTCACACAGGGTTCACTTGGCATGTTTTATAGTCCAGGGGGTCTTAGTAGATATACAAAGACATGTATCCATTACAATCCATTACAATATCTTACAGAATAATTTCACAGCTGAAAGGATCTTCTGTATCCCACCTAGCCATCCTTCTTCCCCTATTAGTAAGCTCTGATATGTTTTTTAAGGTTTTACATTTTTATTTTATTTTATTTTTTTGCCAAATATGGTGGTATATACCTTTAATTCCAGCACTTGGGAGGCAGAGGCAGGCAGATCTCAGTGAGTTCGGTGCCAGTTTGGTATATACTGTAAGTTCCAGGACAGTCAGGGCTATGTAGAGAGACTGTGTCTCCAAAAAAAGAATAAAATTATCCTTATTTTATGCTTATGGGTATTTTGCTTGCATGTATGTCTGTGCACCACCTGAATGCACTTCCCAAGGAGGCCAGAAGAGGTCATTAAATCCCCTGAGACTGGAGTTGTAGATCTCATAAACTACCTTATAGGTGCTGATACTAGAACCTGTGTCCTCTGGAAGAGGAGCCAACGCTCTTAACCTTAAAACCATTTGTCCAGTCCCAGGTCTGATATTTTGGTTTGTTTTTTTCCAAACTATCAGGTGATATTTAGAGTCAAACTCAGAGTCAATACTGTTCATACTAGCTTCTTTTACTTAGAGATATTTAAGTTTTTCCTTATCTTTCTGTCGTTTGATAATTCGCTTCCTCCCTCCCTCCCTCCCTCCCTCCCTCCCTCCCTCCCTCCCTCCCTCCCTCCCTTCCTTTCCTTTCCTTTCCTTCTTTTCTTTTCTTTTCTTTTTCTTTCTTTTAAGTTTTTCAAGACAGGATTTCTCTGTATAGTCCTGGCTGTCCTGGAACTTGCTCTAGACCAGGCTGGCCCCAAACTCACAGAGCTCCACCTGCCTCTGGTGTGTGCCACCACCAACCACCTTTCATTCCCTTTTGTTGCTGAGCAACATTTAAATATACATAATGTGTTTTAGTTATTCGTTCACCTATGGAATGGCATCTTGGTTGTTTCTAGCACTGAGCAATTTTGAAGACTGCTCCTATAGACATTCCCATGCGGATTTCTTTTGTGTGTGTAGAAACAAGCTTTTAAAAATTTTGATTTTAAGTGTGTGTGCTTGGGGGGAGGGGTGGTGTTCATGAGCCTACAGTGCCTGCAGAGGCCAGAAGAGGTTGTCAGATCCTTTCAGAGCTGGGACTTAACAACTCAGTATCTATTCCTAGTAGCTGAGCTCTCTCTCCAGGCTCTAGACACCATTTTTAATGCCTTTGGGTAAGTTCGTGTAGGACAGCTTGCTGAATTCTATGGTGAGATGACCTTTATGCTTTGTAAGGCACAGTCACACTTCGCCCAGAGTGGCCATACCAGTTTGCATTCCTACCAGCAAGAAGTAGGAGTTCCTATTGGTCCACATCCTGGTCAGCACTGTGCGCTGCCTCTTTCTCAGACTTTTATGGTTCTAATAGGTGTGTAGTGGTATCTCAGTGCTGATTAAAATTACAGTTCCTTGATGATACAATGTTGAACATTTTTGGTCTGTTTGTCATCATACACACACACACACACACACACACACACACACACACACACACACAATTGGTGACATTACTACTTAAATCTTTTGCCCATTTTTTAGGGTTTTGGGGGGGATGGAGAGGTTGGTTTTTTGTTTTTGTTTTTTTTTTTTTCTGGGCTGTTTTGGTTTTGGACAGTGTCCCAGGATACAGTTCTGAGTGGCCTAGAACTCAATATATAGATTAGGCTGGTTTCACACTCATAGATGTCTGCCTGCCTCTGCCACCTGGTACTGAAATTAAGGGTATACACCACCATGCCTGGCTCCATGTTTTAGTTTTTCTCTTATTGCTAAGAGTTCTTGTTATAGCTTCGATGGCAGGCCTTTACCGGCTGAGTGTTTTACAAGTGACTTTTCTGTGTTTGGAGCGACAGCTTAGCACTCGCCAGGCAAGCATGAGGACTGGATTGCCAACCCACACAAGGGCTGGGAGGTTGGGCAGTCTTTGAAAGGCACAGGCAGAATCCCTGGAGTAAGCTGGCTAGAAAGATGAGCTGTATCAGCGAGCTCTGGGTTTGATTAAAAGACCTGCCTCAGAAGACGATGAAAGAGCTGTTGAGGAAGATTCTGAGCATCAGTGCCCCACAGGCATGGGCACCCACACACACACCACACACACACAAACACAAGGAAAGAACAGTGGCTTCTATAGAGCAGCAGCGTTTTGGGGTTTTTTGTTTGTTTGTTTGTTTGTTTTAATTGAATAGAACATCAGGGGCTGGAGACATAGCTCAGTGCTTAAGAACACTTGCTGTTCCTACAGAGGACCTGGGTTCGGTTCTCACACCCACATGGCGGGCTCACAACAATTCACAGCTCCAGTTTCAGGGAGAGCCAATGCTTTCTTCTGACGTCTGTGGGCACCACAGATGCACATGGTTCACATACATGCAGGCAGGCTAAACACTCAAACAGATAAAATAAAAAAAATGTGAAACAGAAATCAACGTGTCTAGGGACTGTGCTTTAGCTGTTGTATCTAAAACACACATCATTCAATTAATCAGAGAACATGACGACTTGTCTGCTGTTGCTTCTTGGAATTGTATAGGCTTGTGTTTTATATGTAGGGCTGTGATCCACTTTGAGTTCATTGCTGTGAAAGGTAAAAAGTTTGTGTCTCCGTTTATTTCTTACATGTGGCTGTCCCATTGTTCTAACACCATTTTAAAAAGAGATCTGGTTTATTTTAATTTATGTGTCTGTATGTAAATATGCGCACATGTGAGCATAGGCCAGAAAAGGCCTCCAGAGCTGGACTTAGGTGTCTGCTGGCCCCCTAAGGTGGGTGCTGGGATCCGAGCTCTGATCCTCTACAAGAACAACAAGAACTACTAGCACCAAGCTGTCTCTCTAGCTGGCCCCCAATGCTATATTTGCATTGCCTTTGCACCTTTGGCAAAGATTAGTCGTCTATGTTTGTGTGGGTCGCCTCCTGGGCTGCCTCCCCTTCCCTTAATCTATTTGTCTCTTTTGCTATTACACTTTTCTGATAGCCGTAACTCTCCACCAAGCACTGAATGAGGGATTGTTGGTTTGCTGACATCAGTCTTCTTCACTATTGTGCTGACTGACTCTCACAGGTCTCTTTGCATTTCCGTCTAATTGTTAAAAGCATTTTGTTGTTATCCACAGAGTAACTTACTGGGATTGAATTTATATATATGATATTCGAAAGAACTGATACCATAATCATAATCTTCCTACCACAAACATGGCCTTTCTCTCCACTGGATTCCATGTTAGAATCCAAACTTGGCATCTCACACTGAAGCCCTGGTTGATCTGTAACTCACACTCTGTATGTAGCCCTGGTGGGCCTTGAACTCATGATGTCCTCCTGCTTCAGCTTCCTTCCTTCTTTGATTTCTTTCTTTAAAGTTTTGTGTGTGTGTGTGTGTGTGTGTGTGTGTGTGTATATATATGGTTTGATTTTGTTTGTTTTGAGCCATGGCCTTATGCATCTCAGGCTTGACTCCAACTGACTACATACTGGAGGATGACCTTGAACTCCCAGTCGTCCAGTCTTTACCTCCTGAGTGCTGGAATTGTAGGTGTGCCATCAGGCCCTGTGTATGTCATGCTGGGAACCGAACCCAGAACCTAGTGGCCACTGTATGAGCAGTGCCAACTGAGTTACATCCGAAGCTCCTAAATCCGATTTTGATCAAATAACCAACCGGCTCCCAGTGGGCTTTGGGGCATGCCCTGCAGGTGTCAGAACATTACTCTGCACACTCAGCCGGTCTTCCCCATTTCGAGCATTTCTCTCAGGATAGGACCTATGCTTCCTTAGGAGGTCATGGTCAAAGAAAGGTTAAAGAAGCAGAAATTTGGAGATGGGGGAGATGGGTCAGTGGGTAAAAGCATCTGGGGCTCAAATATGAAGATCTGAGTTTGAGTCCTCTGTACCCACAGGCATACCATAACCGTGACGTTGGTGCTGGGTATGTGGGGGCAGGCAGGGGGAGTGTAGTGTCAGCAAGACAGCCCAGCTCCAGAGAATAAACTGGAGAGTGCTAGATTAGGACACCCATATCCTCCCCGACCCCCGCATACACGTGTAGGGTCACGCATGCTGTGTTAGTTACTTTTTGTTATTGGTGGTGTGCTGGAGCACTATGATCAAAAGCAACTTACAGAAGGAAAAAGTTACTTTGGTTTACAACCCACGAGGGAGAGTCTATAAAGGCCAGAAAGGCATGGCATGGCTGCAGGACCAGGAAGCTGGCTGGTTATATCTTTATCTACACACAATAAAGCAGAGAGAAAATGGGGGGGGGGGGGGGACAGGAAGCAGGAAGTGGAACAAAGCTTTAAATTGGCAAAGCCCGCCTCTAATGATGTTCTTCTTCCAGCAAGGTTGTCTATCCTAGTGGTTCCATAACCTTCCCCAAACAGTGCCATCAACTGGGGACCACGTGTTCAAACAAACGAGCCCACGGGGGACATTTATTAATCAAATAACCACATCTGCTCACCCATGCAAATATGCATCACACACACACACACACACACACACACACACACACACACACACACACACACGGCCAGCTGTGATGCATGCTGCTTTAATTCCAGAACTCAGCAGACAAGAGGCATGCTGATCTCTCTGAGTTCCAGGCCAACCTGGTCTTCATAGTAAGACCTTGCTTCAAGATAAAAAAGGAAGCAAGAAATGGAGGGAAGAAGGCTGGCAAGCAGCAGCAACAGCAGCAAATCAGCATTAAGCCAAAAATATGTATTCTGAAAGTATTAGGGTGGGTGAGCTATGGCTTTGGCAATTTAGCACTGATTTTTTTCTTAAAGAACCAGGTGCTAGACACAGTCTGATTTTTCTAGAGCTGAATGTTTTTCTTGTTTGGTTACGAGCGTGTATCACTCATGTAGCTAACTTTTGTATTGAGGGGGTTATCAAAAAAGATAATTACCCCTAAACTTCCCCTTATCACAGCCAGAATGTTCCCCATGCTAACTGACCAGTTCCTAGAACTTAACCATTAGACTTGTCTGCCTTTCATTTGGAATTTAAGGAGAAGCAATGTTCTGCAGGGCTGGTATAAGGATTCAAGGTAGGACCATGTGTGAGTTGTTTCCCGCAGTCAATGCCTGCCTCTTCCAGATGGCTTTAAATGTTAATTGCTATTACTCAGGAGGGCTGTGTGATGAGCTACCAGCCTTGCTTCCAGCACTGGCGCTGACAGTTTTATGGCCTTTCTCTTCCTGATAGATAAGGACAAGATGGTGAAGGATTCCTGAACTCACAGGCAGGCGGGGCTTCTATTTATATTTCTTTATAGGTATTTTCACCCTTTATTATTATTGTTCATTATTTGTTTTTAAATCGATGTTTTGTTTTGCGTGTGTGTATAAGTCTGTCTGTGTGTATGGCGTCAGCACACATGTAGAGGTCAGAAGAGGGTGTGGGATCCCTTACAGTTGGAGTTATAGGCAGTTTGTGAGCCATTTAAAAAAAGTATGCTAGAATCCAAACTTGGCAAGTGCTCTTACCTGCTGAGCAATCCTACACTGTAGCCCAGGTTGGCCTATAGCTCACTATGTAACTCAGGCTGACCTGTAACTCACACTATGTAGCCCAGGCGGACCTTAAACTCGTAGTGATCCTCCTGCTTCAGCTTCCCAAGGGTCATTGATGAGTTTTTTTCTTTTTCTTTCCAGAGAAAAAGCAATCTGTACAATCTTCCTGAAGTAAACTGAGACCAGAAGGGTCATCCTTGACCAGAAGGGTCCATCCTTGGTCTGTGAAGAGAGACCAAGACTAACAAACAGTTCAGAATGCTCTTCAGGGGAGAAAGCTTGGCTTATGCGCTGGTGGTAATTTCCTTCCTGACACCAAGGCTGTCTGGTGGTCAGAACTGCCTCACCAAGAGTCTAGAGGATGTTGTCATTGACATCCAGTCTTCACTTTCAAAAGGCATCAGAGGCAATGAGCCCATCCACACGGCGACTCAGGAAGACTGCGTCGGTGCCTGCTGTTCAACACAAGACATAACAGGTAGCTAGCTCGGCTTGCTGTGGCCCGTGTGTTTTGGGATGGTGGTGGTTGGAAGGTGTGGCTGGTTAGTTTGCACCAGTGAGTCTCAGTGGATCAGAAAGACAAGTGACTCGGTGGCTGGGGAACCGTGCACAAGTACATTTCCCGATCCCGCCGTAGCGCCATATTACAGTTGCTGATAAGAGTGTCCATATATTCCTAGATGGGTTCAGGGATGAAACTGAGGTCGCGGGCTTACCCAGTAGCTCATTCAGCAGATGAGCACTCTTACTGGTCGGAAGGGAGTTATTTAGTCTGATACATTTTTGTGACACAGAAGAAAACCTGAGGTTCATGGATTTAAACCAGTGTCTTCTTCCAGGCTTCAGATGTGCAGACTGAACAGAGAAGCACGTCTTTTTTTTTTTTTTTTTTTTTCTTTTTCTGAGACAGGGTTTCTCAGTATAGCCCTGGCTGTCCTGGAACTCACTCTGTAGACCAGGCTGGCCTCGAACTCAGAAATCCGCCTGCCTCTACCTCCCGAGGGATTAAAGGCGTGCGCCACCACTGCCGGGCTGCATGTCTTTAAGTACAGCTGGATGTTTCAGTTTTGCTCACGACCCTGAGTGAATTCTTGACATGAAACAATGTTAACTTCGTTGAATGTGCCACACCTGGGCTAAATGCTAGAGTTAGTACACAGGATGGAAAGACCTCTCCCTCACAGAGCATGAGACAGCACTGAGTAGACACTGAGACAGTGTCCGGTCTTGAACTTCTCTTTCTGTGATGCTGAGGCATAAGGATCGTGTACATAGCCCTTGTCTCAGGTCCTTGTGTCAATGTTGCTTTTATTTCCTCAGATGAACAAGCACTCTCAGTAAGAGCTCTCCCACTCAGCTCTTTCCCCTCTACCCCCAGCCTTCTTTTAAAAGAAAGATTTATTTTTATTTTATGTGTGTATTTGCCATGTGCATGCAGTACCAATGGAGGCCAGAAGAGGGAGTTAAATCCCCTGACACTGCTACAGATGAGCTGCCATTTGCGTGCTGGGAACCAGGGTCCTCTGTAAAAGCAGCAAGTGCTCTGAACCATGAGCCATCTCTCCAGCCCTGCTCTTTTACCTTTTTCATTGAGAACAGGGTCTCACTAAATTGTCAGGTGGCCTTAAAACCCATTCTGTAGTCCACCGAGGCCTTGTCCATGGGATAACATACATAGGCTGTCCTATGTTCGTGGCACAGAGCTACTAAACTCTTGATATGTATAAGTGACAGGCGCAAGTTTCATTTTTGAAAGTCTGGCTCAACTATAAATCACTTGTGCTAACTGAGACTACCTAACAGGTCCACAGACTGTTCTAGATGGTTCGTCTCAAAGAGCAAACCCTGGTCAGAAGCTTGGAACATTCAGCCCTGTGCCCTAGTCTCCAGGAGGTAGTAAACTGAACCAATGGGCCACTGACTTAAAGCGATTATACCTATGCAGTGAGCTGTCCTATAGGTCCCTAAAGGGTGACTTTTGGGGAGCTTCTAAGGTAGGTGGGTGAATGCGTTTGTGTGGCAGGAAGATAGCACACCCCAGGTCCATGAGGACAGAAGCTTCTGCACTCACGACCCTCTAGACCTTTCCTCATGCCCCATTCACCATGTCCATTTGTATCCTTTATGTTTTATACAAGGAAGGCCCTGGATTCGATAGCCAGCACATGTGCAAAAACAATTTATGTCCTTCCTCTTACAATGTAATTGTAAATATAATGATTCCTTGAGTTCTATAGGTCATGCTAGCAAATTAACAGATGGGAGGGGCAGGGTTCTGGCGACCTCTGAGTTTGTCCTCCAGTCGGAGTTTGGCAACCCGAGACCTGCCACCTGCCACTGGCTTCCAAGAGGACAGGAGGCTTGCAGGATGGAACCCCTAAGCCTAGGGAGCCTGGTACTAAGCCCCGCAGGTTAGATTCAGAAGTGGGTTGAATTGAATTGCGGGATATCCAGCTATTGTCAGGGGTTTGGAGAACTGCTGTGGGAAGAGACCCTATAGCCGGTGCCCATAGGAGTTAGCGCTTCGTTGACCTCAAATTGAGCAGTATGCTTTGTGGTGCTCGGGTTTATAGAAAGCACAGTGATTTAACTTAAATTCCTACCTTTTTTCTGTAAATGTTCACATAGAAGCTGTTGAATTCATATTATTAATAAATCCTGGCACGGGGTTGCTACCTGCCTCAGTGGTTTATGTTCCTGAATGAAAGACACAGATACATATAGTCTTTATATTTTAATATGCCTAAAGCAGACCAATAGCTGGGCGACTGCCTAGCCTCTATGTTACTAGAATCTACCCCCACCCCCACCGATAGTTTTGAATTACTATTTACTAATTTCTATCGTCTATCTTGTCTGCTTCGGACCCATTTGTGTGGCCTTCTGGGCCGCAGTTTCTTGGCCCAAAGCCCAGGGTATTCCTCTTGCTTCTCTACCCCATGGCAGCCTCTGTGTCTCTCTTCTCTTCACTCTCTCTTTAAAACATGGCAGATCTCTTTTTCCTCTCCTCCCTGTCTCAATCCCAGGAAATCCTAAAGTCCTGCCTCTGTCTATCCTCTCCAACTATTGGCTGCCACCATCTTTATTTACCAACTGGGGGTAGGTAGGTTCCCAGAAGCTACATGCAAACCCTCTCATGTGTTTTTGGGGGGAACATAATTAGCATTCATAATACACGCAGCTACAAGAAGCCTCTATAGGTTAAAGCACTGCTCTTACAATCGTTGAGATAACTATTGAGCGAAACAGAGGTGGGCATGTAGACCTGACATCCCAGCCCTCAGGAGAATCGTGAGTTCTATACCACCCTGGCTGTCTGCCCAGAGTGAGGCTTCTGGCACTGTGGGCTCTGACAAGGCTTTCCTCCCCTGGGTTGTTTACATCCGTTATTTTGTCACAGTGATTGGAGAGCATGGTCTTCTTTTAGGCTCTTAGATAAAGCAGTAGGTCCATAAACCCCCAATCCCAGGCGAGGGTTTGTGTCTTTGTGTTAATGTGCATTTTCCTACTGTCTGTGACTATTGTCAGATTATCAAGGTACTTAAAAAACCCACAGTTTTAGCTGCTGAATACATGAGGGGAAAGTTTAAAATCTGAGATCCATGGGTGGCAATGCTATGAGTGCTTTCACTATAATAAAGTAGGAAAACCTCCGTTCTTGGAATTGAGGACAAATATCTGGTTTTCTGTGTTACCAGAAAACACCCACACAGCCACTATTCAGTCCTCACAGATAATACTTCTGTTTTATATAAATTGGGGGTTTGGGGGTTTTGTTTGTTTATTTGTTGAGACAGTGTTTCACTGTGTAGACTAGATTGTCTTTGAACTTGTGATGATCCTCCTGCCTCTGCCTCCTGAGTATTGAGATTACAGGATGTACGACTGTGCTCAGCTTTGTTTTGGGCTGGGTATGATATAGCTCACGATAGCCTCAAAATCATATTGTAGCCATGGATGACCTTGAACTCCTGACCCTCCTGCCTTGGCCTTCTATGTGCTGAGATTACAAACCCCAGACACCTGCCAGGTTAGCTTTCTCCTCCTCCCCACTCCCCACTCCCACTTTTAGTTCTTCCTTATTCTTGTTCCCAGTCTAAGGGACAATGACACCCACAGTCAAGACAGGTCTTCCCCACTGAGTTAATCCTCCCTGGAGGGACACACCCAGGAGGGTGCTTCACTGACTCCTACGTGTATCATGCATCTCAAACCTGTCAAGTTGACAGTGACATTAACCTTCACCAACGCTGCTGCAGGTATCACCTTGTCAGGAAAGGAAGAGCAGGGCTGCCTCGGGTGAGCAGAGTTTGGTATTTTGACACAGGACCTATTATAGCCAGACTGGCCTCAAATTCAGTATATAGCCGAGGATGGCCTTGAATTCCTGGCTCATCCAGCCTCCACCTCCTGAGTCCTGAGGATTACCTCCACACCTAGCTAAAACACATCTTTTGTTGCTGTTTTTGTTTTTCAGATTTATTTTTATTTCATGTGTCTGGGTGGTTTGCCTGCATATATGTGTGTTTGTTATGTGTGTGCTTGGTACCCGAGGAGACCAGAAGACAACATCAGATCCTCTGGAGCTGGAGTTACAGATAACTGGGCGTGTCATGTAGGTGCTATGATTCTAACCCCCAGCCCCTAAAAGATATCTTAAGGACGGGAAGATTTATCTCTGGAGAATTAAATGTGCTGCTAAAAATTGGTTTGGGGAGGTGAAGAGATGGCTCGGTGGCTAAGAACACTGGCTGCTCTTCCAGAGGACTCAGGTTTGAATCCCAGCACCCAACTGATGTTCACAACCAGTTCTAGGAGATCTGACACCCTCTTCTGGCTTCTGCGAGCACGGCATGCACATGGTACACAGATATGCACGCAAGCAAGACACCCATACGCATAAAACAGATGATAATAAGATTTTAACTTGAAAAAAAGAGGTTTTTCCAATATTTTTAACTCAGGTTTCTAGAGCCAATCGAGTATTACTAAACTCGGGGAAAGGGAATGATGTGAAGAGTGGGCCAAGGAGCAAAGTGAGTGCAAGCGCAGCAGTGAGTGCTATTCCTCCATCTTGCCCTAGTCTAGAAAGTTCTATTTCAGAGTTGTGCTTACAAGTCTTTCATGGCAGGGGACAAGCCATGTAACTTGATGATCTTTGACACTCGGAAGATGGACAGACAGCCCAACTGCTACCTGTTTTTCTGTCCCAGTGAGGATGCCTGTCCACTGAAGCCAGCCAAGGGCCTTATGAGCTACAGGCTCATCAGAGGTAAGAAAGGCATTGTTCTCTTGCTTTTGTGACTAAATTAATTAGAGCTTTGGCTTCTGTGTGAAAGATTTCCTGTAAGAGTCTAAGTGTCAAAAAAGTTCATAAATATTTCATGATTTGGAATTCATTAAACTAAAATATATTTTCCTATAATAGCATCTGGCAGTGTTTTTTGGTTTTTTTTTTTGTTTTGTTTTTTTGTTTTTTTTTGTTTTTTTTAACCTTCATCTTATTAAAAGTGCACAGCTCTGTTGTGGATCCTATTTAGCATTTCCTTTGCCTCAGCACACCTTTTATATCCCAGGGACTGACTTGGGGGGATAGCCGTAACGCACACTCAAGAAGAATGTGGAGGGGTCACAAGAGACGTGCAGGGCTGAGATAACCCCATAGTCATCACCAAGGGGACCCCCTAAATTAGGTGATCGGTGAGGGTGTAACCCCTAGATTGAGATCTGAAAAGCCAGGGGCCAGATCTGAGGAGACAAGGAAGACCTTTGAGGACCACGGTCCTGAGGTGGGATGGGTTTGGAATGTCTGAAGAGCAAACGTTCATTCCAAGCCCCTGGAGGCATAGTAGTCTACGCAGAGTGTGGGTGTGAGGGGGCGGGGAGTCCAGATCACACCTGCATTTGACATCCAGAAGAGGTAGGTTTTATCATACGTGGATAAGGGAAATGCTGAGGGAAGTTTTTGGGTAAGCATGCTCCATGGTGTCCTTTTTAAAAAATGACCATTCTTGTGTGTGTGCACGTGACCCGGCATGTGTGGACTTGGTTCCTTCTGCCTTTGTGTGCACTCTGGGTATCTTGCTCAGCTCTCGGGCTGCCAGGCTTGTGCAGTAAGTGCCTCTACCCTCTAAGCCAGCCTGCCTGCACAAATAATTTGTTTTGCTTTTGTTTTTTTGTAAGACTGGGTCTTTTCCTGATACAGTGTTGGCCAGCCTGAAACTTGTTATATAGTCTAGCCTGGTCTTGAACTCAGAGAGGTCTGCCTACCTCTATCTCCAGAGCACTGAGACTCAGGTTATGTGCTTCCATGGTGTCCTTAAGGAGACTTCTTAAAGCCCACGGGTGTCTTCTTTTGGAATGACTCTGAGGCCACAGGAATGGAAAAACTGGTGGCATGGGAAGTAAGATGTAGGCAGAAGATGATCAGAGGAGATAGAAATAAGATTTTAAGGCTCTCTGGTGGCCAGGAAAATGGACACAAGGAGGCTGAGGTCTAGTTTTTGAACTGAACATGTAGATGCATGAGGCCACCATTTGTGAACTGGCTGATTTTGAGGAAAGCAGTGTTCCAGAGTCAGGAAATAGAGTAGAATCAAGTGTTCTCTCTTGCCTGTTAAATTGAGGCGCTTTGTGGAATGAACTATCTGCAGCACCTGAATGTGTGCTTTGTCTCATAAGTAGGCGTGTCTGCCTGAATTTTGTTCCAGAACCAGGGAAATCCAATGTGCCAATCACTTCCTTAAATGGGTACAAAAATCACAGATTGTTCGAATGATCTGCTATGGTGATATAAATTATAATTGAAGATTAAGTTTCCTAATTTCCACAATACTTCTGTAGAGTTGCTATTTTTATAGCGTATGAAGGAAGAAATACTAAGATAAAGATGCTGGCCAATGGATTCAAGAGGAAAGGAAAGTGGGTCTATGTAGGGACAGTTTAAGGATGAGTAAGAAGGTGGAGGAACGGGAATCAGGCTGTTCTGGTGATAGCCACCAGGGGGCATCATGAGCACAGAGCAGGTTGAAGAACGGTTCCTGGCGGTGACACCAGCTCCCGGACACATGCAGAGGACTGTTTATTCCTACAGGATGTATACAAGTTATGTTCTTAATTCTATTTATAAATCTACTCGTGTTTATGGGTTGAACTTTTCCATTGATCATAAATTATCCTGTTTGAACTGAACTGAAACATAAATATCTGTTTGGTGGTTTGTTGCTGAAGGAACTTTTATTTCCTGTAACCAAGTGACTAATATTTACAGACTGACACTTTGAAAGATGACAGTGGACTCTGCACGGTCTATAAAAGCACCGCAGCTTTGCATTCATCTGTCTTAAATAGTTTTGCAATATATCTTTTTACCAAGCTCTGTAAGAATGGGAGAATTCAGAAATCCAATAAATTCGAAATCTATTTGCTTAGCTGGTTTCCAAGAAATAACCTCTGATTCTTTTTTTTCTTTTCAACTCAGCAAAATCCCTTGAAAAGTGAAACTCTAAAGGAGAGTTAAAGCCCCGGGGCTGTTTCCTAAACCCCAGAGAGAAGCCCGGCCCAGAGCAAACAGCGGTGGGCGCAGTGAGGGAGCAGGTGTGGACGGTTCTCTGTGGTTCTAGGCGCTCTGCCAACACTTGTATCTTATCAAACCCGACCAGTGTTTGCTTTTCATTACAGCTGAGGTCACGTGCTTGAGAAAGCACACAGCTGTTTTGGTCATTCTTGTCAGTGGCTATATCTATCTTACAGTGTCAAGCAGACTTCAGGTCAGTTAACTAATAGGCCTTGTTCTCTCTCTCTCTCTCTCTCTCTCTCTCTCTCTCTCTCTCTCTCCTACTTCTTTTTAGAATATTACTTAAATATTTTACTATAACACTTTATTTTATTGAGAGAGAGAGAGAGAGAGAGAGAGAGAGAGAGAGAGAGAGAGAGAGAGAACTGTGCTCTAGTGGTAGTGTGGAGGTCAGAGGACTACTTGTGAGAGTTGGTTCTCTCCTACCATGTAGGCCCAGGGGACTGAACTTGGACTTTTCAGGCCAGACTTGGCGGCCCTGTGGAGCCATCTAGCTGACCCCTCTCTTTTTAAATGAAACATGCTGAGGTATATTTGTTTCTTTTGTGTGTGATCATGTGGACCCTCCCTGGGGCCTCATGCATACTGTAAGCTACATTCCCAACCCCTGAGTCAGCATTTTTGCTGAATACTTTATGATACAGATGGCGAGGCTATGAATGTGACATCACCTGTGTGTGTGTGTGTGTGTGTGTGTGTGTGTGTGTGTGTAGCACTCTGGCCATGTGCAACCAGTTATATCTAGTCACCATTGACCTTATCATATAAAAGCTGTCACGGTGACTATATCAATAAATGAACATGCTGGACACCAGTAAAACTTGACTGAAGAGCAGTTAAATTCAAATAGTGTATGGTTTTCGAATGTCAAAAGTTCTCTTGGTTATTTTCAGCCATTTAAAAATGTAAGCTTCATTCATAGCTTGCACAGCACACACAGGTAGGTAGCAGGCTGGACTTGACCACTGATGTTAATTAAACCCTGTCCTAGATTAATTAAGTGACTCTTTTAAAGGTTCTTGCAGCCTGGTAGGATGACACATGGCTATAATGCCAGCAGAGTGGAGGCGTGTGGGTCAGGAGCTCAAGACGAGGCTTGACTACATATCAATTTAAGAGTAGCCTGAGCTACCTGAGGCTATCTCAACAAATGAAATAGGGCCAGCAAGATGGCTCAGTGGGTAAAGGCACCAGCGGCCAGACCTGATGACCTGAGTTGGAGCCCCAGGACCCACGTGGTACAAGGAGAGAACAAGTTGTCTCCTGACCTCCACACATACATGCTGGGTCTTTTCCTCCATCTCCTAATAAATAAATGTTTAAAATATAAAATAACAATAACAACCGATAATAAAGAACCATGGAAGGCATGAGGATTAGTGAGCACGTCCAAGCTCTCTCACCTCTGCAGCTGCCTTTGGATCTGTTAGGAGTCACAAGAAACCAACATGGAGGGACATTAAGAAGACGCCTCCTGTGTTTCCTGCAGGTCCTTCTGACTCATTTCTTTTCTGTCCGGTTTTTCTTATATTTTGAGACAAGGTGTTATGTACCCCCCAGGTGGCCTTGACCTGTCTGTGTAGCAGAGGGTGGCTTTGAATATCCGATCCTCCTGCCTCTACCTCCTGGGTGCTGGGATTAGCGGTGTTCCACTGTGCCTAGTTTATGTGGTCCTAGGAGTTGAGTACAGGCTTCGTGTATGCTGGGCAAGTGCATTACCAACTGAACTACACTCCCAGCTGAGACCTGCCAAGTAGCATCGTTAATACTGAGCAATTCAAATTATCTCTCACTGCACTGGATTGCCTTAACGAGCTTTTCCCGTTTGAACTGTGATAAACAGCTGTGTGGCTTAGAGCAAACCCCCCCCTCCATTGTTCCCTGGGAGCTTGTCTGAATGGTCTTACCCATCATGCCCGGTGTGGGCATTATGGTTTCAAACATCATTCCCATAACCTAAGGCATTGCTCACTAACTCCAAGCTTTGAAAGACCAAGTCAAGTCTCTGGAGAGCCTCCCTCTTCTGATAACATTCTGAACCGAGCCACCCTGGACTTTGGAAAATGTGATTTGCCTTGGGCTATCTCTTTGGCTCAGTGTTCTTTGAGGAGTCCGGACCCTGAATCCCACTCTTGTTTCTGTCAAACCATCCTCACTGTTCAAGGCCTGTCACCAGGTTCTGCTCCCCGGACTCCTCATTTTCTGAGGCCTCTCTCACTCTTTCTTGCCTGTCCCATCTCAGTCTGGAACATCGGTCTCCATGATTACCTGTCGCTTTGGCAGTTGGCCGGAAGCTTGCCTCACATAGCATTTTCCTGCCAGTCCTCATCCTGCTCAGGCCCCCAGGCCCTCCCCGCCCTGCAGCAGCCATCTTTCTCTTCCTAACCCTCCTGCCTTCTACAGGGTGCTTCTCCCAGCCTCCCTGCTGTTCCCACCTATTCCTCAGTCAGCCTGGGGCACCCCACCCCCACTGTCTCTTCTCTTCTGTCCTACCTGGCCAGAAATAAATCACACAGTGGGGTAAAGAGACACTGTTGTGGTCGGGCAGTGGTGGCACACGCCTTTAATCCCAGCACTTGGGAGGCAGAGGCAGGTGGATTTCTGAGTTCGAGGTCAGCCTGGTCTACAGAGTGAGTTCCAGGACAGCCAGGGCTACATAGAGAAACCCTGTCTCGAAAAACCAAAAAAAAAAAAAAAAAAAAAAAAAAAAAGAGACACTGTTGTGATAATTAACACTTTGTACTTTTCTATTTTATGCATGTTTTGATGAAATATCCAGTATCTGAGGCTGGGGAGTAGTTCATTTATTCCATGCATGCTTAATATATACAGGATGTTCATTTTCCAGCATGTATGCACAAGCGTACAGAGAGAGAGAGAGAGAGAGATGTCTGTCAGTCTATCTTAGTTTGTTTTCTGTTTCTGTGATAAAACACTGACCAAAAGCAATTTGGGGAGGAAACGGTTCATTTGGCTTATAGATCCTGATCACAGTCCATCCTTGAGGGAAGAAGCCAAAGCAGAAACTTAGAGGCAGGAACCGACGCAGACATCCTGGAGGAAAGCTGCTGACTGGCTTGCTTCCCATGGCTGGTTCAGCCTGCTTTTTCATACAGCCCAAGACCATCTGCCCAGAGGTGGCACCTCCCACAGTGGGCCAAGTCTGCCCACATCAATCGTTAACCAAGAAAATGCCTTGAAAGACTTGTCTACAGGCCAATCTGATGGAGGCGTTTTCTCAGTTGACGCGCCCCTTCCCAGATGACTTTGGTTTCTATAAATGATAAGACAACAACCAACTAACCAGCACGTGCATCAGACATCAAGGTTGGGGACATAGTAAACATTTGTATTTCACATATATCCATCATGGATGTATTAACTCTTCTTTTTACTTTATACTTTCAGATTTTCCACTGACCAGAGCTAATTCATCACTCCAAAGGTTAACACAAGAAGAGTCTCTCTTACATGGCCGTACCTCACCAAGCGTCACCCCTGGGGTCCCTCTCCCAGCAGTTTACCCAAAGCCCACTGGTCTGTTTTGGAGAGATGTATCTTCTCAGAAGTCCACAGTCTCCCTGCACTTGCAGAAACACATCAAGGTTGATGAAGCAAGCACGCAGCTCCCTTTCTATGAAGGAAAAAGCCATTCTCAGAGTTCACAGCTTCCCTTGGAACAAAAGATGGCTCATCTGCTCCCTAAAACTGTGATGACTCCATCTACCGCTGTAGCTGTTGCTCCCCTCCATAACGTCTCTGCCACCCTGAAACCTGCACTTCTGTCCGCCAGCGTTTCGTTGACACCTAAGATTTCGCAGCAGAAGGAGGCTACCACAGCTCCACTTGTAACCACTGTGACCTTGAAGCCTTCAGCAGCTCCCGTGTCTACAAGTTTTACAGCCACGGTTACACACCAGGCAGCTTTGACTACCTTCTCTCAAGCATATACAGACTCGAAAGGCATCTTAGAAACAGTGCCCTTTCAAGGAGGCTCCAAGCTAACTTCAGACACAAAGTCTGGGAAGAGCCCTGTGGTCATTTCCTTGTCAACCTCAGAGTCTTCCATTACAAACAAGACTGCTTCCTGGAAGAACGGGAGGGTCAGTGTAGACAGCACATCACTGAACAGGGGTCCAAAAAGCCAGCATGGCCTTTCATTTGAGAAGTGGCTTCTCATTGGGACCCTCCTCTTCGGTGTTTTGTTTCTGGTAATAGGCCTTGTCCTCTTGGGTAGGATGCTGGTTGAATCCCTCCGTAGGAAACGGTACTCAAGACTTGACTACTTGATCAATGGGATCTATGTTGACATCTAAAGATAAATTAGGTGTCTCTTAGTTCATGTAAGAACTCATTGCCAAATGCACCTGTGTTCCTTCTGCCCGACCCAACTCAGCAGGAGCTATAGCTTGAAGAATACCCCTTCCTCCTCCTCCCCTTCCTCCTCCTCCTCCTCCTCCCTTTCCTTCTCCTTCCCTTCCTCCTCCTCCTCCCCTTCCTCCTCCTCTTCCTCTTCTTCCTCCTTCTTTTCCTTTTTGAAACAGGCTCAGGTAGCCCAGGCTGGTTTTGAACTCCTTATCTTCCTGCCTCTGCCTTCTGAGTTCAGGGGTTGCAGATTTTCACTACCATGTCTGGATTTTTAATTAAAACTTTTTTAAAAAAAAAATTTTTTTTTCCAATACTACACATCAGGGCCTTCTGCATGCTAGGCAAGCCGTCTCCTCCTCCTCCGTCACCCTCAGTCCAACCACTTTCTGTTTGCTTGTTTGTTTGACTTTTGTTTTTGTTTTTGTTTTTAAAGAGAAAGAGAGAAGGGGTAAAAGAAACTAAGTTACTAAGTGATCTGTCTGTAAAATAGTAGCTGAAAATAATTCCTAAAATATTAAATATACTTGAATATAAACTAGAAACGCATATCTAGCTTTAGATAAAGACAACTCATAGGTTTAGAACATCTGAGCTGTGATTCATTACTATTTCCCAGTCCAGATAATGGTAACCGTTTGATACTAGTTTTAATGGATCCTCTTTTCTTTTTTTATATGAATTCCAATAAAACTCATTCCAGATGTATCTCCCTTCAAATAAATATTTGAATAAATCTCTTGTTCCTCAGTATTTTTCTGAGTGGCATGGCCAGCTGGATAGCTTTCAGTTCCTTCCCACCAGCAAAATGAGGAAACGGTGGAAGGATGCACTCCGTGTTGAGAACCGACAACCTCTCTTCCCGTCAATGACCAAAGAAACTCAGTCCACCGTAGAGACAACGATAACTTAGGGTTTTGTTATTTATTTGTTTAAGACAATGTCTCATGTAGCCTAGACGGGCTTCAAACTCTCCATGGAGCCAAGGATGATCTTGAGTGCCTCATCCGTCATCCTCCTGCCTCCACCGTCCAAGTTCTGGGATTACAAGTATGTGCCCCATGACGGACTAGATCATCAGTTCTAATACACAGTCAAACAAACCCATTTGGGATTAGGCCTAACTTTTTAAAAAAGTGTTAACATTTTCTAAAATTGCACCAAGTCTAAAAATTATTGACATTATTTATGACTATCTAAACTTGAACAACCATCAGTTACAGGTTTACTGGGGATAATATTAGAAGTAATATGTAGCTTTTTGATTAATATACTATACATTTTATTGGTTACGTTCTGAAATTTTTGGGGAAATGTTGATAAGGAAGAGAGTTTGCCAGACAAGTGAAGGCAGGGTAACTAAAAGTGTAGAAGGCCATCCGGGTTGGTTGGGCCTCTCATATCTGAATTTCAATGTGCTTATTGGCAAAACAAGAATGGTAGATTCGGGGCTGGCTCAGCAGTTAAGAGCACTGGCTGCTCTTTGAGAGGTCCTGAGTTCAATTCCCAACAACCACATGGTGGCTCACAACCATCTATAGTGGGATCTTATGTCCTCTTCAGGCAGGCAGATATATATGTAGCAGAGCACTCATACATTAAATAAGAATTTAAAAAAAAAAAAAAAAAAGAATGGTAGATCCATCCAGATATAAATAGGTTTGTACGCATTTGTGTTTGCATGTGTATGTAGGGGTCAGAGGTCAGTGTCGGGATAGTCTAGTTTGTCACTGTTCCTGTGAAGAACACCATGACCAAGACAACATAGGAAAGAGTTTATTTGGTTTACACTTCCGGGTCAAACTTCACCAATGAGGGAAACAGGGGAGCAGCTAAAGCAGGAGCCGAAGCAAAAACCATGAGGACCCCTGTTTACGGCCTGGCTCCTTTCTCACACAGCCCATGCACATCTGTGTAGGGATGTACTGTCCACAGTGAGCTGGGCCCTCCTACATCCGTCAGACAGAGACCAAGATGATGGAGGAGATCCTTTAGCTGAGGGTTGGTCTTCCTAGGTGTGTCCCGTTGACAATCGAGATACTACCACAGCTTATTTCCTCTATCATTCTCCTATATTTTTTTTTTTTTAGGTTTTTATCAAGACAGGGTTTCTTTGTGTAGCCTTGGCTGTCCTAGAGCTAGCTCTGTAGACCAGGCTGGCCTCTAACTCACAGAGATCCCCCTGCCTTTGTCTCCTGAGTGCTGGGATTAAAGGTGTGCACCACCACCTCCCTGCCCTCCGCCTTATTTTTCTTTTTTATTTACGCTCTCGCTGAATATGGAGCTTACCTTTTGGCAAGACTGACTGACCAAGAGCTCCTCCTGTCTCACCACCCCAGTGCTAGGATTCCAGAATGTACCGTCACACCCTGCTTTTTAAGTGGCTGCTAGGATCTAAGCTCAGCCCTTTCCTGGCTGAGCTATTTTTCCAAGCCCCTAAATGTGGTTTTTAAAAGGTAAAAATGGAGAGATGACTCGGCCGTTCAGAGCACTTGCTGCTCTTACACAGGCCTGGGGTTCAGCTGCCAGCACCCACACCGCTACTCACAACCATCAGTGACTCCAGTTCCAGGTGATCAAACACCCGTCCCCTTCTGGCCCCATGTAGGTAACCTGTATGTGTGTACATATACATACAATATGGCGCGCGCGCGCGCGCACACACACACACACACACACACACACACACACACACACACACACACACACACACACTTTGGACTTCACATGTAACCTAAGCAGCCAGCACTAGAGGGCAGTAGCTGACTAACAAGAGTAGCCAGCAAGGCAGAAGAAGAAACTAACCCAAGGCTTCTCCCTCCTCCTCCTCACCTCCTCTCTCCTCACCTCCTTCTTCCCCTCCACTCTCCTAGTAACCTCCCTCCACCACCATGGTCTAGGTAAAATGAATTTAAGAGAAAAGCTGGCCTATTGAAAGTCCTATTTTTTCATGTATTTTCCAACTTAACAGCTTGACACAAATCTCCAAGGAGTTTACATAAGCTTTAAGTAGGTTGAATAAATAAAGCCTTGAGACGATTTAACAAGCAGCTTTTTGAATATCCACTTGTAGAGCGGAATTAGTAACCAAGTGCCTTGGGATTTGGAAATGGCTCCCCTCCTTGTTAGTGGATTTGGGGAGGAAAGAGTAAGGCCTTCTCTGTGTGTTTATGGAAGCTTCCTCCTGCCTCCCCGCTCCACCTAGCGCCACCTTGCCTGGGATGAAAGACTTGCTTTCTCTTTTTGGGGCCCCTCTTTGCGCCCAGGCTGACCACGGTTTCTCAGTCCTCCTGCCTTCAGTTTAGAAGCACAGGGTTACAGGTGTGTACCACCACACCTGGCTCCAAATGTCTCCTTTTCCTCCTCTTCCCCCCTTTCTTTCTTCCGTCTTTTCCTTTTCTTTGAGATGGGGTTTCATCCAGGCCTGGCTGGCTTCGAACTGGCTATGTAGCCAAGGATGTGCTCAAACTTCTGATCTTCCTATCCCTGCTTCCTGAGTGCTGAAATCACAGATGTCTGCCATGGCATTTTGCTGCGTTAGGCCGCGCTAGGGTGGGAACCCAGGAGCTTTGTGCATGCTGGGCAAGCATTCTCCCAACTTGCTACCCCCCAACTTTGACCACTGAGCTGCCCTACCCTTTTCCTTTTCTTTTAAAACAAGGTCTTGCTAAGTTGCCCCAACTGGCCTTAAATTCGACTATGCAGTCAGGCGGGTCCTGTACTTGCGATCCTCTTGACTCAGCCTCCTGAACATCTGGGATTACAGGCCTGCACAAGCATCCTAAATACTTCCTCCTCCGAAATGCTTCGTAAATGAGAGGAGGCTGTAGCCATCAGTAAGTAGTCTAGGTAAGAGACGCTGTGAGGCCAGACTCTGCCGGTGTCTAAGAAGGAAGCACTTGGATTAAAGACATTCTTGTTGGTTTAATTTTTGAGACCAGGTCTCAGGTAGAGTAAACTAGCTTTGTAAGTATTATGTAGCTGAGGCTGGCTTTGAACTCCTGATCCTCTTGGTTCCACCTCCTCGGTATTGGGATTTCAGGCCTGTGCCACCATACCTGGCTCATCTACAACCTTTAATTTTCTTTTCTCAATGCAAACACTTTCATTTTTAAATATTAAATGATAAATGTGGCTATCCTGCAAAACAAAGGGCTTGTGAATATGGTTTGCCAAATCTTCTTAACAGGCACTTGTAGGGTGTCTTGGCTTTTTACTCCCAGAGAAAGCTTGTGCCACTGCTAGGTCACAGGCTTGCATGTGGACATGTGAGGTACCTGGTTTGCTGTCCTTGAAGAGAACATGCTCTTTGGTTCAGTCTTATAGGTCCACACCTGGACAGAAAGAAGCATCGCTACAGGCAGAGGCAACTTGGGTCTCTCCTGGACTTTTTACTTTATTAAGTCTGCTGCGTTCTGCCCGCCTGACATTCCTGCGGAGCTCCAGGGACATCTTGGTAGTCGGGACCATGAGCTCTGTCGGCAGACACAGTACCTGCGCTTTGGAGTGAAATGACTCAATGGCCAGCACCCCCATGTCCCCACCCCATGTGGGCAGATGGTGTGCAGAGCCAATGGCAAAGCATCTAGGAGTTCTTGCACATCTCTCCCCAGGTGGAACCTGCACATGGGCTGTGGGCACCATCTACACCGCTTCTTGAGGCATTTCTCACTTGAGACTCCCTCCTCTCTGATGACTGTAGCTTGTGTCAAGTTGACATAAAAGAAAGCAGTACTCTAGGCAAGCACTCCATCACTAGCTACACGCTAGCCAGAGAAAGCCGGTACCATCTGCCTTCCTTCCATAAATCTGATTTCTAAGTACCCAAGCCTTCCCACCGATTCTTTAACATGCCGGATACATAAACAAGTCAAGATGCCCACTGCGCTGTAAGTAAACGTTCCTTCTGTACCTGGCAAGTTCCCTCTCATCCTTAAAACCAAGATCACGTATTACCCCTACTTCCTTGTTCTTCCTCCTGGTCTTGTGTAGTCCAGGCTGCCCTCAGACTCAGAGTGATCCCCCTGCCTCAGCCTTTAGAGTGCTAGGACTACAGGAAAGTACCACCATGCCTTGTACAATTTCCTTAGTAAACATTTGTTCCCGTCCCCTCTGTAAGAAATATGCACTTATATTGAAATAAAAGGAAATGAAGGTATATATGATTTGTTACAAACTAAAGTCCATACTTCTGATGGCTAAGTACATACTGTCTCTATAAAGACCAAAAGAAATCACCTCAACATCTTGATACCCATTTTCACTTTTTTTTTTTTTTTTTTTTTTTTTTTTTGTCATGTTCTAGAGGCTCAAGTGGTCTCCTGCCTCTTGAGTAGACTCAAAAGTAGCTCTGACTGCTGGCCCGTGCTACCTGGCCTGGATTGTTTTTGCCTTTTCATGTGGCTACTTTTTTTACCTGGCAATATGAAAAGTGTCTGGAAGGTTGGCATTGGTCCCATAATGCTTTTCATCTGTTAGAGCCATTTATCGTTTGCCATCTGTGGCTAGAGCATATTCCCCCTCCGCCCCATTTAATCCTAATTACACCTTATAAAGGATGAGAAAAACACAGCTCACAGAGTTGCAGGACTTGTCTGACCTGGTCCTCCACCCTTACAGCCTTGCTTTATCTGCGTTTGAGTTATGATGACCTTCGCATTGAATTGGTGATCAATACATAATGATTAGAGAGGGCTTGGGGGGGGCTATAGCTCAATGGTAGAGCATTTGCCTGGTTTCTTTGAGGCCATGGGTTTGATTCCCAGCACCACCACCACAAAGTGGGGGACAGACAGAATATGGTAGAGTGATAGAGTATTTGTCTAGGATATGTCAGTCCCTAAGTTCAATTCCAGCATTGCAAAAGAGAGAAAGAGAGGGAGAGAGGAGGGGAGGAGGGGAGGGGGGAGGAGGGAGAAACCTTGTGGTTAATTGACACCTTTTAGACACCCAACACTGTAACAGCTACTGGGGTTTCTTTTCAGGGCACAAAAGGAAATGCAGATGTAGTCAGACAAGAATCCTAAGAATTAGGGAACATGGGCAGGCTTTCTCTGCTCGCTGATCTCCTCAGATGCTAGCAGCTTTACACTCCCACAACCATCCCTTCCAGCCATGCTAACCGGACCCTCTTTACTGTAAGCCAAAATATAATCTTCAACAAAAGGGATATGGTAATGTGTATTCACTCTCCCCCCAAAATGCGTTTTTGAAAGACAAGATCCTCACAATCATAATTCCAGTGTTGGGGAGGCAAAACCAGCTAGATCACTGGGCCTCTAGGGCCAGCCATGGGCCTCTAGGGCCAGCCATGGGCCTCTAGGGCCAGCCATGGGCCTCTAGGGCCAGCCATGCTAACCTGATTGGTGGGGTCCAAGCAAGTAAGAGAGTCTGTCTCAAAAAACAAAGCAAAGCAAAGCCCACTTCGCCTGCAACATAAACTAACACTTTACCGGCTGCCACATCCCCCTCTGATCACACACATTAACAGGCTTTGCGTATAATAAGCTCAAGGAGGAAAAGAGGAACAAAGTGAAGAAATCCTGAGTGGCAGCGGAGGGGACTGTAACCTGGAGCGGTGCTTACTCTCCTAAGTGCGTAAGCCAAGGTGTGCAGGCACGTACAACGCCAGAGGCCAGACAGATGAACCACAGCAGCCAAGTGCACCTTATTATTTATTTTGTTTGTTTTGAGACAGGGTCTCATGGATCTCAGGCTGGACTTAAACTTTCTACACAGTCAAAGATAAACTTGAACTTCTGTTCTTCGTGTGCGCCCACCAAAATCTGTTTTGTGTGTGCCAGACAAGCACCGGCTGAGCTACCTTCCTGGCCCTATTCTTTAACAGTTACTGCAACTGCATACCTAATGCTGAATTTGTTAACCTTAGCTAATGTCCCCTAACTAGTAGGGCATTCTGTGCTGGGCTGACCAGGTACAGTGACAACCAGATCAAATGTTGTTGCCAAGAATCCTCCTTCTTAAATGCACAAGAGTGGCAGGGACAGATGCTTTTTTTTTTTTTTTTTTTCAGACAGCAAGGAGCCACCAAAACACATTCTTTCCCATCCTCCCTTCCTTCCAGACAAGCATCCTTATTCTCTAATTAGGTGCTGTAAATCTCAGTTTCCAATCTTAAGACTTTGGATGGAGATAAGCACTGGGAAAGAAAGAAAGAAAGAAAGAAAGAAAGAAAGAAAGAAAGAAAGAAAGAAAGAAAGAAAGGAAGGAAGGAAGGAAGGAAGGAAGGAAGGAAAGAAGGAAAAAAGGAAAGAAGGAAAGAAGGAAAAAAGAAAGAAAGAAAGACAGAAGGAAAGAAAGGCAGAGAGAAAGAGGGAGGGAGGGAGAGAGAAAGACCTCACCTGAGAGGAACTTCGTCCACTCTGTCTCCATCCCCTCTCCCCATCCACAATCCCAGCCACAATCATGAACTATACTCCTGGCTGACTTGTGACCTCCCACCCACTTTCCTGCACAAGGCAAAAACTTTGAGAAAAACAAGAAGGCTGATGGCATGGGCTGAACTTTCAAATGCTAAACGACGGTGAAAATTTTTTTGGAAGAGAAACTATCTTTGAAATTGTGCTACATAGTAGAGTTAATGCAGCCCATATGTCCCCTAGTAAAAGTTAGACAAACAAACCAAAAACAATACTTTCGGGCCTGCCAGGCTGCAATATGATCTTCTGCTTAATATTCACTCAACTCAGGGCCAAATACTTTAAAATGGTAATGATTCCAAAGGGCAGGCTGGCCTCAGCACAGAAACAACAGCCCTTAAAATTTATGTTCCACTCCTAGCTCTGGGCAAGCCACCTAATCTCCTAGTTCCCTCTCAATTTTCTCAGCTCTAAAATAGGGGTGGGGAGTTATCAGTACTTTGGAGGTGTTTATGAGCCGCACGAAAGTAACTATAAAGCGCTTTACAAATGTTTAATAACGGATGCTGTTTTCATAACTCTATGACATCTTTTAATATTCATCCAGCGGCATGGAAGTAAACGGAGCCAATTCAGATGAGTGTGGCAGACATTTATGCCCAGAGATGGCTGCAGAAGGTGTCGGCCACCTTCTCTTGCGTCTGGCAGAGACTTGAAGCAGAGTTGATGAAAAGATAACTCAGAGTGGAAAAGGCCAGCTTTGGATATGCTGGGATCTGAGGTCATTGGAGAGAGGAGGAGGCAGGCTACCGAGAAGTAGAGGATCTTAAGCAATTGGTGTGGGAGTTGCAGTTGGCTTTCTCTGGCTGGTCCTGTGTTGGCAAGTGAATGGAATTCTGGGTAGAAGTCAGTTACTCACTGCAGAGGTCGTGGGTCAGAGTTTACTGGCCACGCTCAATCTAGCGATTGGCCATGGTCTGTGTTTTCAGTCTCTCCAGGGAGTATTAAAGAAGGAAGAGTTCCAGTTAGATCCCAGAGGCGAGCAAACGCTTGCCTAGTAGCCTAGAAGAAACTTGCACTTTCGATACAATATAAACCCGTCTTTAAAAAAGAAAAGTGTTGTAGCACAGGTTTAGTTAGCACCCCGGAAGCTGAGGCAGGCAGATTTCTGTGAGTTAGAGGCCAACTTGGAGAAAGCAAGCTGAGAACAAGCATACGTGCATTTATTCTCTCTGCTCTTGGTTGCGAATATGCCTAGCTGTTTTAAGTTCCCGAGTCCTTGACTTCCTCTGAAATGACAGACTGTACCAAAAGTGTGAGTCAAATAACTCACCTTTTCCCTTACGTTGTTTTTGTCAGGACTTTCGTAATAGCAACAGAAAATGTAACTAGGAAACAAGGTCTTTTCACTCATCCTGGACCTGATGGGTTGGGCCAGGCTGGCCAACCAATGAGCTTCAAGGATCTACCTGTTTTCATCTTAACCCTCCAGCACTGAGTTAGAAAGGATTAAAGGTGCTGCCATAAGCCTGAGCCTGGGCCTTATATGGGTGCCGAGGATCTGAACTCGGGACCTTATACTCTGACGCAGTCATTTTACTGACTGAGCCATCTTCTTGGCTCCATTTAAACATTCCCAAAAGGAGTAAATACAAACTCAAAGCCCACTTGGCTTACTGAGGAAATTTAAAGTCATCTTAGGCTACTTAGGGAAACTCTTTCTCAAAAAAAAAAAAAAAGAGAGAAAGAAAAAAGAAAAATATATATATATATATTTTAAAGGACTGAGGATATAACTCGGTGGTACAGTATTTGTCAAGCATACACAAGCCCCTTGGTTCAAATCCCCAATATCACCAAAAAGAAAGAAAAAGAAGAAGCCAGGCAGGGTTGGCTCATGCCTTTAATCCTAACAGAGGCAGGCAGTTCTTTTTGAGTTCAAGGACCGCCTGGTCTAAGATGAGAGTTCCAGGACAGCCAGGGATATAATGAGAAACCCTGTCTTGAAATTAGATAGATGGATGGATGGATGGATGGATGGATGGATGGATGGATAAGAAAGGAAGAATAAAAAGAGTAAATTCTGAAGACAGACTGCTAAACTGACCATTTTCATTCTCTTGACACACAGTGAGCATGCCATTAGACTAGCAATCAGGACAAAGAAGCTCTAACCAGGAGACTGAGTCCTCCTACGGCCCCGATTCCTTATGAATAAGCTGAGAGTAGATATCTGTCTGGCATAATACCCCTTTGGTTTGGGGTCTAAGTGGCCCTAATGTCTGGAAAAGGACCCTTTAAAACAAACAGTTTACATCCTGTAAAAGAGGCTTTTTTCCCAGGAAGTTTTGAAATGAGAAAAGAAAGACCTACAACTACAAAAGTCTGCCATGTGGACTGCAGCCTCTCTATGTCCAGTTAGAGAGTCAGTCAGACTTAGATTCTTGCTACCCACTCTCCAGGCCCCGTACCTCCACTCCACCTCCGCCCCATACCTCAGCTTCATTCTCAGTCTCAGTGAGTAAGACCACCAGGAATTCCAGGAATTTCTTTGGGCCTGAGCAAAACCTGCTCTGGGCTCCTACTTCTTACTAATTCATCCATTTCTTCAGATGACTTTCTCCTTGTCATTCTAACATTAAACAGTTATCAGTTTATAACTTTTTTTGAGACAGTTTCATGTAGCCCAGGCTGGTCTTGAACTCCCTGTGTAACTGAGAATGACCTTCAGCTTTAAAAAGCAGAAGAAAAATCAAAAGGTTAAATTATTTTTATTTTGTGTGTATGAGTCTTTGCACGTATGTATGTATGTATGTATGCATGTATGTATGCATGTATGCATGTATTATGCACATCATGTGACTGCCTGATGCTCATGGAGACCAGTAAAGGTCATTGGATCCCCTGAAGCAGAAGTTACAGATGGGTTTGAGCCCCCATGTAGGTGCTAGGAACTGAACCTGGGTCCTCTGCAAATGTTTATAGCTGCTGAGCCATCTCTCCAGCCCCAAGCTTGAACTTCTGATCCTCCTGCCTCCATCTTCATTGTCTTCAAGCTGAGCTATAATTTGTCTTTTCTTTTCTTTTTGAAACAAGGTCTTATGTAGCCCAAGTAAGTCTCAGACTCACTCATATGGAAGAATGATCTTGGATCCCTGATCCTCCTGCCTCCACCTCCCACGTGCTGGGACTCCAAGTTTGTGTGCCACCATGCCTGGTTCTGTTGGAAGATAATGCTCTGACAATATTCTCATTTCATGAATCCATTCACTAGATATTCATTGGTACCTCTCTCTATCAGGCACTTTATTAGGAATTAGAGAGTCAAGGGTAATTGTTTTTGTTGTCTTGTTTTTTGAAATAAAATCTTACTATGTTGGGCTGACCTAGACCCTACTAATATAAACCAGCTGAATGAACTTTGGCTTGATTCTAGTCTTTTGATTCTGCCCCTTGAGTGGAGGGATTTCGGGTGTGTGCCATCTTGCCCAGTTCAAGCGCAATTAACACATAAATAATTACAGAGAATTGTGCCAAATATGACCTTGGAGACATGAACAAAGGAATATGAAAATAAGTTTTCTTTGGAAATTAAGAACTGATTTAAACTTCAAGGTTATCTTTGGCTACATAGTGAGTTAGACCAGCCTGAGCTGCAGGAAACCATGCCTCAAGAAAAAAAAAAAAAAGATTGATAGATAGGTGATAAATAGATGATAAATAGGTAGATAGATGATAGACAGATAGATTTCAAAATGAGGACCAGCTAACAGATTATGGAGGCTGAGAAGTTGCATGATCTGGAGGATGAGGACCCAGAAAAGCAAATGCTTAGGCCAAAGACTTAAGAACCAAAGGAAATAATAGTAAAAATCTAGATCGAGAGCAAAGGGAGACAAAAATGGAGGTCTCATGCAGTAAGGGTGTGTGTGTGTATGTGTTTCTCCTTTGTTTTGTTTTCTTCAGGCACTCAACAAATTGAATAATGCCCACCCCTATCAGGGAGGGTAATTACTGAGCTAAACTCAAACACTAATTTCTCCTGGAAACACTTTCATAGTCACACCCAGAAATAATGTTTAACCTGGGTGACCCTTGAGCTAGCCAGGTTGATACACAGAATAAACTATCACACCTGACTTACTACCTGGCTTTGCCTTCTAATGGGCAGGTGACTGCCTCCTCCCAAACTGCTGATTCTTGTCACACAGGAAAGAGGGGAACATTAACTTAGCAACATGGCATAAGCCTATAGTAGCAGTCACTCAGGAGACTGGAGCAGGAGAGTCAAAAGGTGAAGGCCAGCATGGGCAACTTAGTGAGACAACGTCTCAAAATAAAAAAGAAATTTAAAAAGAGGGATATAGCTATAGCCCTGTGGCAGAACTCATGTATGAGGCTCTAGGTTCAATCCCCAGCAGTGAGGAAAGAAGGCAAAAGAAAGATCTAGAGCAGATATGGCTGTGGATAGTCAGCAGTGTAGACATGTGTTATTAATGCCACCAAACCGTATACTTGTAATAGTTCAAACAGTAAATTTTGATATGTATATTTTTCTACAATTAAAAATATACTTTGTTTGCTTGTTTTGTGAGTATGTGTGTGTGGACACACAGATGGTATAACACACGTATGGAGAGCAGAATGGGTTGGTTCACTCTTTCCACTAGATAGGTCCTGGGAATTGAACTCAGGTTGTCACCCTTGACCTTAATGAGCCATATCAATTGGCCTAAAATCACTTGAAGTATGATTTCAAGTGCATAGACTCTTGCAGCCATGAAAAAGGATGACGCATTTGTAAATGCCACAACGTAGATGAACTGTAAAAAGCCAGGCACAAATGGTCAGGTCATATGGCCAGATTGTATGAAATATACAAAACAGATAAGTTCATGGAGACTGAAAGCAGGCAGATCAGTGGTTGTCAGGGGTTGGAAACAGGGAGAAATGGAGAGAAACTGCTTATGGATTTGGGGTGCTTAGGAATGATGGAAGGGTTTTGGAACAAGACTGAAGATGTGGCTGCAAAGCATTGGGAAGCTCAACCTCGAGTGAGTAAGTTAAAGCAGTGGACTCTGTCACGTACCGCATAGCAGGATTGAGGCCAATGAGACACCGCACACAGAAGGGCCCATAAGACCATAATGGAGATGCAAATTCCCCATTGTCCAGTGACATTGCAGCTTTCTGCGAGGCATGGAATGACGAATCACTCCCTGTTTGTGGTAATGTACAACCCACTATGAAGCCACTTAAATGAACACACGCACAAGTACATGCACTTGGTGACGATGATACAAGACTAATTTAGGCTCATCCATGTGCTGATCTATATTTTAAACTGTAAAAATTACACCATTTGTTTGTAGGGTAGCAGGGTGGCAGAGAGGGCATGACAGTGAGCCTGCTCTCTACTTCCATTATGTAGATTCAGGGATTGAATCTGGGTTGTCAGGCTTGCACGGCAAGCACTTTTACCCAGCGAGCCATCTCACCAGGCCTGTTCTATATTTTAATCTATTTGTTGATATATTTTTAAGTTTACTACATATGTTCTAAGACGTTTCCTATTAAATAGAATGCCTCACACATCTTGTGTTTTCCATCCGTTATTGATTGATTGATTGATTGATTTGTTGGTTTGGTTATTCAAGACAGGGTTTCTCCAGTAGCCCTGGCTATCCTGGAACTCAACTTTGTAGACCAGGTAGTCCTTGAGCTCACAGAGATCTGCCTGCCTCTGCCTCTAATTTTTAAAATTTGTGTGTGTGTGTGTGTGTGTGTGTGTGCTCATGAATACAGGTGGCTGCAGAGCTGTGGAGACCAGAGAAGGATATCAGATCCTCTGGAGCCCCATTACAATGCCTTCTTTTATATTGTTGGGCTGCATGCTGGGAGCCTTCATTGGGGGTCTCTGGCCCAGCCGAATGCAAGGGTTCCGGCAAAGGGAGCTCATGTGGGGATGCAATCTCCTCTGCCTCAGTCCCTGCGGAGGCCACCTGGGTCGTGCCAAGACGCTGCACCCACAGACCTGTGCTGAGTCAGGCCGGGGCTGAGCCCACAAGAGGCCGACTAGTCGGTGGAGCGCGGGAGGCTTCTGGTGGCTCTCGGGAGAGCAGATCTCTTCCCGGGTGGAAAGTGTTACAGCTCTTATGATAGAAGCTCTCAGACTCGGACGCCAGAGTAGTTCTCGCACCTTTATTTCTTCTGGATGGCGGCGGCAGGGGAGGGGGACCTACCCAGGTTGGGACGGTCTGATATACTGTTTGGGAGGGATCAGGGGTTTGACAACCAATACTGCCCATTGGTTTGGTCGGGGGGCTTCGAGGTACCTCATTTGATTGTGGGGGGGCTTAGCGTTGCTTTCTACGTGACAAATCTCACATGACAGGCCTCTCTGCAGGGACTGTAAAAGCTGTAGCTGTTTTTACAGGAGTCTTCTGGGAGCGTTGGCCAAAAACATATTCTGGTCCCTCGTGGATATTCCACTGGGTCTCCCAGAGTTTTCAGCCTGTGCTCAACCGGGTGTCAGATTGCCTGCCACAGACCACTGCCTCACATTATGCCTTGCCTTGGTCATGGTCTCTTTTCACAGCAACAGAAAAGTAACTACAACTGAGGAAGACAAAGAGATGGGAGACGGGTGAATCAAAACTAAGGACGTAATATTGAACTCGAGTTGGAAGAGGTGAGTCTGGTCTCAAGATAGAGGGCCATGATCCAAAGGAGCCAGAGCAGCTGAGGAAGCTGTTTATTGGTGGTCTGAGCTTTGAAACCACAGATGATAGCTTAAGAGAACATTTTGAGAAACGGGGAACACTTACAGACTGTGTGGTAATGAGAGATCCTCAATCAAAACATTCCAGAGGCTTTGGCTTTGTGACCTACTCTTGTGTTGAAGAGGTAGATGCTGCCATGTGTGCTTGGCCACACAAGGTTGATGGATGTGTGGTGGAGCCGAAGAGAGCTGTTTCTAGAGAGGAGTCTGTAAAGCCTGGTGCCCATTTAACCGTGAAGAAAATTTTTGTTGGTGGTATTAAAGAGGATACGGAAGAATATAATCTGAGAGACTACTCTGAAAAGTATGGCAAGATCGAAACCATTGAAGTTATGGAAGACAGGCAGAGTGGGAAAAAGAGAGGATTTGGTTTTGTAACCTTTGATGATCATGACACAGTTGATACAATTGTTGTTCAGAAATGCCACACTATTAATGGGCATAATTGTGAAGTTAAAAGGCCCTTTCTAAACAAGAGATGCAGTCTGCTGGCTCACAGAGAGGCCGTGGAGGTGGATCTGGCAACTTTATGGGTCATGGAGGAAACTCTGGTGGAAGAGGAAGCTATGGTGGTGGAGGTGGTGGCGGCAGAGGTAGCTATGGAGGTGGTGATGGTGGATATAATGGATTTGGAGGTGATGGTGGCAGCTATGGCGGTGGACCTGGTTACAGGAGTAGAGGAGGTGGTGGACCGGGATATGGAAGCCAAGGAGGTGGATGTGGTGGAGGAGGAGGACATTTTGGTGGAGGTTACGATGGTGGTGGTGGGAACTAAAATGACATTGGAAATTATAGTGGACAGCAGCAGTCAAATTATGGACCCATGAAGGGGGGCAGTTTTGGTGGAAGAAGCTCAGGCAGACCCTAGGGTGGTGGCTGTGGAGCTGGAGGTGGAAGTGGTGGATATGGGAGGAAAAGGTTTTAAAATAAAACAGAAACAGCTCCAGTTCTTAGCAGGAGAGCGAGAGAGGGGCTGTCAGGAAGGCTGCAGGTGACTTTGAGACAGTCATCCCAAGTGCACTACAGGAACTGTAAACTTCTGCCACAGAAGGGACGACGCTCCACAGGCAGAAAAGTTACTGCAGCTTACACAGGAGACCCTCCTTGTTCAGGACTGTCATAGCCACAGTCTGCAAACAGTGCAGCTGTTGATTAATGCAACGTAGTGACCATTAGATGTACATTCCTGAGGTCTTTTATCTGCTGTAGCTTTGTCTTTTTCTTTTCATTACATCAGGTATATTGCCCTGTAAATTGTGATAATGGTACCAGGAATAAAAAATTAAGGAATTTTTAACTTTTCAATATTTGTGTAGTTCAGTTTTTCCACATTTTAGTACAGAAACTTGAACAAAATGCAGTTTTGAAGGTGTTTCCTTGTGAGTTAACAAGTAAAGAAGATCATTGTTAGTTACTGTTTTGTATGAATTTTACTAACATTAACTGTAAAGAAACACCTACTGACTTGCAATTTAAGGGGAATCTGTTCTCCCCATTTCCAAAACCATGATGAATGGGCACTGACATGTGGAGAGAATAGATATTTGTATGTTTGCAATGTGTGTTTTAGATAATTAGAATTGGGTAATAAAAAAATTTAATAGCATTAAGATTACCTTCAAATGAAAAAGATCTCAAAAGTGTAAAAAAACAAAAAACAAACCTAAGGATCTATTATAACCTAATCTAAAAATACTTAAGAAAAATAAAAGGAGTTTAAACATTGGTTCCTTACATGGGTAGAACAATGCTTGCCCAAGAAGACAGTTTGATGAATGGGTGCCATGTGTGGGCTCTCTCCCTCTCATGGTTTGAATATGGCTGACTCAGGGATTGGCACTATTTGGAGGTGTGGCCTTGTTGTAGTAGGTGTGTCACTGTCAGTGTGGGCTTTAAGACCCTCTTCCTAGCTCCTTGGAAGCCAGTATTCTGCTAGCAGCCTTCAGATGAAGATGTAGAACTCTCAGCTCCTCCGGCACCATGTCTGCCTAGATGTTGCCATGCTCCCACCTTGATGATATTGGACTGAGCCTCTGAACCTGTAAGCCAGCCCCAATTAAGTTTTATTCTTTATAAGACTTGCCTTGATCATGGTGTCTGTTCACAGCAGTAAAACCCTAACTAAGACACTCCCTGTGAGTTATTGCTCAGGGAAATAGCATATTCTCTTTACTTACGGCTGTCTACCATAACTAGATGGTAATACCAGATTGCTGAAGGCACTACATACTTCCTGTGTGGGATGTAGAGGATTCCTGGTTGGCTAGTTTTCATAGCACCAAGGGTGCTGTGCAAACTACGGGGAGGGGGTGGGAGAAAAGGCCTCAAAGGTTTTACCCATTCGTGGATCCTGCATGCTACAATACTAATCTGCCAACAAAGATGTAACTGTTGGTGGGGCTAGCAACTGCTTTCTGATTGGATTTGAGGCCCATTCCACAGGAAGGAATTCATGCCTAGTACCATAGACCTGATCAAAAGCCCATGGCCTAGGAGATCATAGACTCTGTGGCAGAACCCACAACAAGAGAGCTGAGCACTAAACAGGGCACCTGCATCAACTTCACCAGTGCTTAAGGGACACCATGAAAGAAGAAGCAGGAAGAATGCAAGAGCCAGAAGGTGGGAAGGAGTGTTGTGAAATGCAACTTCTGGACACAACTGCTACACCCTTGAGCTCACAACAGCTGCAGTCACCTGCAGGAGACCAAAACAATACAGTTCGTCAGCATTCCAGTGGGCAGCGCTAACTGGACTCAGTGGGTTACGGGAGAGAGAGAGAGACAGAGAGAGACAGAGACAGAGACAGAAACAGAGAGAGAGACAGACACAGAGAGAGAGAGAGGTAAGAGGATGTGTTGGGTTGTGCCCGAGAGAGACTAGGAAGGGGGGCTTGGGGTAGATATTATCAAGATATATTGTAAATATGAAATTGCAAAAGAATACATTTAAAATATTATTAAAAGTAGGGCTAACTGGGCTGGAGAGATGGCTCAGTGGTTAAGAGCGCTGATTGCTCTTCCGAAGGTCCTGAGTTCAAATCCCAGCAACCACATGGTGGCTGATAACAATTTGTAATGAGATCTGATTCCCTCTTCTGGTGTGTCTGGAGACAGCTACATATAATAAATATATAAATCTTTGGGAGCCGGGCAGTGGTGGCGCACGTCTTTAAGACCAGCACTTGGGAGGCAGAGGCAGGCGGATTTCTGAGTTCGAGGCTAGCCTGGTCTACAGAGTGAGTTCCAGGACAGCCAGGGCTACATAGAGAAATCCTGTCTCGAAAAACAAACAAACAAACAAACAAACAAACAAACAAACAAACAAACATCTTTGGGCCTGAGCCAGTTGGGCCAGAGTAAGTGGGGGCGGAGCGAGAAGGAAAAGAAAAAAAAAAAAGTAAGGCTAAATGTGGTGTTTGCAGACACCTTTGATCCCAGCACTTGGGAAGCAGAGGCAGGCATTTCTCTGTGAGTTTGAGGTCAGACTGGTACACATAATGAGTTTCAGGTCAGCCAGAGCTACAAAGCGAGATCTTGTCTCAATCAATCAATCAATCAATCAATCAATCAATCAATCAATCAATTCAAAAACAACAGCTTGGGGAGGTTGCCTAGCATGTACAATTCCCTGGTTTTGATCTTCAGTACCTCATGGCAGCTCACATCTGTAATTCCCACTCAGAAGACAGAGACAAATGAAAAACAAAACCCTTCTGTTTGCAAGTTACTCTGTGCCAGCCCTAGGGTCCACGGGTGGAAAGGTTTTTAGAGGAAGTAACTTGGAAGGAGAGCGCCAAGTCACGAGTAAGCCAGACGTTTGTCGCCTTGCCTCTTGGGTGTACTGTCCTCTGGTCTTGGCTCTGTGCCCCAGGAAGCTACCCTTTACAGAGTGCATGGATGACTTCCTTTCCCCTCTGGCTTCTGGTACACTTTGGCTCACCGGACTTGCCATCAGGAGAGCAGAGAGAGGACAGAGAATGTGAGCGAGCTGATTATTCTCCTGGTTTCTGACGGGATGGGTGTCTTGCGGCTTGGTGGTCTTCCTCCAGTGGCTCTCTGACTCTATACGTCTTCTGCTTGGGATCTAAGATTCTGGGGACTCTTCAGTGCTTCAAGTAGGCAAGTAGCAGAAAAGCTCCCCAAGCCCCCTGTGCCCTTACTGTGTGGGTCCTGGGATCAAACTCAGGTTGTCAGTCTAGGTGGCAAGTACAGAGCCTTTAATGGTGGAGCCCTCTCATTGGCCCACGCAGCTGATGCTTTTTAATATTCATAGAGCAGCCGGGCAGTGGTGGCGCAGGAGTTTAATCCCAGCACTTGGGAGGCAGAGGCAGGCGGATTTCTGAGTTCGAGGCCAGCCTGGCCTACAGAGTGAGTTCTAGGACAGCCAGGGCTACACAGAGAAACCCTGTCTCAAAAAACAAAACAAAACAAAAAAATATTCATAGAGCAGTGCTCAATCCGGTGTTGCTTTATTTTCTGTTATTGTTTTAGGCAGGGTCTCCCTATGTAAACATTGGCCATGAACCTGTGATACTCCTGTGTTTGCTTCCCCAGTACTGAGATTACAGGTGTGCTCTACCACACCTGGCTCAATTAGCATTTAAAAATGGCAGTCAGGGCAACTGAACCAAGGACCTCACACGATGTAGGCAAACACTAAACCTTATCCTCAGCCCTCTTAAAAACAAACAAACAAACAAACAAACAAACACCACCTATTTTTGTTCTGTTTGAAGCAGGGGTACATGTAGCCCAGGCTGGATTAGAAACTGCTACGCAGCCAAGGGTGAGTTTGAGCTCCCAGTCCTCCTGCCTCTACCTCCCAAGTGCAGGGCTTACTGGTGTAAACCCATTTTTTCTTTCTTGATTTTGTTTCTTTGTTTTTGAGATAGTCTAGATGCTGTGACAAGACTCCCAACAAAGCTTTAGCCCACAGGGAATAGGGAAAGGTCCACCCACAGCTAACATGGGTCTTCCTACCTCTATTTACCTAATCTAGATAGTTTATCACAGGTGTGCTCAGGGGCTGCGACTCCTAACTGATTCTAGATCCGGTCAAGTTTACAATATTAGCCATGATAGACAGCGTCAATGTCCTGACTGGCTTTGAACTCACTCTGTACCAAAGACAGCTGCGGTCTGCCTACTTCAGCCTCCTGAGTTACTGTGATTACGGCTTGTGCCCACCACACTAGTTTCAATTTGCATTTTTTAGCAAAATGACAAATAAATTTCCCACCTGAAATCCTTACCCCAGTTTTCAATGGATGGAATTTCCCCTTTTCATGAATGTTTTATTTATTCTTTTTAAATGGGGGGGGGGGGGAGAAGGGGCTGGGAAGTAGCCAGCATAGTTGGGTTAGAATAGATCAGAATCTGCCTAGCTATAGTGCACTAAGATAAAAAGAAATACAAAGGTCTCTGTCATCATTCGGGAACAAGGGAGGTGTAGAAAAGCACCAAATAATATTTCTTCTACACTATTTTTATTTTTATGTATGGTGTGTGTGTGTGTATATGTGTGTGTGTGTGTGTGTGTGTGTGTGTGTGTGTGTGTGTGTGTGTGTGTGTTGTGGTTATGAGAGTATAGATGCCTTTGGCCATCAGAAGAGGGCATCAAATTCCCTGAAGCTGGAATTTATGGGCAGTTGTGAGCCAATGTGCATGCTGGAACCTGAATCAGGTCCTCTGGAAGACCAGGAACCCCTCTTAATCACGGAGCCATCTCTCTCCCTGTTCAACTTGTTCTTATGTCAAACATAGCTTGCTAAATGGCCTGTTTATCTGAGTTCAGGGAAGTATATATTTTGGTAATAAATAAAGGCCTATAAGTTTACTGTACATATCAAATGTTCACAAAAAACCAAAAACAAACTAACAAAACCCTCATACTCTTCATTAGCAAAGAAATTCTCACTAGAGGAAGCAACAGTGGTATCCAAGCACATTGTTGCTTCAGATCAAGGGACTTCCATTCTCCACCCACTCCTGAGTGAAAATCAGGCTCTGTTTTGAACTTTGAAGTGTGTGTTAACATCTGCAGGCCTCCTAAGGGAAGTTGGCATGAGGTACATCATGTATGCTATTTTTAACTCCATGGGAGGGGGTGGAGGGGCCAGGATAAATTAAATTTCTCTGTATGAAACTTGGAATAGAAATGCTTTTCAGAAGTCTACTTAAACAAAAAGAAAAAAGGTTTTCACAGCCATCAACAAACACAAGAGCCCACACCGCTAGTAATCTCCATACAGCTTATGGTCACATTACAGTAAAAAACCCTGGATGTTGGTGAGCTTGCAAATAACTTTTTTCTCTTTCTTTTAGAAATATTAATCTGATTTTGTTTTTATGTCCATGGATGTTTGCCTGTGTGTGTGTGTGTGTGTGTGTGTGTGTGTGTGTGTGTGTGATGCCCAAAGAGGCCAGATGAGGGGGTCAGATCCCCAGAAGCTGAAATCACAGATGTTCATGAGGCACCATGTGGGTTCAGGGCATTGTACCCAGGTCTTCTGGAAGAGCAGGCAATGCTCTTAACTGCTGAGTCACTAGTCGAGCCCAACTTTATTTTTAATTATATGTATTTGTCTTCATCTGTGTGCGGGAATGTACGTGTAAGTGCAGGCGTCTAAGGTGTCTTGGAGGTGCTTCTTGGAGTGAGAGATGTAGAGAGTTGTGAATCACCTGGCATGGATACTCAGAGCCAAACTTAGTTCCTCTGAGAGAACAGCAAGCACACTTAACGCTGAGCCATCTCTCCTTGTGAGGTCTGAATAGGAGTGGCCCCATAGACTCATGTGTTTGAATGCTTGGCCTATAGGGAGTGGCACTATTAGGAAGTGTGGCCTTGTTGGAGTAGGTGTGGTCTTGTTGGAGGAAGTGTGTCAACTGTGGGGGGGGGCAGCTTTGAGGTCTCCTATGCTCAAGCTACACCAGTGTGACATACAGCCTCCTTCAGATCAAGATGTAGAACCCTCAGCTCTTTCTCCAGTACCACGGCTGCCTGCACACTGCCATGCTTCTCACCATGATGATAACGGACTGAACCTCTGAACTGTAAGCCAACCCCAATTAAATGGTTTCTTTCATAAGAGTTGTCATGGTGATGGTATCTCTTCACAGCAATGGAAACCCTAACTAAGACACTCCTCGACTGTCTATTTTCTTCCCTTTTTTTTTTTTGAAACAGGGTTTTTCTGTGTAACCTTGGTTGTTCTAGAACTTGCTCTATGGACCAGGTCACATAAATCTGCCTGCCTCTGCCTCCCGAGCGCTCAGATTAAAGGCATGCACCATCACTGCTCTGCTAGCAAGCATTCTTAATGCTGAGCCATCTCTCCTGGGCCCTTTATTCTTTCTTTTTAATGTTTTCTAAGCATTTATTTTGTTGAGGGAGGGCATGTGTGGAAGTCAGAGGACAACTTGTAGGAAACAGTTCTCTTCTTCAACCATGTAGGGCGTGGGGTTTGAACTCAGGACTTCAGGCTTGTTAGCAAGTACTTTTACCCAGTGAACCATCTCACCAGCTCTAACTTTTCTTTTTTCTTTTTAAGCAAAAATGGATCTGGAAAAGCATTGCAATTGCATTTTTAGAAGGTATTTTATAATTTATTTATTTAATATTGAGTAATACATGTAAGCTAGAGGTAAGCTATCAGCCAGGGTGGGGGAGTAACAGAATGTCTGATTAAAATAACCTAGATTCCAGCCCATCTTGCCCCACCTTTCGGAGGCTGGGCAGAGGCTGTCCCCATGACAAACGAACATGTGATGGAGAAGGGCATGAAGGGATCGTGGGGTAGTGAGCGCATGCATATGGAGAGAGGCAGAGCTGGAGACAAAATGGCAGTGACAGGCCCCAGGGTGGACTGAGGTCAACAGCGGAGCAAGTCGTTGCCCTGTGCGTCTGTGGGATGGTGTGCAGCAGCCTGAAGCTTATGCAGATGAAGACTCCGTCCTTGAACATTGCGTCATCGCCCTGGCCCTGGGCAATGACAGAGGCCTGAGATGAAGAACAGTTCACTTTCTGGACAGAATCTCCCAGAAAGACCACCATGGTCCTTGATGCGGCTGAGGGCCATGTGTGGGTCAGTGGTCCTGATGTGGCTGGGGACCAGGTAAACGTCCGAGGCCGGAATTACCACCTAATGCCATTTGGATGTCCATGGTCTATGCTGGGGTACAATCATGATGGTGTCCATGGGGGTGCATTTTGATGTGGGTGGCCTGTGCTGATGCCTGTGGCCATGGCGATGTCTTTGGTGTATGCTGCAGCCTGAAGCCACGTTTGTATGTAAGGGCTGAGTTGCTGCAATGGCCATATTAATGTGAGTGGCCTGCACTGCTACCTGAGGCCATGTTTATGACCGTGGTCTGGGTTGCCTCTGAGGGTCTCATCTGAGTCCGTAGTCCTACTAAAGCCAGGCGCCATTTTGTGGTCTGTACTGTTTTGCTGGAAACCCGTGACTGACTGTAAATAGCAAGGAAGCTACTTTGATCACGATATTGATGACTGTAAACGAACAGTTGAGAAAGAGGGACACGAAAGGTTTCTGTGACAACCCCTATTCCCCCAACCCAGGGGCACTGCTTTGGAAGCCGGTGAGATCTTCCGGAGATGGAGCCTTGGTGGAAGATGTATCACTGGGGGTGAGCTTTGAGATGGACAGCCTGCAGGGCTACACAGAGAAACCCTGTCTCGAAAAACCAAAAGAGAGAGAGAGAGAGAGAGAGAGAGAGAGAGAGAGAGAGAGAGAGAGGGACAGCCTGACGCAGCATCTTACCTACGCTCTGTTTCTTGACATCTCAGTGCAGTCAGTTGTCCTGCCTTCCTGTTTCCGTACCTTCCCTCACGATGGACTCTCTCCGTATTGACCCAATGCAAAGCCTTCCTCCCCTTAGTATCTTCTTGTTGGGTAGAGCAATAGAAACTAATACAAAGGTCTTCTTATGCTTGTTGTTTAGCCTGGTCTCACACTCCTGGACTCAAGTGACCCCTGCTGAGGACTGGACTCCAGATACACACAGCCATGCCTATCCCAGAAGTCCGAGAAGCTGGAGGACCACACCTTTAATCCCGGCTCTTGGGAGGATTGATAACAGCAGGTTTGAGGCCATTCAGGATTACCTAGTGTGACCCTGTCACAAAAAGGGGGGGGGGGAGTTTTAGAGGCACTAGTTCAAAGCAAATAAATAAGGGTTTATTGTTTTACACAGCAAGAAATCTAAAGATAGGAAATTCTGGTAAGTGGCCAAAAAGATAGAGCCTAGGTAGTTTCTAACTTTTTGCTTTGGCATCCTCAGTGTATTATTGCCTTTTGTCCATACAGGTAACTGTTCTCTGTGACAAAATGGCCACCAAAGCACAAGCACCATCTTGTTTTGTTTTTTACTGAGGGTGCAGAAAAGCATTCTTTGTCTACTTATTTTCTCTAAAGGAAAAACAGATATTTTCTCAGAGGGCCAGAAGTATATAGCTCATTGGTAAAGTGCTTGTCTAGCCTGGGCAAGGCCCTGGGTTCAATTCCTGGAGGGAGGGAGGGAGGGAGGGAGGGAGGGAGGGAGTTTGTTAGTTGTGGTGGCACACGCCTGTAAGCCTAGCAATGAAGCAGAGGCATGGGCCTGGTATGGTGGCACAGGCTTTTATTTCCATCCCGTGGGAGGCAGAGGCAGGATCTCTGTGAGTTTGAGGCCATCCTGTCTACAAAGTGAATTCTAGGCCAGCCAGGACTGCATAGTGAGACTTTGACTAAAAAACAAACAAACAAAATCAGAATCAGGAGGTTCAGTTCAAGGTCATCTTCTAAGTAGAAAGTTCAAGGCTATCCCTGGCATATTTTGAGACCTTGTCTCAAAACAAAACAGAAGTACACACACACACACACACTCACACACACACACACACACACACTCACACTCACACACACACTCACACTCACATATTTCCTAGACATTCCTGGGACAATTTCTCCTTGTGTTTCATTGGTCAGAACAGAGTCAGACTGTCATCTGAGGTGGGAAAATAGCCTTCCTATCACTTGAATCTATCGTGGTTTGTTTCAAGGAGCTGGGAAGGTGTCTGTTCCCTAGGCATTACCAGCAGACCCCTGAAGGAAATGAAAGTTTTTTGTTTTTTTGTTTTTTGTTTTTTTTTGGTTTTTCGAGACAGGGTTTCTCTGTGTAGCCCTGGCTGTCCTGGAACTCACTCTGTAGACCAGGCTGGCCTTGAACTCAGAAATCCGCCTGCCTCTGCCTCCCGAAATGAAAGTGTTATTAACAAGGGCCACTACATTTCTCTTCCTACACTACTGAGAGAAGTGATTTAAGGCAGGAAGGATTTATGGGGCTCATGTTTTTGGTGTGTATCATGACCAAAAGAGCATGGTAGCAGGACTGGTTCAGTCCATGACTGTCATAGTGTGAGGCAACTGACATATCATGGCAGGCAGAAAGAGATCAGGACCAGAAGCAAGGTCAGGCTGTCATCCTCAAAGCTCACCTGAGTGACCCGCCTCCAGCAGCAAGGCTCTGCCTTCTAAAGGATGTACAATCTCTCCAAAGAGCACCACTGTGCGAGAACCAACCGTTCAAAGCATGAGCCTATGGGGGGCATTTCACATTTAAACCAGGATAGTCCTCATCCTCATAGGGTAAGTGTGGGCTGGGTAGGTCCAATGAGGCAGAGTCGTGTTAATAAAAAGCAAAACAAATGTAGTTAATACAGGGGACATGCCCCAAACCGCCAGCTGTTCTTACACAAATCGAGGATGAGTCAGGAATAAGCTGGATCAGCTACAAGTCGTCGGTATGAACAGTAGCATGCTAGGTAGCGTGTAAAGGGCACTAGGAGGTTGCAGAAAGAGACAATCAATGGCACCAATATTAAGGACTTTCAAAAGGAAAGAAAAAGAAAAGAAAAGGAAGAGAGGGAGGGGGAGGGGGAGGGAAAGAAGAGAAGAAAGTAAAGGAAGAAACAGTGAAGGTTAATTTCCTCCCCCTCTCTTCCTCCTTCCCTCTCCCTCCTCCCTCCCTCCTTCCCTCCCACCTTCCTTCCTTCTTTATGTTCCCCCACCTGTTTCAAGCACACCAAAGCACAGTTCTGAGTCTTTCAAATGGAGGAGTCCTGGTGTGCTGGCATAGGCCTGTATTTTTAGCACTTGGGAATTAGAGGCAGAAGGATCAAGAGTGTATCCTTGGCTTTCCAGCCAGTTCGAGGCCTTCTTGGGCTATGTGACAACCTGCCTGGCCCCTACCCCCCCCCCCCCAAAGGAGGAAGATTCTTTGAAAAAGTGATTGAGGGATGTTGTCAGCAAGGAAATGGGAACGTCTCAAACCACAGGGACTTTAACCTTGATCTTGATTGTCTCAAAAAAGAGCAGGTGAGTTAGGAAGTGGGGATTGAAACATCTGTGGGTGCCAGCGTGCTGGGCCTCCAAGTGTTGTGAGAGAAACGCAAATCTGCAGGCCGCACCTGGAGCTCACTGAAGCCGGAGCTCAGGCTTGGACTGAGCCATCTCTGGGTTAAGCCCTGCAGGTGATTCTGCAGATAGCTCAAGTCTGAGACTCAGCCTGCCAGGGAATGGTTTATGTAACACCTACCAGCCTACGCCTCTGCAGCCCTGAGACTATTTTGAATCTTTTATTTCAGGAAGTGTTTCACTTTGCTCTTTGGTGTTCATTGCAGCAAGGTACACCTGTGAGTTTAGACAGACAGACAGATAGACAGACACACACACACACACACACTGAGGAGGGTGTCCAGCACTCACAGAGTAGAACACCTTTAGCTCCATTTGGTGTTATTATTCTTGTTGAACAAGGTACCACATCTGTTTTCTTTAATTTTTTTTAGTTAGCCTGGTCTGGTGGCATAGAAGGGTTATCCTAGCTACTCAAGAGACTGAGGCAGGATCACATGTTCAAGGTCTGTTGGGGCTACAGAATTTAAGATAAACTTGGATAACTTACTAAATGCATACATACACACACACACACACACACACACACACACACACACACACACACACGACTGGAGCTGGTTAGATGGCATAGTTGGTAAGGTATTTGTCACACAACCACGAACGAGGTTTTGAATTTAACATCACAGAATCCACAAAAACAAACAAACTGGGCCCATTGGTGCACGCCTGTAATCCCAGCACTGGGGAGGCAGAGACAGGTGGATCCCTGGGGTTTTGGTGGAGACCGCAAGAGAACAAAGGCACCAAATGAAGCTATAGACAGCGTGGAATCACTGTGGACATCTGGTTTGGCATCGTTAAGATGGCTGCTACTGGATATCCCAGGAGCCAAGAGCAAATAAAAGAGACTATTAGGTAACTCATTATGTAACCAGCTCTGGCAAGAAGGCACTTTTGTGTGATTTTTCTATGAAATGTCCTTGGGACCAAAGGTACATGCTCTCACCTGAAATAAAGTATGTCCCATCTGCCGGCAGCTCTGAGGTCTCCCATCTCAACTGCGTCAGGACTCTCTCAAAAAATAAGATGAAGGGGCCGATGACATGGCTCAGCAAATCGCTATACTAGCCTGACAGTCTGTGTTTGATCCCTTGTACTGGCTAGTTTTATGTTAACACAAGCTAGAGTCATTTGAAAAAAGGAACCTCAATTGAGAGAATGCTCTCATCAGATTGACCTGCAGGGCATCTTCTTGGTGATAATTAATGTGAGAGGGCCCAGCCTATTGTGGGTGGAGTCACCCCTGGACAGGTGGTCTTGCATTGTATAAGAAAGTCTGAGCAAGCCATGAGAACAAGCCAGTAAGCAGCACTCCTCCATAGCTTCTGCTTTAGTTCCTATCTCCAGGTTCCTTCATTGAGTTCCTGTTCCTACTTCTCCCAATGATGGACTGTCACCTGGAAGTATAAGATGAAATAAACCCTTTCCTTGCCAAGTTGCTTTTGGTCATCGTGTTTGCTCACAGCAATAGAACCCCTAATTAAGACATCCCCTGGAATCCATGCAAAGGCACAAAGGAGAGAACCAACTCTACATAAGTTATCCTCGGATCTCCACTGTGGCATACCTACACACAAACATTTTATAAACACAATAATTAATAATAAGTGAAATCTAAACAAATAAGGTAGAAAAGAATTGAAGAAGGCACCAGATCTTGAAACCTGGCCCTCCATACATAGATACATTCAAGTGTACATGTATCCATAGCAACGCCAAATCCCCACAAGGATGAGTACATAGCTCAGTGGTAGGGTGTGTGTCTTAGTGTTCTATTTTTGTGAAAAGACACCATGACCACTGCAACTCTCTTATAAAAGAAAGCATTTAATTAGAACTTGCTTATAGTTTCAGAGGTTTAGTCCATTTTCCTCATGATGAAAGCATGGTGGTACACAAGCAGACATGGTGCAGGGGAGTAGCTGAGAGGTCTACATTCAGATCCACAGACAACAAGAAGAGACTGGATTTTTCGAAACTTCAAAGTCCACTCCCAGTAACACAAGTCTTCCAACACCTTCTAATCCTTTTAAATAAAGCTACTCCCTGGTGACCAAATATTCCAATCTCTGAGTCTATGGGGGACATTCTCATTCAAAATACCACAGGGTGCTTACTTAGATATGTAAGGCCCTAAGTTCAATCTCCAGTACTGCTCTCAAATAAAAAGCATACCTTTATATAGGGTCTCATTGTATAGCCAAGAGTATGCATATAAACCTTTGCTTCAGCCTCTCAAGTGTTGGTATTGTAGGCATGAGCCACCATACCAGTCTATTTGTTTATTTATTTTTAAACATCATTGTATGTGCGTGCCCATGTATGCACTCTCATGCTGATGCACGCATGCCATGGTGCACATGTGAAAGTCAGAGAATAACTGTTGGGAACTGGTTCTCTCTTTCCACCATGTGTCCCAGCTATTGAACTCAGGTCCTCCGGCTTGAAAAGCAAGTATTGGGCTGGAGAGATGGCTCAGTGCTAAAGAGCACCGACTGTTCTTCCAGAGGTCCTGAGTTCAATTCCCAGCAACCACATGGTGGCTCACAACCATCTGTAATGGGATCTGATGCCCTCTTCTGGTGTGCCTGAAGAGAGCAGTAGTGAATACATAAAATAAATAAATAAAAAAGAAGCTTTAAAAAAAAAAAAAAAAGAAAAGCAAGTATTTTCACCACTGGGCCATCTCAAAGGCCCTTCACCCACTGGGCCATCTCAAAGGCCCTTCACCCACTGGGCCATCTCAAAGGCCCTTCACCCACTGGGCCATCTCAAAGGCCCTTCACCCACTGGGCCATCTCAAAGGCCCTTCACTTACTGGGCCATCTCAAAGGCCCTGTGTATTTTTTACCTTCACTTTTTCCCTTGCCTTGAGTTTACAGACAAAGGGCTACTGATTATGTGTGTTTTCTGAGAGTGTCTCTCTGTTGCCTAAATATGTAAGTCTGCACCCCTAAACATGGAAGACCAAGCCTTCTGTACTCTCAACTGCTTACTTCTTGAGTCTTCTACTATGGAGCCCTGACAGAACCTCTTCTCTACAATGAGAATTCTGTGGAAGGGAACTAAGAAAAATTGAAGACAATTTGTCTTTGTTCAGACTGGATAACAGAATCCTATAGATCAGGGCTTCATAAGCCTTCTTCACTCATGACTGCTATTTGCCTGCTCCATTTTAATGTGATCCTAGGCATATTTGGTATATAAAGTAGATATACAGATCAAATGTTCATTGATAATTAATCAAAAATTATTTTAAGAAAAATTTTTGGCATATATACAATTTTACCTTTTATTCATCATTAAACACCAATTACCTAAACACAATGCAATCCAAAGATAGGCTAATTTTATACTTGCCAGCTGAACAATAATGGTAGGGAAATACTAAAAGTCTTTGTTTCCAAAACATTTGAAATGTAAATAAAGTATCAAAAAAGTCTTAGTTTTCTGTAAGTAAATCATTATGTTTTTATTAAGATCAAAAACTTGCATGCACAATAAAGATACTGCATTTCAAAATATATAGCAGTTGAAATCTCAGCTGAGGTGTCTCAGGCAGCACTGGTTAGTGTTGTGTAGTGCGTAGTGCAAGGTGTGCCCATGTCACGTGCTTGAGCCTAAGGCTTTAGGATGTCATGCGTGGCAACATTGCTGAGCACTGCTGGAAATGGCTTGGATTTATTGTGCTTGATTTTTAATTAACTTTTGGTTGTTGTATGTTTGCTGTTGCCAGATTTTTTTTTTTTTAGACAATGTCCATATTCAATTGCATAGCCCTACACGGATTGTGACCCACAAATCAACACACAAATGAAGCAAAGACAACTTGGCAACACACTTCTTTTTTGTAAAAAGCGTTTGCCAAGACCCAAACGAGTCTAGCTAGCACACTTGGCCAAGATGGCTTCACCTTTCATCCATGATATAGGTGGTGACTTTGTCTCTTCCTATTGACGATAGCTCCGCTTCACAATCTATAGGGAATGACTTATAGATGTGAAGGGGAAGAGCAAGGTTCAGGAAATATGAGTCCTTATCAGATAATAACCTTGATAGAGAAAACCTAACAACTATCTGGGGTAGAAAAAAAAAATCTCATCACTGTGTTCACCTACGAATTTCAGAGAGCACATTAGCCCTATAACACACTCAAATGAAAAAGAAATGCATGAAGGTTTAATGCTAGGGAAATGGTCTTATATACAGTGAGAGAAACAGAAAAGAGGGGGGTTTTAAGTCAATGAAGGGCTGGAGAGATTTCTGTCTGCCCCTCGGAACAGAGTCTTGAGAAAAAGTCGAAAGTGGCTTTGAGAAGGTGGAGATATAGACTTCCAGCTGAAGGGACAGTGTCAGCAAATTCAGGGAGGCTAGAACAGGACAGAGGTCCAGGGATCCAGAGATGCTCAGACATCAGAGCCTCAGAGGTGCTGTTTGGGCTCTAGAGAGGGAGTTAGGAGAAAACTGAGCACCCTACTTTGCCCAGAACTGTCCTGGGGTAGCAGCGACAGTCCTCAGTCTTTCAGTTTGGGACAAACTAGGATGGTTGGTCACACCAGGAGAGAAGCTGTGAGGCAGAAGGTCATATGCGCCATGGAAAGAAGCACACTTGATCCACTGAGGGATCAGGGTGTATTTAGCAAAGAATAGCAGAGGGCTGTATTGCCAACCCCAGGAGCCAAAGAGGTCAACACCCATGCTTTGCAAGGAAAGGCAGGCTCAAGTCTCCAAGCCCCTGCTAGCCAACGCATGTAGAGAAATTAAGATCAAACAACGTTAAAGGGTAGAATGGCATAGACAGGAGGGCGGAACATGGAGTCCTGTGTACATTCTTTGCAGCCAATCACATGGCTCTATAAGCTTTGTCTTCCACATCTGTGAAATGGGATAATACATACCTCCCTGGTTTGTTTTGATGATCAAACAGCCCAGTGTGTGTAAAGCAGAGTGGTAGACTATAAAGTCCTCCATGAGGTTACTAATAGGAGCACAGTCGCAGCCCACCTCTGTCACATTCAACCACATCAGTCTGGACAGAGTGAGTTTGACTATCATCACATTACTTCCTGCTTTTCAACAGCATTATGTCATCATTAATAAACTCTGTTAGCTGGCTTGAAGGGGGTTGAGAGTCGCTTGGGAGAATCCCTAGGGAAGAGACAGTCCAGAATCTTCTCTTCCCCCTAGGTATTGTAAACATTTAAAATGGGGAAAGCAGGAGCCAGCCAAAAAGCTCAGCCATGCAAGCTAAATTACCTGAGCACCCACATGTGGAACGAGAGAACTGACTTGCCAAAGCTGGCCCCTGATATTTATGTCTGGTACATGTATTTTTCCCTACACACACGCACACACACACACACATACAAGCGCACACGTACACACACACACACACACACACACGCGTGCACACCACACATGTACACATGCACACATACACACACGAATAAATAAAGCAGGTAAAGTGAGATTTAAAAGAACAAGAGAGCTTGGAGTTATGATATAATGCCTCTAGCTCAAGTACTAAGGCTGAGGCAATAGGATTGCTTGACCCCAAGGGTTTAGGGTCTAGTCTGGGGTATACAGCAAGACACCCCCATCAAAAAAAGAGTACATAGGTAGATAAAATAATAAATAAACAAGCAAATAATAAAAAGAAAGAAGAGACAGAGGGACAGAAGAGAAGGGAAGAGGTTTATTCTAGACTCCAAAGTGTGCTTGCAAGGGTAAGTTTAAGCAGTATTGTGTTCATGCTACAATAATCTTGTGGCAGAGGACGGCGCTCTATGTGGTCCAGCTGGAAGGGCGTCTGGCGTGCAGGAAGCCCTGGGCTTGATTCCCAGCGCCACATAAACTCGGACCTGCCATATCAGAACTCAGGGGGCAGAGACCAGAAGACCAGGAATCCAGTGTCATCCTCCACTACCGGCAAAGTTCAAGGCCAGCCTGGGAAACAAGAGATCCTGTCTCAAAGAAAATATATCCCAAACCTCACATTTCTTCATCAGGGCTCTGTTTTCTCTGTTGTATTTAGTTCTTTCTCTCTTTACAGCTTAGATTACAGGCCAACAAATGGTTTACCATGGTGAATGGTGTCTTTCCTCCTCCTCCTCCTCCTCCTCCTCCTCCTCCTCCTCCTCCTCCTCCTCCTCCTCCTCCTCCTCCTCCTCCTCCTCCTCCTTCTTCTTTTGGTTTTTCGAGACAGGTTTTTCTATCTTTTCACCATGTGTTCTGGGGATCTAAAGTCATCAGGCATGGATGACAAGTGCTTTGACTTCCCGAGCCACCTCCTCTGCTCTCTTCTTTTTGTTTTGTGTTTTTGAGACAGAGACTCGTGTAGCACATGCGGCTGAGGGTGGTTTTTGACTCCCTATCCTCCTGTCTCTACCCTGGTGCTGAGATTCTGGGGGTACACCACCACACCTAGCTTCTCCCAGCTCTTGTTGTCCAGGCTGTCTCTTGTCTGAGTTTCTTCTGGGTGTACACAGCCTGATACTTCACATATGAACTCAGAGTCTGTCACCAATGTGTGAAGTCTACTTTGGCTTCCTCAGGGAAGCCTAGACATCTGTGAGCCAGGAGCATCTTGGGCATAGGGGAGAATGTGTTGTGTCATGTATTAGACTACTGTTGTGAGAATGATTTACCTGGAGAGGTGTAAATAAGCTTCTACCCATCTCTATAGAGTACCAGTGACAAATCAGAGTTTGACTCCACCAAAGTCCAGCTTGGGGGATCAATAAATTTATTGGAATTACTTATAGAACTCAGGTGGAAAGTTCCTTACAGGAATGTAGGTGACTCCAGACAGCTGCCCTGTGGAAGCTCCCACCTTAGCATAAATGAGGATTTTATTAGCTTTATAGATGAAGTTCCACATTCTGTTAACCTTTGACTGTCTCTAAACTCTAGCGGCTGAGATTATGAAACCACACGCATTAGGACAGAAACTCAGGTAGGAGGGATATGGTGGAGCTGAATCAGGCATGGCATGGGTAGGGACAGAATGACCTGGTTCCTGCCCCTGGGACCTCCAGGTGTGGAGCTCCATGAATGTCAATGGCTGCCGTGGGCGGAAGGCTTGTTTGTAGACTAATGTCCGTATTCCTCCTTCAAGGGACAGCCTTCCTGTTCACAGTAATGACTCCATGGTAACAGACACAGCACACGTCCTGGAGGTGAAGGTGTGACTGTTAGAAACTTCTGACTACATAGACAGCGAAGCTTTCACAGATGTAAGCTGTTATCTCCTTACCTTCCTCTTCTGGCTATGCCACTGTCCTAATGTTGTCTGAGTTCCTATACATTTGCCTAACTCTATAAAACATTCTACTATATGGTTCAACTTTTTCAACCTTTTAATCTTGTCCGTCTGCTCCACAAAAGGCTCATCTTATAGACTGTTCATGTTGTTAACTCATGTTGTTATCTCTTTTATAAATTTATAAGCTACAGAAAATCCACTCAGATCTGCCTCTCATGGACCCAATAGACTCCATCCAGATAAGTACATCTGCCCAAAGTGCCCACTTACTACCCATTCCAAAGGGTGAGATTCCTCTGGGTTTAAATGTACGTCTTAAGAAAATTTTTCTTTCTCCCAAATGTACTTAATCTATTTCTCTACCTATAATAATGTGTTTCAACATCTTGTCAAGTCCAGGCACTTACTACACCCAGGACAGCTCCAGAGAATCAACCTTCAGCTTTAATCTCCTCTCAGACACAGACGCTTCTACTGGACCTGCTCCTTCTGACCTACCCTCAGACAGCTCCACAGACCCTGGACAGCAGGGAAACTGCCAACTCTCCTAAGACTGGGCAAACATCCCCCACCCCCATTCTTCTACTTTCCCCAGAGACACGTCGCCCCCAATGCCAGCATGAAGCAGTCAGATATTACGACGACCCTATTCCTGCTTTACCATTGCCTCTTTCTAATTTTTCTTTTTAATTAAACCAAAAGGGGAGAATGTTAGCATTCTGTGCTAAACTCCACCCACAGTTACCTGGCAACAGCCAGGTGCGCCTGGCCCACTATAAAAGAGGCTGCTTGCCCCCTCCTCTCTCTCTTGCCTCTTGCTCTTGCTTCCTTGCTCCCCCTTTCTCCCCATTTCCTCCCCCCCCCAGGTGGTCATGGCTGACCTTTACTTCTCTACTCTCTCCCTCTCTCTGCCTTTCTCTGCCTCTACTACCTTCTTAGCTCCCCTCCCCATGCCCTGAATAAACTCTATTCTATACTATACTGTCCTGTGGCTGGTCCCTCAGGGGGAAGGGATGTCTCGGCATGGGCCAGCTCCCTTCCCTCACACCTCACCACACACCCATAGAACATATTCTTATATCTCTTTATTTTTTTATAAACACATCTCAGCAAAATGGTAAATGCTGGGACCTCTAGGCAGCCCTTAAGGCTGTGGAAAATAACTCTAAAAACATAGGCTCAAAAAATATGATTTCCCAAAAAATAAGCATGAACTATATGAGGGGCTTCACAAATCCAAAGGGAAAAAAGCAGCTGCGCTGTGAACCAACTTGTCAGAAAGATACTAGGGAAGGAGAGAGAGAGATTTAGGGAATGGTGATCGCACTAAGTTCAGGGTTGGTCTGGGAAAGAGCAAGGTTAGGCCCTGGTGTGGTAGAAATGGTAATTTCAGGACAAGGTCCCACCCAGCTAGTTCACTTGAGCTTAACTGAGGCAGGCAGATCTCTGAATTCTTTTGCAATGTTAAAATGTGTGCTTGTTTTCTCCTAAGAATTAAGGGGCTGGAGTCGATGGTTGCAACTGGATTGATATGAAAAATAAAAGACTGGGCTTATGATCTGCAAGAGATGAGCTTCTTGGAGAACTTTCAGAAAACAGAGAGAGAGCGCGCTCACAGACACCCTTCATCTCTGAGCCAAGGCCGGTCCTTGGCAGGGTGGTAGTGGTTGGAATCTCAGACAAGAGTCAGTCTAAGGACCTTTTGCATCCCCTCCTTTTCTGAGGAAAAGTCTGATATCAAGGATCTCTTGCGACTAGCCACAGCCCTTTTCATAAAGACCACAGCTCCCATGTTTAGAGGGTGGCACAAGAAAATTGATTACGGAATTGGGTTTCAAGTTACATTCTTTCTTTCTTTCTTTTTCTTTTTTTGTTGGTTTTTTTTGTTTTGTTTTTTTTTTTTTTTTTTTGGTTTTTCGAGACAGGGTTTCTCTGTGTAGCCCTGGCTGTCCTGGAACTCCCTCTGTAGACCAAGCTGGCCTCGAACTCAGAAATCCACCTGCCTCTGCCTCCCAAGTGCTGGGATTAAAGGCGTGCTCTACCACTGCCCGGCACATTCTTTTAAACTCAAATCTGCCATTTTCTCCTTTGGATGAGGCCTAAGAGAAGTACTAATATGGATTAGTAAGAGCCTATATTCTGGAGCCAGATGACCTGCTTGTGAGACTTTAGAGAAATTCCTAAGTCCTTGATCCTACACTGTCCACAAATGTAACATGGAGATGTTTGCATTAGTACATGCTTGATAGAATACTTTAAAATATATACATGTATGTATATATGTTTATATGTGTGTATATATTTGTCCTGGCCAGCGGGACATTCAACGAGGGTCCGAGGAGGGAACTGTTGAGCTAAAGAAGAGACAGGAGACAAGAGATACCTTGGGAGCAAGATGGTAATCCACTCAAACTCCAAAGAACTTTATTTTGGAGCCATATATAAAGCACTTAAGGTGGGAAGTAACAGGGGTGGGGAAGTTCCAGAAGGTCAATGTTCGTATTGTTGCAAAAACATGATAACAGAATATCACAAGATCTCCCTAAATCAAATGGAATATCTCTAAAACCGCAGGCTGGTCACCTGATTTCTGAGGAGCCTGAGGCACCAAGTCCGGGAAACTGAAACTCAGGCCTACTAGTCAGGCCAAAGCCTGTTGGTCTCCAACATCTCCTCCCTTTTTGTTTTAAGAAATAAGCCAAATAGCAAAGAACTTGTTTAGAAACAGGGGGGCCTTAATCAGAGGGAGGGAGTAGGGACCTGATCCTCATCATCATACGGTGTCTTTTTTTATGAGGAGAGAGTCAAGGCTCACTTGTTGGGCGATGCCTTTTCAACACCAACCTCTATGCAATCAGGTTTGCTCCTCAGGGGACTCAGAAGCAGAGTATAGCGTCCTCCCCTTGTGGTGCTTAGCCTTGCACCCCTACTGATGCCCACGCCACTCGTGAGCAGGCGTGCATAAATCTGAGTTTTATGCAGCTGCTAAAGGAGTATAACCGACTTCAGGCACTGTAATCCCACGATCAATTAGATCGAGGCGGTGATAGTGAATTTGTAAGGGTCGGGACGCCACGGAGTCAATCTGCTGTTCTAAGTGCCAATCTAAATCCTCTGAATACTCAGAACATTAGTAACATTTGTTGCTAAATGATTAACAAAGGTATCTGTCTTAACTTCTTGTGTCGAAACAATTGTAGAAGCAGTGGTGCTAGCTGTTAATGTAATGAAGCTGCTATATCAGTAATAATCAAGCCACTACCCTCTTGTGTCTGTTTTTAGAATCTGACTCACTTCTTCCAGTACTTGTAAGCCTTTTTTAGAATATCAAGGTCTTGTAAAACTCATAGGCAATAAAACAAAAGCTAGTTGATAGATCACCATAACAGACATGCCAGATTTTAACACTCTAACACAGTCAAAAAGTGTACAATCAATACAACTTACATTAAATACTGTAGAAGAAAGAAAATGTTAACATGACCAATTAATAAAAGATTAGGAGCCTTAACACATGTACTAACACTTGTTCAAAGTCCAGATCCTGCCCCAACATTTTATCTCATTAACATAACATCATAGAGAACTGCAGCTAACTTCCAAATATGTCTCTGAAAATGTCCATAACCAGCCTTCCTTTGTTGTGCAAATAACCTCCCCTTTCCCTTTTGTGTGTGTGTGTGTGTGTGTGTGTGTGTGTGTGTGTGTGTGTGTGCGCGCGCAACTAAGGATTGATCCCAAGGCCTTGTCAGACAAGCTTCCTATATCCCAGGCATGTTTTTAATGTTTATTTTAAGATATTCTCACTAAACTTCTCAGGTTGTCCACGAACTCACCTGCAGCCCAGGAAGGCCTTGGATTTGCAGTCCTGCCTCAGTTTCCCTGACCATCTGGAATTACAGGCTAGGAATCCCTGGCCTAACCTTCTCCACCCAACTGAGACCCACAGAAGTGTTTTCACATGAAGTAAACTTTAAGAAGATAGATTGTTTTCTCTGTATTTTGAAGGCAAAACCAGATTTATGTATCCCTCAAATATTGTATTCCTCTTCAGCCTAGCTCCTCAGAAATGTCAGGGATGCTCGTGAGTTGGCTGTTTAGGAGCGGAAGTGGGAGTGGGAATAAGACCGTACTTTATTTATCTAACCCGTGCATTTAAAGCAGCAATAGCATCACTTCTTTCATTTTGTGTGGCAATCGAAGGAACCTGGCATTTCACAGTTCAGACTCAAGCTAAAAGCATATTAATTGATGAAATTTTAGTGAGAAGCAGAGGAAAAAAAATATAACGATGGGAAAACTTCCTAACATCACAAAACTTTTTCAGACCATGAAAGGCAAGCTCAGGAATTTAGAACAGACTCTCCAGCTAAAACTCATTGTCAAGGATGGAACCCGGAACCCCGAGGCAGAGTTCCTGCGTTTCTGACAATGAAGCTCTAATCCAACTCGAGATGGGAAATTTGTTATCAGATGACTCATGCGGGGAAATCCAGTTCAGTGGTGCCAAAGATGAAAGAAAAAGATTAGGCGTTTAAATGTTGAGGTTCCACTCAGTCTTGTGAATGAACTACAACCCTCTTGGATGGAGAGAAAAGAAAGAAGGCGGTTACTCGAGTTCAAGAAAATAAAAATGTTAAAGAGCTCTATGGATTTCAATAATAAAACTTTATGCTTACAGCATGTTTATCTTTGGACTAGCCTAACTACTTTTATTTCAAAACATCCTGAAAGATTCTCTTAATAAATTTTATATGAGTAACTTTTTTTGTCTTCAGCTATTTGAGATTCAGATTTCCCATCACCCCCCCCCCAAAACTTTTTAAGAATTATTTCCAAAAGAACCTCTCCTCTACTTGTAACAAAGGGCTGGTGTCCTCCTAATAGGTCCAGTTTGATTTTGAGGGCTCCGCCTTGGTCAGTGGACGAACGGTTGATAGATTCACGGACTGCTGGTGTTATCCAGGAGTGGTGGAATTAGGAGATACGGCCCAGGAAGCAAGGCACTGGGGGCGTGCCCGGAAGGGTTTGATTTGTATCTGGCTCTTTGTTGCCTGGGTACCACAAGATGAGCATCTCGGTTGGGCTTCATCCTTCCACCATGACGCTCTGCTTCATCACCGACCCTGAAACCACCAGCCCAAATGAAGCCTTACTCATTTACATTACCTCCCTTGGGTATTCTGTCACAGTCATAAAAAGCGTCTGACCACACCCATAATACTCATATGAAAAGTTTTATGGCACCCGCTTATAGAGAAACTTTGAATTGCTCTCCCTCCATTCTGTCTCTGTCTCTACCTCTGTCTCCATCTCCTCTGTCTCTGTCTTATTTCAGTATAGCCCCGCTCGGAACTCTCTCTATAGGCCAACCTCCCAGCAACCTCATCATGGATCCTCCTGCTTCTGCCTCCTGAGCACACGTTGCTAGGTTACAGTCAGATGCTCCTCCATTCACTTTTCTTTCCTGTGCTTTCCTCCCTAGCATCTGTTGGAATGAGGATAGAAATCAAATGGTGAATTTCCTGAAACTCCAGGTAGCCATACCAATCCTTGTTGGGTTTTTTGTTTTCTTTTCTTTCTTTCTTTCTTTCTTTCTTTCTTTCTTTCTTTCTTTCTTTCTTTCCTTTCTTTCTTTCTTTCTTTCTTTCTTTGGTGTTTTGTTTTGTTTGTTTGTTTTTGCTGGACAGGAAGTGCTGTCACTGTCAGTCACCCCAAGAGAGAGAAAGGACCAGAAGGCCAATGCACCTCCTCACCCAGTGCACACAGGCACATGCTCAGCTTACTTCACCCATTGGACAGGGCTGTGTCCCGCAACTGCTGCCTTCTAGGACTCAGGTGAGGCAGCACCTAGCTGTGGAAAGCTTGTACTGATTCCAACCGAGATGGGCAGAGATCCAGCATATTAAGATTTGACTGGCCTTAGACTTCATGATTGTATAATGACATAGTAGTGTGTGTTCCAACAGAACAAGACAGAAGCCACCATTCTTTGTATGTGTGTCTGTGTGTGGTGTATTTGTGAGGACATGTTCATATGGGTATGTGTGCTTGTGTGTGAACATGTGGAGGCCAGTGGTTGATGTCAGGTGCTTTCTCAATGGCTCTCTATACCTGCTACTGTTCCTTTTATTATCTAGCCTTACACTCTGTCATTACTCCAGTGAGTCAACCTTGTCCAGTGTAAGACAGAGTTCACAGAAGTGTGACTACCAAGAGATGAGAACCATGGGATACAGTTGCACTTTGATAAAACTCTTGTTCATCAAATCTTGCCTTGGTGGTTGCTTTTCAATAGGCATATCTGCCTGTTGGACTGGGTAGAATATGCATACATCTATATCTATGTATCTCTCTCTCTCTCTCTCTCTCTCTCTCACACACACACACACACACACACACACACACACACACACACACACACACAGATTTTTGAGACAAGATCTCATGAAGCTCCTCTCCCCCACCCTATCCCACAAATGCTGGAATTAATAGCATACTCCTACTTTTATTTTTTTAAATATACTTAAGATAGCTTAAGATAGTTGACTTAAAGAACTTGTCTAGTCAGACTAATTTCTTTTTTATTATGTATGTGTGCATGCGTGTCTTTATTTATTATTTTGTGTGTGGGAGTGAGCCAGCGAGACAGAGATAGAGAGAGGCAGAGAGAGAGAGAGAGAGAGAGAGAAATTCATGGAGGTCAGAGACTCTTTGATATTTAATCATTTGTTTCTCTCTATCTTATGTGGGTTCCAGGGATTGAAGTCAGGTTGATGGGCCTGGGTGGCGAGTTCTTCCCGCACTGAGCCATCTTGCTAGCCAGAGTCCATCTTATTTCTATGCTTCTCCTCTTCCTCCTTTTCTCCACCTTCTTCTAGCTCTTCTTCTATGAATGCACAATGCTTCGCTGCTCCTTGAGTGCCTAACTTCTTTGCTGTTGCTGAAAGTGGGACATCTTGACCACAATCCCATAACTGAGACTCCAAGTCTCATCTCCTCGGGATTTTCTGGCTTTGCTTGCTGGAGCTTGTTGTCGTTGCTGTGGCGATTTCTCTAAACCACTTCTCTAATGCTGCCTCCTTTGTATTGTGTGGTCTCTGGAGATTACTACTTTAGTGGTCTGCTAATGTTTTAACAGGAATTTCCTTTAAACCTCCTAACATTTAAACAAAAAAAGGAAACCCTTTGGTTTCACTCCTTGGTCCTTGCAAATTAGCTTTGTGTTTGAGCCAACTCCAAGGCCATTTATAGCTTTGCCTAGGCCTTCACACCCTACTTGAGATAAGGCTAAAGATAAGCCAAAAGTGAAAGTTCAGTTCTTTTCATATCTTATCTGAGGATATGTCCTGCCCCAGACGCGTGAACATAGCTTGCTAAAACAAAACAAAACATCACTTTTGTCCTATATTATAGTGGTGTGTTTGTGCGTGTGTGCGTGTGTGTGCGGTCCATGTGTGGTGGTCAGAGGACACCTTGTAGGAGTAGCTGCTGTCCTTCTACCCTGTGAATCCCCAGGGGCTGGACTTTTGTTCTCAAGCTGTGTAACAAGCACCGTTACCAGCTGTGCGGTCTTGCTGGTCCGTGCACATGGCCGCTATGGTTCCTCTATATGTGCAGGTCTTTTTCGAAGCTCTCATTCTTCAGACATGTCCATCTACAGTCTTTCCTCTTAGCCTTCCCACATACTTGTTATTTACATCAGCGGTTCCCCTTTCCCCTAGAAAACAGACACCAATTCGATTGCCTTCGGATGTTTTCAAGCACTCTCCGCGGCAGAGCCACTTTTTCTCTTGAGTGTTCTGAGATAGATGAGAAAAGCACATGCCGTTGATGTTAGCCCTGTAGGGAGCCTCCAAACAGACCAAAGCATGCAAGTGCAGTTCCTCAGGAAGAGGGTACCCGAGCTTCTTCCCAACCACAAACCAGGAATCCACAATGTAAAACTGAGCTGCCGCTTCTGGGCTGTTTCTCTACTAGGGTTGGGGTGGGAGGCAAGCTGCGTGAGAACTGGACAAGCCTCTGACCACTGAGCTCTTTCTCCTCTTCTGCTGTCTACTATTCTTTCTTCTCCCTCCTTCCCTCACTCCCTCCTTCTCTTTCCCTGTCTTTTTCTTTCTCTCTCTCTGTTTCTGTCTCTGTCTGTCTCTCTGTCTCTGTCTCTCTGTCTCTGTTTCTTTGCCTCTCTCTGTCTCTGTCTCTCTGCCTCTGTTTCTTTGTCTCTTTCTGTCTCTCTGTCTCTGTCTATCTGTCTGTCTGTCTGTCTCTCTGTCATCTATGAACCTCTGATTCTTTTCTCTCCTTTGTTGGCTCTCTCACCTCTTGAGCTTAAAAAAAAAATGGTGTAAACAATCAACCCTGAGAAAATCAGCTCCCCACCCCTTCAGCCTCAAACTCCCTTCTAGGCAGTCAGCTGTGCTTTCTTCTTCGGCAGGGTTTGGAATGAAGCGCCTGTCTGCCCTCTCTGTTCCACTTCTCAGTTCCCTGACCCCTAGCTTTGACTTTCAGAAAGCTGCTGGACTGCCTTGGCTAACCCCTCTGAGGACTGTTTGGCCACTTTAAATTCATCAACTATTTGAAAAATAAAATACTGGCATTTAAAACTATCAGTTTAGACTGTTAAACAACAGTAAAGAGCAAGTCAGTAGGCAGCATCCCTGCATGGCCTCTGCATCAGCTCCCGCCTTCAGAATCCTGCCCTGCTTGAGCTCCTGTCTCAGCCTCCTCGGTGGCAGACTACAGTGTGGTGGAAGTGTAAGCCCAATAAACTCTTTTCCTCCCCAACTTGCGTTTTGGTCATGTGTTTCCATTCATCAGTAAAAACCCGAACTAAGACAACTGCTGAGCCATTTCTCCAGATGGTATTTTTTTTTGTATCATAAGATTTTATTTCTGTATAAATATCTCTATAATTTTTTTAAAAAGATTTTTATTTATTTTATGTGTCTGAGTACACTGTCACTCTCTTCAGACACACCAGAAGAGGGCATCTGATTGATCCCATTACAGATGGCTGTGAGCCACCATGTGGTTGACATATCTGGGTCAATTAAAGAAAATGGACTCTCCCTCCCCTGTCATTTATCAAATGACAATAGCTTCTTTGGCTAGAGGTGGGCTTTCATGCCTACCTTCCTCTCCTCTATTGGGGCTGGGGGTCATCTGAATGGTACATGTGCAAGTCTCATGCATGCTGTCACAATTGCCAAGCTGACATGTGCAGCTGCCCAGTTCTATCTGGAAACGTTTCCTTGATGCTGCCTACCACCTCTGGCTCTTACAGCCTTGCTACTCTTTTTCCTTTTTAGATCCCTGAGCTTGGTCGATGGGGGTGGATATGTATGTCCCATCCAGGGCCGAAGACTCCACCATCTCTTTTTCTGCTCATTGACAGGATGTGTGGATGTCTGCACATGGACTCTGTGGATTGAGATCTACTGCAAGGAGAAGCTTCTCTGAAGAGGGTTGAGAGATGCTCTGGTCTATGGGTATAACAGTAAGCCATTAGGTGTAGTTTTAATACTGTGTCCATTCAGAAGAACAAATACTAGTTCTGTTAATGGCCCTTTTGGTAGTTATAAGCCCCACTATCCCTTACCAGCACTTCTCTCTTTACTACACTGTGGTGAAGTATCCTTTTTTTTTTTTTTTTTAATTTATTTATTTCTTATATGTAAGTACACTATAGCTGTATTCAGACACCCCAGAAGAGGGCATCAGATCTCATTCTGGATGGTTGTGAGCCACCATGTGGTTACTGGGATTTGAACTCACGACCTTTGGAAGAGCAGTCGTTGCTCTTAACTGCTGAGCCATCTCTCCAGTCCGTGGTGAAGTATCTTTAATTCACCTAATGTAATTGTCATCTCTTATGCTTTTAGTGCCTCTGTCTGCCAACCTAGGCCTAGTCCTGGAAGCTTCTAGCCTCCATATAATCTAATCTAACCCTAGAATGTTTTCAGCCTCTGCAACTTACTGCTGAATATGCTCACCCTTTCTTGTTCTTTCTGAATTTTATCTAGGTGGCTGGTTCAGCTCAGCTCACCTGTTCTGGCTCAAACTCCTCTTCATGATTCAATCTGGCAATCAGTTCTAATCTTCTGTCCCTGTCTCATTCTCTAGATTGCTCTGTCTTCATCTGTGTCTAGCTTGCTCTCTCTTCAACTTGTCTCCATAAAACTCTCCCGGTAAGACTGCCTCCTCTCTCACTGCCCCACAGGTAGCTTCCCTTTTCTCTCCTTGTGAGAGTTGGGCATATTCTATTCTGTCATCTCTTTCTCTGATTCGTCCCTCTGTCTGCCACTCAATTAGACATCCCTTTCAAACACTGGTGCTTCCTTCCGCAAACTAACTTTACCTTCATTGTTTGGGATTAAAGGTGTATACTAACGGTGTGTCTGTAATCCAGCCAAAGAGATTAAAGGTGTGTGCTAAGGTTGAGCCATACCACAACTAGAAACAGGATTTTTTTTTCCAGTAAATAACACAATCTAGGGGTTCACAGTGTGATCAGATATTCTTCAAGAACACTCTGCCTGCCATTCCTGACCATAGTGTCTTTCATGGCCATACTGCCTGTCATGGCACTACTGCCTGTCATGGTACTATCTTCAGCCAGTTTTCCTTCCGTTCGATGCCCTTTGGGCTCCTTTGCTAGCTTCTCTTTTATATCTCACTATCCAACCATAGCTCTTTTTTTCTTTATTTTTCTAGTTACACTGGATGCTTCGTGGTTCCAGATTTATTTATTTATTTATTTATTTATTTATTTATTTATTTATTTATTTATTTATTTATTTATTTATTTATTTTTGTGGTCCTAAAGACAGAACTTAGAGCCATGTTTTATTTACATACTGGGCAAGGGCTCTACCACCGAGACACAACTGTCGCTCGCTGTAACGAGAATCTTAAGCTCCAGTCTTCCATAAGTCCTCGAGTAGCTCAGAAGATTTTAAGACATTTTACTGCCATGATCAAGAAAGCTGTGGCATAGCTGTTCAGTATTCTGTAAGCCACGCCCTGGGGTGTGTGGAGTACTAGACTAGTTCGACAATCATTACTCCTGGTTCTTTTCCCCGTTCCTTCCTGAGGCTGAACGTCTGTATTGAATCTATCCAGTATATATTTCCAATTGGATGTTTTACAAACACCTCAAATATGAAAGGCCTGGTTCTTCAGTTAGGAACTGGGTTCCCAGGCTTCACCTCGGACAGTTCACAGCCATCCGCACCTCTAAGCTCCAGGAGATCTGACCTTGTCTCTGGACTTCCTCAGGCACCTGCACACATGTGCCCAGACACAGACACAGACACAGATGCATGCATACAGAAAAATAATAACAAATCTTAAAAAAAAAAACAAAACCCAAAAGACTATAGTATGGTGTAACTTATCACTGCTTTCCTTCTCAAGTGGCTTTTTGTTTGTTAGGATATAAGTTTTTATTTTGCAGCCCAAACTGAACTAAACTCATGATATTCCCACCCCAGCCTCCCACACATGTGTTGCCATGACAGGCCGCTCACTCAGCTTGGCTTTTGAAATGCTTTGCCTTTATTCATTGTAGGCGAGGCTGGCCTTCAACTCCTGAGCTTCCGGCCTTTACCTCCCAAGCGCTAACACTACCAGCCTGTGTTACACACCTGCTTGAAGTGGTTTTCTAAGTCCACCTCAGCACCTCTCTCTTCACAAGCCCTACTGTTTTGCTGTCTTGTTTCCCCACATTGCCACCTCTTCACTCCTTAGGCCTGTTGTTGACTGACGCTTTCACAGAGTTCACTGCCACGTGCAAAATTCCTCAACATCTCCACACTTAGCTTGGCTTACAAAGTTTTTTAATAAGCCTGGTGAAGTGACACTGTCTTGTCATCCAAACATTTGGAAGATGGAGGCAGGAGGATCAGGAGTTCAAGGTTATCCTTGGCTATACAGAAATTTGACTGTCATCCTGGGTCACATGAAACTCTGCCTCAAAACCCCCAAACAAATGAATAAACAAATACATCCCCTAGTAATAAACACAATTCCTATGTAATGTTTCACCCTCGTTTCTTGACATCCTCTAAAAGCCCCATAGTTTAGCAAGGTGGAGCTACTTTCTAATCCCAGCATGCCAAGCTCTCTCGTTAGGCCCGAGCCTTCGCACCTGCCCTGCTTCTGCTTGGGATACTTTCTTGGCCTGGTCAGCTGAGCAGACTCTCGAGGGACATTTCAAGTCAGGGTTCTCTGGGTATTTTCCCATTCTTTGAACTATCTAGACAGGCTCAAGAGCATCTATATCTAGCAAGTATAACATTTTAACTCATCTGTGTTTCCAAATCAGGTTGTTAGCTTGAATGTGAGGACTATGGTTATTCTCATTGTTAAATCACCAACCCTCAGCCCAGGGACCGTGTCTAATGTGCAATTAAATGGCTGAGTGACAAATCAGTTCTACAATAAGAATAGCATCCTTGGTAGGTTTATATTACAGAGGTTCACTCCAGTATCTTTAGGAAATAAAAACACAATCTGTTAAAGAACAAGGAAGAAAAGTGCGCCTCCACCCTAATACCTACTTTTGCTTTATCAATTCTGGTCTTTTCTCAAATATATGATAGGTCTGTGCACACAAGTTACATCAGCATAGTTGAGGTTTTCAGTTTCTTCCCACCATACAAGAGCGAGTCTAGGGCCTTGCACATGAAAGCCTGCCACCAGGCCATATCCCCTTCTGTTCTCCACATTCATCACTCTTGAGCTTAACTGCATGTAAACTTTTTTGTTGTTGTTTACAAAAAAGTGTGTGTGTGTACTAGAGAAGGTGTGTACGACAGCATAGTATCATATAAGTGGAGGTCAGATGGCAGTTTGAAGGAGTAAGATCTCTCCTTCCACATTGTGGGTCCTAGGGGTTGAACTCAGGCTGTCAGGTTTCATGGCAAGTGTCTTCACCCACTGAGCTACCTCACCAGCCTATCTGCACTCAGTTCCAACACTCTTGTACAATCCTCCAATTGGTTGCTTCAGGTTCTGTTTCTCAGGACTTGAGTGGCCTTGGATAAGTCACCGAATGTCTCAAATTCTCGTTTTCTTCATGCGTGCCAAGAGAGTCACAGCAAAGCCAGTCTTAGCTCAGGTTAGTTCTGAGCGGCCCATCTGATAATGTGCTTGCAAGCCCTAGGTGAGCCCCTTGCCCATTTGCCTGCAGAAAGAGTGTGTGATGGCTGGACAGAACACAGCTGGTGGTTACCTCCTGGAGCTGGCCAGCCCAGGCTGAAGCTGGCCAGGTGATTGCAGAGGGCTTCTGGGCCATCACTCGGAATGCCCACTGCACATGTGGTGGTACCGATTGTTCTGGGGCTCCTTTTTTTTTTTCTCAGACTTGTACCCCCTCCTCCAAACAGCCATGTTTTATTTTCTCTTTGCTGTTAGGTACTGATGCCTTTATCTAAGGATTTTCTCTCTCAGTTTAGAAAGCTGTAGTCCTTCTCAACTTAGTTCACAAAAAAGGTCTGTATTTTTTGGACGAGAAGTAAAAAAAAAATCTGTTTTTTTTTTCTTTATTTTTTTTTTGGTTTGTATTAATTGTATGCAATGAGGAATCAGATTCAAGCATGTAATTTTCTTTTAACGTATTAACTCCTATGTGTGCTTCTTCCCCCACCACTAGCTTCGATCTTTTTCCCAGATAGTCACACTTTTATTTTATCATATATGTGTTAACTCATATATAAAGGCATTTCTATACACACACACACCTAGATTCACATTTGAGAGATACTTGTCTGAGTAAGGCTTATTTATGTGTATAAAATCCTACAATCTTTGTCCGTTCAAGTCTGGTCTTTTTCCCATGTGTGTGACTTTATGTGTCTATGTAAAGCAGGCTCCACACTGAGAGAAAGCATACTTTTTTTTTTTAAAGTCTGAGTCTGGTTTATTTTACTTCCTATGATGATTCTCAATTCAATCCACTAAAGATCTGCTCCGCGTTGGCTTCTGCACACCCTTCACCTGGTCCTACGTTTCGAGCGAGTGTAAGCGACACTTGCACTTTTATTTTCCTGCGTCCCGGTGCAGCCCGGGGCTCCGCAGCTCCACCTGGCTCCGCGGCCGGGCGCACAAAGAGCGGCGCGGGCGGCGACGGGCCGGGACGCAGAAAGTAGTCCCGACCACGCCGGCCCCAGTGTCGGCCGACGTCGCCTCACGCCCTCCGCCGCCCGGGGAAAGAATCCCATCGGAATGCGCCTCAGGAAGACCTTTCCCCCCTAGCCTGCCGGGGCTCGCGAGGCCCACCTCGCGGGGGCTCTGCGGGGAGTCAGTGCGCGCGGAGGTCGCGGCTCTCGGGGTCCGGCCGCGGCGCGCTGAGGAGGGGGTCGGGCGCGCAGGGAGACGGCGGCGGCCCCGCGGCGGATCCCTGCGCCGCTGCGAGAGGAAGAGGCTGAATGAGGCGCCGCGCGGGGGACGTGGGGCGCCGCGGGAGGAGGCGGCGGCATGGGGGCAGGCGCTGGCGTCGCGCGAGCCCGGGCCGGAGCGGCGCGCTAGAGCCCTGACGTGCGCCCTTTTCTTTCTTCTCCCGGCCGCGGAAAGCATGAGCGTGCAGACCCGCCGCTACGGCGGCCGCCCCAGCTCCTCGCCCGCGCGTCCCCTGGCCGCCGGTCGCCGGTGAGGGCCGCGAGCGCGCGCGGTGCGGGGGGAAGATGGGGGCCGTGCTGAGGAGCCTCCTGGCCTGCAGCTTCTGCGTGCTGCTGAGAGGTGAGGCGAGGCCGGGGAAAGTTGCCGGGGTCTGGGAAGGGGGAGGGGAGGTGGCGGGGACAGCGGCGGGGAGAGGCCTGGCGCTGGGGAGCCGCGCGAGGAAGGGGCCCGCGGTCGGGGGGCCGCGCCCGGCCGCAGCGCACACCCCTGGCCGGCCCCGCGGCGCGGCCGGACAAAGCTGCGGGCCTTGGGGGGAACCCCTGGCTCCCCTCACTCCATCGGAATGACTGACTGTGCCCCGCTGCCCCGCACTCGGGGCAGAAAGGGTCTTTTGTAGTTCGGCTTTCAGCACCATTGGTGTTGACCTCCCTCTACCTCAAAGCCCTCACCTTTCCCGTGTCTCTTAGGTGAACTTTTTTTTTCCTCTTTAAACCCCACTCATCTTTTCCCTTCCGTCTCTAGGCCTTGTTACAACTAATAATTGGCTTCCCTTTGGGATAGAATGGTCCTGGGTGAGAGCACAGTTGGAAATTGACTCTAGGGTTATAGGTCGCGCTTTTCAGCATTGGGGATCTTCTGAGCCCATAATAAAAACACAAACGTTGCCCTCGTAACCCCTGGTTTTCAGGACTCGCCTCCTTTTTGCGGAGTGTGCAAGTGTACTGTTGGCACCAAATAGGGAAGTCATCCTTGTGTGGCCGGGAGCCTATCCTGGGAACTACATTATCATTTGCTGGGCACCCCTGGGAACTGCTTGGCACTTTAGTAAATAACAGAGAATGCCCTGGGTAATTTGCTATGGGAATCGCTTAAATGTAGTGGCTCTGTGGTGTTTGGAATTGTACTGTGAAGCTGAGACATATGTTGTGTGACAGTTTGCAAAGGAAACCTTGTCGACCGGTCTTCTCCAGTTGATGAGAGATGGGGGCTGGTGCTGTTGAGTGTGTTACCTGTGCAAGTATTGAGGTGCTGGTTGACGCCGTATCTTGTAGTTCGCTTTTGTTTACCTCACTTGTGCCAGCTGATGGGACCTCTCTGGTATTCTTAGTTATTAATTTAACAAGCTAAACGTCTAAGTCCTTCAGAAGTATGAAAGTTTGCGAAGTAGGATAGTAACTAACAATCTTACGATGTAAATGGGACAGCCGTATCATCTATGTATGTGTATATTTGAATGAAAAAAAAACCCATTTTCTAAAAAATAAGCATATCCCGAATTGTCTAGTCCTACTTGTAAACACCGGCTGTTTAATTCCCATAGCGGAGAACTCAATATTATTAGATACTCAAGAGATTTAATAAGTACGTGTTTATTTTGTTGCAGTAAACTCTACGTTGAAAGGAGATTTTGCTATAACTGTGAGAAAGTTATAATTGACATGTGAATATGATTGACAGCTTCATAAGGGTTAAAATGTGGAACCAGTGGATTGATTTAGAGTTTGGAAAATCTAAATCCGTAACTTGGGATGGCTTTAGTGTCTGAAAGTCTAGGTGCAGTTCTTAGAGGGGGCATAGAGCTGTTTGTTTATTTTGATACCAGGTTTGAGCTTAGAGTTGAGTAGATTCATGACTTGTTTAGAGACAGTGAAGCATGACGTTGTGTAACTAGATCAAGAAGAGGAGGTAACTGTCCAAAGTGGAGCTTTCTTTAAATGTAACCTAATAATGATAAGGAGGTCTTTTTTTTTTTTTTTTCCTTTTAGCATTATTTAATTGTGAGCGTATATCATTTCAACTGAAACTGTCTTTTGGTGTAAAAGATTTCCAATTTAAAGTCTCTTTACTTCTTGATAATATTAACCTCTGTTGTGAATGACAGTCACCCTTGGTTTCCCAGGAGCCAAGTGTGATTTAATTCCTTGTAGTTCCCAGAAGAGGTGGTACTTTCACATTGGGTGTGTGACTTTGGGACTTGGTCCCTTATGTCCTTGTTTACTTACCAGCAGTTGAAGGCCACTTAATACTGCCATCCTTAGGCTGCATCCCTGTCTGCTTTATCAAGTGACGATGTATATTGGGAAAACATTGAAATTTGAGGATTTTTAACACCATACTCTTGAGTTTAACGCTAGATCTTCCTTATTCTGCATCTGGATCTCTCTGTCTCAGCTTATCTATAAAACATGGGTAATGCTACCTGTCTGGCTGGTTTGCAGGGTTATTAGGTGTGTTTAATGAAGTAGCATACAAAGTGCTTTCCAAATATTAACTAAAAAATGTTTTAAAGACAGAATCTTTCTATGCTGCCCAGGCTGACCTCCAAATGCAACTCAACTCTTCTTTCCTAACCTGAGTGCTGGGGCTCCCGGCATGCCTCAGCACATACGGCTATATTGTTATTTTTATGTGTGTGAAAAGTTTTTATCATTTATGGATGTGTCCTCAATTGTTGGTGATTAGAGATTTAATTTGTTTAGGATTCATGAGTGCTTAAGGTAGATGGTATTGTGGTCATTTGTAAGGAGTTGGGGCAGGCACTGTCTGCCAGCTAGTTAACAGTAGAGCAGGGCTTTACCTTTACCTCATTCTCTTGGCCAGTGCGCCTGGAGTAAGTAGCTCCTGTATGTACCTCAGTTCCTCAGGACAGGTGGAGTGAGGCAGACGGGGCTTTGCTCTTTCACACCCCACAGCTTAGCTTAGGTCTATCCAGGTACCAATAGAAAAAAAATCTCTAATTTTCTAGATGAAATCTAGAAAACTTTGGAAAGAACCACAGTTTTATGAAAGATTAATTTTTTAATTTTTAAAAATTATGTGTGTCGGGCTGGAGAGATGGCTCAGCGGTTAAGAGCACTGACTGCCCTTCCAAAGGTCCTGAGTTCAAACCCCAGCAACCACATGGTGGCTCATAACCATCTGTAATGAGATCTGACACCCTCTTCTGGGGTGGCTGAAGACAGCTACAGTATACTTACATATATAATAAATAAATAAATCTTTAAAAAAATTATGTGTGTCTGTATATAATAAATGTAGAGGTGGAAGCATGGATTCTCTGGAGCTGGTTGGTGGTTGTGAGCCACTTAATGTGGATGCTGGGAATTGAACTCAGGTCCTCTAGAAGACAGTGTATACTCTTTTTCTTTCTTTCTTTTTTTTTTCTTCCGAGACAGGGTCTCTCTGTGTAGCCCTGGCTGTCCTGGAACTTACTCTGTAGATCATGCTGGCCTCCAACTCAGAAATCCGCCTGCCTCTGCCTCCCAAGTGCTGGGATTAAAGGCGTGCGCCACCACCACCTGGCGACAGTGTGTACTCTTAAACCCAGCTGAAAGAATTACAGTATTTGAAGGCAATCATGAAGCATATTCCTGTAATGCCAGCACTTGGGAGGTAAAGACAGGAGGCCTAGACAACATAGTACATTTGAGGCCAGTCTGGGCGAAACAAAAAAAATGAAAGAAAGAAACCTTTATCAATAACAACAACCATCACCCCCAAAACAAATGACATCAAAATACATATTTGGTAAGTCTTAAAATTCTTATTATTTCCTGTAAAAAATATTTTTATTTTTTGAGAATTTCATACATGCATACAATATATTTTGGTCACATTCGTTCCCCTGTCCCTTCTCCTAACTCTTACTCTTGACTTCTCCCAGATCTGCCTTCACCTTCTCTGAACTTTGAGTTCTTTCTCTTTAAAATAACCCACCATGTTCAGTTTGTGCTGCTCATATACTCATGGGTTTGGAACCATTTACTGGAGCATAGTAAACCTTTCAGGGGCCACACACTTAGAGAAAATGGACTCTTCCTCCCCCAGAATCCATGACTGTCCATAGGTCCTTAGTTGCAGGGGGGTGGGGGGGTCATGAGCCTCTCTTACCTCTATGCTGGAATGCTGACATTCGTGATCTTGTGTGGGTCTTATGCAGTCAACCACAGCTGCAGTGAGTTTGTATGTGCAGTGCTCCTGTCATGGCCAGAAGACATTATTTTGCTCTAATCCTGTATGGCTTTTGCTCTTAAAATCTTTCCCTCCCTCTTCTGAGATGTTCGCTGTGCCTTGTGGGGAGGGAGTGTAATATAGACGCCCTGTTTGAGGCTGGGCTTGTTAATATGACAATTTTCTGCTGACTGCCTTCCTACCCCCAGCCCACTTTTATGTAGAGATGTGAATGGTATCAGAACAAACTGAAATGTTTACAACTAATATTTCTAGAAAAGTGAGTCTTTCAAAATGGATTTTCCTTTAAATTAGGTATTACAAAGTTTTGAGGCAATCAAATGAATGTTGGCATAAGAATCAGGATAACTTATTTTTCTAAGTTTGGTGTTCTGTGCTTTGGTTGGTCACTTAGTCTCCTTGTACCTTATTGTCTTTATCAAGCCAAGGGTCAATTTTGGAGATTGCTGTATTTACGGACTTTGAGAAGTCTGGAAGGTGAAAGGGTCAGGTGTAACTTTCTTTGTACAGTATCCCTCAACTTGACAGTGATACAGTTTTTGTTGTTTTGTTTTTCCATTTTGAGGCAGATCTGCTTAGAGAGTTGCTTATGGGTTGGCATCAGGCTCCTCCTGCCTCTGCCTCCTAGGTGCTGGAATTACAGGCACGTACTACCATGCCTGGCTCTCACAACAACTTTATGTGTGTGTTTGCATGCTTGCGCTCCTGTATGTGGCTGCATTCATCTACGTGTAGGCATTAGTCATCTTCCTCAGTTGCTCTCAGCATTGAACACTGGGTCTGGGTCTTACTGATTGGCTAGATTGACTGATCTTGGATCCCTCTGTCTTTACCTCCCAATCCTGAGATTCTAGATATTTCTGGGTGGCTTTTTATGTGGGTTCTGGAGATACGAACTCAGATCCTCATATAGGCTTAACAAGCACGTTACCCAATAAGCCATCTTTTTAGGGAACTTTTGCTGTCAGGTCATGCTTGGTGGCTGCCATCCCATAAGTTACAAGGAAGAGGCAGGAAGAACAAGAGCTCAAGGTGAGTCTCACTTACAGAGAGCTTGAGGCCATGCTGGGCTAAATGAAATCTTGTCTCAGAATGAAAGAAAAATCAGTACTTATCCAAGTTTAGTAAAACATTTAAGTTCTTGCTGTTAGATACTGTTTATCAGTTGATAATTTAGGACTATGTTTTGAAATTTTTAAATTTACTACTGAAATAACTTCTGATGTTTTGTATTTTGCTTTATATGAAATAGGATGGCTCATGGCTACTTTATATTAAAAAAGGTTTTTTTGACAGAGTCTCACTGTAGCTCAGGTTGACCTTAAACTTGCTGCATTTGTCCTGCCTCAACCTTCCCAGATTCTGGGAATACAGATGTGAACCGCCACATGTACCTTTCTTTTTACCTTCTGTTTTTGTGTGTATGTGTATGCAGGTGTGTGTGTTCTTGTGTATACAGTTCCTTAGAAACTTGCATTTTCCATATTTTGAGGCAGAGTTTTTACATTGGTTTGGCAGGTGAGTCCCAGTGATTTTGCTTATCCCTGCCTCTCTGTTTCTAGGATTACATTTATTTTATTTATATGAGTACACTGCAGCTATTTTCAGACACACAGAAGAGGGCATTGGATCCTATTACAGATGGTTGTGAGCCACTATGTGGTTGCTGGGAATTGAACTCAGGACCTCTGGAAGAGCAGTCAGTGCTCTTAACCGCTGAACCATCTCTTCAGTCCCCCACCTCTTTAAATATGGGTTCTAGAGATTAAACTTGGATCTTCTTGCTTCGAAAACATTTTAAAAATAATACTTTATGGACTGATCCATTCCCCTAGCTCTCTTTCGCTTTCACTGACGTAACACTGAGTTAGGTGATGATGACTATTAATAAACTAGAAAACAGAGAACTCAGGCAATTAACTGTGATACTTTCCCCCTATTAAATAGTTAAGTACAGGTAATACAGTTTTATCAAAATAATGAAAAGTATCTAGTTGGTAGATTTCTTTCTGAAGACCAAGTAGATGCGATTTGTCCTAAGTTCTTTAGTGTTTTTAGCCTTAACATAAGTGTTCCTGTGTCTTCTGTAAAATATGTTTCATTTTAATGACTAGAGCACTATTTTGTAGGAATATTTTTGAAATGTCAAATACATGAAGTAACAATTTGCCCTTGAAATGATTTGTTTTGCTGGGTAGGGTAGGACATGGCTGTAATCCTGGTTACTTGGAGGCTCAGGCAGGAGGACGGCAGCTTGGAGGCCAGCCTGAGACCCTGGCTCAGAAGAAAAAAAAGTGCAGAGAAAACAGTGTTGTTTGCTATTAGCACAGAGCTTTGTTCTTATACTTGTGCTATTTGTGGCAGTGACTGTACTCAGGAAAGGTTCAGGCTGTTCAGATGTGAGCTTAGAACACAAGGGAAGTGCTTGGGTTCTCCTAGTTGAGTGATTGGCACTTTGATGCTGTGGGGCTATTCTCTGTTAGATAGCTTGCTTAAAGGGCTATGTGTAAGTGCTTTGACCATTTGGAACTAATTTCAGGAGATTGGAGGTGCAACATGACATTGAAGTATGTAAGTGACTGCCACCAAGCATATGTTACTGATCACATTCTCAGTGTGAAACAAAAATGCAAAGGTGGCCATGATCAGCAATTGCCATCCTCTAACCCCCAGAAAACAAAGTCATTCAAATAATAAAAAATTCTACCATATCAAATGTTTGACTAGGAAGTATTTTCTGCATTGGCCTTGGTTACTTTTTTCACCGTGAGACCTAAGTCACACTGTGTAGATTATTAGAGTTAGAGGCCAGCATTATTTATGGCCAGCTTTATTAGAAAGTGAAGATTAAGAATCTATATCTTCCTTTTAATCCTAGCATTTAGGAGCCAGAGGCAGGCAGTTAGGCCAACCTTGTCTACAGAGTGAGTTCCAGGGCAACCAGGGCTACACAGAGAAAACATGTCTCAAAAAACCAAAAAACCAACCAACCAAACAAACAAAAAACCAAAACCCAGCCAGCCAACCAGCCAACCAGCCAACCAACCAACCAACCAGCCAACCAACCAGCCAGCCAGCCAGCCAACCAGCCAACCAGCCAACCAGCCAACCAGCCAACCAACCAGCCAGCCAGCCAGCCAGCCAACCAACCAGCCAACCAGCCAGCCAACCAGCCAGCCAACCAACCAGCCAACCAGCCAGCCAACCAACCAGCCAACCAACCAGCCAGCCAGCCAGCCAGCCAGCCAACCAGCCAACCAGCCAACCAGCCAGCCAGCCAGCCAGCCAACCAGCCAGCCAGCCAGCTAGCCAGCCAGCCAACCAACCAGCCAACCAGTCAGCCAACCAGCCAGCCAACCAACCAGCCAACCAGTCAGCCAACCAGCCAGCCAACCAACCAGCCAACCAGTCAGCCAACCAACCAGCCAACCAGCCAACCAGTCAGCCAACCAAGCAGCCAACCAGCCAGCCAACCAACCACAAAAATCCTAGAAGGTTCCCCTCCAAAAGAAAGTTGCATCTGTTCTTGGCAATGCAATTTCCCTTTCTTGTTATTTCCTAAACAGCAGTGTGACCTGTGTTTTCAGAGCACTTACGTGAGATGGTACAAGCATTCTTAAGAGGATTTAAAGGATTCAGGGAGATGTGTCTATGTTGAAGTAAACACTAGGCATTTTCTGTGAAGTTACCATATCTACAGTTGTGGTGTGGGACTGACTGGGTGTTAGGTGTGTGTAGGCAGTGAGTGGAGGTGTTCAGGGATTCATCATATGCAGGTGTCTGTACTAGACTCACTCACACGTTAGGAATGCACCCTGGGCCTGTGCAGAAAGTCAAGCACTCTCCATTGTACTACATTCCCAGTGTTTGCTTTTTTTTTTTTTTTTTTTTTGGAGAGATTTCAAATCTGTGTTCCTTTTGCCTTTGCCTCTTCAGTGCTGGGTTATTGGTATGCACTGTCATGCCTGGCTATGATGAGTTTTTAAACCCATTTAAATGGGTTATAATTTGGGCTGGAGAGATGGCTCAGTGGTTAAGAGTACTGACTGCTCTTCCAGAGGTCCTGAGTTCAGTTCCCAACAACCATCTGCAATGGCGTCTGGTGCCCTCTTCCGGTGTGTCTGAAGAGAGCAATGGTGAATACACTATAAAAAAAAAAAAAAAAAAAAGTCATAATTTAAAACTCATTAAAAAGGCTATAATTTACATAAAAACAAAACAACAAAAATAAAAAAACTCCATTTAAAAAGCATTTACATAGCATAAAAATCTCCAGTTTTAAGTGTCCACCTTTTTTTTTTTTTTTTAATTCAGAGGGCTGTAAAACTATCACCATGGTCTTATTTCAGAACATTTTTAGTACTTGCCAGCCATCTCCATGCCTCTTAGCTGTCACCTTGTATCTCTGTCTGCTCTAGCCTCTGGGAACCATGCATCTGCCTTGTGCCTTTGTGGATTTGCCCATTTTGAATGTTTCATAGAAATGGAGCATAGCATGTGAACTTTTGTGTATAACTTCTTTCACTTTGCATGAATCTATATTTAATTCCTTTTATAGCTAAGTAATATTGCATTGTATAGACATATGAAGTACTCCGAAATGAATATAGGCTTGATTGTTGAAGTCTTTAAGTTATTTTAAAAATCTGATTCCCACGCCCACCTTTTTGAGAAAGATCTTTACTCTGTAATCCATGCTGGCCAGGTTCTTGGAATCTTCCTGACTCAGCCTCTTAAGTGCTGGGACATATGTCACCACACATGGCAGAAACTTCTTGAGGTTACTGAAAAGATTACAGAATATCATTTCTGTCGGGCTGCTGAGATTTACCTAGATACTTATTAGCATTTCTTGCTTCTTTCTTTTGATTTATAAACAGCCCTGTCTTAGTTAAGTCATATTGTGTGTGTGTGTGTGTGTGTGTGTGTGTGTGTGTGTGTGTGTCTGTGTCTGTGTCTGTGTGTGCGTGTGCGGGTGTGATGCATGTGGAGGTTGATGTTGGGTGTTTTCTTCAGTTGTTCCCCGCCTTATGCTTTGAGGCAGTCTCTCAGTGGACTTGGATCTTACAGGTTTGGCTAGACTTGCTCCCCAAGAGCTCCAAGGACTGCTTGTCTTTGCTTTCTAGTTTTGTTTTTTTTTTTCACCTGAGATCTGGGTCTCATGCTTGAGCAGCAAGCAGTGTCTTGACTGAGCCACCCTCCTAGACCTTGGTTAACTCACTTTGATATTCACACCTACTGAGTTCATACTACTAAACTCATATTTAGAAGAGGATAGAAGAGCCTGGAAATTCTGTGTGAAATTCATTTCACAAATTAGAAAGGTGGGCGGCTAACATCAGGCTGGATTGCTAGTACTGTGGACAGAAGCTCCACTTTCTTTTTTTTTTTTTAAAAGCTCCACTTTCAATGCTTCCTTTAGGTATAAATTTTACCTTTTTATCTAAGTCTTTTAGTAAAGACAGGGTCTCACCCTGAACCTAGGTTGGTTTGTAATTCATACTCCCATCTCGTCTGGGATTATGTGAGTGTACTGTCATGTTTATTGTTATGGTTACAGGGGCTGGGTACAGTGCCCAGGCTGACCTTGAGCTTCTGGGCTCAAGTGAATTTTCTTCCTCCTTTTAAGTGGCTGGGATTACAGGCCATGTCACCACACCCAGCTAATCACTTTTGATAGAAGACAGCAATAGAATTTTGGAGTTTGTAAGTAGCTGGTTTGTTATAGGATTGCAGATAAAAACAGACGTGTTCTTGGGTAAAGAGGCTCCTTTCAGCAGAAGTGCTTTCCTTAGGATCTCAATACCAACTACAGAACACTCTGTTTCTAGGGAAGGGCCAGAAAGCTAGCAGGAACTCTGTGGAGTTGGGCCAAGTGGAGAGGGGTAAGCAGATTGCATGATCAAAACTGTTTAACTGGAAAGTTATGTTTTTGTCTGGTCAGCTGATCCTTGGAATTGAGGAGGAAAGCTGTGCATCTGCTTGCTAAGCTTAGGGCGAGACAGAGTTTGAAGGGCTTGTTGGAGGGGAGAAGTCTGTGAAATCTAGTCAAGCCTAGTCAGTGGAACTGTGGTGAGCACTTGTCAGAGTCTCTGTCATTTAGAACAAAACCTGCCTCCTTTGGAGGTAGAACAAGAGAGGTTGTGAAGTTAGTTAACTTAGATTTGGCCTGATTGCTCTCATGGGTGTAACAAGAATAGTATTTTGCCACCCATCTATCTAATGGGCGTTTAATGACTTTGGTCAGGATTTTTAAAGCCTCTTGAGGCGAGGGATGTAAGGGAAGAACTCAGCATCAGGCTTCAGTCCCAGACGCTGTAGGGTTAGGTAAGTCCTGTATTTCAGATGCTCCCCAAGCACTCTGGGATTGGGGGCCTGTCAGGAAGTGACCATCCTTAATGTACTCATGAAGCTGGGGACTCTGTGAGCTAGATAGTAGGGCAAGTTTCCAGGAGAGCTCTGTACATGGCCTTTAAATTCAACTGGACTGGCTGGCACTCCTTAAAAATGTCTGGTTCCATGACATTAAAGCAGCACTTTCAAAATGACGCCTGTGATTCTTCCAGTTTGGAGGCAGACTGGACCTAGGCAAACAGCTATATTCAGGAGGAGTTTTGAAACTGAGGAGCTAGGCAAGGAGAAAAGGTAATTTAGATTACAAAGGATCAGACTGTTAACTGTAATGGAGAATTTAAGGGAGGAGAGAGAGAGGGTTACTTCACCCAGGAAGTAGGACATTAAAGCATCAGTAATATTGTAAACAAAACCCACAATCACCCTTTAACAGTTCATTCAGCTCTGTGTAATTAATTCTTGTTCTGCTGGGTCTCTGTGTGTGTGTTCCATGAACCCATATGTTTATCTACCAGCTGTTTGGAAATCCTGACTCAGTCTTGTGGTGTGATCTCAAAAGTGATGCCCTTAGATACCTGCACACAAAGGTCACCTGGCACACAATGACTTTTTTCAGTGTCAACTATTTTCAATTGAAGGTGAATATTTGCTAACTTGCAGGTGTGTCTCGGGAAGCTTCAGGGTAGATGACAGAATAAATCACATGGTATGACTAACCCATTACCGATAATTTTAAAGGTGAAAAAAAATCTGAATGGTTGCTACAAAAACGATGCAGTTGGCAAGGATGTGTGGTGGGCTTTGAGGCATGTCCACCAAAGTAGGTCAATCGAGAAAGTTTTAAGATGTCTGTAAGCAGACTGATTAACTTTAAAAGAGGCGTGGTTAGTACATCTGATAAGTGAATTTAGATGAATATAATCTTTTCAGAGAAAAGAAATCTAAAGATACATAACAAGTATCAGACATAGTGTTCTCAAAATAGCAAGCAAACATAAAGTACATCAAGAATATATAAACATTATCAAATAAAAAGACTTGGTAGGTCTGGAATAGATATTTCATGTCCATATAGTAAAATTGACATGTGTTCTCAACTAAGAACCCTGGTCTACCTAGAAGTTACTGCATTCAAATTAAAGTAATTAACTGTGACCAAGTTAACACTGAGCGAGAAAGGTATACTTGGGATGGACTACATTGCACTATATGTAGTCTTGACACCAAGTAAAACCAACTAGAACTCTGATAACAAACACATTGTTAATTTCTAGCAATTCATACTTGTGTGCATCTTTTGAAGTAATTCAGATTAATCTCTTACTTACACTCCTATAACCTAGGATGGATAAGCTTTCTTTTGACAGCACTTACCAATAGAATTCTGGTGTTTGATCAGATAAGCATTATTATTGTTAACTTTGGACTTTTACATGTTTTTTTAAAAAGCTCTTTGTGATATGTCAGGGTCCTCTGAGAATCTTAAAGGCAGTGTACTGGCTGGTTTTGTGTGTCAACTTGACACAAGCTGGAGTTATCACAGAGAAAGGAGCTTCAGTTGAGAAAATGCCTCCTTGAGATCCAGTGGTAAGGCATTTTCTCAGTGATCAAGGGCGGAGGGCCCCTTGTGAGTGGTACCATCTGTGGGCTGGTAGTCTTGGGTTCTATAAGAAAGCAGGCTGAGCAAGCCAGGAGAAGCAAGCCAGTAAGAAACATCCCTCCATGGCCTCTGCATCAGCTCCTGCTTCCTGACTTGCTTGAGTTCCAGTCCTGACTTCCTTTCGTGATGAACAGCAGCATGGAAGTGTGAGCTGAATAAACCCTTTCCTCCCCAACTTGCATCTTGGTCATGATGTTTGTGCAGGAATAGAAACCCTGACTAAGACAGGCAGTATGTTAGACACACTTTATTTAGGATTTGGTTTTGAAATGGCACAGTGATAACTTGCTTTTAATCACACTGAACATGAATTTAAATAGGTAGGATCATAGATCACACAGTGGGTAATACAATGGTTAGAAAAAAATCCTAGTTCTTAAATGAGGTTTTTGTTTGCTTGTTTTTGTTTTAAACAGTCCAGCACATAAGAAGTCAGCATTAAGTATGGAGAATACTGATGAGATAGAGAACATATGCTGTCCACAGGGATATTACAGTTGTTAAGAAGGCAAAGGCAAGCCTTTTAAATCCTCTTTAATCTCATACCTATGAATTAAGAATATTTGGCAATTTTAACAGAGAATATATAAATCTAATTTTTCAAAAGGATTCCAAAGAAACTCTTATATAAATAAACTCATTGGATTCCAGCCAATTTTGACTTGAACAAAATTCCTTTGTCATGATTAAATTAAAAACTTTTATAGCCATTTAGATTTTGTCCTGCATTTTCCTCTTACTCATTTTGGAACATTTGCCTTTAGCACAAAACTGTTGTCTTTTCCCTTCCCCAAAACTTAGCCTGCATATCTTCCATACAAAGTTGTTCTGTGTGTCACTATTTTGAATAGTTTCATTTGCATATAAAATTATAACTCATGTAATTGCAGCAACTGATGCTTTAAGACAAAGTTACTTGGAGCTTAATTATGAAACTTATACCTCAGCAATTCATAGTAGACTAATAGGACTTAAGAATACACTTCTTTCACCTTTTTATAGCCAGATGTTTCTTTTTTTTCTTTTTGGTTTTTCGGTTTTTCGAGACAGGGTTTCTCTGTGTAGCCTTGGCTGTCCTGGAACTCACTCTATAGATGAGGGTGGCCTCGAACTCAGAAATCTGCCTGCCTCTGCCTCCCAAGTGCTGGGATTAAAGGCGTGCGCCACCACTGCCCAGCTGGGTTGTTGTTTTGTACCCTCTCATTTGAGGACTAGAGGTCTTGGAATACTATGTGTATATGAGAAATGAAAAAGAGTTGAAATAAACAAGAATAATTAAGTAGTGTGGTATAGAGAGACCATTCTACCAGTAGGGCTATAGTAAATACTGTAGAGAAGTAAAGAATAAGGACTAGGGAAGGTTTCTAGTTGTATTTTTTTTCTGAAGCCTTGGAGAAAGGTTCAGTTGGATAGTGTATGAGGTTAGACAAAAGACAGTAATAAAGATGAATGGTGATGTGTCGTTAGGAGAAAGAAGTATTTTCTTGATGGTAAACAAGGTTAGAGTTGGGTAGAGTGTTTGATACTGAGCCTGCCATGAGCCTCTGAAGATAGGGAGCAACTGATGGAGCTCAGTGGCAGAGAGAGTGAACCTAAAGTGTTGCTTGACCCCACAAAGAAGGAAGGGCATTTCCCCCATGCCCTGCTGAGGACAGGGGAGAGGCGTGAGGGAGAGGGGTGTGTAGCCCTGGATGCCCTAGAGCATGCTTATATAGACCAGGCTGTCCTTAAACTTTGAGAGGTCTACTGGTTTGTGCTTGCAGTGCTGGGATTGATGGTGTGTACCCCCACACCTGGGCCCAGAGAACTTTCTGAAAAGTATAAGATGTTGATGGTGTGATCCATGCTTATGTCCTAGAATCCAGGGAGAAGGTTGTCTGTTTGAGACCGTCCTGGGCTACAGAGTAAGTAAGACCTTGTCTTCACCAAGGGAAAAAGAAAAAGAGAATGAAGGATAAAGTGGGCCCTGAGAACTTGTTAGGAGGTTCTAGCAGAGGAGTTGAGCTATTCAAATACTGACCAAAGGCCTGCCCTCCTTAAGGCACAGTTTGGGGGGGGGGGGGGGATGCACAAGGAGCAGGAGGGAGGAGGCACACGCCCACCTAGCCAGCCATGACAGTAGACTCCTGAGCTCCTGCAGTGGGTGCTGAAGAGATGTGACTTCTGTTGGAGTTCTGGTCGTTGTGAAGTCAGGTAAACACTGTAGAGTAAGCACGTGGTATGTATTGTGTGTGCAGGGAACAGGTGTGCAGAGTTTGTCATCTCTAGTAGATAAAAACGGTATTATAATTTTCTCCAAGTTACACACTACTCAACAGATTCTGGGGGCGATGTTGTAGACCATGTCACGCATAAGAAGAGTACCCGCACAGGCAGACCCTTTGAACACTCAGTCCTAACTAAAGATACCAATCTGCTCCTGGCCTCCTCCAACACTGGTAGTACTCAGAAGGCCCATGAAACTTTAAATTACCAGGAAAGTCTTTTAGATCTCTGTAGATAAATTCTTCAGTGGAAATATTAATAATGTTTGATTTGAAAATTATGAAAGCCATTTGTCTGCCACTTAATGCCATAAACACGTTTAGATATATAAAGTCTTTCATGGATGATAATGCCATAAATAAAGAAAGTATCCATTAGCTATTACATTTTTGCTACTCTTGGATTGTAAAACTTAGGTGTCCTGGGACTACTTTTTAGTTTTCTGCAGCCTTTGGCATTGAACTCTTCACTAATAGGATTTTTTTGTTTTGTTTTGTTTTGTTTTTTCAGATGTTCCTGTTTGGCTTATACTATAAAAAGCTGAACATAAGACATTATTGGGACTGGTTCATTAGTGTGACGTATGGATGTCTGCAGTGAGTTCAGGGAAATTGATGCTCTTGTCAGTGTCTGTAGTAGTTACACACAGTAAGCAGAAAGGACTCAACCAGTTTTCTTTCTCTAGTGAAGTGAATGCCCACATGTTTTTGACCTGAGAAATTTGGGTTTCAGTGTGGTTAGAACAGAAATTCATGTTATCTAACAGATGGATAGAACACACGTTCATAATCCAATTTGGCCCATATAGTCCTATAAATGGGCCTAACCATTACTTTTTTCGTGTGTGTGTTTTGTGAGCCACTTAGTTTTTTCAAATTAGAATGTTTTTAATTAAGGGAGTGGTACTTTTATGGTTGAGAGCACTTGATATTCTTGCAGGGAACCCTGATTCTGATCTCTAATAGTCACAGGGTGGCTCATAGTCATCTAACTTCAGTCTAGCGGATCTGACATCCTCTTCTGGCCTCTGTGGGCACCAGGCATGCATGTGGTGCCCACACACGCAGGCAGCGCGCGCGCACACACACAGGCACACACACGCACACACACACGCACACGCACACACAGGCACACACACGCACACACACGCACACACACACAGGCACACACGCACACACACACAGGCACACACACAGGCACACGCACACATACACGCACACACGCACACACACACGCACACACACACAGGCACACACACACACGCACACACACACACACGCACGCGCACACACACACACGCACACACACACAGGCACACACACGCACACACACACGCACACACACACAGGCACACACACACACACGCACACACACACGCACACACACACAGGCACACACACGCACACACACGCACACACACACGCGCACACACACACACACACACACACACACTAGCTGTATTTTAAGTGTTCTTGGTCACATGGTTGATGGGTACTCAGTGTGCAGTGATGACTTACTTCCCATTGTCATGGGAAGTACCATAGAACAGTGGCAATCAGTTTTTAATTGGTGCTTGATACTGGGAAAGTAAATGTCAGAAATTTAGTAAAGATATTTAAATAAAAAAAAAAACCAGAATTTATACTGTTGTAGTCCTAGTAACTCATCTTTATCAAAGGTAAATGTTATTTTTTCAGGTAAGGTTTATATTTAGATTTGGGATTAGGTTTAGTTAGAGATCACTAATATTGGACAGCAGGAAGTTATACTATCAGGTTCTGCTAGACTACTTATTTAAGTTTGACTAAGAAATTGATATTATTTGTCAATAAATGTTACTTATGCAAAGGGTAAGTAAAATTAGGAGGTTTCAATATGTGTGTATAGCTGAAGTGAGTGAGTTCAGGGAATTGATGCTGTTGTCAGTGTCTGTAGTAGTTACGCATAGTAAAGCAGAAAGAACTCAGCCTCTGTCCTTATAATTGGGACCAGTTCTTATGTTGCTGTGGGAGATGCAGCTCGTGCTGAGTTCTTGAGGGTTCTGGGCTCAGTCCCTGGCTCTGCAGAAGAGCAGTGGGGAGCTTGACTCTTGGTCCTGCTTACCTCAAGAAAGTCAGATTTTGTTTGATTAGATTAGTTGACGTTTTCTATAATATTTCATAGATGAGCATCATTAAATATGTTTTCTTTTTGGTCTGGCATTTTTTCCATGTGTTATTTAGAGATTATTTCATTTTTCATGTATAAATGGTTCATTACATTTAAAAATTGGTGGTTGATTTTGGTTTTTGGAGGCAGTCTCCTTTAGCCCATACTGATCATAAAATCCCTGTGTAGCCAAGGAAAACTTGGAAGTCTGATTTTCCTGTTTCTTTATTCCAAGTGCTGGGATTGCAAATATGTACTACTATACCTGGCAGTTTATTGCTTCTTATTCTATTAATATATCTTTACTAATTTATTAGTTGTTGGTCACATTTGGGTTGATTTATTCTAATTTATGTTATTGCAAATAAATTTCTTTGAACATTTGCTCATGGGTGTTTGTATTGTTTTTATTTATTTCTCTTGAATACTTATTCTCATGTATTTAGTTCTCTTGAGTAAATACCTAAGTGTGCAGTGGCTGGATCGTATGGTAGGCTGTGCATATAAACCTTCACAAGTGGACAGTTGAGGCCGAGGATGTAGTTCATTGCTCGGATTGCTTGCCTGGTATACTGGAGGATCCGGGATTTCATCACCGGCACTGCCGACAGACAGCTGGCTTAACAAACCCCTGCCAACTGGTTTTCACCAGCAGAGTATGAGTGTCCCAGTTACTCAGGTTTTTGTATGTATAAAGCTTTTAAATTTTATCTGACAGACTCTTGATAAGAAAAGACACCCGAGTAAAATTCAATTCTTTTTTAAAGTGCTAGAAAGACATTTTTAGTGTGAAAAGATTTTAGCCAATTCACTATTTCTCATTAAAAAAAAAAATACAGGGTTCTACTTACGTGTGTGGTTGTGTGTTTGTGTAGCACATGTGTACAATGCCCACAGAGACCAGAAGGCATGGGATCCCTGGAGCAGGTAGTTGTGAGCTAGGAACCAAACCCAGCTCCTATCTATGCAAGGGCTGCAAGTGATCTCAACCTGCTGAGCCACCTCTCCAGCCTCTTATTTCCCATTTTCTTATTTTTGATAGTATTTAGTCATGAATGGTGATTTGAATTTATAAGATCTGATACATTTTCCTCTTTCTTACGTATTTTTCTTTTTGTTTCAGCGGCCCCTTTGTTGCTTTATGCAAACAGACGGGACTTGAGATTGGTTGATGCTACACATGGCAGAGAGAACGCAACGGTTGTGGTCGGAGGGCTGGAGGACGCGGCTGCGGTAGACTTCGTGTTTGGTCATGGCTTGATATACTGGAGTGACGTCAGCGAAGAAGCCATTAAACGAACAGAGTTTAACAAAACTGAGAGTGTACAGAATGTTGTTGTTTCTGGATTATTGTCCCCTGATGGGCTGGCATGTGATTGGCTTGGAGAAAAATTGTACTGGACAGATTCTGAAACTAATCGTATTGAAGTTTCTAATTTAGATGGATCTTTACGAAAAGTTTTATTTTGGCAAGAGTTGGATCAACCCAGAGCTATTGCCTTAGATCCATCAAGTGGGTAAGTGTTTGTGTGATGTACAAAAGGCATTTCAGTTTCTTTTCCTAGTCTTCCTTCCTTGGTAAATACCCTTCCACTGCTAGGGGAAAAAATAAAGACACAGAACTTCTGGGGTTTCATTGTCAAGTAGACTTGACTGTGGAAAGTTGAGTTTATCCACCATGTATTCTCTGTTGGAGGGGGTACAAATTAATCGAACCAGTTTGGAGATTTGTCAAAAAAATTAAAAATAGAACAACCATGTAACCCAGCTATTTCATTCCTGGGTGTATATACGGAGAACTGCTTACCATACCATAAGAGACACTTGTATGTGTGTGTGTGTTTGTAACTGCTTTATTCTCTATAGCAAAGCATTGGAGTCAACCTAGTTGTCAGCAGATGAATGGAGTGTGTATGTATGTACACATACACACGTACGTACACGCACACACACACATAAACAGTTCAGCTCTAAAGAAAGGTAAAATGAAAATATTTCTGGGAAAGTGTATGGTGTAGGCACAGTGTAACAGTAGAACAGAGAAGAGAGGGTAAGTGCTCGAGGGTTAGGACGGACTGAATGTGGGTAATGGACAGAGATACGAAAAAGACTATAAAGCTAATTGTTTTCCTAGTTTGGATGCTATTGTGGAATTTTTTGTTTTTGATCGTGGATAAGTACATAAATATACATCTAGTGGGTGAAAGTGCAAAATCAAATGTAAAGCTCTGTGGCTTCAGAATTGATACTTAACCTGTATAGAAGTTCATTGAGATGTGTAGACTTTGGGTCTGGTTAGTTTTGGTGTGTAATTTTTATTTGCAAGTTTTAAAAAATAATAAAGCTTATAAAATTAAAAAAACAGTGTAAATAGTTTTGTTTCCTACAGCAGTCATAGAACAGCCATGCTTATAGTTCTTGGTTTTCCTCTTCATTGTTTAAACAGAGAAGGAAGACTTAGTATCTCATCACTGAAGTTGATGTTTTAAAAATATTCTTGATTTTAAACTATCACATAACCAGTCATTTTGCAATAGTATCTTTTTTATGTTAAGCTCTGACATACCACTTAACGTATCTGTGCTGAATGGAAAGAATAAATATTAAATAACTTATTTCTACTTAGCTAAACATGCATTTCGTGATCTTGCATTGACGGGGTCTGTGCCCGCTCCCTCTCAAGCCCAAGGCCTTGCCTTGCTCAGGTGAGGCAAGTGCTGCACTGTTGTTACGTCCCTAGAGCTGTAAGGGTTGACAGCTCAGAACTGGAAATCCTGCACCACTGAATGTGATCTCCGTGCCTACATCGCTCCTCATTGCCCTTCCCAGTCTTGCTGTTGTACATTTTCATTCAGTGTACTGTTAGGCTAAATGGAGGTAATTCTGCTCATGAGCTTGAAGTGACTTAACTAATACTCTGTTAAAATCCGAAGGTATCTTCTGAATACTTTTATATTTTAATACGTTTCTTTGATTTTTTTTTAAAATCAGAATGTTTTAAACATTAGAATGTTTTAAACCTCTTTGTAAAAGGGAGTAAATTAATTTTATGTACTAAAATAGAACTTGGAGAAAAATCAGATAAAGGTTTGTATGGGTTTGCTTGTTTTGCTATCAAGTCTGATTTGCTGGCATATATTAGAGATGATGCCATGTTGTAAAAAAATGAAAAATTTGTTATGAGTCTGGGGTTGCTTAGAGCTTCACCATGACCGTGAGTAAGTTTTAATAAGGAAAGGCTTTTTATTTAGGTATGGTACCCAACTCAGTTTACAACTGAGAGTGATCCCAAAATGCAGCTTCTAACCATATCAGTCCAGGGCTTACCAGGGCAAAAACCATAGTTACAGTTTTGGGTCTTTTTGAAAAGAATAAGCAAGTTTGATTACAATAGTTGAAACAGCAGTTAGTCTTATGACCTATTATCTAGCAAGAACAGCAGAATTTATAAGATCAGTGGATTTAAGAATAGTCTTCAACTGGGAATAAAGGAAGTGGGTGGTTGCCAGAGTTACAGCCTTTACAAGTGAGAGGCTTACATATTAGAGGCTGCTTTTGTTGTTGTTTTGTTTAGATTTTAGTCTCAAGCATAGTAAGTCTAAACTTTAAATGTAATGTTAACCATTACAAAGGAACATCTATTGAAGTGAGATGGTCCTTTAAAAAATACACATTTTTAGGGTGTGCAAAAGTGAATGGACAGCTTTCCGGTCAGTTTACCCAACCACATGGATCAAACTGCTGGGCAGACTTGGTGCAAGTGCCTTTAAGTGATGTCATTACTCTCTAAGCCATCTCCCTGGCTCCCTACAGTTTATTTCTTTATTTATTTTTATGTACATTAGCATTTTGCCTACCTTTTATGTCTGTGTGAGGGTGTTGGATCCCCTGGAACAGGAGTTACACATAGCTGTGAGCTGCCATGTGGGTGCTGGGAATTGAATCCTGGTCCTCTGGAAGAGCAGCCAGTGCTCTTAACCACGGAGCCATCTCTTCAGCCCCTCCCTGGCTATTAACAATGCATCAGAAAATGGAGACTGACTGTACTGTAAGCTCTTCTGATAAGAATTTGGGTCTTGAGAACTCTGAAACAGTCTTGAGAAGTGGAGCTGGTATTTTGCTAATAGAGTTTGTAGGTCTGAGGGGTGCTGCTATGTTTGAGGTTACTGCTGTTGTAGATCACGTTAGATTTGGTGCTTTTCCCTGGTCATTAGGGAAGAAGACTGGTGAAAGACCATTCTTCCCCTTACCCCTCTCCCAAGCTCTTCCCCTCTCCCTTCTGGCCAGGGTTTCTCAGAGTTTCACTGTGTAGCTCAGGCTGGCCTGGCATCTGTAATCCTCTTGCTTCATCTTTCTGAGTACTGGAGTTAGAAGTTTATGTTCCACCATCTTCACCCCGTCTTTCTTCTTGACAAGCTTATTTTACCACTGTAAGGGTGATAACTGACATTAGCTGCTTAGCAGTTAATATGTTTCAGACCTCTCCATTTCTTTAACTTCATTTGAGAAGAAAGGGAGTATAGTTTTAAGGATATACTGTTTATTTAAGGATAGAAAACTTGGGAGAAACAACTTTTCACAGATGTTTATTGTGTTGCATGTATTTCGAGATGGCAGTATTAAAGGAATTGGAAGGCCACATGGTTTTACAGCTTGAACAGCACCGTTCTGGAATTGTAGCACCTTGCACATTTCTACATGGAGTTATACTTGTGTGGTGGTACACCACACACACACACTAAATACGATTAACATTTAATTGGGACCAAGTAAAATTGTCTAAATGGTAAACATCTGATAATTGGTATGATTGGGAATTTTTTTTGTTTTGTTTTTTGAGACAGGGTTTCTCTGTGTAGCCCTGGCTGTCCCGGAACTCACTCTGTAGACCAGGCTGGCCTCGAACTCAGAAATCCACCTGCCTCTGCCTCCCAAGTGCTGGGATTAAAGGCGTGTGCCACCACTGCCCGGCGATAGGGAAATTATTTAAAATTATATTTTAAACTCATAGATTAAAAATATATATTCTATCGCTCTTTCAGTATTACTAATCTTAGATTTGTGTCACGGATTGTGGTTTTAGTGCAAAAGCAATTACAGGTAGAATTTATCACTTGTCAAACAGAAGAGATGATTTCTAGATTTATTTTGTAGGGGAGACATGAAGTTTACTTTTTCAGAATCCCAGGATCCTTGGCTTTGGGATTCAGAAGAGTCAACTGAGCACTCTACATGAGCGTGCAGAAGGAGGGCAGTTGAATGGCTGTCTTGTTGAGCACTGGAGCCAGTGCAGACATCTGTGTACTTTTGGATGTATGGAGCTCTTTGTATTATCAGTTCATTTAGCCTAGACTGGAGGAAGAGTTTTCTAAATCGGGCCTCTATTAGTCCCCCCCCCCCCCCTTACTTTCAGTACTTCTGTCTGGTAGTGTAGAATTCAGGCCAACGAATAAGAAAATATGTGTCTTATGGAAATTGTTCCAGGAAGCACTGTTGTACTTTATGTTGGGTAGAGGACATTCTTGTATAATTAAAAAACAAAGCACTTCATTCTGATTCCCACGTTGCTATACCTTGATGACGCTGACAGCCTTGTTCAGGTGCAAGTCCGATAGTAATTCTGAGACTGTTTGCTTGATTCCAAATCACTAAATATTTCTTCCAAGTTAGTGATTCAGCTTGAGTTCATCCTGTGTGTGGCCAGTGAACTTGTGATCCTCCTGTCTTAGCCAGCTGAATGGCATGTGCTTTAAAGATACATTTTCTATATTCATTGTTAAGTGTAATAGTAACACTAAAAGTTTACTTAAAATGCTTGTGTGAGTACTCAGGCAAAAATACAAGGAGTTATCATAATGTAGATAACTGATAGGGAAATTATCATAGAGTGTGTTTAAAAATATGTATTGCACTGGTATATCAAGATGACTGAACTAGTGCCTGCCACGTCAGGTGTAGCTGAGCTTTATTAACAGTGTTCATGTAATGTGTTCTCTTTAATACATTCTGTTACCTTTTCTTGTTAAGAATGTAAAGCATTCTCAGGGAAGCGTGAGTTTTAGCATTGTCTCTTTGGATTAATGACTATAGCTTGGGACTGTTGCGGTGGCTCAGTGGTTGAAGACACCTGCTGCTGAGCTGGCAGCAGAGACTGCTCTGTAGAACCCACATGGTAGCAGGAGAGAGCTGGCCTAGGTAAGCTATCCTCCTCCATACTTGCATGCAATAAAGCGCACGTGTGCCCTTACCGCTGAACACACACACACACACACGTTTTTAGAAATTAAAAAAGACAGCATAGCTTTTATTTATGAATGTGTTTAAAATTAAGACTTTTAAAAAAGTCTTTGAAAAAATGTTATCCAGGACATATTTTATAAGAATGTGCTAACCAAAGCTTATTCTATTTCTTTCTCAGCTTAGTTATTCACTAGCTTAGGACCTGTTTCCTCATCTGTAAAATAACAAGTTCTTTACTTTAGTCCCTCCTGCACCCCCCCCCCCCCCCCGTGTGTGTAGGAAAGTAGAAGATCTAAGAGAGGAGAAAAAGAGTGGAAGGAAGTGTAATAGAATACTCGTGTCATAAAAGCAGACTGGAGAACTGTTTAGTGGGGGAAAGACAGCAGCAGGAATAGGACAGAAAAGTGAGAAAGACAACAGAGGAGGGGCCCAGGCTAGAACAAAGAACAGTCATGGGTGTCAGAAAACGCCTAATAAAGTAGATTGAACCCAGGATCTTGTCCACAAGCTCCTCAGTTGTGACATCAAGTTTCAAAAGAGACATTTGAAGAGAGCTGGATGTAATGGCTTATGCCTATAATCCTAACACTTGGGAGTCTGAGGCAGGTGTATGACCATGGTTTTGAGGCTAGACCAGGTTACATGAATGAGCTCCCGGCCAGCTTGGAACAGACTGGACTCTGTCTTACTACAAATGTAGACATTTTATGAAAGCATTCTGAATATCAGAACTTTTTATTTCACATGTATAAATTTAAGTCAGCAACTTAGGTATGATATACTTAGAACTGTGGGGTTCTGCCCCACTTTTAGATCTAAGTGATTATTACTTATGTGTGTATTTTAGAATGTATTCATTCTTGGACAGTTTGATACCTGTACGGTACTGTACTGTTGTTGTAGATCTTCCCCACCCTTGCTCTCTGAATCGCCCTCCCCCCTCAGGTTCTCCCCACACAACCTGTCCCCTTTTATGTCTTTCTTCTCCTAAGCTCAGGTCTCATGCGTAGTGGGTCAGGCTGGTCTTGAGAGCCTCAGAGTAGCTGAGAAGGCTTTGCTCCCATGCTAAGTTTAGATTGCTCCTACAGGACAGATCCTTCAGAACTCGATTCTTCTGTTCTTATTGTGTGGCTTAGACTGGGCCGTCCTTATTCAGAGCTAGTTTGCTTTTAAAACCTACTTAAGCCCACTTACATTTGAAAATACTTTAAAATATAAAAGTTTTGTTTTTGTTTTTTTAATTGCAGAATGAAAATTTAGACAAAAGATTTGTATTTATGGTTTCTGATTTCTACTTTTTAATTACATTTGTATTTATTTGGAAGTGGGCTAACATTTTTATTAGCATATATGAATTGTAAAAATAATGGGCTTATTATATTTTTATACATGTAACATTTTAAAGTTCTTGTTGCCTGTAAAACAACCCCTTGCTCCCCTTCACTACCTTTTAAAATAAATAGATACAGATAAATAAAAATTGTTATTACCTAAAAATTGAGAGTAGTGTGTTAGAAAAATTAGTCTTGACAGGAAATACTATAAGCTGTGCTTGATCAGCTTCTGGGCTGTGAGTCTAGGTCCCTGGGAGGCAGCGGGGTGAGTATGTATGGTGCGCTCTAATATCAGAATAGAACTTTTCCTGAAAATATCCTATCCCTCAGCCACGGTTTCTTTATAAAGTGATCTTCATGATTTTGCTTCAAGTTAGTGAATTTTAACTGTCTTTCTTTGTTTCTTTGTCTCAGCTGTGTTGATCTGGCTGTCCTGGAACTCACTGTGATGGCCCAGGCTGACCTCCAGCTCAGAGTTCTATTTGCTTTTGCCTACTGAATGAATTGTCTAATTTTTTTGTTCCATATTTTAAGTCTACTTCCATTAAGGGGATATTAAAAGGGAACATTTGTACTAAATGACTTTATATAGCATAATATTTTCAGAGCTTTGTTTTCTTTAGTGAAAGCTTTCTTTGTAAGACTCCTGTTTTTGTTTGCTTTTTTGCTGCCAATTTATCAAATTGAAAATGGGGCCTTGCCTCTGGAGTGCTAGGTAAACACTCTACCTGCAGCTATGTTCCTAACTGGTTAGCTTACGGTTTATAGTCACATTCTTAGTAGGAAGAAGGACATTTTGTGTTGGTAAAGAATAAGACATTCAGTTTGGTGTGTTTGTTTGAGACAGGTATTTGTGGTCTTCCCAGATAGTCTTAAACTTCATAATCCTGCTTGGGAATACAAGGTCTCTTACTGTAGCACATGTTGGCCTCTAACTATGGTCATTCTCCTGTCTCAACCTCTTAGGTCCAAGCATGATTATGCCTGGCTCTGTATTTAATTTTGCAATTGGGAGTTCCTATACTACATATGATAAATTCAAACCCTCAACCTTTGTGAGGGGACTTTGTGGCCACACAGTGTTTGGTGAGTTTTCATTTGCCTCCTTTTCAGTGGGTGAAGCCAAGAGAGAAGTGCTGCTTTGCTTTCTCTGCTGGTGGGCAGGTTTTCTTCAGTTGTTTACAGTCAGTAACAGCTTGTAAAGGAATCTTAACACCAGGCTCGATTGTGTTCCAGGGTTTGTTTTCTTCCTTGATTTACCACCACCATAGCAGCCTTTTAGTTTCTGGGATCAGAAAACCCTCTAGGGTTGTTGTCCACACAGTCAAGCAAGTTTTGCCTTTTTTCTGTCATGTTTGGTCACCGAAGATCACCCCTTTCCTTGATACCCTAGCTCTGGGCTGAAAGAGGTGATTATTTATTTTATTTTGTTCATCTGTACAAATCAATTCTGATATGTTACCTTTTTCTGTAATTATATCTTGTAAAGGGTGAACATTTATTCAGTTTAGCTTTATTGCAACCAAAAACTTCTGAATTTCTTTATTTTGGAAAGCTAGATTCAGATTGAATGCTTATACCAAAATAAGGATTTATGAAGATTTTGAAAATTTTTATTATTTTATCCTTACCCAATCATAGAAAGTATATTATTGTAATGCAATAAATTTGTATAAAGTAGCTTCTATCTAATTTGTCAGTTTGAGATACTTTTATATTTCTGGTCTAACAGTTTTTGATGTCTTCGAAACTCAGTATGTGTTTCCTCATTCCCTTTCAGCTGAGACGAAGCCTCTCTTCTGTCCTTTATTCCATTTAGCATTATTTTTCAGAAAGCATTACAAATAAATATACTAGACACAGCAACGAAATCATATTCATATGGACACTAATCAACAGCTTACAGCAACCTGGTTTTAGTTTTCATGATTTTGATGGATCGCAGATGTGCGTACTGTTACAGAGCAGGGCTGTAACCACATATCCTTAATTCTTTAGTATCGATTAAATATGTTTACACTCTTAATTCAAAGCCAAAGGAGAAGCATTGAGGCCAAAATAAATTAGGAGGCAAGTAGGCTCCACAATCCAAGAGTGAGTGAGTACTGATGAGAAGAGGGTTCTCCGGAATGAGCTGCGGCCTGGCTTTTGAGAAATGGAGATAATTTATCAAAACCTACTGAGTGCTTCCCTGATCTTACTTTTGAAGGCGCTGGTAAAAATCCTTGCAGACTATATTCTTATACTAGTTGAATTTAGCAATTTTATTAGTACTTCTAGGTATCCATAGCTCACTAAGAAAGAGAGAGGTTAAGTGTGATAGAAAACCAACCAAACCTACTCCTTCATCTGTGCCCACCAATGTCTTTCACTTCTGAGCTCAAAGTAAGGTAAGAGTGGAGGCAAGGAGCTCGTCTGGGCAGTATCAAGTGTGGGCACCTGCGTGAAGGTGGCGTTCGGTCTTGACTGTGTTCTTCGACAGTTTGCTGAGGTGTAGTCTTGTGATGCTTTCCATGCTAGAAACTCACCTCAGGATGAAAAGGTCACATTTCCTTCCTCACACTGCCCATATTCTTTTTCTTTTATCTAAAAAGAAAAAAAAAAGACAAATATTTATTTTCTCTTTTAAAAATATTTATTTTTATTAGTATGAATGTTATGTCTGCATCTGTGTATGTGGACCATGTGTCTGGTGCCAGCAGAATTCAGAAGAGGGTTTCCGATTTCTTGGAACTGGAGTTTGTGAGCCACCATGTGGGAGCTGGGAATGGAACCCAGCTCTTCTGCAAGAGTAGTAATTGCTTTTAACCACTTAGTTTAATATAGGAAAAGCATACCCTTTCAACATTATTTCATTAATCTCAAAGCTTTTATTGGGATTAATACAGAATGAAGATTGAATAGAAATGCCTGTTATTGTCAATAATGAGTATTTCATGTAGGATAGTGGTTCTCCAGGGGGATCTTAAATGACCCTTTGAGAGGGGCTGCATATCAGCTTTTCTATATATCAGATATTTACATTACAGTTCATAACAGTAGCAAAATTACAGTTATGAAGTAGCAACAAAGATAATTTTATGGTTGGGATCACCACAGCGTTAGGAAGGTTGAGAACCACTGATTTAAGAAATAAATTGGTAGAATTTGTCAGCCCTCAGGGACAAGGTTGGGGACTAGGGCAGGCAGAAGACCCTAGACTCAGGTATGCTGCATATTGCTGAATACTTCTAGTGTGAGAGAAGTTTGTGCTGATGGAAACCCCTTGATCACAGACTGGCTTTAATATTTTGTGGTATTTATAATTTTGTTAACTATAACTGTGAAGTTCCTTGCTTCTCCATTCTTAAAGGAAAGCATTTTGTTAACTATTACTGTGAAGTTCCTTCCTTCTCCATTATTCTTAAAGGAAAGCATTCTGGAATGTCTGCGGAGGGAGCACATGCACCTGCTTTTTAATTAAATATTGGGTTCGTGGCAGGACTTGGGGTCTGTCACTGACTCACAAGCTTTTCTTGGAGGTGCTAACAGGAAACCTTGCGATGTGAAAATTCAAGGCACCGTCTAGGCAAGGTGAAGGCTTGAGTGAAATAAGTCCTTCTGAGAAATCCTAAGAGTGTCTTTGTCATTGTTTCTCCTCGACATTGGCATGTGAATTACCAGATTATCTGGAAGGATAATTTTAAATACTTTATTTTGATGTTGGACTGTCATGCAATTTTGTATTTATTCATAGAGTCACATATGGAGATTTAACTGTTCTTCGGAATCGATCAAGCAATTTGCCAGTTGCTTTATAGGCATCTGGGAATATTCCTTAGTGTTTTTTAGAGTTTTATAAAAATTTATTCATATTATGTACTGACTGCAGTTTCGGATAGAGCATCAGGAAAGATAACACTTTGGTTTTGTTCTCTTGTTAATGATTCTTCGATCGGATGGAGTTTGAGCTTTTCCTGAGCCTGTTGGCTCAAGGACCACACTTTGGGTAGCAGGGTTTAGAGAGGGATAGCAGATGTTTCCTATAAAGGCACAAATAGTAAATACTTTAGTTTTTGGCAGGCCACATACGATCCTTGTTACATGTTTTTCTTTTTTGTTTTTTGAGTTCGTTTTTCAATTCTTAAAAAAAAAAATGTAGAGATCATTCTTAATTATGGAGCCGTATAAAAACATGGTGTGGTCAGCAGATTGCTGGTCACTGCTTGTCTCTGAGAAGGTGTATGCATTTAGTTGTTCCTAGAAACAGGGACTATGAAAGTAATGCTTATGACTTTTTAGCATGCTAGAGGAGCATGTGACTGATTTGACCTAATTTATTAATAAGGTAAAAATCATTGCTGGTGGTTTGAAACTTGTTTTTTTTTTTTTTTTTTTTTTTCTTTTTTAAACAGATCTTTAAAATTTTAACGGAGACATAATTTATACATGGTAAAATTCACCCTTTAGTTTCAGTATTATAAACAATTGCATACAATTATATTCAATCAAAGATAAAGCCACATGCTAAAGTTGTAAGAGCAGATTTTAATTAGTGATACATTGCAATAGGAAAAAGATTAGCACTACTGAACTATGATTTGTACAAGGATGTCGTCTTGCAAGGAAACAGACAGGAGAGGAAGAGGAAAAGCAAAGACGTACCGTTTGGGAAAATGTTTCCATTTATCAGTATAATTATGTATTAATAAAAATCTACAGCAATGGAGAGGTGGCTCAATTGTAAGAACTTGCTGCTTATGCAGACGGACAGAATTCCTTTCCCAGCACTGATGTTTGGTGAGTCACAATTGCCTGTAACTCTAGTTCTGATGGAGCTAATGTCCTCTTCTGGACTCCCTGAACCCTTGTGCACACATGCATATCCACATACAGGCACATAAATAAAAACAAATCTTAAAAAACATTGCAAGTGGTTACTAGACCTAATAAGTGAGTTGAGCAAGATCACAGGTTGTAAGATTGGATACAAAGCAGTTATAGGGCTGGTGAGGTTGGGTAAAGGCACCTGCTGCACACATCTGGTTCTCAGACTTTGACACCTGGAACTCATGCAAAGGTGGAAGGAGGGAACCAGCTTGACCAAGCTGTCCTGTGACCTACACTATGCACTTGTGCTGTGTGAAGTATGTGCGTCCATCCCTCATTTTATACAGTAGCAAGGAATAGTTGAAAGTTAAGATGTTAAAACGTATAATTTATAATAAGACATGGAATGTTTAAGTATGAATGTAACTACGAAACATGCAGATCTCTCTGCTGTAGACTGCAGAGGAGGAGCTTAAGACGTCAAAGAAGACCTAAATAAACCAATAAACTAAGAGGTACTCTGTGTTGGCGGATTGGAAGATGCAGTAATCAATATGGTAATTCTTCCATGCTGATCAACACTTTCAGTCTTAACCAGACACCCAGCATAATTTAGAAATTGGCAAGCTATTCTAGTACTGGTTAAGAAAATCAGAGATTAGTTGCCAATGTATACTACTTGATTATGACGCCATTAGAAGCAAAGAATAATTTCATTGTTGCACAAAAGAACACATGAACAAAGCAAAAGTATCTCAGCAAGGCAATTTTTGCAAAAAAAGGTGTTCTGAGATCCAAACCAAACTAGCAAGCACACGGGGACTTTAGAAAGTTCACTTGTTTTTTCTTCTAACTCAGGTGTGTGTTTTTTTTTCTCTCTCATTGGCTAGAGTCTAATCTTACAGTCTCACAATGATGGGGTATAATGGTAGGACATTAGAGTTTAGTTTAACTAGTATGCCTATTTAGCAGAACAGTAATAGGTTCTCTTTTAGAGTCTATGATCTATCTAGCCATAGGTTCTTGGTCTGATAATGGTGCTAGGTATGGATTTCATTTTGTGGAGTGAGCTATAAATCCTAGTAGAAAGTGGTTGGTTTCTCCCATGTTTGTGCCACAATTGCCAAATGTCTTGTTAGGCGTAACAGACTGTTATAGTTCCCAGGGTTCACCTGGGTGACACTGGTGATTGTTTCTCCTCTGGTAGCATGCAGAGTACCTTCACTACTGTGAAAGCCGCTCAGTAGGGTTGAAGTTTCCAGGTGAGTACCAGCTTAATTGGTTCATGTTCCATGACTCGAGTATGTAGTGTCTTCAGCAAGAGAGTCTTACCATCCAGTTCTGGAAGGTAACCAGGATCCGGCAATAGCCTGTAGTGTTTGGAGGTCTTCAGGGACCTCAGTGGTCAACAACTTCACGGGAAGTAACTGGTTCCTGGGACAAGGCTCTTTTCTTTGTTAGCCTTATGGTGTCTGGTGGTGGCATTGCTGCCCTGTTACAAGGTGACCCCATTTTGACCTTTTTAATGTAGGTGTAGGGATAAATTTTAGGAACTTCTACGGTAGTAGGTTTCCATATGACTTAAAAACAAAAGTCTTTAGTGCTATTTATCCTTCCCATTTCCCTCTTGTACCCAGCTCACCTCTTCCTCACCACAGTTTATCCATTCCTATTCCATAATTCCCCTTTAAAATTTTCATTTATTTATTTTTATGTGTTTCAGTGTTTTGCCTGGGTGTCAGATCCCTGTGACTGGGCTTACAGTAGTTATGAGCTGCTATGTGGGTGCTGGGAATTGAACCCTGGTCCTCTGTAAGAGTTGGTGGCTAGTGCTCTTAACCCCTGAGCCATCTCTTCAGTCCCCATAATTCCCCCTTTAACCAGAGTATTCTATTTCCCCTCTTTTGAGTGCCTTTCACTATGGGCCCTTAATAATTTCCTGACTGCTATGAATGTTCAAAATGAAATACATATCTAAATATTTAAATCTGTCTTTCCTTCTTTCTTCCTTTCTTTTTTTAAAGATTTATTTATTTTATGTATATTAGTACAATTATACCTGTCTTCATACACATCAGAAGAGGGCATCGGATCTCATTGCAGATGGTTCTGAGCCATCATGTGGTTGCTGGGAATTGAACTCAGGACTTCTGGAAGAGCAATCGGTGCTCTTAGCCACTGAGCCATCTCTCCAGCCCCTTCCTTTCTTTTTTTCTTTTTTTCTTTTTTTTAATTCTTTTTATTTTATTTTATTTTAATTTTTATTTATTTTTATTTATTTTATTTTTGATACTTTATTTACATTTCCAATGTTTCCTCTTTTCTGGGTCTCCTCTTTGGAAACTCCCTATCCCCTCCCCATCCCTGCCTCTATGAGAGAATCCCACCTCCCACCCACCTGCCCACCCATCCCCATATTCCCACCTTGACATTCCCCTTTACTGGGGCCTATTACACCCTCAGGCCCAAGGGCCTCTCCTCTCTCTCTGATGGCCATCAAGGTCATCCTCTGCCACATATGTGGTCTAAACCATGAGTCCATAGATGTGTATTCTTTGGTTGGTGGTCCAAACTCCAGGACGACCGGGGGGGGGGGGGTTAGGCCCATTGACGCTCTTGCTCCCTCCATGGGGCTGCAGATTCCCTCAGCTCCTTCAGACCTTCCTCCAGCTCCTCCATCTGGGACCTCACTCTCAGTCCAGCGGTTACTGTTAAGTGAAACTTGGGCATTCTGAACTTTTGGGCTAATATCCGCTTATCAGTGAGTACATACCATGTTCCTTCTTTTGTGACTGAGTTACCTCGCTCAGGATGATATTTTCAAGTTCCATCCATTTGCCTGCAAATTTCATCAAGTCATTGTTTTTGATAGCTGAGTAGTACTCCATTGTGTAGATGTACCACATTTTCTGTATCCATTCCTC
>CM052700.1:14060661-14117931 GCA_028551405.1 Uromys caudimaculatus
TTTCTTTAGGTGCTTCTCAGCCCTATGAATTTCCTCAGTTGAGAATTCTCTGTTTAGCTCTGTTCCCCATTTTTTGATGGGGTTTTTTGGTTTTTTGGAGTCTAACTTCTTGAGTTCTTTGTATATATTGGAAAGAACGGGGTCTCCTGTAGCACGAGCTGGCCTCCAACTTGCTGTCCTTCAGGTTTAGCCATTGAGTGCTAGGATTGCAGGTGGGTGTCAAGAGACCTGCTGCAGTTGCCGTTTGAGTAACGCAGTATTGTTTAGGTTGTTGATGCTTTTTTTGTAAGAATTGGTTTCTTGCTGGGCAGTGGTGGCGCACGCCTTTAATCCCAGCACTTGGGAGGCAGAGGCAGGCGGATTTCTGAGTCCGAGGCTAGCCTGGTCTACAGAGTGAGTTCCAGGACAGCCAGGACTACACAGAGAAGCCCTGTCTGGGGGGGGGGGGGATTGGTTTCTTACAAAATATTTGTTGTGTTGGGTGTTTTGCCTGTGTGTATGTGTGTGTAACATGTGCATATCTGCTGCCTGGTCATAGTGCCCTGGGACTGGGGCTACAGGTGCTTGTGAGCCAGCATCTAAATGCTGGGAATTGAACCCAGATCTTCTGGAAGAACAGCCAATGCTTTCAACTGATAAGCCATTTCTCCAGGTTCAAGAAAATAGAATCTTACTTGACGGGACTTATTCAGGAATTGATAAACATTTCATAATTATTAAAAACCATTCATTTTATGATCTTCTCCATATTGCTCATGTAGCCAAAGGTAGTTAACTAATATCAAAGCAGCACAGTGTCAAAGAGACTATAGTAAGTTGTATATATTTTGGGTAATTGAAACATTGCCATTTGACTGTGTTTTCTATAAAGACAAAATTTAAAGAGTAGTTATCACACCAGCTTTATTAGCAAAGGCAAACTAGAATATATTGGGTGAATTACAAACAAATCTTTCTCTATAAAGAATTAGCTACTAAAAATCTTAAAAGGTTACAGGAGAAATTTGAGTTATTTATTTATTTATTTATTTATTTATTTATTTATTTATTTATTTGGTTTTTCAAGACAGGGTTTCTCTGTGTAGCCCTGGCTGTTCTGGAACTCACTCTGTAGACCAGACTGGCCTCAAACTCAGAAATCCACCTGCCTCTGCCTCCCAAGTGCTGGGATTAAAGGCGTGCACCACTGTCCGGCTTCAGATTTTTTTTTTTTTTAACCCTAAATATTTTAAGTTAAATTTTAAGTGGTCATTGTGAAGTTTTAAAGTTCCCATTCTTAGACATTCCAAAGAATTGGAAAGTTGTTGTGTGGGCAGGGATTTATTTTGTGCTTTGATGCAATATATGGACTTGCAGAGCTTTTGGGCCTCCCGAGGCTGGTGTTTTAAGTCAGCTGGTAATGAGTTCTGCTCGTTAATATCACCAATATAAGAGCAGAGCATGATGGATAGATAGGGGTGTTGAGAAAATCCACATTCTGCTTTACTGGTCCAAAACCTTGTCTGAATATATTAGAATTCCGTGGGAATTTTTTTCCTTCCAGTTTTATTTTAAGATAGAGTCTTGCTTGTAAATACAGGTGTGGACAACAATATATGTCTGCCTGTCTGGAACTGACTCTGTCGGTCTGTCTCTGACTGTCTCTGTCTCTGTGTGTGTCTGTGTTTGTGTGCATGTCTGTGTGTGTGCGCACTTGCATGCATGTGTGCACATGTGCGCCTTTGTCAGTCCTCACCCTCCACATGTTGAGACAGGGTCTCTTGTACACAGCTGCATATACCTGGCCCTCAAGCTTCTAGTGATTGTCCTGTGTCTGCCTCTCCTTTCCTGGTAGGGATGTGTGTCCTGCTGCATCTGACTTCTCTATGGGTACTGGGATCTAAGCCGAGGTAGGCAGGCTTACATGGCAAGTGCTGCTACCCACTGAATCATCCTCCTAGCCCCTGTTTGAGACTTAATGGAATTTCATTCAGCCATAAAGAAAAATAAAAATAGGAAATTTGAAGAAAAGTAGATGTATCTGGAAACTATTAAGTGAGGTAACACAGACTCAGAAAGAGAAAGAACCATATGTTCTGCCTCATCTGCAGATCTTAGCTTGTAATGTGTGTCTGTGCACATATGTGGGTGTGAGTGTGGGACAGCAGTAGGAGAAGAGGATCAACAAGAACGAGTTCTGTGTGAAAACGCTTAATGAAGCGTAGTGCTTTGTACTCTAACAAAAATAATTTAAAAAGGAGACATTGATTCCTGGCTCCAGCTCGGGCCAGCATTAAAAATCAGAGTGTCTGGCGGAAGATTCCAGGTCAGTGCTGTTTTTAGTAAGTCGCCAAGGATGACAATTCCTGTGCAGACACTTAACTTGCTGTAGCTGCTGTTATTTTGTGTGTTAGGAGTCAGGGAGGATAACTTGCTAATGAGAACTTACTCATAAAATTCTAGTTTTTAAGTAGCCAAGAGCTGAGTGGCTATCTGTCTCATAGCTGTACTGCAGCCTCCCCAGATGCGACTGCACACTAGCTCTGTAGCTGTGAATGTGTGGGTAATGCCAACTGCTCCTGGGTTCCTCTCAGCTCCATTGTCTCCCTGACGGTGGTGATGTAAGCGTCATGGCAATGCTAGGTTGATCTGTCCTTTGACCCCTCATCAGCTTTCATCAAGATACTACCTTGGTACCTGCACAGCAAGGGAAGCCAGGCTGCCATGGGCCCAAAGTGCTGCCACTGGCCATGATTGTGGGGAAGAACTGTGTGACTTGAAAGTTCTCTTTGTTAGAAGCAGGAAGCTCTAAAAAGATGGCTTTGGGTTTAAGAGTGTGTTAGCATTCATAGTTTTAATAAAAAAGAATCTTTTTTAGTTTAGTCACTGAAAGACTGTAGGTTAGAAAAAGCTGTTGGATTACTTATAGAGATTTCCTAACCAATAGAACTTGGGCTGGGCTCTCTGCTTAGGAGCAGTGCTACAGATCACACCCAGATGTGGGCTGGTTCTTCGCAGGCAGTACTGTCAGCATATGCTCATCTCTGTTAGCACTCTGATGACACTAGCCCTGAAACTCCTGTAGATTCCCTTTAGAAATTGGATTAAAGAGGGATTAATGGATGTAAGTGCCCTCCAGCCTCACTGGAATGAAGTGCTGGGATGCCTTCTGCTGCGTCCTTCTCGCCTGCCTCTGCCATCGCCTGCCTCTGCTGCGTCCTTCTCGCCTGCCTCTGCCATCTCCTTTCCACACTTCATTCTCCTTTCTGTTTTTGAAATAAAGTCTGTTTGGCGCAGGCTGGCCTGGAATTTGCTGTTTGACTCAGGATCACCTCCAACTCCAGGTCCTTGAGCCTCAGCCTAAATTCAGATGTTTGCCATCACAATCAAAAGTTGAGGTTCATCTCTCTGATTGGCAGTGGCCGACTTGGTCGTGTGCACTGATTGCAGGGGAGGACTGGAAAGCAAATATCTGGTGTTCTGTTTCTGTTCTTTCAAGATGTGGCTCTACCTCATAAAGGGAAGGATTAAGTCCAGGGAAGTAGTTTAGTGGCTGGCTGGCTCCTCCCTGTCCAGTGTCAAGTATCTGTGGCAACATTTTGTGAGTGAAAAGGAATGCCCCTGGGGTTTGTGCACGTCTTTGCTACAGTTTGAATATCTTGCTTATGTTTTCCCCCATCTGATGATATTGGAAGGATGATTGAGATACAATAGGGAATATAAAAGGAGATGACACAATTAAAAAAAAAACAACTTGTAAATAAGTCTGATCTTAACAATCGGTCCCCTTATTTTATTAAGATATTAAGGGAAATTAAAACATGTCAATATCTGGCTACGACTTATACAGGTTACAAAATCAAAGCTTAGATATTTTAAAAAACTTTCCAAAGTTAGATTACTAGTAGGTCTACCACAGATTAGGACATGCATTACCTTTATTCATGTGATTAGGGTGGGTGGAAAGGTTGTGAGAGCCAGCGGTGGGTGGTGGGTGACTTAAAGGAAACTGTTCTCTGAATACACCAAAGGCAGTTGCACATATGAACTTACACACAGGGGTTGTGACAGCATGCATAAGATATGCTCCCCAACCTCCCCCCCGCGACACCCGCTCCCCCCCAAAAAAGCTCAAGCCAGACAGAGATGCCAGTATAGTGAGCTTCTCTGTTCTGTAAGCTTGTGATGTCTGTATTTAGTCCTACAATAGCTGCTTCATGTGTTCTCTTTTAAATTGTAATTATTTATTGTAGAGTGACTAGTATGTTAGAAGTTACCGTTAAACTACAACTCTTGGTTTACTAGCATTTTAAGTTAGGACAGGTAAGATGGTGTATGCTAAAATATAGAAGTAAGGAACTGTATGATGTCTATTGGGAAGAATATTTAATCATCGTGTTTAGTGTAGGGTCAGACAGAGACAAGGTAGAGACTGCCTAGCATTTTTGACTGTGCTTCTGTCTTTGTGAATGGAGTACCACAAGAAGTCATCAGTGAGCAGAAGACATTCCTCGTGCTTATCGTGAGGATTTGAGGCAGTAAAGGATGGCTCTTGAAAGGTGGGCTCTGTGTAAATGCATGTTTCTGTCGCTCAGCTGTCACTGTCCATTACTCTCCCGTCATCTTCATATGGAAAGTCGAGTGGATGCCTAAGTAATATCTAACTGTGGTTGATTCTCTAAGTGGGATTAGCTGCTGTGGTCATGTGTATAAAATGCAAATCAGCCATGTTTTCCCAATGTCTTAAGAAGACAAGTTGGGGCTGGAGAGATGTCTCAGTAGCTTGGATTCTCAGAAACCATGTGAAGTTGAAGCGGCCAACTAGCCTAGTGTTGCATCGGTGAGAAGGAGAGCCTGTTTCAAACCACATGGGCATTTATTCCCCTCCCCCCATTTAAACAATCAAGTTTAGGCATTGAGTTCCTAGACAGTTTTGTTGGTGATTTGACCACTTCTGTGTCCTTATCTCGGCCTTCTCTTTTAAGCTGTGGTACTAATAGAGTCTATGCTCTGGAGTGCCCGTGTACACATATTTGTTCCCTAGTGTGGCCCTCTTCTTGGAATGTTTTTTTCCAACAAGGCTCAACCCAGGTGGTGAGTCAAGTGCCTTTCTGAAATATAATATAATATAATATAATATAATATAATATAATATAATATAATATAATATAATATAATATAATATAATATAATGAAGAAGAGATCTAGAATCCAGAACAACATGAAAATCTGAAAACTGAAAGTGTGGCATTTGATTGTAAACCAGCGTGTCAAATTGTAATGATGTCCTGCTGCAAACTCAAATTCATTGTGAATCCCTGCTCACTTTGTCTGCCAACCCATTCTTTACTGTTCCTTTTTATTTTTTGATAAATCTTTCAGATAGAAGCTACTGTATAATCAATAGACTGTTAACAATCACATGTGGGGGGTGCTGGGAGGTGTCTCAGTGGTTAGCTACTGTATAATCAATAGACTGTTAACAATCACAGTAGGGGGTGCTGGGAGGTGTCTCAGTGGTTAGCTACTGTATAATCAATAGACTGTTAACAATCACATGTAGGGGGTGCTGGGAGGTGTCTCAGTGGTTAGCTACTGTATAATCAATAGATTGTTAACAATCACATGTAGGGGGTGCTGGGAGGTGTCTCAGTGGTTAGCTACTGTATAATCAATAGACTGTTAACAGTCACATGTAGGGGGTGCTGGGAGGTTTCTCAGTGGTTAGCTACTGTATAATCAATAGATTGTCAACAGTTGCATGTAGGGGGTGCTGGGGAGGTGTCTCAGTGGTTAGCTACTGTATAATCAATAGATTGTTAACAGTCACATATAGGGGGTGCTGGGGAGGTGTCTCAGTGGTTAGCTACTGTATAATCAGTAGATTGTTAACAGTTGCATGTAGAGGGTGCTGGGAGGTGTCTCAGTGGCTAAGAGCATATACTGCTCTTGCTGAAGATCCAAGTTTGGTTTCCAGCCCCCATGTCAGGGTCACAACTTCCTGTAACTCCAGTTCCAGGGATTAGATGGGTCTGCCCTCCATGGGCACCTCTGCTCACACACAGTGCCCACACATAGATGTGCACACAAACCCCTCAAAATAAAATGTTAAAAGAATCATCGTGTGGGAAGACGTAAACTTCAGAAAAAGGAATACTTTGGTTACTTCATGAAGTGAAAAACATTTACTTTTCTACCTTTTCTTATTCAGAAAAATTTAGAAAACTTAAATGTGTCAGAAGCAATAAATCCTAGACATTAATTAGCATAATTCTTGAGGGTAAGATACTCTGAAGTTTATAAAGGAGCATTGATCACATTGGGGAGGAGGTATTGGACTTTTGGAGTTAAACTGCAAGAAACCTGGTAAGGTAGAGGGACTCGGCCACATCACGGTAAGGTAGGGGGAAGCGGCCACATCACGGTAAGGTAGGGGGAAGTGGCCACATCACAGTAAGGTAGGGGGAAGTGGCCACATCACGGTAAGGTAGAGGGACTTGGCCACATCACGGTAAGGTAGGGGGAAGCGGCCACATCACGGTAAGGTAGGGGGACTTGGCCACATCACGGTAAGGTAGGGGGAAGCGGCCACATCACGGTAAGGTAGGGGGAAGTGGCCACATCACGGTAAGGTAGGGGGAAGCGGCCACATCGTGGGAAGGTAGAGGGACAGGACCACTTTATGGTAAGGTAGAGGAAGTGGTAAAGCTTCTGCTCTTGGGCACATTGTGCCACTCTTTCCTGGTAAGTGCTTCGTGATTTAAGGATTTGTACTGTAAATTGTACAACTTTTAAGTGAGAACAACAACCCCCGTTAGAGCGTTCTCCAGTGCCAGCTCCACACTCGTAGGTCAGACCCCCTTATCTTACAGCTGTGTGTATTCCGGAATGTACTGATGCCCCCTTCTTTAAAAGCATTGTTTTCTGCCCAGAGACTTAGAGAAACCATCCAAGATGCTACTGTTTCTTTGCTTCCTTTCATCACCACCTGTTACTTTATTTCTCAAAAGATGGACTTTTGGTCTTCTATCTGCTGTCAGTTGCATATACTATAAATTATTTGATGGGATTATTTAAATAGCATTGCAACCACTTTTCTCTGTGTTCACAGTATGTTTTTGATACCTATACTTAGTGACATTATAAAGGAGATTTAGAATCTTCGGAGGATTTGACCAGGTCATTCTCAATTTTGTCACAAAGTGTAACTTCCATTGTCTCCGCAGGAGTGGGTCTCTTAATCTTATATGGAATAATTGTAGTATCCCTCATGACCTTGTTGGGTCTGCTCTTTGGGAGAACAAATTCTATAAAATACTGCCTCCCACCCACTGACTTTCGTAGCTCCACAGTTCCCACTAGCTGACAGAGGACCGGCACAGTTCCCACTAGCTGACAGAGGACCTGCACAGTTCCCACTAGCTGACAGAGGACCTGCACAGTTCCCACTAGCTGACAGGACCGGCAGGTGTAGAGCGGTCCTGTCACTGGCGGAGGAGCTGCTCTCACCGCCTCAGGCAGCTGCTGACTTCCTTTATCTGTGTTTTGCTTTAATGGACTATTGATTCGAATGGAATCAGACAGCGTATGTTCTGGCTGGCGTCTTTCACCTTATGATAGCATTTTGAAGACTGTCACACATCCATGTATCAAGTATGTAGTTTCTTTCTATTGCTGAATATTACTCTATTGCATGAAGGTAGGACATTTTGTTTTATCATTTCATTTATTAATGAAAGATCTGTAGGTTTCTGTTTTTCCCTATTAGTAATATTGATAGTAAGTTCATGTATAAGTCTGTATATATGAACATACTATTTCTTATTTCTTGGGTAGAAAGAAATTGCTGGGTTATCTGATAAATCCAGGTTTAACAGTAAACAAACCAACCAACCAACCCAGAGCCGAATTGTGTTTTAATGAAGTGGTCACACTTTTATATTCACATCTCACCACATACTTGCCAAAACTTAAAAGTATTATGGTTATTCCTGTTTTCAAATCTCATTAGCTGTTTGAATATCTGATGAAATGACTGTCAAAGTCTCTCCTCCTCCCCCTCCCCCTAACAGCCCTAGGCTTTACAAGTGCTAGGAAGGTGCTCTCCCACTGAGCCAGGTATCTTTGCCTCCTACTTAAAGTGTTATTGGTTGCCTTCATATTGATTTGTAAAAATCTATTATGCATTCTGAGTAAAATTCTTTATCATGCTGATGAGTTCAAATATCTTTTTATCTAGCTTGTCACTTGTTACAGTTGGATATAAAGGGTCCTTTAAGAGGCTCACATGTTGAAAAGTTTGGTCACTGATGTTCACTGTGTTCAGAGTTGACTTACTCATAAGAGCTATGACATAATGAATTGATCCATTAAAACTTTCCTAATGTGGTGGAGGAAGGTGGAGACTAAGAGAGAGGGTTGGAGGAAGTAGTCTGGACAACACAGCTTTACAGTAACTGATTTAATTTTTATGTCAGCTGGAATAATCAACCTAACTTATGTTTGCTGTGTGTATCAAAGTGTAGGAGTAAAGAGTTCAAGCCTGGTAGCTCAGGCCAGTAAGTAAGCCCAGCATTTGTGAGCTGCAAGCGAGAGAATTTCTTAGGTGTTCAGGGTCATCCCCAGCTACAAAGTTAGCTTGCGCTTAGCCTGCATGAGACAGTTTCAGAAAGAAAAGTAAAAGTAGAAAGAAAGAGCCTGGTGTGGTGGTGCATGCCTGCCTGTAGTGTCAGCAGGAGTCACACCGTGAGTTCAAGTGTAGCCTCTGTTTCAGTGAGCTCAAGGCAAGCACTGTCACCTTTGAGACCACATCCGTAGCTTTAGACACACCATAGAATAAAACCAACCACAGACCTACATATAAAAGTGAGAACACTTAAAAGCAGCTTGACCTTAGTGCAGGTTCCTTAGATAAGGATACTGAAATGTTGTCCATAGATGGACACACTAGCAGTGGAGAGGAAAGGAAAGCAGCCATGTTAAGACTGCAGAAGCACTGCTCTGTGCTCTTTAAACCTCCCCAGTCTTCTCATGCTGCCAGTCTCCAGAGCACCGAAGCGAACTTTCTTGACTTTCCTTGTTTGGAAATATAGTATGGAACATTGCATACTTCGCAGACTTGTTGGAAGTGATACGTGTGAGCCAGGCGTTTCCTCCATCTTTCTTTGGCTGGCCACTGAAGCAAGAGCGACAGTGCCAGTGATGCAGGCACAGGCAGTTCACTGTCGTCACTTCATACTTGAATTCTGTTTGGGTTTTAGTCTGTTCATTGGCTGTCTCATATTTAAACTTAAACATTTATTGTGTGTATACGGTATGGGATATAAAAATGCTGTAGTCCTCATATGAGGTTCAGAGACAGTTTATGGAAGTTACTCTTCTACCATGTGAGTGCTGGGGCTAAAATTCAGGCTGTCACACTTGGCCTGAAGTGCCTTTGTTTGATGAGTCATCTCCTAGCCTGAGTGCCTCTCCATTTATAGGTCATAGTGCCTCTGTTAGCTTTCAAAAGCTTTCTTTTATCTCAGGGAAAATTATTTTTTCTTCTGTAATGAGAATATTAAACCTCATTTAGTTATCATGCTTGGTGTCCTCTAGCCTAGATTGGTTCCTTAGTATTTTTGTGACTTTCATGACATCCCTATTGTCAAGAGGCCAATTTAATAGAGTGTCTCTCAATTTGAGCTCTTTTATGTATGATTTCATCGAGGCTAGGCAGTCAGTGTGGATGGGCAGGAGTAGGGCGCAAAGCTACAAAAACCGTGTCTTGTGTCTTCTAATCCCCCACAGTGAGAGCTGATCATGTCACTTTTGCCTCTTTCTGAAGATGCTGCCATAGATAGCTTGTCCTCCAGACTTACTGTGTCCATAGTTGCCATCTTCTCTTTGTTAAGTAATCTGTGGGTTATACAATGGGACAATATAAATGTTCTTTTTTCAGATAAACTTTGATCTCTATTTCTTTTGCATTTCTTGTGTTACTTGTCTGAATCATTTCCTTATTGATTTAAAATAGTAGATTATTAAATTTGGGAAAAATGTCTAGGGTTTGTTTTCAGTTTCTTGTTTCTGAGAGAGCTTTTATCTAATAGCAATCATTAAAAAATATTTTGTGGTTATTTATGTCATGCCTTTAATTTTTCTTTTTAATGATTTTTAGGTTCATGTACTGGACAGACTGGGGAGAAGTGCCAAAGATAGAACGTGCTGGAATGGATGGCTCAAGTCGTTTTGTTATAATAAACACTGAGATTTACTGGCCAAACGGACTGACTCTGGATTATGAGGAGCGGAAGCTTTATTGGGCAGATGCAAAACTTAATTTCATCCATAAATCAAACCTGGATGGAACAAATCGGTAAGGCTGCCTTGGTCTGAAATTGGATGTATTTGTTTGCATGAGTGTGCGTGTACATGTGGGTGTGCCTGTGGGTTTGGAGGCCAGAAGACGACTTAGGATCCCTTAGAACAGGAGCTACAGGCATTCAGGACACTGCTCCTGTTCCATGGTTCTGGGACCTGGGCTCCATTTGGTACGAAGGCACAGCAAGTGCATTAACTGCTGAGCGACTCCAGCCCTGCTGTGCTTTCTCTTTTTTTTAAATTTAAGAAAGCTATCAACCAAAGCAGATGGCTGGTTTTGATTGTTTGTTTTTAATAAGTTAGTGTATATTTTTGTGTCAAAGGGGGTTGGCATAGGCTTTTAATTTGGTCCTTTAAAGAATACTTAGATGCTTTCTGAGCTGGTAAAGTGCTTGCTGTGTGAGCATGAGGACCAGTGTTCAAGTCCTTACTGTCCCTACAGAAAGTGGGCTATGGCACTGCATGCCTGCAATCCCAGTTCTGGGAAGCACATGATCCTAGGGGCTTCCTGGAAAGCTAGTCCAGCCAATCAGTGAGCTCTAGGTTCAGTGAGAAACCTCCCCCCCCCCAAAAAAAAGAACGTGATGGAAGGAAACATCCCTATACACACACACTATACATACACACACACTATATATACACATACACACTCTACACACACAGTACACACACAGTACATACACATTACACACACTTTACACATATACACACACATTACACACATACACACACTCTGCACACACACACACTCTACACACAGTACACACACACTACACACACATTACATACACACACTCTACACACAGCACACACACACACTCTGCACACACAGTATATACACACCTGCACTCACCATCACACATATTTACATAATTGTGCTCAACCCCTCCACTTCCATGCAGTTACATTTCTCACGCACTGTCACAGCGTTTTGAACGTGCAGAATTAGTGACACTTTGTTTAAAAAAAGAGAGCTGAGCTGTCTGGGTGCACACCTTTAATCCCAGCACTCAGGACACAGAGGCAGTTAGATCTCTGTGGATTTGAGGCCAGCAGAGAGGAAGTAGCATGGCATCACTGTGCAGGGGTGAGCAGAGAGGTGACATGGGATCTTACAGGACTTAGAAGTAGGGAAGCTCCAGAACAGCCTCAACTCTGAGGGACAGTGGGATGTGACACTGAGCTCAAGTCTAGCCTGGTCTACAAAGTCAGTTCCAGGACTGCCAGGACTACACAGAGAAACCCTGCCTTGAGCCCCCCAAAAAGGCTGACAGAAAATACGGAACATTAGTAGCTACTCACTCCAATATCTAGCAAGGGTCACATCCACAGGAAGGACAGGAGGAGTTTGCAGTTTAACCCTAGTTTAAATAACCCTTTGAAAATGATAATGTCAGACCTTTTACTCAAGCTAGGGTACCACACTTAATAGAAATAAATTGCACAGGAAAACTGATTTACAGCTACATAGGAGGAGCCATGGGACGGGGAGAAATGAGGGGAGAGAGGAACGCCCCTGAGGCGTGGGAGGGGCACGCCCGTAGTCTTCAGAAACCAAGCTGTGTAGTTTTGAGCATCACAGGAACAAGTGGCTTGCTTTTTTGTGATGTTAGAACTACCTTAAATACCTTAAATGCTTTCTTCTTATAAGTTCAGAGAAAATAATTTGACAAAGGAGAATCAGAAAAGTATCAGATGAAATGCCATTTAAAGTTACTGCAAAGGAAAAAAAAAATTCATGCAAATAAAGCATTCCAAAAAACTTCGCCAAAGAAGGCGGCAAACCTCTTTTAAATATGTCCAAAAATCAGCGAGAAACCAATATAATTTGTGAAGGAGAGTGTAACATTAGAAAAGTTCTGAAATAAGATTATTTAAATATTCAGAAAAATTTATATATAAAAGAATTACTTTAGTAAAAAACAAGCCAAAAACAAAACATCAAACAAACAAACAAACAAACAATAACAGAACCTCCCTTAACCGATAAACGGCTAAGAGTGAAAAACAGGGAGTTTGGTAGACGTAGAAAGGAGGAAAAGTGTTACTTTCTGATAGGAGAGCTCAGAGACAGACTGTCAGTGTCTCAGTGACACTCTGTGACACTCAGTGAGAGGACTACAGGAAGAGGTTTCAAAAAAGTGAAATAAAAAAAGCAAAAAAATTCTGCAACTGAAACGAACAATTCCTGAGATGAAAAATTCACTAGGGAATTTAAAGGCTAATTTGACCAAAAGAAAAAAACCAAAACAAAACAGGAAACTTGAGATAGCAGAAGGAATATTATCAGATCTGAGGGTCAGAAGGAACAAAGACTGAAGAGTGAACGGCAGTTCGGGACAGTGCTCACTGTCCAGATTCCAGACAGGAGAGGGGCAGAGAGAATGTGAAGAAGCCATGGTGGGAGCCCTGCGCTTTGAAGACAGACAGGAGTGGGTGGGGGGAGCTTGTGCAAGAGCAGCGTGTTCTAAGACAAGTTATAATCAGATTCAGAAAAGCCAAAGATGTATAATGTTAAAGTCAAAAGAGAGGTGACTTGATGTATATATACCAGGGAACTTCAGTTAGAGAAGAGGCAGAATTCTTAAACTATGTAGACTGAAAGGTAAAAAGTGCTAGAAGAAAATAAAAGCGAACCTAGACTCCTGTGTCCATTAAAACTTCAAAAGCGAGTAAGAGAGTGAAACAGTTCCAGATAAACAAAAGCCGGGAGGATGTCTTCAAACACCATTTTAATCTGGGCAAACGAACCATTAGGCACAAGCGACCGGGAGACCTGCTACCTGTAGTCCTCTTAGGTGCGGTGGTTGGGCTGTAGTAATGCTCTGTGCTCCTGGCCTTTGCGTGGACACTGTGATGGCGCTTTGCTGTGGCTGTTGTTGCGAGTCTCACTGTCTGCAGCCTCCCAAGCACCTCATGCCTTGTTGGTTTCTCATTCTTAACTCCTTCCTCTTCTGCTGCAGGCTCTGATTGAGTCTTACCCCGTTTACCAATTTCAAATCTCATTGGTTTATACATTACTCTATTTTTTCTCACCTATTTTAAAAGCAAAAACCAGTTTTTCCATTAACTGATAATTGAGATTGCTTGTATTGGTATATATATTTACAAATGTATATGACATACACATGTATGTAATAGAAAGATTAGAAAGGTAACTTTTATATTTTTATGTCTAAATTCTTTTCATAGAGAACAAATACTTACTCCTTTTATAACTAGGAGGAAAATAATAACTTCGGGAAAAAAGAACTCAAGTACCTGAGTTTGCTTTGTTTAGTTCTATTGTGTATTTCCTCTCATTTTCCTATAGATTTACTAACTTTCCTTGCTTCTGGCCAACCAGTAGTCATTTTGGGCACAATGGATAGCTTAGATTTTCCTCATGAGGCCCAATTAGATAATTATTTTGAAGCATTCTCTCAATCAAAAAATGTCTTATGCTGGGAGGCATATGCCAAGGTTGGCCTTTGGAGGTCCGGGGGTAACTTTTAATAGTTATGTCTCTCCTTGTGCCATGTGGGCCCCAGTGATCATCAGGAGTTGGCAGCAAGAGCCCTCATCTGCTCAGCCACCTTGATGGCCCTCATTCTGTTGATTTTAATAATGGTTTATTCATTGGTTTTGTTACTGGGTTGTAAATTTTTTTCTTTTTGGATGTAAGATTTCATCATTGGACATTTGATTTAGGAATGTTTTCTGTCATTACAAGCTTATGTCTTCATTTTCTTAATGGCGTATTTTGAAATAAATATTAGAGTTTTCATTATGTATAATGTGTGCAATTTTATCAGTTTTTACTCTTATTAAAATTGCTTTTGGTGCTCCTAGGAATCTTTGCCTGATGCAAAGTGATACTTTTACCTCTATCAGAGAAACTTCCAAGAGTTTTATTAGTTTAATTCTTACATTTAGAACAGATGTATGGTTAGTTTTGACTCTGTGTGTGTGTGTGTGTGTGTGTGTGTGTGTGTGTGTGTGTGTGTGTGTAGGTTAGCTCTTAAACTCTTTTATAAAATGTATCCCTGATAGAATTTCGAATGTATACCATAAAAAGTAATTCAATGTTATGTATTTATGTATTATGATATAATTATTTTACTTACAGTTCAGGGGATTGAGTCCAGGGCCTCCCTGTACCCTAAGGGGCTGAGGATTGGATCTGAGACCTCATATATGCTAGGCACGCTGTACCCTGAACTGTATATCCTTAGCCCTTTATGTTATTACTTAGTGCTAAAGAATTTTAACATTTACATGTGTGAGTTTATCAGAGGACAGTTTTGGGGAGTCAGTTCTGTCTCTTTACTTTTATGTCAGTCAAGGAGACCAAACTCAGGCTGCCAGGCTTTGCTAGAAGTACCTTTAGCCACTGACTTGCTGACAGCCCCTCTTTATTTGTTTTTATGGTGCTTGAGATTAAACCAAGAACCTTCACTTGTGAGGCAAATACTTTTATTCCTAACCATTATTTTTAGTAACAAAATTAAAATGTATATTTTTCACTGCTTATATGTAGAAATATAAATTACTTTTGTTTATGAATCATTTATTTTAGATCTTGTTGAATTTATTTGGTTTGGGAAGATTGGGTAAAAAATATCTCAGTATATTCTGGGTACAGAATCATGCCATCTGTGAATAATGCATTACTGCCTCCCTTTGTTGTCTGGGTGGGGTCTTCTGATTGATTTCATTGGCTGTATCCTGTGATACAATGCAAACTAGAAGACATCTATCTTCTCTTGCTTTTCGGGGACCAGAGTTTTTTGCCAGATTAGCATAGCAGACTGTTAGCTGTAGACTTTGTTGTAAAGGACTTTCATCAGGTTAAAGAAGTTTTTCTCTCGTTCCTGGTTTATTGACTTCATTTTAAGTCATGGATGATTATGGATCCTGCCTATTTATTTTACATCTATAGAAATAACTTTTTAAATAAACATTGTTAGTTACATTAATTTTTTTTTTTAATTGTTGAACCTAGCTTGTATTTCTAGGATAAATTCTACTTAGTGATGGTTTATAATTCTTTTTAGATGTTGTTCTGTTGAGGATTTTTATGACCTTTTTCATGAAGGATATTAATATATAGTTTTTTTTTGATCTTTGTGATTTTGTTATTAATTTAGAACCAGCCTCTAAGAGTGAGTTGGGAAATGTCTCCTTTCTTTTATGTTCTCACAGAGTGTGTTCCTTTGTTAGTTTGTTGTTTGTTGTAAACGTGTCTGGTAGATTAGTCTGTGATGCGGCTGAGCCCGGCTGTCTCTTCTTAGGGACACTTTATGGCAGGTCTGTGTGTGCAGCTCTGTTGCCCTCCTCTGTGAATCTATTTTAGTGATTGGTTTCTTTCTAGGAAGGTTTCCATTCCCTCTAAGTTGGCTAATTTGTTGGCACAGAGTTGTTTACGGTTGCTCCTTGTTATTACGCGTTGTGATTTCTGTGAGTGTGATAATGATGTCCCCTTTCCTCATGGCGATCTTTTCAGTTTCACAGTTTGTGTCTTTTTTTTTTTTTGCCTTTGCCAGTATAGCTAATAAGTTGCAGTTTTGTTAATTGTTTCAAAGAATCAACTTTTGTTACTGATTTTTCTTCTCTGTTTCTTTGATTTCTCCCCTGTGTTTTTATTGTCTTCCCATGCTGATTCCTGCTCTGGCATGCTCTTCCTTCCCTAGTGTCTTCGGGCTGAGGCCGGTTGAAGGGGACAGACTTGCTTGCCCCTTGTCTCCTAATAGAGGCGTTTACCTCGCTTAGCCACTGTGGTGGACACTCATACATTTTTATGATTGTATTTGTGCTTTGTTTTAGCTCAATATTTTACTTATGATTTCTTCTTTGGATGGTTGCTTTTTTGTTTGTTTTTTTGTTTTTCATATTTTGAGCTGGTTCTCACTTACGCAGGCCTCAGCTTTGGAGTGTGTTTCTGCCTTAGCCCATAGAGTGCAGTCAGTATAGAGATGGCACATTGTGTATTGTGAAACATTGCTTATTTAGAAGAATATGAGGAAGAAGAAGTTAGACAATGAAAAATTGAAAAAGAAATTGAATTTTTGGCTCTTTATCCATTTTTATTTCTTTTGTAAAAGATTTATTTTATGAGTGAGTATTTCACCTGAATGTGTGTGTGTGTACCTTATGTGTACTAGTCTCCCATGGAAGTCAGAAGAGGGCATCTGATTGATCCCCTGGACCTGGATTGTTGTAAGCCAATGTGGGGTTCTAGAAAGTGAACCAGGTCCTTTGTAAGAGCAGTAAGTCCTCCTAACTGATGAGCCATCTCTCCAGTCCTGGTTTCTAGTTTCTGTAGTCTAACTTTGTGTAACACTTTGTGTAACTTTAGTATTGATTGACTGGTAAGGCAGGCCTCACTCCATAGCTCCAGCTGGCCTCACAGTTCTCTTTCCCTGGAATACTGGTGGTATAAATCTGTCACGGGGCAGAGCATGCATTAGTATGTATGCATGTATTTTAGTGCTGGCGATTGAATACAGGCCCTTATGAGTGTTAGCCTTGCGTTTCAGAGCCAGCCCCCTGAGATTTCAGCTTGTTAACGAGCCGGCATGTGGGGTTGGGATATTAACACAGTGCTAGGGAGCACTTGCTAGGCCCTGAATTCAGTTCTCAGGACTTCAAGAAAACAAAAGGCAGACATGCATATGGCCTGGCCTTCCAAATATGCCTATGTACTGGAGAACAGTGTGTCCTTTGGAGAGTTCTATAGATGGTAAGTTAATACGGCAAATCCTCAGGCCTCTAGAGAACGGAGTGCTAGGCACCAGTTCTCTGTTTTCCTTTCCCTAGTGTCAGCACTCAGGTTGTTTTTGTGCATATGATTGTAGCTGGGTGTTCTTGTAATTTGATCTTTTCCCACAAAATGTATATCTCTGGTATTTTATCGTTCCAGCTTAGTGTGTTCTGTTTGCACTGCTCCATTTCTGGTACAGTCAGTGTTTGCTGTAACTTTTTCTTTTAACCTTTTGGTATCTTTGTGTCTAAAGTGCATTTCTTATGGACAGCCTGTATTTAACTCTGTAAGTGGCTTTATAATATGTGTGTTACAGTTTTTCTCTTACCTAGGTAGCTCCCAAATAATTGAGACTGGACTATTATTTATTTAACCTGCTTTAAAGGCACAATACCTGGGCAGTATTACTCTATTTTAATCCTCTAAACTAATCTGGCTTCTTTCCCCTGGCCCCCCAAGCCAAAGTCCACTATGGCTTTCTCTGCTCTAGGTGTTTTCTCACAGTCTCTCCTAAACTCTCTCCCCATGGTTAATCCCCTATTTCCTCTTTCTCTACCCCCTCCCCTGGCTGGCAGGAAGTCCAGCCCTATTCTATTCCTTGCTCAGTCATTGGCTGATAAGCTCTCTTTATTAAACATCAGGGAACAATTGGGAGCTGCTGTTTACACAAGATTGAGACAGGAGATTCTCTGAATAAGGATTGCAACCAGATACAGGGAAGACAGAAATCTGTGTTTGAATCTTCACACAGTGCAATATAACATCATACCTACATAACTCTGGATTTGTTCAGTCTAATGACCCTAGGTTAGAAGAAAGGAAAATCATAGAGGTTTTGTATTAACCTATTGTTTTTGTTGCTGTTCATTTCTTTCAGAAGTTTTAAATTTTGAAAAGGTTAATAATATAATTTATGTTTTTATCTTTATTTAAATTTTTTATTAGGTTTATTTATTTTATTTTATACGTAAGTTTTCCCCTGCTTGTGTGTCTTCACCATGTGCATACCTGGTGCCCACAGAAGTCAGAAGTCAGCATGGGATCCCTGGACCTGGAGTTACAGATGGTTGTAAACTACTTGGTGGCTTCTGGAAACCTAACCCTGTCCTCTGCAAGACCAAAACGAACTTTAACCACTGAGCCACGTCTAGTCTGATTTGTTCTTGTTTTTGGTGTGCTTTTATTTATTGCTTTTACACAGAGTTTGCTTTTCTATCTGTTTATTTTCTTGTGTTCATTTCATTAGAATGAATCTTAATTTTGTATTAAAAAAGATACAAAGGAATTTAAAAGGCTTTTTTTTTTCCATTTTTTAAAAAAGATTTTTGTTACGGAACGTGCAGGTTTTTAGCATGTTGATGAGGTGCCACGTTGCCATGGTGACTCACTTGGTTTTTACTATTCTTTAGTTTTCGTTTGTATTTCTGCTTTGTACAGGTGTCACCTCAGAACTATTTGTGTCTCACCATAATCAATTTTGGAAGACTGATGTAAAATATACTGACCTGTTTAAAATGGAATCTAAACTATGATACCACTCCAATAAATACAATAGTTTAATTTACTTTTTAAAAAGGGAAAGAAAATACCTTAGGAACAGTTATTGGAAACATTCTTTTTGGGAAAGGAGAAGGAAAATTAATCTTCTAAAGTAGAAAGATTAAGGAAAGTGAAAGGAGAAAATTGATATAGGTCAGCTAGTTGGTATGACGCTTTAAAATATAAATTAGTCATCTTCATCTTGTATTCAAGTTTTTAAAATCTGTCTTGAATTTATGACACTTTAGGTCAGTACGAGTTCATTGTAACAGACACTGATTTCACTTAGATAGCCATTGTCCTTGACCCTGGCTTTCAAATAGATGCTAGAGATCTTGAAGTCACCCTGTGAACGTAAAGTTAAGTCTCTTCCTAACGTTTGACACTTTGTTCTTTTCAGTAGCTGTTGTGTAGGTGTTTGGTCTCCCTTCCTCCCCTAGGCTGGGTACTTGAAAATATGGGTTTATGAAAATATCAAAGCATTTATTGTCTTAAATGTTTGTTTGACTAATTCATGATTTATTCATTGCACAACTCTGACACTCTGCAAAGTGCTGTGGTGTGAGGACTAAGTCTCTGGGTTTTTTTTACAGTTTGATTTGTTTGTGAAATTCTAGTTCTGTATCATGAACATGCTGTACCAATTCAGGACTTTGTTTGGCTGCCTGAGCTGAGAGATTTAATAATAATACAATAAAACCAAACAAACTAGCTTAGATTTTCTGTATCATTTCTGTAATCATTTTCTGGAGCTAGACTAAGGCCTATCATTTTTAGCATCATGTGTATGTTTTCAGCTACAATTATTAAAATCATAAGATTGAAAACCAGGCTCAGGCTCTTTGTTCTTCAGCATCAAGGAGGGACAGACCTTGTTGCCTACGTCGTCTTCTTCGTGCCAGCTGTCATCCCTGGGATGTCTTCATTGCTTATTTTTCCCTGGTGATATTAATTACATGGAAGAATAGAAGGCGTGAGTCGGAAGGTAGTGCTTGGGAAGGGGAGGCCGACAGCAGTGTTAAAAGATTTGGGCTTCTGTGTCTTGTGACTTAGTTTGCCTGCTTCCAAGGCAGGGACCATTCTGAATGCTTGGTATGTTTTTTTTGACTACTTGAAAATATATTTGAATTTGCCATTCTAATTATTTTTCACAGATGAATTTAACTTACATGTATTTTCCTTAGTATGTTTATGTATCTGTGTAAACTTTTTTCAGTGTTGAAGTCATAAAAGAAAAAATTTTGAAGTGTTGAGTTTTTGTTTCTGTGTTAACAGGCAGGCAGTGGTTAAAGGCTCCCTTCCACATCCTTTTGCCTTGACGTTATTTGAGGACACATTGTACTGGACTGACTGGAATACACACTCTATTTTGGCTTGCAACAAGTATACTGGCGAGGGTCTGCGTGAAATTCATTCTAACATCTTCTCTCCCATGGATATACATGCTTTCAGCCAACAGAGGCAGCCAGACGGTAAGTGATCCAGGTTTTAAATCCCAGGTTGGAGCAGCGCTCCATACGCACTCTGCTGCCTGGCTTTAGTGAGGCACAGGAGCAGGAAGGGCGTATCCAAAGGCAGTGGAAGGAGTGACAGGGAAAGCGTGCACTCAGGGTAGACACCCATCTAAAGCCTTGTGGCCTGACACCCTTCCCCATGTAATGTCTTGTCTTTAATGTGGGGCTAGGGTAATAGAAGTGGAGAACTGAAATGAATTAAAATTGAGACAGCTCATCTGCTAAGTTTACACATAAATGCGTTTCTTGTTCATATTTTTTCTTATTATGTTTGAATGTATTCATATGAGTGTGCTCAAAAAAAAAAAAAAAAAAAGAATACCGACTTACTAGGAAACCTGTTAACCTAGCTGGTGAATTCCAGCACCTACGTGTGCAGAGTAGACTACCTGCTCAGACATTTGCATGCATTCCTCTTGCTTTTGTGCAGTTCTCTTTTCAACTTGCTTCTGGTTTTGGTTACTCTTTTCAAAGACTTGGGCCTGTGTCTGCTGACAGTTGCCCTTGTAGGTGAGGAGTGGATTTGGGTTTTAAAAGGAACATGAGAATGCGGAGTGGCTGGCACTGGCGTGTCACTGAGTGTCTGCCGTGTGTCTGAGTGTATTTCAAATTGTTTTTATAGCCAGAAAGGAAAAGTGCTTGGATCCCGAGTTGTTTGGTATTAGCTCTCTCCATTTAGAGGGGGAGAGAATCAGATATTGAGTGTTACATTCAATGACCGTGGGCCCATAAAAGCATTTTAAAATAGATGTGTTAATCTGTGTAAAATAAATATTTATTTAGTCCATTGTTAACTTTGTATTCACATGGCTAGTCATCAAAAGTCTCCGAACCCTATTTAAACATCACAGTTGATCCTTTGTTTTACTACTATGAGAATTTTAGTTATTTTTTATGTCCTCATCTTATGTTATGTTGCTCTCTGTATTATATTGTCTTTCCCATAAATATTATGTGAATGTATCCATTTCTGCAGTGTTCACAAACTTGGCTGTTTTTTCTGTCTCCTGCTCTTTCTTGCTTTATTTCTCATTTTATCTAGTAGTGCTAGAGGCTGACCCTTGTACATTCTAGACAACTACCCAAACCACTAAGCTACAACTCAGCCTTTAAAGAAATTAAAAATAAAAACGGGATCCTGTGTACCTCACACTGGCCCCCATCTTACTGTACCTGAGACAAACCGTGAGCTCTAGTCCCTAGTGTGGGGACCGCAGGTGTGACCCATCCTGCCTGCCTTCCTGTCTCCTCTCCCTCCTCTAGTGCACGGAACTTACCTTTTCATCATACTCATTCCAAGGTGTGGCTTTCCAGCATTCTGTCTGCATTTCTTGGCTTTGTATCCTCCGCTACAGCCTGTTTCTACCAGTCTACCGAAGCCTTAGCCCCTGTTCCACAGAGTTCTCCTTAATCACCCCCCCCCCCCCCCCGTGCCTGGTCTCTAAGCTTTTGATTTGAAGACTTTTTAACACACCCAGAATGTTCAGAATGACCCTTCCTGTCTTCAAGATGCCTGCTAGGCCCCATGCATTTTTAAACGCCAAGATTAATGTCCTCTTTGATTGTAGTAGATAATGTGCAATATAATATTTAGCATTCTTGTTTTCTTCCCATTTTCATAGTTTGTTATTTTGGTTTACTGATAAATTTATAAACTCTACTAGGGCAAGGGCCTTCTGCTTTTCTTCTTAGTTACTCCTCTTTGGATAGAAAAATGCTAAGTGAGTTCACTAATTAATTCCTTTCCTTACAGATGGTTGGTTGTCAAGCACCTGGATGAAATTTGATAGTAATTTTGGTTTATCACAGTTGCTCATGTTATGGTTGTTAACCTTTGTGTATCTAGAGTGTGTGAGGTCATCCCCAATCATTGGTATTAATCAGTGTGATTTATATTTGACAGCTACAAATCCATGTGGAACTGATAATGGTGGCTGTTCCCATTTGTGTCTGATGTCTCCAGTCAAGCCTTTTTACCAGTGTGCTTGCCCCACTGGGGTCAAGCTTCTGGGGGATGGAAGAACCTGCAAAGATGGTAAGGTGCTTGTTACCCAAGCGGGGTGCGGTGGGATTCCGAGAGCAGCTGGACTCTGGGAACAATTTTACATTTCTTTTGTAAACTCTAGAGTTGGCAGTGCTTTGGGAGACTAGTGCTCAGGTGGCTAATAGCAGGGATGGCTTATGTTTTGTGACATCTTTTATGTCATCTCATTTAGTATTTAAGAAACATGCTATTTCTTAAATGCTATTTAAATACTTAATTATTAAAGACATTCATATTAAATACTAATTCAGTACTAATTAAATATTTAAATATTATTTCTGGTTTTTTTTTTTTGCCAAATTTCACAGCCACTGAAATCTCAATTAAGTCTTGTGAGAAGAGAGTACTAGGTCTCACACAGGCATGCACCACTTGTAGAGAAGAAGCTGAAGGACAGTCAGACACTAAACTGTAGTCCATGAAGAATAAAATGACATTAATGAGGTTTTTATTAAGTGATTAAAAGATATTTTTGACTGCTCTTTAATGACGAGTACATTAAGAAAAAAAATCCCTCACTGTACTATTAAAGTAACATTCGTGATTTTAGCTTAAGCAGTCCACTTGGCCTCTTCTCCTCACTCTTAATTCCCTACAGACAGAGGGTGTGTTGGAGAAGGCACTGGCCTCGGATAGCACAGGCTTGTGATTTGGAGAACACCAGCTCCTCTTTCTCTTCCCGAGGCTGTTATTCATTCTTCCCCCTATGGTCACCGTTCTCTGGCGACTAGCAAAGCCTGGTAGGAAAGTTGTTACATGTGCAGTTGCTTCTTCATCTACCTCTGAAAAGCAGAAGCCTTCATTCCAGTGTGTGGGGTGTGTGTGTGTGTGTGTGTGTGTGTGTGTGTGTGTGTGTGTGTTAGTTCCAGGAACAAGGAGGCCAGCGAGTCGGTGCGATGGAATTGAGGCAGCTTAGAGGATGTTTATTAGGAGTTGGCGTTGATAAATTATCCTCGTAGTCAAAGGTGAAGCTGGCTGGCTCCCATCAGATGGTTTCTGTGGTAACCACTGATTTGGTTTCTATTTAAACAGAAGGGTTTTTGTAACATTGCTTTTTCAGTTTAGAAATGTACCTTGACTTTGAAAAAGAGGATTTATTTCAGCACTGGAGGTTTGTCTTTTCCCTCACAGTGGTACAGATGTGCACGGTTAGGCAGCTTTGAGTTTCAGATGCATTTTTGGCACTTAGTAGCCTTAAGTTACCTATGTTGTTTTGATCATGTTGTTCAAATTAGTAGTTCTGTGAATTGTTTGCAAAGTTGAACTGCCTCCTCTTGGCAGTTAGCAGGAGCAGTGAGTTGTGCAGAATTATTCCTGCTCTGCCTGCGGTTACAATTGGGTTATGTTTCCTCCGGTTTAGAATCCGTGTATAATCAGCACTCAGGTCAACAGCTCGTTCTGAAACTTGCCACTCCTCTTTTCGCGTTTACAGTTAAACTCCAAATTCATATTTAAGTTTATATAGACACATATTTTAGCTGGAATTTTTTTTTAACCTTGCTCATTCTGTTGACAGTTTACATATTGTTTTTTATTAGCCTCTTAGGTGATTATTTTGCTGGTGGTTTACTTGAATATTGGAAATTTAAAAAATTGAGCTTAATATCCTAATTTTTAATTGTTTTCATTGGATCCCAATGCATGTTAAAATATTTCAGAAATATGATTTATAACTCAGTCTTTGTTTCTAATGATAAATTAGTTGATGCTTATTGAATATTTTACACTTAGTATCTTCCTGAATTTATATCTTTATCTTTAATTTTTGCAGCAACCTTTACACATTTAGAAAGGTTCTATTTGTCTCAGTTTGTATTCCTACTTGAACCAAATTTTATTGGCTCAGGTACTCTTACTCACTGATGTGCTTCTTAGACTTTCTCTCCAGTGCTGCTGCTCCCATCTCCACAGCCTCTCTTGCCCTTGGGTCTGTCGGGTATAGCTCTGTATTCCTTTAAGACAGTGCCACTGAGAAAGAATTTATCTACTGTAACATTCTTTTATTTCAAAATTCAGTTTTAAACATTTCTTGTTCTAGATTTTTTATCATTGTGTATGTGTACATGTGTGCGTGTACATGCTGTATGTGTGTACATGTATGAACATGTTTTTGCACACACATGTTCATATGTATGGATGTACATAGAGGCTGGAGAACCTCCATGTAGTGCTTCCCAGGTGCCATTCATCTCCTTGATTTTTTTTTTTTTTTTTTTGGAGATGGAACTGTGGTACGGAATTTATCAACTAGGCTAGGCTGGACAGCTATGATCCCAGGGGTCTGCCTGTTTCTGTGTCTCCGCTAGGATAGCTAGTGCATTGCCACCATGCCTGGCCTTTTGTATGTGGGTTGAGGGGATCAGACTTGGGTCTTCATGTTTATAAAGCAGCGGTCTACTGTTTTCCCAGCTTGTTTTTAAGATCCTTTAAAGTATGCATCCTGAATAAAGGATCTGAAGTTTGCAATTTTTTTCTCCATTAATACTTCGTTACTAGGTGTAAACTGACTAGTGCTTACCTCTGCACACCATATTAATACTTAGTTACTAGGTGTAAACTGACTAGTGCTTGCCTCTGCATACCCATCCATATTAATACTTAGTTACTAAGTGTAAACTGACTAGTGCTTACCTCTGCACACCGAATTAATACTTAGTTACTAGGTATAAACTGACTAGTGCTTACCTCTGCACACCCACCCATATTAATACTTAGTTACTAGGTATAAACTGACTAGTGCTTACCTCTGCACCCTTATTACCCAGGGGCTGTGAGTAAAGGACAAGTGTGGCTCAAACTTGATTGGGAGAGGTTAACTCTTATGGCGCTTGCACCGACTCCTCTGTTTCATGGTATTACTTTTTAGCTCTACTCTAAAGAGAGTTGGTGTTCTTTTAAACTCAGTTAAGTTTTATTCCTGAAGACATCTGCATTCTTTATAGAGAGTGGCTAAATTTTGCCTCTTGCTTTCATAGGATTGGTTGATTTTTCCTTTGTTGTTTTAGGTGCCACTGAACTATTGCTGTTAGCCCGACGGACAGACTTGAGGCGCATTTCTTTGGATACACCAGATTTTACTGACATTGTCCTGCAGCTGGAAGATATTCGGCACGCCATTGCCATAGACTACGATCCTGTAGAAGGCTACATCTACTGGACTGATGATGAAGTGCGGGCCATCCGTCGTTCCTTCATAGATGGCTCTGGCAGTCAGTTTGTGGTCACGGCCCAGATTGCCCATCCTGATGGTATTGCTGTTGACTGGGTTGCAAGAAACCTGTACTGGACAGACACTGGCACTGATCGGATAGAAGTGACAAGGCTCAATGGGACCATGAGGAAGATCCTGATTTCAGAGGACTTAGAGGAGCCCCGGGCTATTGTGTTAGATCCCATGGATGGGTAAGAAGTGCTGACATTAGTACTCTGTTTTCTTCAGGTGCCTAGAGGCAGCTGCTTGGGGACAAGAACTATTGGAGTTTGTTGTTTTTGGTAAACAATTTGCATCAGCTTTACAATGTAGTAATTAGAACATGGTCTTGAAGAATTGCCATTCTTTAAAAACCTTCTTGACTATCTTGAGTGATTTATTTCTGAGTTAAGCTAGACTTGCTGATCTGGGTGTGGTTTGTAGGTTTTGATCAGATTGTATCTTGGTTGTGAAAAATATGGAAAGAAATTATTTTCAAAACGCCCCCTCTTTTCCCAGCAGATTCAGTTTTATCCTGTTCAGTTGTTACTGTGAGAATTACCTCTTTTCCCAGCAGGTTCAGTTTTATCCTGTTCAGTTGTTACTGTGAGAATTACCTCTTTTCCCAGCAGGTTCAGTTTTATCCTGTACAGTTGTTACTGTGAGAATTACCTTACTTTATAGTTTTTTGTGAATGACTCACTTTGCAGAACCTTGGGAATAGTCTTATTTTACTTTTCTGTGAGGTTTATTTTAGAGCTGATACAGTGACAGTTGTTATGTCCCAGTATACACCAGTGCTTTAGAACCACTTAACACTCAGGAGCCTCAGATATTACTTAGCACCACAGGGAGTATTAGTTATTTGGGGAATTCAGTTTGTCACCTGACTGTTTATACTAGGTAACTTTCTGTACCAGAGATGACAAGCCAGCAAGCAAGAGTGGCATGTCATGGGAAGAAACAGAAATGTATTAGGGAAAAATATGTGTAGTCATGGAGTCTAATGAGACTCCATTGGGAGACATGTTTCATCAACCCCAGAGCGATTTTGATCTGCGAGTGTACTTACATACCGCTGTGATAAACGTTAGGAACTTTCTCTGCCGAAGCTTGAGTCCTGTTATTTTTCTTCTCTCCTGCCACGGCATTGACTGATGGTAATGTGTGGAGTGGGCTGCACTTTTGTTACCTGCTTTCAGCTCATTGTTTTATGTCTTTATAGGTACATGTACTGGACAGACTGGGGAGAAGTCCCCAAAATCGAGCGGGCCGCTCTGGACGGGTCTGAGCGGGTAGTTCTTGTTAACACGTCCCTTGGCTGGCCGAATGGCCTAGCCCTGGATTATGATGAAGGCACAGTATACTGGGGAGACGCCAAAACAGACAAAATCGAGGTGTGTTCCTTGCTTTTTGAAAATACTTAAAACCAATTTTATAATGGTTTCTGGGTCAGTAGTAGTTTAGTTCACAGCCTCTGAAGAGTTGTCTGGAATTCTAGGATATCATTTCCAGAAATCTTCCTCAGTGTTCACAGATCTCAGAACAACGGGTTATTTTCCACCTAATCCTCGGGTTTTTGAGTTGTGTTGGTATAGGAAATGTGGATTCTATTGTTTCTGTTCTTACCAGCTTTTGTAAATGATTGGCTTTGTTTTGGGCGAAACTCCTGCCTGGATTTTCTACAGTTAGTTTTCTGCAAACCAAAATTATATAAGATCCATACAAGAAAACCTGGCAGTGGTAAGTCAGGAAAACAGTGCACGTGTGTGCATGCATGCATGTGTGCCACTTTTTGTTGATTTGGTGGCAGAATGTATTGAGTATTCAGTTGGTTACATGAAAACATCTTGTTTATGAAGACATGGTTTCACTGTATAGACCAAGCTAGTTCAGGCCCATGATTCTTCTGTGTTAGTTTCCCAAGTGCTGGGATTATAGGCATGTGCCACCATTCCACATTAAAAACAAGTTTTAGGCTGATGTGTGGACTATATGGGAAAAATAGCCAAATCCTGGGAAAAGGTTTTTACCAACTGATAGAATTGCATCGAAAATAACCAGTGGTAAATATTTTATCATAATGCTTTGTAAATAACACATCCTTGATGCTGAATGTAGATTAGGCTATTCTTTTGGGGGTATGCATGACTTTTTATGTAAGGAATGACTGTGAAAAAAAGAACTCTAAGACAGCCTCTGCGTCTATCTTATGGATACACAGTTTGGACTGTGGAGTAGTTATTTTAGAAAGGTAGTTCTGAGGTGTGCCAGGGACACTCAGGGAATAATGAATTAAAGGGGCCTTCCTTCCAGAGTGGAAACTTGGAATTGAAGGAACCCATTAATGCTCCACCAGCCCCAAATATTGGAAATCGCGTCCCTCCTACAGCTGGTTTCTATTAGCAAAGCTTTGTGTGGCCTGACTGTGTAGCATTCCTCCGTGTTCTTAAGAGTTTCAGGGCGCCATCCCTGTCCCAGTCCGCCGTAGGATCTGGATCTTTGACAGCTGGGGGAGTGCTGACCTGGCAGAGGTGATAGATTGCTGTTCCAGAGAGGCTGCTGGCTTTGTTTGCCTAAGTGTACATCACTCATCAAGCCCTAGCCCCTTCCCAGTGTGTGCTGTGGGTCAGGTGTGGACCCCACATGAGCATGTAGGAAACACTTAAAGCTTAGGTATCCTAGAAGAAGTGTCTAGTCTGGAAATTTTTTCCTTTTTTAAAAAGATTCATCTATTTATTTTATGTATATGAGTGCTCTATCTGCATGTACACCTATATGCCAGAATAGGGCATCAGAACTCATTATAGATTATAAGCCATCATGTGGTTGCTGGGAATTGAACTCAGGACCTCTGGGAGAGCAGCCAGTGCTCTTAACCTCTGAACCATCTCTCTAGCACCCTTGAAATTTTATACAAGGGGGAAAATGCTTAATTTATTATCATCTAGAGATGGTTTAAAAAAATTGGTATTTGTTTTTGTTGTTGGTTTATTGTAAGCAATTAATTGGCTTGAAAAGAAAGGCATTGTTTCTTGCTTCTTATAGAGTGCATTCTCTTCCCCATTTCCAGGTGTATTATTTTAGACACATAAATTTAGTCAGAGTCATGGTAGTTGAGGGGGATTTAGATATAGAAATGAGAATTTATTCATACAATACCTTGACACTTAAAACCATCTTCTACAAATAGACGCAGAGCATAGGATGCTATTAATGATGTCACGGTTTTAGCAGTGGCATGTTGCTTCCATATAAAGACGTGTAGGTGAGGATGCGGTACTCTGCATCTGCCTCCATCTGCTGCTCCAGGAAGCCTCTCAGGAGACAGTTATGCTAGCTTCCTGAAAGCAGGCATAATGGAATAGCACTAATAGTGTTGGATTGTTTCTCTCACGTGGGATGGGTCTCGAATAGGGGCATAGATAGTTACTCCTATTTATCTCCACTGCCTCCCCCCCCACCTCCCCCGCCCCCTCTCTTATCTTGGATGTGTTGCCCAGGTTCTGTTGACCTGGGCTGCAGTGATTCTCCTGCCTTTGCCTCAGAGGGTTGGGCCTAAGGTGTGACTGTACCTTGCTTATTAATTCCCTTTTATACTAATGTATAAAGTTGTCAGGGATGGCAGACTGAGCTGTGTTAAGAGCACAGCACTTCATCTAGAGTCATCTTACATAACCTGAGGAGGAAAAGCCTTCATTTTCTATCCTGAGACTAGTGGTGATTATGAAAGCATATGCCCCCTGCGTTTCCATCTCTGTGTACTTGAGAGTGAGTAGGCAGATAATCTCAAAGTTTACAATTTTGTGAAAGGTATGTAATTTTAAAGTTTAGTTGTTAGACTCTTGTTATATAGCAGCAGTTGGATTCCTCTGACCTTTCGTGGAGGCTAAGATCCCTTCCAACCCTGTCTTCTAAGAAGGCTTCCCAGCTGTGTCACGCATAGGAGTAGAGCTGCTTATCCCTGGGAATACTGTAAGGGAATACCAGGCTGTGGGAACCCTGTTTGCTTCTGAAGACTTAGAGTTAATTTGGATAAAATATTTATAGTACACTTGAGAAGAGAAAGGTAGTAATCTGCAAAGTTATTCTGTGGCACAATTTTTTGTGTTTAAAGTGGAGAACAGAGAGGAGCTCAGAACACTTGTCCACACTGGTCTCTGCCCCTCCAGTGGATGGGTGCCTTCCATCTGTTTCTCCCTCGTTTTGTTGAAGTGACAGATACTAGTAGTGTTGAGTTGAGTAAGGATTCCGAGAAACAAGGGAGAAGAACCGGGAGCCCTAGCTTTCAGACCGGATTTTTCTTACAGAGTTGTGGAAAGGTAGATTTTCTTGACACTTACTAATGTCTTCTACAAATAGAGGCAGGGCACAGAATGATATTAATGATGTCACTTAAAAAAACAGTGGTGCCATGCTCCTTCCATATAGAGACGTGTAGGTGAGGATAGTCTGCTTCCTCAGCTCTGGCGCGGTGAGTGGTGTTTAAAGGAGCAGGCTCATGCTTGTCCTGCTGCTTCTGCAGGGCATGGGGGTGCTCCCACTGTGGGGTGGGCAGGGCGTCCAGAGCATTTACACTCTGTTCCTGAGCCTCCGGGTCCTCACAGTAGAGTTTTACAGCTTCTTGGAGTAGCAGAAAGAAGGGAGATGTCCAAAACCTTGATTTCTCTTTTATATGATCTTATAATCATTGGAAAGCCATTGTTACTTTGACAACATTCACATCTTCTTGGTCAGCCCAAAACATGGTTTGCATCCAGTACCTACAGTACTGCTTGCCAAGAGCAAAGACTTGTCACTGCTGCTTTAAAGCATTCCTTGCTGTGATATAAAGTTAAGAAAGTATTGTTGGCTTGGTTTTAGTCTTTGAGAATGGGTCTCTCTCTGTGTGGCCCAGACTGGCCTCAATGTCACCTGCCTGCCTTGGTCTCCCAAGCGTTAGGAGACTGCAAGAGTGCATCACCCTATCCAGTTAGGCTGTTTTCTTGAGGACGCTTTCTCATTGTACATGCATTTAACTAATTGGGAAACAATTAAGTTTTGATTATTCTTTTATCAAAATATCATCGTAACTAAAATTTCTTCAGTTTGTTTTTATAGTGCTTTTTGTTTGTCCCCTTGCCTGTTTCTGAGCTTTTTCTGATAGTGTTGTGACACTTGGTAGTTACTGCTAAGAAGATTTTCTTGTCTTGAACATGTGTAAATTTGTTTGAAATCTCTTATTGTAAGTTCCTTTACTTTGAAAATACAGTATCCGTAGGTTATGAAGTCCAGATCTGATTATACCTGGCACTATTCCCCCCAGCCCCCATCCCTTAGGAAGAGAGACAGATTATTACAACCTTTCAGTACCGAGCATTTTTGAATAAAGAGGTATTATTGTCTGTGTTGTGTGGAAGACTTGGCAGTTGGTGAATGTTCTGTTTCACATTCTGAACCTGCAGTTGCTGGGCTGCACTTCCCTCTGATGACAGCTTCCTCTGCTTTATCAGTACCTAATAAGGAGATTTCTTTCAGATTTCTTTTTAAAGGAGTGTCTTTGTCTCATAGTTTTAGTCTATACAATGTGAAAGTCTGTCAGAAACCCACAGACCTGTCTATGCTGCTTTTCCTTGGTGTTGGTTTCTAAGATTATGGAGTTATAGCAATATATTTTTATCTTTTGTTAAGATAAAGCTATTGATTTTATATGTCAAATGTTAATGAGTACTTTCTTTTGAATCTTCTCCAGTTTATAACATTCATTGTCTAGTGTTCCTAGTGGTGCATGCCTTTAATCCTAGCACTTGGGAGGCAGAGGCAGGTGGATTTCTGAGTTCCAGCCTGGTCTACAGAGTGAGTTCCAGGACAGCCAGGGCTACACAGAGAAACCCTGTCTTGAAAAACCAAAAAAAAAAAAAAAAAATTTGATTATGCTTTCAGTTTGAGAAATCTTCAAGATAGTGTATTTAAATTTCTGAATCTTTGCCTGTTTGTACTTCTTTATCACACCGTGTGCATATTTGTGATTTTATATTTTCCTCCATATCTTCCTGACAAAAGACTGATAAAACTCTGTCATTGACTTCTTAAGCATGGTTTTGCTTTATTCTATTACTTTATGACTTTCAGGGGTATATAGGGGTTCATAATAAGTTTGTGAACTCCTCTTGAAAGTTTGTTGACATAATACAGTCGTAGAAACATTTAATGTGTCATAACGTACAGAAGGCAGAGCAGTCGATGAGCATGTGTGTGCTGCTGTCTCAGCCTCTCAGCCTGGCACTCAAGGGAGTACAAAGGGAGCCCCGATGGTCGGTGCTGTTGTGCTCTCACTGCCACAACAAACCGCGGCCTCACCAGGCAAGATGATTCGCTTCGATTGGGTCTCTGCATGGTTTCATCTATAACATTTCAGAGCGGTCCAGTGCATGCTGGTACTTAGCATCTTAGCAGCCTGGTTCTGAACTTGTTTGTTCTTGAGCCATTTTTAAAAAATGTATTTCTGATTTGGTTTTACATCTTGTGTTTAATATAAAACCACTTAATATGGACAGTGACACTTTTAGTTTCAGTCCTAGTCTTTTTAAAGTACTTTATTCCTGGGCTGTGGGCATAGCTCAGGCTATACACTATATTATTTTCCTAGTCTGTACCAGCCCTGAGCCACTGGGCACCCTCACCCCCTAAGATAGTCCTTTGAGCTTTGAGCTCAGGGGAGAAGGTTTGATGGCCTTCCCTTCTTGACAGGATGGAATCCTCAAGGTTATGTCAGTGTTAAGTAGGGAAGAGTGGTAGTTTCAAAATTTTTTTGAAACATTTTTACAATATAGGGACCTTCATTTTTTATTTTATATTTAAGCGAGTGACCTTAGATAATTTACATAATCTTTAGTGTTTATACTTTGGCTAGTAAGACCACTTGAACTAAATGTTTAAGGTTCTTTTTTAGCTGTAACAATTTCTGATGTTTATTCTCTTAACTGTCTCTTAGGTTAAGAAAGAATAATTTACTTTCCTTGGGAGAATTACTATAAAAGGAATTTGTATTGCAGATGGCTTTTTTTTTTTTTTTATTTGCTTCACAGTTAATCACTATTAATGTAAAGAGACCTGTTGGGAGCTACAGCTCTTTAGTAACTCAGTTTTTCTGAAAGGCCCTTTTCTGCTAAGCTGTCTGTGACTTCTCATGGAGAAGAATGACTAGATGATAATTCACTCCAGGTAGCAGACCAGTGATAGACTGAGGACATGATTTCTTCAAGCCTAGCTTGGTCAGCCTGTGAGCTTATTTTGGCTGAGGCCTTACCTATGGGAGAGTGGGTAATTTATAGGCAACAGCACTGAAGAAGAGTCTCCTTCTCAGTGATTACTAACTTCTTAGACATCCTTGGGAATGGTGGGGCCTCATCTTTCCTCACTTCCCTGAGTGCCTTATTGACTCATGAGTGCTTCATTAATTGTCTAGTAAGCACACCCTTCACCCCCTACTCCCTTTCTGAAAGAGAATGTTAATGAGGGTTGCCTGTGGGTAATCACAGCTGCTCTGATTGCAGTGGCCATGTCATCATGCTTAGAGGACAGTGTCATAGCTCCTATATACAATTATTCTGTTACTAACACAAGTGGTAGGTTTAATAAATGTTTAAAGCTGTTGGTTAATATTTGCCAAATACATTAATTCTTTTAAACTAATATAGTCCATGCAAAATACTATTTTAGGGGCTGAAGATTGTTTTGTTTTTGTTTTTTGTTTTTTTTTTTTTTAGATGTGGGAACTTATAGTAGAGTTAAAAGGTCACAGATATTTTTATTGTCTTTAGAAGGGAAGGGTAAGGGGGTAAGTAATGCCAGAAGATCACTACTTTGGGAACTTTTTGAGGAGATTGCCAGAGACTGAGTAGTTAACGGGTGTAGGAGCTTTGACTGATTACGTCAGCTTACAGGTATCAGCAGCTATTTAAAGATTTCATCTCTGTTCATTTTGAAAGTTCTCTCTGATGGAAAAAAAAAAGGATTCTAAAGCTGGCTCTCCTCCCTAACTATTCAACTTTAAATGTGATCTGTAATATAAAAATTTAGACTTGCGAAGAACATAATAATGTAAGCTTAAAGGGCTGAGGATGTAGATCGGGGGTAAAGCATTTGCTTAGCAAGTGTGACGCCCTGGCAGCAGTCCCCAGGAACATCATCACCACAAGAAGATAACGCAACCCTGTAAATTATTTGTTAAACTAATTTTCTGGACGAACTCTTGATAACTTGGCTCTGATCTTTAATACCACTTCTGTATTCTAGCTACAGAATTCATTATTCTTATTCTTAAGAGTATTAGAGAAAAATCCTATGCTATCTCAGTTACTCTTCTGTTGCACTGATAAAACACCATGACCAAGGCAACTTACAGAAAGAAGGGTTTAGTGGGCCTTAGAGCTGCTGAAATATGAGAACCCATCACTGTCTTGAGGAGCAGGCAGCAGGCATGGCAGGCACTGGAGCAGCTGAGCGAGCACTCACATCTCAGTCCACACAGAGGAAGCAGAAAGGTAAGTCTGAACTGGCACAAGTATTTTGAAACCTCAGAGTCCACCCCCATTGACATACTTCCTTTTTAGCAAGGCCACACTTCCCAGACCCCACAGGTATTCAAATGTCTGAGGCTTATGAGGGACATCTCAAACTGCTGGATGTCTTACAGATTTCACTAGCTTACAGGGAGTGAGTAAATAGATAGCTTCCTAGGTTTTTAGAGTTTTACTGCTTTTGAACAAGAGAAAGCTGTTTTCAGGTCTCATAAAATTAGCCAATCTTTGTTTTTAAAAGAACATCCTTACACCAGAGATCTTTGTTCCTTATGTTCCAGTCTTCTCTTTCTGAAAGTTCAGGAATATTGGTCCCCTGCCCCTAGTTAGTCTTTTGTTTGCCCAAGGAAAAGAGTGGAACACAAGTCTCTTACTCCCAGCACAATGCTTTTTGTGCCGTTTTCTGCTGCCTCAGGTTTAAACTGTTCACCCTGAATATGTTCAGGCTTAAAGTTTTCAAGAACTGCCGCTTTCACTGGGTTCATGTCATATGACCATAAAGCATTGTATATACGCGGAGGTTAGCTCTAGGGCCAGTTCTGTAATTTCTTCTATAGTGGATGCTCCTGGAGGGAAGTCATGTGACTCTCTCCTATAAATTTAGCCAGCTGTTCACTTAGGCACACTCATGGATGCTGGTATATTTTCTTAAGAGTATTTTACTGTTTTAGCAGTTGTTCCTAGTTGGCTTTTGTTCCCTTTTTATATGCCTCATTTTTTTTTTTCAAGTTGTAAAAGCACAGACAACAAACATTATCTTAACATTTTTAATGTAAATACTGCAGATCTCTGGGATGTTTTTCATCACCCACAACAATGAAGGCCATTGAATGCCCCACCCCTGCACGCAGCAGCCAGCGTTCTGCAGCCCCTTGCTAAGACAGCAGGTGTTATATCATCAGGCAAGTTTGCTCCCCTCTGGTCACTTCCATTTTTCATTATGATTTAAGGCTGAATAGTATTGCATTGCATATGTGCAGGCCACATGGGCTTGGCCCCACCCATCTGACGCACATTACGTTTGCTTCTACCTCCTGGTGGTTGGGAGCAGTCTTCCACACATGGAGTATAGCTGCCTGGGGTCTGCTCCTCATTTCTTTGGGTATGTACTTAGAGGTGGGATGGCTGCTCACACCATTCTAAGCTTTCGAGGAGCTCCTATCTGTCACCACTCCTAGCCGCATCTCACAGTCCCTCGCCTCCATCCTAGAGTCTGTTGTTTTTCCAAGGAGCTTTAGTTCTTTTTAGGGTGTACTTAAAATTTGTACCTGGGTCTAAGTTGTGCTTACTCATCTTGGGGCAATCAATCTGTTTTTAATATTAAAGTATTATAATTGATACATTTTTATACTCTGATTGCAAGTAGAATTTATTTTAGTTGTGTTTGAAAAGAATGAGAGCTAAGTTTTTATGTTAACACAGTGCTTCTTTCTTGATCTATTTGTGACTTCAGGACAGTGTAACTCTCAGACACATTTGATAAATCGTTGAATATAATTGACTTAATAGTGTTCGTCATAATGGCGCCTTTATCTGGAAATCAGTTCGCTTTCACTCTTGCTTTCTCCTTCTCAGTTTTAGTTTTTCAAGACAGGTGTTCTCTGTGTAGCCCTGGAACTCACTGCTGTAGACCAGGCTGGCCTTGGATACAGAGATACATATGGAAACAACCCTTAATTGTATACTTTCCCCAAATAAGTCAGGTTTAACAAGAGTCAATCGAAATAGTAACTTAAGAGCTAAGGCTCAGCTGGGCAGTGATGGCGCACGCCTTTAATTCCAGCACTTGGGAGGCAGAGGCAGGTGGGTTTCTGAGTTCAAGGCCAGCCTGGTCTACAGAGTGAGTTCCAGGACAGCCAGGGCTGCACAGAGAAACCTTGTCTCGAAAAACCAAAAAAAAAAAAAAAAAAAAAAGGAAAAAGAGCTAAGGCTTTATCTGAAAAAGGAGCCTAGTAACTGGAAATGTCTAAGCCCGATTATTTTCAGTAATTATATAAAATTACATAGCATAATCAACACATTGTAATTTTCTTTTCATGCTAAAAACATGTATATATGCTCAGATGTCGGTGTCTTGGCCCAGGTTTGAGAACTTTGAGGGTGGCACTGGAAAGCAGGTGCATGAGATCCCTTAATGTTGCCCTCTGTGTCCAGAACATTCCTCTTTCCTTGTTGTTTTCTATATTTTCTGGGCTGGTCTTGAACTCTTGTAATCCTCCTGCCTCTGAGTGCAGTGTTCCCTTTCCCACTCTGTCAGCTTATTATACTTTTGACTATGACAGTTTGCTGCAGTTAGATTTTTGTATCAAAGGTAAAGTATACTTCTCTACATTCTTATATACCTTCTTAGGGAGGTACACAAGCTTTTAATGGCCTACCTTCTTTTGGATATTGACTGGACTATTTAAAACACAACGATTCATTTCGAGCAGTATTTCTCAACTTTCTTAATGCTGTGGCCCCTGGATGCAGTTCCTTATGTTGTGACCCCAGCCATAAAATTATTCCATTGCTACTTCATAACTGTAATTTTTTTCATAACTGTAATTTTGCTACTGTTATAAATCGTAATGTAAAATCTGATATGCAGGATATCTGATATGCCACCTGCAAGGGGTGGTGCCCACAGGTTGAGAACTGCTGCTTTAGAGCATAATTTCCGTGTACAGTGTGGAGCGTTGTAGCTTCACCACTCTAGCTGCTTTTCTGTCGTGTGTTCTTTCAACATGTCTAGTCATGTGAAGTTACGTAGAGGCAGTTTTGGGAGTTGACTGGCAGCATTCCAAGATTTCATGGGTAAGTCTGTCTTGACATTTAATTAGCTGATGAAGCTGCTGAAAAACTGGATGTGATGTCTGTGGGAATTTTGCCATTACTTAGTCTTTGTGCACATTGTGTTGTATGTGTTAGCTGACATCTACTGCCTGTTACAGCCTATATCTCAGTGTGATTAACAGAATTTGGGAATGCCTCAGAGTGCTAACGTCATGCCACAGTGTGGTGGTAGGTGCTGAGCTACTGCAGACTCTGCTTCAGATTTGGAGTTAGATTTTAGAAATGACAGAAGTCTAATTTCAGTTTAGCTAATTAAGCTAGTCTGAGGTAATAAAGTGAAACGCTCTCAGGAGTTGCCAGATGTAATTAATGCTGGCTTAGTTTTTTAAAGTATAAAGGTTATCTTTTGGAATCACCTGAACTTTTTTCGTTTGTTCTGGATTTAGATACAAATGAGCTTTTACCATGATTTGCTTTATTTTAAATGTAAAGAACTTAAAAATCATATGTATAAATCTAGTAATCTGTCTAAGACTGTTTGTTGGCAATGAGAACTGGATAGTGATTTTCCTGGAGACCAAGCGGCTTCTTCTAAGCTGCCTCTACCTACCACAAGGGCAGCATGGTTGGTCTGAGAGCACCGCTTCCCAGTAGGAATGTCACCTCTGCAGAAGGAAACTGGGTAGTCATTGGGCCGTACACAAAGAGAAACAGCATTCTGTAGATTTCAGTTTTTACATTCAGACTTCATTTAAGCTGTTGATTCTTTAATTTCTTCAGAGGATCCTTTTAATTGCTCTGCATCACATTAAGAACAAAAGCGATAAGAGCATTGCTTCCTCACAAGCAATTATCATTATTGTTGTTGTTTAGGTGCCCTTGGACTTGTTCCTTACCTCCCTCTCTTTGTTTCTCTCATGAAAGATTTCAGGCATATAGAAAGCAGAATAAAGATAACCGTGAACCACCCAGCTGTCTGTACTGGCTCATCTACAGTGCTGCACAGCTCAAGGGAAGAGTTCTCTTAGTAATGTTGCTGCTGTTTTGAGATTAGAAGAAGCAGAATACTTAGGCCTTTTAGTTACTCTCAAACACAACAGGTACTGTTTTGAAATGTAAGCTTGTAAAGGAAATGTAAGAAGCAAGATTTTAAAGTGTAGTTTTGGTTGTACCTTCAACCTGAGACTGAAGATAACAGGCACAGGATGGGGTGGGATTATAAATTTAAAACGGAGAAGAATAAATTCATTGTATGCTGTATACTGACCTCATTGAAATTTGAATCCACATAGTCTAGCATGCAGCCACTAGCCAGATGTGCGGGAGTCTGAGTTGACCTGTATAAAATAGAGTCCTAGAATGAAAACAAATTCTTAAAACCTAATTAATAAACTTAATACTTACTAATTTTAAAAACCTAATTAATAAACTCAATATTTATTAACATTCATTTATTGAGAGAACATTTGGCTATGTTAGATTAAATTTATAATGTCTATCCTTCATTTTACCTTTTACAATGTGGTTACCAGAGAATTTGGACTTGAAAGATGGGCGTGGTGGCATACATCTAAAATCCCAGCACTTTGAAGTAGGAAGGGTTGAAGTTTGAGCCAGGGCTGAGTGAGGTACATAGTGAGAGACTGTCTCACAATACTAAATAAAAAACTAGAGAAGTTGAAATTGACACTCACTTGGCTCATGTTTGTGAATTGTATTCTACTTTTCTTGGAGAACATTGTTTTAGACCAAATTCTGTTGTCAAAATTGTAACAGACGAGAACAGGAAGACTAAGGAATTAAGAGGGAAAACGTGAATACAATTATGTTAAAATATTTAACACATCTTAATTACATCAGCTAAGTTGAAGTAAACATGACTTGTTATGTCTTGTGTGGATTCTTTTTGCTTCAGTCAAAGCATCTTTGTTAGAATCTCTCAGAAGACACACTGAGTGCATCCTTCACCTTGTGACTTTAACATACATTAATTAATTATTTCTTCTAGAGATATCTTATTTCCTTGTCAGAGTTCTGCTTCTTCAAGATGAATTTCAGCTGCTGTTGGCTGAGGGTTTTCCCTGTTCTCTCTGATCACAAGCCTGGGGTTTGGCTATACATTCAGCTCACCTCTTTGACTAGCCTCGTTCTCATTTACCATAGCAGTCATCGTGTCTTAGGTGGTGATTTGGTGAATCACCATAGGGAGTGGCACCGTTAGAAGGTGTGGTCTTGTTGGAGGAAGTGTGTCGCTGTGGGGTGGGCTTTGAAGATCTGCTCAGGGTGTCACTGTGGGGGTGGGCTTTGAGGATCTGCTCAGGGTGGAAGAATCAGTTTTTCTCCTGGCTGCAGTAAGTTCAGGATGCATAATTCTCAGCTCATCCTGCACTATGCTTGCCTGAAAGCTGCTATGTTCCTACCTGGATGATAATAGACTGAACCTCTGATCCTGTAAACCAGCCCCAATTAAATGTTGTCCTTTATAAGAGTTGCCTTGGTCATGTTGTCGGTTCACAGCAATGGAAACCTTAAGACAAAGTGTAGAAAAGTCACAGTGAACCCCATCAAATACACAAAGTGCTCCTTTTGTTTACTAATTTATTTATTTATGTCTAAGTAACTAAAGCAAATAGGACTGAAGTTAGGAAACAGGAATAAGGCTGTCAGGACATCCTAGGCCTGTATTTTATCCTTTACCACCGTGGTTATTTCAGTCCATTACTTCTGCATATTCTTTTATACTTAGGTACTTCTTATTTTATAGCATTGCATTTCGATAATTAAATTTATCCATTTATACTTAGGTACTAAAACATTTAAGTAAAATAAATTTTAGCCAATAGGAACTACTGTTTTCTAAGCACCCACTGGACATTTGATACTGTGACGTTTAACATTCTTCTAATTAGCTTTTGAATAATTAGTGTTAGTAGTGATTCACTTGCTGTCCAGTGAGCAATAGAGAATCTGAACCCAGTTTAATTGTTTTGTCATTATTATTTGCTGATCACTTGAGATTAAAAAAAAAAAATCCGAGGAGTTCTATTAAATAGAATATGCAGAATTATAAGAGCTAAAAATATCTGTTTGAATTGTGGCTTCTGTTAATTTTATTTATGATTTTCAGTTTTATTCTTAGCCTATTATCCAGATTCATACCTAGTCTTCCATTAAAAACCACATAATATTTTTATTTTTAAGTATGAGGATTTTGTCTGCATGTAGGTATGTGTTTCATATGTTTGCTTGGTACCTTTTAGGCCACAAGAAGGCATCAGATTCTCTGGACCTGGAGTTACAGAGGATGGGAGCTGCCATATTGGTGCTGGGGACAGATCCGAGGTCCACTGGAAGAGCAGCCAGTGCTCTTAACCATAGCTGTTTTCCCAGCTCTTGATCCTTCAGTTTTTTATTAAAACTTTTATTTTGTGTGTTGAGGGGCTTGCTGACGTACATGGGTACATGTGGAGGCCAGAAGTCAACCTCAGATGTTGTCCACCTTTTTTTTTTTTTTTTTGAGAGGCACCCTCAGGAGCTCACTGATTAGGCTAGGCTAGCTGGCCAGAAATCCCTAGGACTCTTCCTGCCTGCCCCATCTTCCCAGTGTTGGGATTGTGGGCGTGTGCCACCATCCTGAGCCTCTTGTGTGGTTTCTGGGGAGCAGAGTCAGGTCTTCGGGCTTATGCAACAAGGAAGCCATCTCCTCAACCCTTGGCCATCTTGTAACTAAGTTGCTCATTCATCCAAGTGAACAAGCAAAATGATACAGGGTGATAGAGCTCAGAAAAAAATTGGTAGGTCCTTTAATATTTTTGAAGTAGAGATATAAACTTTATTTTACAGTATTCAATATTAGTCATCTCATTTGTACTTTTAGACATTCATTTTAATAAGATGGATAACTTTGAGTGTAATCAGCACATTAGTGTAATTTATTAAATATAATATGTGAGATAACTGATCTAAGATAGCAATAAAACTAGTCAAACCAGAATTGTTTTAGTATGCCATAATCTTATAAGAAAGTTTGATAGTCTCAGGTTGCCATCAGAGATGTCTTCCTAAGTCACTTCTCTACATCAGGTTAACAGCAGAAATTGGGTTGACTCCATAGGATCTTTGAAATCTCTTAATCTTGAAAAATATGCAGCCAGGTTTTCTTTCTTTCTTACCAGTAAAATAAACAGAAATGAAAAGCAACCTCACAATAAAAAAGAAATAAAATGAGATTTTACTGACTAAGCTTGGTGGAGTTTCAGTGGGTATTTAAGACGATTGAACAGTAAGAAGTAGAAAGAGCATGGGAACGGAGGGAACTGAGGGAAGCAAGAAAGGAGCTGGGGGCCATCTCTAGTGGTTCCGTCATCTGAGCTACAGTTCGGAATCTGTTGAAGCAAGTTAAAGGCATTAGTGTTGAGAGGAAGAGGCGGTTGTCGCAGATCACGTGCAAATAACAATATGGCAACAAGGTAGGAGCAGCAGCTTCGCAGTAGACGTGCAGAATCATTTCACTTGTTTATACTTTCCCCAGACGCTGTGTTAAAGTCCGAGGGAAGGAAGCTCCTGGGAAGTGTTGGGAGGGAATTCTTGAAATGTGTGGTAGAGCACCGAGGGCTTGGATCCTGACTCCAGTGTGGGCGGATGCTCTCCTTAATTTAAGATGGGGACATAATGGGGCTGGACAGGCAGCTAGCAGTTAAGTACATCTGCTCCTCTTCTAACGGATCCAGCTTCATTTCTCAGCAGCCACACCAGCACGCACACAATTGCTGTAACTCCACCTCCAGGGGCTCTGATACCTTTGTCCACCGTGAGTCCCTGTGGTAATGTGCACATACCCACATGCAGATACAGACACCTGCACATAATTAAAAATAATAAAAATAAATCAACAAGGTGAGGATGTAGTACAGAGTTAAGTAAGCTTTCCCTGCCTAAGATACTTTTTCAATTTGGATATCTATTAAAGGAAAAATTCTTCACCCCCAAATTGTGAGAAGTAAGATGTTTCTGTATCCCTGGCTTTAGAAGGGGAAAATGTGTCCATTCTCCTGACCCATTGTGTCTTGCCATGGTTGTTCTATAGGTTTAAAATTTGTGGTCCAAGCCATACCAGTGTGGGAACGAGAGTGAGAGCTCTGCACAAGTGAGCTCCCTGGCTGGTGTTAGGGAGCTGGGCTGAGAGCTCTGCACAGGTTCCTTATGTGTGTGCATAAGCCTCACAATCCCAGCTGAGGATTATGGCCATTGATATTCTAAAGGTGTATTTAACCTGGGAACATGCCACACTCCTGCTGTCCCATCACTGGGGGCTTAAAGCAGGAGAATCTTGAATTTGTTGCCAGTATTGTGAGAGCCTATCTCAGAAAAAGAACACTAAAATAAATAAAATGTAAGATGTAAGCACAAGCACTTTGTGTGTTACAGATTTTGCTTCTAAGAGCCTGGGTGAACTGCAAGAGCTGGAGAGAGGAGAGTAAGGGTTAGAGACATGGTGATAGCGCCACAGTAATTCTTATATTCTTCCTACTTTGACTCCCTTATGCCTTTATGCCCTCTAGTCCTCTCAAGTAGGCAGCGTTATCCCCCCTTCTTCCCCCCCCTTCATCTATCTTACCTATTTTTATAAACAGCACACATTTTTGTAGTAGGAGAAACCAAGAGTTCTAAAGTGAACACTTTAAGGTTAAAAGAGTATAAATTGTTTTTACAAGCCAGGCATTCAAAGAGGGTAGTTTCTCTTGCTTTGCCTTATTTGCGATAGAAGTTTCATTTCATCATGTCCCCAGCTTAAAAGGCACTCACCATTTACCGAAGTATTTGGTGCTTGAATAGTGACTGCAGAAGGAGTTGAGGCTCCTGCTGGAGCACACATTCAAGTCAGGCACTAAGAAATAGCTGGCTCCTCCTCACTGCTTACCTTTTTTGCACGCTATTTTGATATTTTACTTAAAATAGGAAGGCGGCTAGCAGTTCAAAGCATGTGTTGCTCTCGTAGAGAACCAGAGTTTGGTTTGCTCACATTGGGCAGCTTATAGCTACCAATAACTCCAGTTCTAGAGGATCCTTCACCCTCTTCTGTTCTCCATGGGCACCTGCATGCATGTGTTCATACATACACACATACATACATGCTCTTATACACACCCAGGCACAGACATACATATAAAAAATAAAAATATTACATATAAACTTTATCTAAAAATGACCTATTAAAAGAAAACATGAATATTCAAAAAGGTCTGGTTTTTTTTTTTTTCAAATTGGATGTTAACTTCAATAAGTGTTTCATGAAGGATAGGGGATAGTGTTTAGTTTTTGATCTTTAGAAAGCATTGCTTACCGTTATGTATAGTTGTCTAATAATCTCATTATATATGAGAAAAAATGAATTTAATTTTTCATTAGCTATATATCCAATATTGTTGAAACTCGTGAGTGATAGCACAAGGACACAGAACAGTTTTGTTTGGTCAGTGTCTGCGTGCGAGGTTTCTTTGATGGAAGTTCAGCAAGTGTATGTGAGCTGTTAGAGAAGATAGAAAGGAAAACATCTGGTTGCCCATCTGGACACTCACAGTGCTGACTTACTAGGAATACCCTGCCTGCCACCGTACCTTTCCTGTCTCAGGAATCCTGTGGGCCTCCAAGTCCTTGCGTAGGCTCAGGTTCTCATCTGCCTGTCTCCATTTCCCAAGTGTTAATTTCATAGGCATGTGCAGCACTGTGCCTCTTTTTGTTTTTTGTTTTGTTTTGAGGCTGGGGATTGAACTTGGGTTTTCCTGTATGCTGGACAGATAATTCACCAGCTGAGCTGTATTCTCAGCCTTTACCTGGAATATTTCTTACTGGATTAAAAAGTTAATATTGTCATGTAAGATTCTATCTGATGCCTCTTAAGGTTTGTAGAGATAGATGTTGTTTACATGTTCATATGTTTAGTACCAGAATAAGATCTCTGAAGACTGATTTGCCTAGCACATAGGCAATTTAAAACTGTAGCAATACTCTTATGGAATTAAACGTTAGGAAGCTTTCTCCATCTTTCAAAACAAGGTTAGTACAGGTTGCCCCAAATGCAGGGCTGGATTCACTAACAGTGCTCTGTGTAATTGGGAAGAATGGGTTTAGCCCTGATCTTGACAATGTGTGTGTACATAGGGTATTGCAGCTCCAGGTACAGCACTCTCCTAATGCAGACCTCAGAGGAGGGACTTATTGAGGTAGCTTACTACTTCATTAAAGTTGTGGAGGTGGTTGTTACTTATATAACAGAATTAAAAGCATCAACTCTTTACAATGAACCTTAGTTTCCTTAGAAAAAAGCCAGGATGAAACATAATGTGGTGAAAACAAATATTGTGTTATATACTTTATAATCTGAGAAACACATGCAAACCTAAGTTGATGATTATTTATGTTCAATTTTTTTTTTTTTTTTTTTTTTTTGGTTTTTCAAGACAGGGTTTCTCTGTGTAGCCCTGGATGTCTTTGGAACTCACTCTGTAGACCAGGCTGGCCTCAAACTCAGAAATCCACCTGCCTCTGCCTCCCAAGTGCTGGGATTAAAGACGTGCGCCACCACTGCCCGGCTATTTATGTTCAATTTTGAGTCATTCAATAGGAGAGTTTCATATTCAATCTAAGCTTACCAGAAAAAATTTAAAAGAAGGATAATAAGAAATTAGAGAAGAAGAGGTCAAATGTGACTGTAAGGTGAATGTTTGAAATAATTTCACTAAGTCATTTTGTATTTCCTGACACTTTGCCTTAGCAGCACTTTTGAGTCTTGGATTTTGATGCACTAGATGGTGGGAGGTCCCATTTTACACATATCCAAAGGCTAAGTACTGACCTGGACCTCCTTCTCTTCCATCCCAAACCTGAAGGTTATGAACACCGATGGCACCGGGAGGCGAGTGCTGGTGGAAGACAAGATCCCTCACATATTTGGGTTCACCTTGCTGGGCGACTATGTGTACTGGACGGACTGGCAGAGGCGCAGCATCGAGAGAGTGCACAAGCGCAGTGCCGAGAGGGAGGTCATCATAGACCAGCTGCCAGACCTCATGGGGCTGAAGGCCACCAGTGTTCACAGGGTCGTTGGTGAGTCATCCCAGAGTCTCTGAGAAGTGCTCTAGACCTAGAAAAGATGAAGAGAAGCAGCGAGCGTAAAGGTGAAGCGTCGATGCTTGGATCGATGTAAAATATCTTTACCATACCTGCCTTGTATTCTGACGTCACAGTGTGATCTGTTACCTGTAGATCCATAGGCAGCCACTTTCATCAAAGGAACCCAATCTGATCTGATCTATGTACATGTAAATATATATAAATATTTATATATATAAAATGCACCTTAGTTTACAGCTTAAGCTTACTATAGGTGTAAAACATTTGTTCATACTTTTTTCTCATGGATGATCCCAGTATTGCTTCTTTGTAAAAATAGTGTTGGAACTAGGTCAGAACCAACACAATCATGTCTTTATGAACCAAATGTGTCCTGCCTTAAAAGTGAATATGTATTGATAATGTCAATGTGTGTGTATTTTCTGTGTCTTTTTTAACATATTTTCTTTTAGGTTCTAACCCCTGTGCTGAGGAAAATGGAGGGTGCAGTCATCTTTGCCTCTACAGGCCGCAGGGACTTCGATGTGCCTGTCCCATTGGCTTTGAACTCATCAGTGACATGAAGACATGCATTGTTCCTGAGGCTTTCCTGCTGTTCTCACGGAGGGCAGATATCAGACGCATATCTCTGGAAACAAATAACAATAATGTGGCCATTCCTCTCACTGGTGTCAAAGAAGCTTCTGCTTTGGATTTTGATGTCACAGACAACAGAATTTACTGGACTGATATATCACTGAAGGTTAGCAAAGAAGCTTGAAGTGCTGATGCAGGGGCTGAAAGCGAGGGCTGGAGTTACAGTGCTGCGTATCACACAGAGGCTTATACAAGTTGACTGTGGGGGAAAGTCCTGAGTGTGAATGAATTACAGCATTCTGTGCTTTATTTTTCCTAGCTCTAATATTGAGAAGCTAACTGAGAAAGTGAGAGGAAATGCCTGATTTCTTTCTTTCTTCGAGATTGTGGCTTTATTTCAGATAACTTTTGTGCACTTATAACTTGCAAAGAACATGAAATGTTGCAGCCAAACAGTTGGATTCTAGTGGTATTTAAGAAAATCTACTAATTGAGTTTGGGGGGAAAGTAAATAGACCTTGGGTTTAGCTGGGCAATATGCCATCTTGCAGGACTCTTGTATTAAATGAGAATATCTGCAGATGCATGCCACTTATACACTTGGCCTAGAACTTGTAAGGCGGTATCATCTATTACTAACTTTTAAAATTTATGGGGTTCAGAACCGTAATGATGTAAAAATTGGTTCTGTTTGTTTTATGAGCTTAGAGGTGGCTAAGATCTGAATTGACACAGTGTCCTAGGGTGCTTTCAAGTGTCTTCAGAAAACTGACTATGGGTAAGCTTATACCATTCTGGTCCCCTCTTGTTTTCTTGATTACCTAGAAATTTCCAAAGAAAACTCATTTTGGGGAGATAGCGCCATGGGTAAAAATGTGTGTGACGACCTGAGTTCAAATCCTTGACACCCATGTAAAAAGCTGTGCCTGTCTGGAACTCCAGTGTTGAGGAGTAGAGATAGGAGATGCCAAGAGCTTGCTGGCTTGCCGGGATAGCTCAAACTGAGCTTCGGGTTCAGTGAGAGATACTGTCTTAGAGGACTACAGTGAAGAACACCAGTGGAGGAAGACACCCAGTGTTCGTCTCTGGACTGTGCCTATGCCTACCCAGCATACATCACACACCAGACAAGCAAAAATAAACACACACACACACACACACACACACACACACACACACACACACACACGCCAACCGGGCATCTCATTTCATTGCCTTGATAGAAAAAAAATGTTGATTCTTCATTTTAGAAGTTTCCCCCTGAAGTGGCTTAATTATAGTTGCATTTATTAAAAATTGTCACTTCACTGGGCAGTGGTGGCGGATGCCTTTAATCCCAGCACTTGGGAGGCAGAGGCAGGTGGATTTCTGAGTTCGAGGCTAGCCTGGTCTACAGAGTGAGTTCAAGGACAGCCAGGGCTACACAGAGAAACCCTGTCTCGAAAAAACAAGAAACAAACAAACAAAAGTCATCTGAACTTAGAATAAAGTGCAAACTCTTAAAAAAAAAATTGTCACTTCTGTGACTTTGTGCCACCAATAAAATCCAGACTTCTGAATAATTCTTTTAAACTTAAGCCGTGTTTTATTTTATTTTTGCAGACTATTAGCAGAGCCTTTATGAATGGCAGTGCACTGGAACATGTGGTAGAGTTTGGCTTAGATTATCCAGAAGGCATGGCAGTGGACTGGCTTGGGAAGAACTTATACTGGGCAGACACAGGAACAAATCGCATTGAGGTGTCAAAGTTGGACGGACAGCACCGGCAGGTTTTGGTATGGAAAGACCTTGACAGTCCCCGAGCTCTGGCCTTGGATCCTGCTGAAGGGTAAATAGCTTTATGCATGTATTTTTTATAGCTTCATCACACGGTGGTTAGGATTACACCCTGATCTCTTAATGTTTATTAATAGTGTAACAACTAAATTTTAGGAAAGATTTATTTTAAAGCCAGTTATTGCTGGGCAAAGAGGCTCATACTTGAATGCACCTGGCATTCTGAGGCAAAAGCATTGCTGGGAGTTCGAGACCAGCCTTATTGCATTATGAGTTCAAGCCAGCTACAGATTAACAACCCACCTCAAAAACAAATGAACAAATAAAACCAAAAAACCAAGGCCATTCATATTTTGCTGCTTAATAATTCATTACTAAAATGTACTTTGTCATTATAACATTCCCTAAAGAAAGTGAGATAGGTGTCATAGTAAAATATTCATTGATCAGCAGTACTGAGTGAACAGTGTTTTATCATCATCATCCATTTGCTGGCTCTCTCTCAGATCCCTTCAGTATGTAGAGCCCCGAGCTGTACTAGAAACCCACTACTACAGTGGACCACACTGAGAAACACTAGTGTGGGTCCCCCACTCCCAAGCTCTGGTTTTGCTTTCCACAATTCTAGTTACCAGTGGTCTAGAAATAATTAAATAAAGCATCCAAGAAACGAGAAGACCGTAAGTTTTAAATTGCTTTTATTATGCTATGTATTTTTCCCAATTTTTTATTAGTTGCTAATCTTTTGGGGCCAAATTTATCCATTGAACTTTATCATGGGTGAATATAGAGGAGACCAGCTTGTACAGGGTTTGTTACTATTGTAGTTTCAGACATACAGCACTGGGGGAGGCAGGGTATTAGGGTGCACCCCGCAGGTAGAGGGTGGGTTGCTGTGTGTTTAAAAGTGCCGTTCATTTTTTAACCATTTGTGTCTGTATGTGTATATATGTTGTTGGTAATCAAACCCAAGAGTTTGCCCCCAAAAGATGCATTTTAGGGTACCCGCTAATTTAAAGTGGGCGATTAGTACAGTTATTATTGTAAACTTAGAAAACTGCTGGTGTTCTATAATAGACTGACTGGCTCATTACAGCACACTTCTTTCAGGGCTAGTTGGTCCTCATTACAGGAGCTGAGCGGGTTTTATGTAGCAGCTAAGACATCCGAAAATTAGGAAAATAGTTTCTAATGGAACCCTCACAGCAAGTTCACTATTAGGTCTTTGTTCATCTAGTTGGGAGGCCATGTGAAGGACAGCTTCTCTATATACCAGAAACTGAGATGGGATTATGGTGTTCTTTGCTTTAAGCGCTACTTGCCAGTCAGATAAAGTCAGTACTTAGAACTAAGGATTTTAGTATCGGTCGCCCTGGCACGTGTGAACTTGCCATCAGTTGTTTCTCTTTGGATTGCAGCAGTGTGCACATGGCTCTCAACTGACACAAACAAATGCAAACAACTGTAATTTTCATAGCAGATAAATGCTACCAAGTGAACTGTCAGTTGGATGGCTGTTACGTGAATGTCTGTCCTTAAGCATTTCGTGAAAGCCAGCGTGCGGAGTGATTTCCTCAGGCTCAGTGCTGAGCACTAGCAGCTGACCAGCTTAGCTGGTGAACAGTTTGGTTAAGAGTAAGGTTCTAGTTCTAGCTATATCCGACTTGGGAACATGAGAGGTGGGATTTCATACTTCTTTACTGTTTTGGCCTTCCATATATAAAAAGCCCTGGGGAACATTAAGATTAAAGCGAACCCTCAAAAAAGGTGTAAATAATGACTATTTTAAATGTCATAAAGATATTAGCACTTACATTTATTGCTCAGCCAACACACGAGGATGGTATACATTGTTCATATTTGTGTGGTATGTTCTCTTGAACTGCATAACCAAATATATTTTCTGGCCTTGTCTTTGATGTCTTAACTTTTGAAGAAAGTTAAGTTGGAAGGTAAACTAGTATTTAAAAATTTGAAATTGCTTCCACTCAGAAATACAGAAAGATATTTTAGTAAAGTGTACCAGATTCTTAGACCAGGTCGTTAATCCTTTTCTTGATACTAGTTTTATAAATGTTAATGCTGCAGTAAGGAAATCGTGTTTGTCTCTAGTTGCTGGTCTGGGTCTGGGTAGAGCAGTCTGATTGCCGTGCGAAGGCGAGCTGCATGACCACTCCTTTGTAGGAGCACAGGCACAGATGGTTGGAAGTGGCCAGATGCTTAGAGGAGCTGTAGCCATGGCTTTTATCCATTTACTTGACTTACTATGTATTTTTCAAGCTTACTCAGTTACTATACATGACTATGGTTTCTCAAGAGAACCAAGCTGAACTGTTAAATTTCCACTGTTTCGAATCCAGGTTTATGTATTGGACTGAGTGGGGAGGGAAGCCTAAGATTGACAGAGCAGCTATGGATGGAAGTGAGCGCACTACATTAGTTCCAAATGTGGGCCGAGCAAACGGCCTCACCATTGACTATGCTAAAAGGCGGCTTTACTGGACGGACCTGGACACTAACTTAATAGAGTCTTCAAATATGCTCGGTAAGCTTCACGACTGTTTTCTTAGGTGATCTATTATGTAAAGTCAGTGGCTGCCACTCACCCTTGTTTAGCTGCTGTGGCTGACACTTTGTGTTAGCAGCTGTTCTAGAATTGCATTGACGTCGTCATCACTATTATTAGTCACCTAGTGACTTGGATTTATTTATTTATGTACTATGCAAAGTTTTATTACTACTGGATCTGTACTGATATTTATGAAGGGATACTCCTGATGTACACACGTATTTTCCCATCTTTTTATGGAAGGGAGAATGAAATACTGAACTGTAAGTCCTCATGCACAGGAAATAAAACCAAAGTCAAAATAGACCATAGTAGTTTAAAGGAACTTAGTGATTTATAAAGAGAGATGAGTTTTAGGCATGGGTCAGATTACAGGTGGGCTAGTTTCAAAGGCCTTATCTGGTTTTAGAATTGCTTTTAAATGAAGTGTTCTATTTTAAATTGCTTATAAATTTAATGTTTTGAATATTACCTTTTTCGCTCCAAAAAAGACACTTGTTCCTCACATACTTCTGCGTCTCCCTTGTCTACTGACTTTCCCAAAATAGGACTCAGCCGTGAAGTTATAGCCGACGACTTGCCTCACCCTTTTGGCTTAACTCAGTACCAGGATTATATCTACTGGACAGACTGGAGCCGACGCAGCATCGAACGCGCCAACAAAACCAGTGGCCAAAACCGCACAATCATCCAGGGCCATTTGGATTACGTGATGGACATCCTCGTCTTTCACTCTTCCCGGCAGGCCGGGTGGAATGAGTGTGCCTCCAGCAACGGGCACTGCTCCCACCTCTGCTTGGCTGTGCCAGTTGGAGGTTTTGTGTGTGGATGCCCTGCCCACTACTCCCTGAATGCTGACAACAGAACCTGTAGTGGTAAGTTACAGTATCCCCCAGGGTCAGCTAGAAGTAGAAGACAAAGCAACATTTTGAGAATGCTTCAAAAATATTTTTAAAGAGTAAAACATTGTATAATAAAAAGGAGCCAGGCAGTGGTGGCGCACGCCTTTAATCCCAGCACTTGGGAGGCAGAGGCAGGCAGATTTCTGAGTTCGAGGCCAGCCTGGTCTACAGAGTGAGTTCCAGGACAGCCAGGGCTACACAGAGAAACACTGTTTCGAAAAAACAAAAACAACAACAAAAAAAGGAAAATAAAAAGGTAAGAGTGAGGAGATGTGCCAGTTTTTACCACTCAATTCATGATAGCGATTTAATTTCATACAAGAGTTGTCTTTTACTTTTGAGCTTAAGTAGTTAGTAAAAAATGTATAGTGTCAGAGAAACACGTGTATTCATATGCAATGACTATTTATTCATAAAGGAAGAACAATGCATACAGTAGAACAAAGGAAATTCTAATATATTTCTTTGAAATATATAAAACAGGACAAACAGCATTCTAATTGTGTTTGAAGCATACAGAAAATGCTGTGAACAGACACCATGATCAAGGCAAGTCTTATAAAGGACAACATTTACTTGTAGCTGGCTTACAGTTCAGGGGTTTAGCCCATTGTCATCATGGCAGGAAGCATGGTAGCATGCAGCCAGACATGGTGCTGGAAAGTAGCTGAGAGTTCTACATCCAGATCCACAGGCAACAGGAAAAGAGTGACACTGGGCCTGGCTTGAACATTTGAAGCCTCAAAGCCCACCCTCAGTGACACACTTCCTCCATCAAGGCCACATCTCCTAACAGTGCTGCTCCCAGTGACCAAGCATGCAGATCTGTGAGCGTATGGGGGGCATTCCTATTCACACCACCACACTCTATAATATATTTTTAAATGGTGACAAACATTTCACATTAAAAATGAACACACAGGGGATTAGAGAGATGGCCCAGTGGTTAAGAGCACTGACTGCTCTTCCAGAGGTCCTGAGTTCAATTCCCAGCAACAACATGGTGGCTCACAACCATCTGTAATAGAATCCAATTCTCCCTTCTGGTCTGTCTGGAGGCAACAACAGTGTGTTCCTATATATAAAATAATTCTTTAAAAAAATGAACACATAGTGCTAACAAAAAAGCATTGTTACTACATTGTTGGCTATGGAAAACCTGGTATATGGCTTAAGCACATATAGAGGCCCATGTCTTGAGGGTTAGATAAGAAAATTAGTAAATGGTCAAGAGATACATAGACATCAGGTCAGGAAGAGTCTTGGGAGACAGGACACTGTCAGTTTGAAGAAAGTAACAGCTTAGTGTAAGATTTTAATAATTAATATATTTAATTAATTATAATTAGTGAAATTACATTGTCATTATCTGAAAAAAAAGTATATCATATAGCAAAGGATTTAATCTTTTCTGAAATAGGCTTTAATTATAAACAAAGAACACAGATTATAATTAAGAAATTATGCTCTAGAGAATCCCACACATTGAATTATTTTCTTTTTGCAGATACTTTTTAAAAATATTATACTGTTGTGATTATGTTTTTAAATTTATTTTATATGCATTGGTGTTTTGCTTGCATACTTATCTGTGTGAGGGTGTCAGATCCCCTGGACTGGAGTTACAGACAGTTATAAGTTGCCTTGTGAGTACTGGGATTGAACCCGGGTTCTCTGGATTAGCCGACAGTGAGTGCTTTTAACTGCTGAGCCATCTCTCCAGTCCCCCTAAACAATTTTTTAACCCTTAATTTTTTCCACTTTAAAAATGTGAATAACAACTGTCGAGTTTCTGTGACAATGGGTGAACAGTGGTGTGGCCCTGGGGAAACTTGGACTGCAATATGGCGGAGATGGGTGGTGGTGGACAGATACTTGTGGACTCTGGGTGTGCTTCAGGGCTAGTGAGAATGTTGCAGGTGAACGTAGTGGAGGGAAGAGGAGAGAAGGAGCAAAGCAAAGATGGTTTCCAAGTTGGCGTCAGAGTCAGCACACTAGCAGAGGGCAGTGTAAGGCTGAAGGCATGTATTTTAGAGCTGCAGGTGCTTACATGAGATTCCCCACAGGGAAAGGAGTGCTGGGCCCAGCAGACCGGGTAGCAGATTTTAGACATGTGATGTATAGTCTCTGTTACACCCACCCAGGTCCATCCAGCTCTGTCCATTGTAGCATGAATGCAGCCATAGACAGTATTACAGAAAAGGGCAGCAGACCAGGTTTGGGTTATGGGCCATAGTTTTTAACTCCTTGTGGAGAGTAAAAAAGGGACATGGCAGCCAAAATAACTGGTTCAGGAAGACAAGTTTGCAGAGGCTCCTGAGAATTGGCATAGCCAGAGAAGCAATCAAAGCCACAGCATTGAGGTGCCAAAGAAGAGAAGAGTTGTCCACAGCTGCTGAGAGGCTAGGTGAGGTCTTAAAAATAGAACTTATCCTTTAGATAGTTTTCCATCCATGTCGGCCAAAGATGGTCTTCGTGACCATGAAGATGGTGATTTCCATCCAGGAAGTGATGGTGAAGGACAAGTTGGAGTAGACTTGAGCAGTGAGTCGGGGAAAGGAAGGGAGGAGTAAGCAGTCATATAACCGGCATCTCTCTGAAGATCTTCAGCTTTGGGTGGGAGGAGAGAGTGGAGTGAGAACACGGGAAGACTTCCTGAGATCATGTGCACAGGCCCCCTTGGCTGGTTGGTGACTGATCACCGAGGGGAGTCACTGCCGAGGGTGGATTGTCTGATGCAGTCAGCAGTGCTCTTTTTGAGGACCATTTAATATTTGCATGTAGTTGCATTAGATTCCATGTATCAGGAGGAGCTTAATGCGTAAATTCTTGCTGTCGAAAGTATTCCACCATAATTTGCATCTTGGCTGATTGGAAAAGCCAAGTCCGACCGGCTTGTCTCTGGGCACAAGTGTGACCGTGCTCTCTAGCTCATGCAGGATAAAGCCCTGGCTCTTACAAAGTCTTCAGGCCAACAGGAGCGATTTCCCTCACTTCATAACTGCCTCTTTATCCCAAACACACTGGTCTCCTTCTCTAGCCCAAGTTTCTACTGTTCTTTAATTTGCTTTCTCTACAACAGACACATTGATCTAATTGCTTATTTCAATATGCAAATCAGTCTCATTTCAGGACTGTTGATCTGCTTATTTAATATGCTTCGAATGGTCTTTTTGCAAAATTTTCCATGGCCATCTTTCATGTCTAAGTCTTTGCTTAACTGTGACCTGCGCAGCAAGGTGTAGCCTGCAGCACGTACTCTGGAGAAGCTCCTTCCAGCAGTATCTATCACTGCCAGACCCACTGCTTCCTTTCCGTAGCATTCACAGCTCTGTTGTGTGTAATGCAGTCTATAACTCTGCCTTTTACACAGTGTAACTTCCTTCGTTATGCTTGCTGTTTACTGTGTATTCCATGAAGCAGCAGCCTTGTTCCTGTTTTCTTCACTGATGTATCTGAGATGCCTAGACTAGTGCATCTGGTATGAGATAGGCACTCAGGAATTATTATTAAAGGAAATGAAGAAGTGGGGTGGTTCTGGAAGAATGTGTGGCCTCCCACTCAGTAGTTTAACGGTCTTGAGAAACCTTTAACTTTTCTGAGCTGCAGTTTCCTTCTCTGTAAAATGATAATAATAAGGATTAAATGGCATTCCTTGTGACATGTGACATGTTAGAATATAGAGATTAAGTGACATTCTTAGTGATGAGTGGTGTGTTAGAATGCAGGGATTAAATGACATTCTGTGTGGTGCATGACATGTTGATAATCTAGAGATTAAGTGGCATTCTGTATGATGTATGACATGTTGGAGTTTTCCAGTCACACCTACTTTTTTCCCTCTCTCCGTCTTTATTCTTGTACTTAACAAAATCAAGGCTACAGGGCTGTCTTTGTTGTCATTCAGGGCTTATTTCTTTACATGATTTTTTCATTCTTTCATTCAGTATGTATCAAGCACTTAACTACATGCTAGGCTATATTGTAACCATTGGAAAATACTAATAATGAATGAGACAGACAGAAATACCCGCCTTCGCCAACCTTACATTTCCCTGGACCTGCTAAGATGAGCAGTATGAGGGCTATGTCAGTTACGTGTTAGACAGAACGATTAGGAGGAAGAGAACGTGGCGGCAGAGACTGCAAGGTTAATAGGTGTAGGGAAATCTATCCTGAGGTGGCGTTTACGCCAAGTAGGACTTGAAGGAGGTGAGGAAATGAGCTTTGAGGATGTCCACATGTGACTCAGGAGGTTCGTAGGTTTTGGAGAGTGAATAAGGACATTGGGGGACGAAACAAGCAGCCAGGTTTTATAACCCGTCTTTGATATAGACGTGGCCTTATGGTATCTTGTGTAAATTGGGAAGTGATGTTCCCTCTAGACAAATTGAGTCCCCCAGGTACACAGCATGGCTCCTAAAGTGAAGGTTGCATGTCTGTCCCTATCCAGTGCTTTTGGTACCACGGATGACACAGTCCTTTGTGGTAAGGTTGGCCATGAAGTCAGTTCTGTTCTTACCCAAGAGCAGCGCCTTCCTTTAACTTACAGGCTATCTTACTTTCCTTAACTTACTGGTGCAGTCAGAGAACAGCTGAAGATGCCTCCCCCCAGCTTATATCCCCAGCTTCTTCATGGTGCCTTCGATCAGGGAATGCAAGGCTAGGAAAACTCAGTGACTTTAATTTGTTTATTTTTTATTTTTTTATTTTTGAGACAGGTTCTCCTGTTACCCAGGCTAGCATAAAGTTCACCATGTAGCTGAGAGCTAGTCTTGAACTTCTCCTGATCCTCCTGCCTCAGCTTCTCAAGTGCTGGGATTATAGATTGCTATAGTACTACCATGCTTAGGTTTTTCGTTTGTTTTGGATTTTAAAAGCTCTGTCTGTAGGAAACATGAAAATGTGGTTGGGGACGGAGGATGGAATGAGACTTTTAAATGGATGTGCTGCGTCACTAAGCACAGACTGAGAAACTTAAATGATCAGCTTCTGAGAAATAGCCCACCTTTTATAATCGTTAATTTTTTAATTAAAAATTTAAATTACACTTCAGTTTATTGTGCGTGTACATATGGACATGCTACATGCTTATTTCTTGGTATACATACAAGGTCAGAGGACAGATTGAAAGAGTTGGTCCTGGAGATAGAACTTGAACCACCAAAATTAGTGACAAATGCCTCTGCCTTGCTGAGCCACTTTGCAGGCCCATCAGTCAGTATCTTTGAGTGGATCTCTCACTTTTGTTGTTGTTAACAAGCATCTGTTTAGAAACAGATTTGACTCTGTTTTGTTTATTTTGAGATGGAGATTACACTATATAGCCCAGGCTGGTTTTGAGCTCTTGGGCTTAAGCAGTTTTTCTCACACTCTTGAGTGGCTAGGACTGCAGGCACACACCATTTGGTCTCTGGCTTTATCACACTGCACATTTCTAGAATAAGACCTACAATGACTGTGGCCTCCGGTGTACTGATTACAGTCTGACTTGGAAGAGAATACTCAACAAAACTCATTAGGAACCAGTATATATTTGGTTGTTTCCTGGACACGAAAATTGAGAACTAAAAATCTGAGGTCTGTCTTCTAAGTCTCACTGAGTCTTAATACAAATGACGCTTAAGAAAGTAGTACTGCCAAAAAGTCATCCTTTGTGGGGAGACAACTTTACAGCCATTCCGTGTAAAGTGTGAACTCTACTCTCAGTGCTCAGTGTGTGTTGGGCATCTCCAAAGAGTGGCTGTTTACTGAGTCTTCTAAACTGGACGTGGGCTTTTAGCAATGAAGAACTTAACAGAAATGCAGTATTGCAGTGATCAGGTTTCTTTATCAGTGCCAGTGAGTTCCTCTGTATCCATGTGAGTGTAAGCCCGGAGCTACAAGTAAGAGCTGTGAAGGTCAGGGGTCAGTCAGGGAGTTCTGACATGGCTTTCTGTGCTAGCATCCTTGAGAAGGATGTATCTGTTGGGTTTAGGTAATGGCTGAGCACCAAGAAAAATAAAATATCACCTTTATGTGTATAGATTATAGCAAGTCCCTGCCCCCACCACCATTTTTTTGTGGTTTCCATTACCTGTATTCAGTCTCCATCTGGAAATAATTCATGGAAAATTCCAGAAATTACTCGTACGTTTTAAATTGCATGTGGTCCTAAGTAGCGTGGTGCAATTTATTTCAGTCCTACCCACGACAGGAATCATTTCTTTGGCTAGCACTTCCATTCTTTATGTGCTGTGCTCCGTGGCCATCTCTTACATTAGTCAGCTGTCACAGTGTCCTAGGTGCTTGTGTTCAGGTGGTGCTAATTCTCCTTAGTAGTTTCCCTAAAGCTAATAGTGTGATAGTGGCAATTATATCACAGTTATTATTATAACTTTTTTTTATTGCTCTGCTTGCCTGCATTAAGTCTGTCTGTCTGTCACAGGTATGCCTGTTATTCATTGGGTCTCAGAAGAGGCATTGGATCCCCTAGAACTAGAGTTACAGGAGGCTGTGAGCCACCATGTGGGTGCTGGGAATCGAATCTTGTACTGCAGCAAGAGCTCTTAACCAGTGAGCTGGCTCTTCAGCCCCTTAAGTTAAATTTTATGATAAATATATATGT
>CM052700.1:14118431-14170931 GCA_028551405.1 Uromys caudimaculatus
CATTTGATAAACAATTCAATGCTCAGTTGCATCTGAGTAGGTGACAGGGGCATTAGCAGGGAAATGGGTCACTCCTAGAGTTACAGAAAAGGGATGGGCCCTATAAAAGATTTGTATGTCTCATTTTTAGTTATCAAAAAGGTCGATTGGAGGAACTTACAATTTTGTATCTAGATCTCTCTGGCCATTGATTTTTTTTTTCTTTTTTTTTAATATCTATAAAATTTAACTTTCTGAAACTTCTTGGTACTCTTTGTTACTATTATTAAAAGTAATATATTTCTTGACTTTTAAAAAAAATAGACATGGCAGGGCAGGAGGGCCTGGAGAAGGGATAACTGGTAGCTGCTGTCAGTTGTGCTTAGCAGTGAGAAGCTCCAGCACACTGTAGCCCGGGAGGCTGCCTGCTAAGAGTGACTGACTGCATAGTACATACCCCAGAATGCTACGTGAGAGGCCTTGAGCGTATCACTGTAAGAAGAACAGCCTTGAGGACATAGAGATATTTAACCCATGAAATATAAACATACATTAAGATATCAGATTTATTCAATTATGTGCATAATTTTTGTTTGTTTCCATAGGGCTGAACATTTTTAAATGAATTTAAAAATATTTTACCTCCATTTATCTTTTTAAATTTGTGTTTGTGTTTTTGGGGCTCAAGCCCAAGGCCTTGCACATGTCAGGCAAGAGCCCTGCCCATCAGCTGTATTTCCTGCATTTACCTTACCAAGAGTGGCCTCAGTTTCTCTGATTGTTCAGTAATGTTTTTTCTCCTGTTTTCTTTAGGTACATGTATTTTACCAACCTTCAGGAAAGATCTCCTAAAATCGAACGGGCTGCGTTGGATGGTACAGAGCGGGAGGTCCTCTTCTTCAGTGGCCTAAGTAAACCGATTGCTTTGGCTCTTGACAGCAAGCTGGGCAAACTCTTCTGGGCTGACTCCGACCTCCGGCGAATTGAAAGCAGTGATCTCTCAGGTACCCCAAAGTGTCTCTGCATTTTGATCCGAGTTTTATAATGATTTCAGTGCTGTGAGTTTTATAATGATTTCAGTGCTGTGAGTTTTATAATGATTTCAGTGCTGTGGGTTTGTTTCCTTCCCATGTTATTTTTGTACACGATTATAATTTTATCATTAGATATATTCACTATCATGTTAGTTGAGAACTTTGATTACTTCCTTTGTTCTCTAATTACTCACTAGTTTCATTGATCTGAAAATTTTCTTTCTTAATTCTCCTCCTCGACTTTTACATTCTTGTCTTCTCTGAACTCTGGCCTCTGACTGGTCTCTCTACTCATTTTTCCATATAAAAGTTTGCATGTGTAAACCTTCACAAACAGTTTTACATATGCAGATGTTCTGAAGTGTGACCCTCAGACCTCTTGTTAAGTCTTGAGAGTATGTTCTCAGCCAGGAACGAGCTGGCTGTGCTCCTAAGTCAGCTCAAGTTGGTACTCACCCTTCACAAAGGCATCACTTCTACGTTCTTACACTATTACCTTTTACTTCTCTGTGGTCCTCTGTTTGTAATCTTAATTACCTCTTCTATCATAATTCTGCATGGCCTCATTAGTGACCAGGAAAATAAAATTGATATACTGTTTTTTTTTGTCAGTGGCAAAAGTATGTTAAGGTATTGTACCCAACACTTGTCAGGATGGTAGAAGTAACACACTCTCCTAAGAGTGGAGATGGAGCTCGGTGGTGGCACACGTGCTTAACGTGCCGTGCTGAGTCCTGTCTGCATACCACAAATCCAGTAGAAACAGCAGAACCTTTAGTGGGGAGCAGTTTGTCAATAATTATCAGCATTTAAAGGAGATAACCTTTGATTGGATATTTCCCTTTTAGATGATTGTCTTACGTAAGTACTGATTGTATTAACTGAGCGTTATTTGTGATCATCTTTCCTGGAAAAGTACGTTGTAGCATGTTAGCATGCTGAATATCAGTTCCACTCAAGAATAAGTAAGGCAGTTGTCATGAAGGCTATAATTCTACTTGGAAACTAAAGCAGGAAGATTCTGATTTTGAGGCCTTCTTGGCCTAATACCAAGACCCTGTTTCAAAAAAAAACAAAGCAAAACAAAACCCAAAAGCACCCAACCCCCACAGTGCTAGGTGGACCTTCTTGTGAATATTTCTCTGTGGTCTAAAAGAAGTGGAGGAATTTCTATGTAATACAGACAGTAACACACATATATACACCTGTACTGAGAGGTAAAGACCAGAGTATAGACTCTGTCCACAGCTCATGTGAGTCTAAAGACCCTGTCAGCATTACATGAGAATTGTTTCTCCAGCACGTGGCAGTGTTGGAGATTTTTAACCAGTCTAGTAGTTTAAAATGTACTTCACAACCAGGCGGAGGTGGGCAGAGCAAGTTCCAGAACAGCCAAGGCTACACACAGAAACCTGTCTCAAAAAAAGCACACACAGGCGCACAGACACAGACACACACACACACACATACACACACACACACACACACACACACACACACACATCACATCACATATCACACACATACACACACAGACACACATCACACACATACATACACACACACAGACACACACACACACATCACATACATACACACACACACACACACACACATCACACACATACACATCACATCACATATCACACACATACACACACACACATCACACACATACACACACACACAGACACACATCATATATCACACACACACATCACACACATACACACACACACACACACACACACAAATAAAACAAACCCAAAATAAACAGACATGTATATCACAGTATCAAAGTTTTCATCTTATTTATAGAAACTAAACAAAATTCCTGTTGTATTGATTTCCCTGTTTTTTACAATCCATAGCTCCCCTGACCCCCGCATGTCTAACTGGGTTGCCCACACAGGCTGCAGACTTGAGCTATCCTGCCTACCTGTGCCTACTAAGCAGCTATGTTTGTGGGTTCATACCACTGTACCCATCTGCCATTTCCACTGTCAGTTTCTAGAATGTCTTTTGGATTCAGAATGTGAATTTACTGTTAAGTCACATATAATGAAGGCTTTGCCTGGTCAGATCAATCTTAGCCTTGCTGAAGGGGGTTTGGTTCTGTAGTTGTCTTGTACTTTGCATACTTAGATGAGCCTCCTTTTGCTAATACAAGAAACCTCACATTCTGACTTTTCCACTGTTTTGAGACTTAAGTTCAAAAAAAATAAATAAATAAATAACTGTTTTGCCTGAATACATGTCTGTGCACCACATCTTGTACCTGGTACCTGTGGAGGATTCCCTGGGACTGGAGTTACAGATGGATAGGTTGCCATGTGGGTGCTAGAAATCAGATCTGGGTCCTCTAGAAGAGCAGCCGGTGCTCTTAACCACTCAGGCTCCAGCCCCTGAGATAAAACTTGATCATATATGAGATACTTGGCTGGAGATGTACTTCAGTGCTAGAGAGCTTACCTAACATGGCAAAGGCCTTGGGTTCAGTCCTCTCTCTCTCTCTCTCTCTCTCTCTCTCTCTCTCTCTCTCTCTCTCTCTCTCTCTCTCTCTCACACACACACACACACACACACACACACACACCCTACCCCCCAACCCTACCACCCCATAGTAAATTCTTACACATATGAGTCTGTGTCTGAGATACATTACTGAAGCTTTTGATGTTGCTTACTTGTGTGTGGCCCTTCCTTTTCCTTAGAGGATATGTTCTGAGACCCTCTAACAGCCTGGATGGTACAAAGGTATCCAGAGGTACCACAAATTGCTTATCTGTGCTGTAGCATTACCACAGCATACAGAAGTTAATCTGCCCACATTTATATCCCTGTTCTTAGATGTTGAGTCCAGGATATCATAGGATTAATCCTTTACCTGGGAATCAGATGGACTGTGTGTGTTCTGAGAAGCCAGGTCCAGTGGCAGTAGAATTGTTTTTCATAGACGTCTCAAATTTCTTAAGCAAGTGTACCACCACTGTTTCATCTAGACAAGCATTGTTTTGATCTGCTTTATTGTGTCAGTTTTTCATAAAATTTAATCCAAAATGAATTCTGCTAAAAACTGCTGTCCCAAGTTCTTTGTTACATTTCATAACTAGAAAATTCTCCATGTATTGGGATTAACTCCTAGTTGCACGTGTCTGGTTTCACACCATCTCCTGCTACATTTAAGTCTTGTGGCGAAGAGCTCATATTTCCCTTCCGTTTAGGATCTATCTGACATCCATGGGATACTGCTGAAAGTGGGATTTGGGCACATAAATCATTGCTGTTAAATATTTTCCTTTCCCAAGGTGCCAACAGGATAGTGCTGGAAGACTCTAATATATTGCAGCCTGTGGGGCTGACTGTGTTTGAAAATTGGCTCTATTGGATTGATAAGCAGCAGCAAATGATTGAAAAGATTGATATGACTGGTCGAGAAGGAAGAACCAAGGTCCAGGCTCGAATTGCTCAGCTGAGTGACATCCATGCAGTAAAGGAGCTGAACCTTCAGGAATACAGTAAGTGAGGCGGACAGTGCCAAGGGCATTGCTGTGCTGTAAGAAACAAGACATGGTTTCATGGTTGTAACATTTTTCTTCTTTATTTTGTTTTTATATTTAGAAAAACACTTTGTTGTAGTTTCTAAAAACTTAAATAGAGTGTGATTTGGGTTTATCAAAATTATCATGAAGCCAAGTAAAGAAGTATAGTCCTGTAATCTTAGCACTGGGGTAAAGGCAGGAAGATTGCGAGTTTGAAACTAGTTTGGACTGTCTAGATAGACCTAGTCTCAGTAAAACCAAGACATGGGATGTAGCTCCGTGGTAAAGCACTGGCTTTGCATCCACAAGGCCCTGGGTTAGGTCTTTAGACGACGTAGATAAATGAATAGTATTGTATACTTGGAAGACTGAGAACCACCTCTGTTGATACATATTCAAATATATTAAGTAGTATCTATTTTGGGAAATCTACTCCTTTGTAGATACTTGACCATCTCAGTATCAACACAGATTGATGTAGCACCCATATTATGATAGAAAACAGATCATAATTGATGGCCACATTGCATGATACTGATACTGATACTATAATAGCAATGATCAGATTGTTTATATAACACACGCTAAACAGAAAGCTCAGAGCAGTGTGTACACAGTGTAAAATAGACATTGAAGAGTTGCTGAGTGGCTTGCTTGTCTGTTAACTTCACCCAATCAGATCAGATCTTTGTAATACTTCATGCTACAATTGAATACGCAAGCAGTTTTGTCTGTCTCAATTCCATGTGGCCATAAAGTTTTTTCTTCTATTAACTTTAATTTTCTACAAATTCTTTATTAAAATATACCTTTTAAAAGGAAACAATTTTATCCTTTAGGAAAATAGGAGTTCTGAGTTAAAATGCTTAAAAGAGAATTCTCAATTTTAGAAATAAAATTACGTACGTGCCAGCAGTCTTCCTAGCAGCTTTTCTAGTTCTATAAATCATGTTTTATTTCATGGGTTTTTTTGAAACCATGTCTTATTGTATGGTCTTGGGTGGCCTAGAACTTGCTGTATAGCCAGTTCTGGCCTTTACTTATGATGACCTTTTGCCTCTGCTTCCTAGTACTGGAGTACAGGTGTGCCCCATCATGTCCATATTTGTACTTAATATCTTAACTACAAAACCAGCATATAACATATCATAGTTAAATGTTTTATTCATTGTCTTGTTTAGGTTTGTTGTAGTTTGTGTGATGCTGGGGAGAACCCAGGGCATCACTCATGGCAAGCACTCTTAAACAGAGATGTTTTCCCAGCTCCTGCCGACAGCGGTTTAAATGATGTAACATGCTAGAGCTGCACAGCTGCAGTCTGGGTAGTTTTGGAGGCTGAGATAGGAGGGTCACCTAAGAGTTCTAGACTAGCTTAGACACCGTGGACTCCCGTCTCATTCACCTTCTCCTTACAGTGCTCATGTGTAATAGATATCATGTTATAGGTCGTGTAGGGATAGAGTGTGGAATTATACTGTGTGGAAGTAAAGTCAGAACTTATTTTTGTATTTGTATTACTTGCGGTTCATAAATCATTGATTGTGATAATCACTCTGTTCTAGGACAGCACCCTTGTGCCCAGGATAATGGCGGCTGTTCACATATTTGCCTTGTAAAAGGAGATGGTACTACAAGATGCTCCTGCCCCATGCACTTAGTTCTGCTTCAGGATGAGCTGTCCTGTGGAGGTAATGATGGTAAACTCTTTCATCTATGCTAGTGAGGGAAGCGGCTATTTCTCCTGACTTAATTGGTCATTTGTGTTCTATTTATTTGTCTCCCAGGTTTGCCTTTCCCCCCACCTGCTCCCCAGACAGTTCTCTACTGCTCTAACCTCCAGTGACCTCTGTTTTCACAGACTTTGTTTCCGTGTTTGGGTTTTACACATTCTACATAAGAGTGTAGTCATGTGATGGTTACCATTATTTTTTGTTTTTTAAGATTTATTTATTTATTACATGTAAGTACACTGTTGCTGTCTTCAGACACACCAGAAGAGGGCATCAGATCCCATTACAGATGGTTGTGAGCCACCATGTGATTGCTGGGAATTGAACTCAGGACCTCTGGAAGAGCAGTCAGTGCTCTTAACTGCTGAGCCATCTCTCCAGCCCCGATGGTTACCATTCTTACTTCATTTAACATGGATTCTCTAGGCTCATTTCTTTGTAGCAAGCACATGATAGGAGTTCCCTTTTTTAAAGTCAAATAGTATTTTATTATATATGTCTTATGGTATTTTCAGTCTATAAATTATATTTCCTAATAATATAGTAGCTTACCCCTCTCCTATGGAGTAGTAAAATAAATTCACTCTGGTCTTCACCCATTGAATTTGGGATTGTGTCATTGTTGGGAGTGTGTCCAGTAAAGAGAATATGTTTTTGTTCAAATTCATCAGGATTCCCTGTTGTTTTTATTTTAAAAAAGAGAAAAACAAAAATAAAACCCAACAATGAAAGAAAAATGTAAAGCCCATATTGGGTTTTATGTCTGCATGTGTGTAGGGTGCACACTGACATGCATGTTCTCATGGGTGAACGCAGGTGTCTGTGGGGTCATAAGACAGCGTCAGGCGCTTCTCTTCATCTTTCACCTTGAGTAGTCTTTCCATCACTGCACCCAGGCTGGCGGGCTGTAAGCTTCTGAATGGACGCTGCCAGGTCCAGCCTATGTGGGTTGTCGTGATCTGATCTCAGGTCCCCAGACTTGCACCTACTGTGTCCTCTCCCCAGTGAGTAGTAATTTAGTCGAGTTTGTTGTCACTGATGATGGGTAACAAATTGGTATATTTTATTAAATCACAGTGTGGCAACATTAAGCTCTATAATAATGTTCATATCCTTAAACAAGAAGTCTTCTTACTGGAGAAATTTAACAGTTAATTTTAATTGAAGGGAAATACTTGTGGCACGCTGTTATTTACACATGCAATGGTTTAAAATGAATCTAGTTTTTATTATTTAAAAAATAGTTACATATAGCAACTGGATTCAGATTTTTTTTTTTTTTTTTTTGGTTTTTCGAGACAGGGTTACTCTGTGTAGCCCTGGCTGTCCTGGAACTCACTCTGTAGACCAGGCTGGCCTCGAACTCAGAAATCTGCCTGCCTCTGCCTCCCAAGTGCTGGGATTAAAGCCGTGCGCCACCACTGCCCAGCAGATTCTTTATTTTTTTAGTACTGGGGATTGAATAGTAGTGCTGTGAATATTAGGCACCTGCTCTACCACTGAGCTTCTATCTCCAGCCCAAGTTATGTGCTTGATAAATATTGTGATTATGAAACTGATATAAAAATGTATTTGGCTTAAGCAGAAAAAAGGGTTTTTTGTTGAGGCTTTTTTGGGGGGGGATATTTTATTTATTTACATTTCAAATGTTATCCCCTTTCCTGGTTTCCCTTCCGCAAACCCCCTATCCCATACCCCCTTCCCCTGCTTCTATGAGGGTACTCCCCCACCCACCTACCCACTCCTGCCTCCCTACCCTCGAATTCCCCTACATTGGGGCATCGAGCCTTCATAGGACCAAGGGTCTCTCCTCCCATTGATGTCTGACAAGGCCATCCTCTGCCACATACATGGCTGGGGCCATGGGTCCCTCCATGTGTACTCAGGAGACAGCTATATCAGGCTCCTGTCAGCAAGCACTTCCTGGCATCTGCAATAGTGTCCGAGTTTGGTGACTGTACATGGGATGGATCACCAGGTGGGGCAGTCTCTGGTTGACTTTTCCTTCAGTCTCTGCTCCACACTTTGTCTCCCTATTTGCTCCCATGAGTATTTTGTTCCCCCTTCTAAGAAGGACTGAAGCATCCACACTTTGGTCTTCCTTCTTCTTGAGCTTCATATGGTCTGTGAATTGTATCTTGGGTATTCCAAGCTTTTGGGCTAATATCCACTTACCAGTGAGTACATACCATATTCGTTCTTTTGTGACTGAGTTACCTTGCTCAGGATGATATTTTCAAGTTCCATCCATTTGCCTGTGAATTTCATGAAGTCATTGTTTTTAATAGCTGAGTAGTACTCCATTGTGTAAATGTACCACATTTTCTGTATCCATTCCTCCGTTGAAGGACATTTGGGTTGTTTCCAGCTTCTGGCTATTATAAATATGGCGGCTATGAACATAGTGGAGCATGTGTCCTTGTTACATGTTGGAGCATCTTCTGGGTATATGCCCAGGAATGGTGTAGCTGGGTCCTCAGGTAGTATTATGTTCAATTTTCTGAGGGTCCGCCAGACTGATTTCCAGAGTGGTTGTACCAGCTTGCAGTCCCACCAACAATTATTTTTGATTTTTTTGTTTGCTTGTTTCTTTGTAGTACTGAGACTCACCACAAGCTCTTCATTTGGATCTTAAATGTTTCCCATTTTAAGGCCATATGTCACCAGATTGTGGGGCTGTTAGGTGTTAGAATCTTTGGGGACTTTTGAAATAGAGTCTCACTGTGTTGTCCAGTCTAGTCTCCACTGCTGAGCTCAGGAGATTCTTGAGATCTCCTAATTCAGACCCTTAATATCTGGGGCAGTATCTGCCACTGTACCTGACATGGTCTCATCACAGTGATGTTGTTTTACCAGAAACATAGCTGAACAACACAGTGCTTGCTTGCACGTGTGAGGCCCCAGGTTCCATTCTGAACATTGGAAGTGTTTTCTTTTGTGATGATAGTTATGTAAAGACACATATTTCTGTAAATCAAGACTTAAAGAAAATACATATTCATAATATAAAAGGTAGTGATAAAACTGGATTACAAGTAAATTTTATCTTTCTGACTCTTTAAAGATATAATACACATCTCAGTAGCAGTGGCAGTGTATTCTGCTTAGGTTACAGGAACTCGAAGGTCAAGTTGGTACATACAATTTGAGAACATGGAAGCACTTCTGGTGTACTTTATACTGTAGTACTGAGTTGCAGAAATTCGTTTCACTAGAGGATCTAGACACACATAAACTATAACGTGGCATGATCTTATAATGTTACTTCAAGAGGAGGCAGAACGACTCAGTGGGGCTGAAAATCTGAATATCTTCTTCTGGGAGAGGACTGACTGCTCTAGGATGCTAGTGCGCTCTTTTTCAGAGACCTCATGTGTGCGGAAAACATAAGCCCTAGAGCTTGAAATAAAGGGAAGGAGAGCAGGAAGTGATGCTGGGTGCGGGTCTGTGTGCTTGTAATTCCCAGAGAGAAACTCAAACTGGCAGCTTTGCAAGTCTGAGACCAGCTCAGACAACTTAAGGAGACTTTATCTAAAAAGAGAAAGATAACTAGAATCAATGAAACAAAATCAAACCTTGCACAACAGTGTAAACATATTTAATGATACTGAATTATATATCCTTAAATGATTAAGTTGATAACATTTCTTACATATGCTTTTCATGGAAATTATGTTTCCATATAGAGTATAGGACTTGCTTTAAAAAGTAAATCCTGAAGAAATTTAACAGATACAACTGAACCAGTGTCCCATCTTCCAGTTAGAAGACTTCTTCTAAGGGGATTTAATTTTTTTGCTTATGAAGTAATTTTTTAATTAATTTTAAATTATTTAATTAATTAAATTTATTTTAAACTCCAGATTTTATTCCCCTCCTGGTCCACCCTCTGACTGTTCCACATCCCATACCTCCCCACACCCCTGTCTCCACAAAGATGTCCCCACCCCCCTACCCCACCAGACCTCTAAACTCCCTGGTGCCTCCAGTCTCTTGATGGTAGGTGCATCTTCTCTGACTAAACCCAGACCCGGCAGTCCTCCACTGCATATGTGCCAGGGGCTCCAGGGACCCCCTATCAGCTGCCATATGCTACCTGGTTGGTGTTCCAGTATCTGAAAGATCTCTGGGGTCCAGGTTAATTGAGACTGCTGGTCCTCCTACAGATCTGCCCTTCTCCCTAGCCTCTTCCAGCTTTTCCCTAATTCAACCACAGGGGTCAGCAGCTTCTGTCCATTGGTTGGGTGCAAATATCTGCCTCTGACTCTTTCAGCTGCTTGTTGGGCCTTCTGAGCACAGTCATGATAGGTCCCTTTTTGTGAGCACTCCATAGCCTCCACAATAGTGCCAGGTCTGTTTGTATGTAAAATTAATAGCAAGTTATTGAAAATGAATACAAATGTCACCTGACTCAAGATGCAGAATGTTGCTTTAAGAGAAAGTACTCTTGGGGCTGGAGAGATGGCTCAGTGGTTAAGAACATTGACTGCTCTTCCAAAGGTCATGAGTTTAAATCCCAGCAACCACATGGTGGCTCACAACCATCTGTGAGATCTGATGCCCTCTTCTGGGGTGTCTGAAGACAGCTACAGTGTACTTACATATAATAAATAAATAAATCTTAAAAAAAAAAAAGAAAGTACTCTTGAAGATAGTGCGTGTGAGAGATGGAGGCAGTTCGAGGGCAGCCTAGTTAAGGAGACCCTCTCTCAGAGAAGCAAATAACGAACGGATGAACCAACAGGGAGGAGAGAAAGAAAGGTTGGAGCATCACAAAAGAAAATGTGGCACTGTGCACAGTGGCGCATGCCCATGATCCCAGCACTGGGCCACAGAGTGAGTTAGAGTCGGGCCTGGGCATTTAGTGTGGCCTTGTTCAGTTCTCTGCTGCTAGAGAGAGAAGGGCACGGAGGAGGCTGAGGGACAGAGGAAAGGGAGGAAAGAAAATGGAGAAAGAGGAGGAGCCCCGGGTTCTTCACAGGCAGTGCTCTAGAAGCAGGTCCTGCTCTGCAGACTGCAGCCCCAGTCGGAGTTAGGTTTTGAACATTGTCAGTGAGGCCATGGCATGTAATCTTTTGGGTATTAGATTCTCTTACATAATTCTCTTACATAATGTATTTTTGAGATCCAGTAGTATAAATGTGTCAGCACTTTTTAATTACTGAGTCATAGTTCATGATGTAACACTGCAGTTACTCTCCTGTGAGGAACCATTGTATTTACTTTGGTTTAATTAAGCGTCTGTGCATGTTCTAGACAGTCTTTGTAACGTACATCGATTCCACAGTATAAATGAATGAAGTAGAAACTGAGCTTTACTGCTTTCTGTTGAACTGGCCTCATTCGTCCATCTTAGGCTGTATTTCTTCCCAGCTTGCTCTCTGGCTTTATCTGACTTAAGCGTTGGATTGATGCCCACTCTGGCGAGTTTTGTTCTCCTGTGCTTCTGTGCACTTGCGCCATTACAAATACGTGTTTCTCCTCTTGTGTGATATCCTCTTATTTTTTCACCCAGTGCCTGTGGGCTCCCTTGCTCTGCAAGGTCTTTAATAGCTGCTGGGATCTTGTCTTTGGATTATTGCCGTCCTTGTTACCAGTTCACGTGTTATGCAGTGTGAACTACACTGTAGTTACTTCGTGCTTACTGCCTGCTCCTGTTTTAACCAAATTCACAGAGTTTTGGTTTTAAAGAACATAGGTCATATTTATGCTTTTAAATCCTCTACACAATCTAATATAGTTTTTGAAAACATAATAAACTCTAAGAAAACAATCCTTCAGATTTACCATGTATACTGTTCAGCTGTAGTCTGCACTAGTCTGTTTTAAAAATAATGCTTTTCTGATCAGCATATGGTAAACTCATGTGTTCCTTGGAGGGTTTACTAGCATATGTTTTAATGAAATAAGTTTGGTAAGATATATTAAATAATATTAATAATAACTTAATACAGGATTATAAAACTGTAACCCAGCATTCAGAAGGATGAGGCAGGATTTTCTCTAATTCAGGACCAGCCTGGGCTAGACATTTAGACTTTGCTCATATAAACAAACACAAGGTGACAGAGTAATGAAGGCTTTAATGAAGTCTCTAGTTCTTTTAGTCCTACTCTTGTCCTTTGAAAGATGACCATCTCTTGTGTGTCACACAGCCAGCTGTGTTCTTGACCATCACTTGACCCCTCTGACTCAGTTTTCTCATTTGTAAAGCAAGGAAGTCATGCTAACAGTAAGAGTACCAAATGCTGACTACTTTCATAAATGAATTATGTTAAGAAAACTATTTTAAGGCAGAAAAGCTTTCCTGTGAGGAGTTCTTGTATTTTTTTTAAATCCTTTTACTGTTCTGCTGGGTTTTCATGATCACGATTTCTGCATTGTTCTTCTATAACACATGGTTTTGGTTGGAGCGTAGGAAGAGAACTTGGCCTCACATAGATCTATGGTTAGAAAGTGGACCATAATAATAGCTTTGCCAGGGTTTAGGGAGATGTGCCTGTGCACTAGCAGTTCTCATCCCCAGTGCCCACATAGAAGAGCCAGGGTGGATGTGCACCTCTGTAACAAACCATGCTCCACAGCTCATGGGCCAGTCTGGCTGGCTGAAGTGATGAGCTCTAGATTCTGTGAAAAATCCTGCCTTAGAGAGTAATGGAGTGAAATGCCTGGCATTGACTGTTATCTACCCGTACATATACCCACATGAACAGGCACAAATAATGATAGTCTTTCCAAATACTATGGGTATTCATCTTGGATTTTATACTAAGTCTTGGCAAGCAGTAGTTTATTATAGATTTGGTTGTAACATTAATTTACATTACCTTATATTAAAATACATGTTTTGAGCTAGGGATCTAGCTCAGTGATATTTGCTTACCTGGTATTTGCAAATCCGAGGGGGGGGGCGGAGAAGGTGGAGAGGGAGGGGGAGAGAGAGAGAGAGAATATGCACGTGCATATATGTGCATATTTACATATGCACACACACACATTTGCACATGCACACTGTTGATGTTGCTATGTGTGACGGCATATACTGTAGTATCAGTTTAAGTTACATGGATGGTTGTGAATTATTTGAGCCCAGAGTTAAGCAGAAAAACAGATGAGACCTTGACTCTTAAAAATAAAGAATGGTCACACACGCGAGGAGGGGTGTGCTTGAGGTGGTGGCTCAGTAGAGAAGAGCATTTGCTGCACAGGCACAAGGACTCTAGCCACAATTCCAAACACCATGGAAAAATAAATAAAGCCAGTCATGCCTGTATGCACTGTGAGCCTAGCGCTGTGTTGAGTTAGGAGGGTCAGTGGGGCTCTCTGGCCACCAGTGTAGCTCCAGGCTTAGTGAGAGACCTTGTCTCAAGTGGAGAGCAGTAAAGCAGGACACCCAGTAGCCTTCTCTGACCTGTTCCTATATACACAAGTCAGAGAGGGAAGGGATGTAGTGGAGAAAAGAGAGAAGAAAACTGCATGTGGTGGATTGTGCCTGTAGCTCCCAAATTTAGGAGGCTGAGATAGGATTACTGTGAGTTTGAGGCATGCTTGGGCTACAGACTGGGACCTTGTCTCAATCCCCTACTCCTCTCTTTTCCCTGACGTTGATTTTTGTTGTTATTATTGTTGTTGGAGACAAGATCTCTGGTATGTATCCCATCTGAGTCTCAAATCTTCCAGTTGCCAGAATTGCTTATGGACAGCACCACACCCAGAAGTACCCATCTGTTTGTTTTCTGTAGGTCGTATATGGCATATAGATTCAGGTCTTAGTCTTTTGGAAGTATTGGATTTTCATTCAGAAGGCTAGAGAGAAATGGTTCCGTGTATTTGCCACTCTTGCAGAGAACCCAGGTTTGGTTTCTAGCACCCACATGATAGCTCACAACCATCTGTAACTCCAGTGTCTGGGGGAACTGAGGCTCTGTCTTTGTTTCCATGGGCACCAGGCATGGACATTGTTCACATACGTATATGCAGGCGCCCACACATGGAAAAGAAAAAAACATTAAAAAAGAAATTCTTAGGTCTTAAGACTGTGACCTGTTTTATTATGTAATGACAAAAGCTTGCGTTTGGTATTGTTAGTATAGGTGCTGCTCATTTGTCAGATTTGCGTAATCGGGTAGATTCAGATTTTCCAGAACTTAAATTTCTGATTCCTAAGTTCCTGTTTTATAATTAGCTACAAAACTGCCATTGTTTTGTTTGCTTGGCTTGTTTCTTTGTTTGTTTTTTATTTACTTATTTGTTTATGTAATAGGCTCGTTCAGGTTTCGTTTGCTTAAATTCCTGCTGAATACCTGTTTGTCATTCTTTTAGAATAATTATTATTTAGAATATTTTTTATTAATAATTATTTTAGAATAGTTATTTAAAAATAATACTCCATTTTGATTTATGTTTACAATGTAAACAGATGCTTACCTATTAAAAACTAGCCTGGTTAGATTTGCAATGTAAGTATAATGTATACCTCCATCTCATCAAACAATAATAAAGAACTTAACCTGATTTTTTTTTTTAACAGTTAACATTTTTCTTATTGATTGGTCATGATTTATCATGATTTTTTTCTTTAAAGTCAGGCTCTCATGTGGCCTGGGCTAGCCTCAAACTTGCTATGTAACTAAGGATGACCTGATTCCCTTCCCTGTACGGCCTGTGCTGAGACCACAGGGGTGTACTATCAGGCCCGGCTTCAGCATCAGCATTCCTGAGTGGAGCCGGACTGTCTGTTCAGTAAAGCTGTGGTTCTGTGGCACTCAGGGACTCCTGCAACAGGGGCTAACTACCTTGAGTCTACTGCAGTGCTTGCAGCTTTACCCACAAGCCTTTCCTTCTTCTGTGTTGTCAGTATAAATGTGACAAATGCTAATGCCACTTCAGAATTATTGTAAAAACCAGTTCTCACTTGTTTCCCGCTCTAACCGGTGGCGGGGCCTGCGACTATAAATGATAAATAAGGCCGACTAAAGTGACACACACTAGCCAACTTTATTCAGAGCATCAGACAATTTATACTCCGAGGGTTAAGAGGAGTCACATGAGTAAAGTGTACAATCACAAAAAAGTGTACAGGCTGCACATGGTGGGCAAGCCACACATGGCAGAAACAAGTTTTTCCACAGAGATATATTAAAAAATCACAATAGCTAGTTATAATGAATAATCTGGAAGTATACTCACTTCTGCCCACTCTACCTGGAAGGAAGATGAAAACACATTCCAAGGTGGTTTTGAAGAAATGTTTTTGAAGAGTTTTGAGGTCACAAAACCCTTGTCTTGTTTCTTGGAGTTGTTTCACAAGTACTCAGGATTCCCCTCACAGGACTCCATTCTTGGGCTGTGTTCTGACACTCACATAGTGAACCCAGGGACAAGAAGGAGTCGGGTCTTCAGGGGGTGTGATCAGGCTTTTGAGAAACTCAGTACTATGTTCATTCTAAGCTAACTTAAAAACTTGGAGGTTGGCAGTCATGGAGGTTATTCCTGGGTGGGTTGCAGAATGGGTTGTAGCTATTTTAGTCCTGCTCAGACTGTAATTATAAGACTACCTGTATTTTTCCTGGTCACTACATCTGGATGACTGATCAGATGAAGTATGTATTGTACAATGTTGTCTGTTTATTTTGAACTCACTTGGCTCTGATTGTTGTACCTCTGTATGACCACTGTTCTTTTTGTGTCTCCTCCCATTGTTCATGTGAAGAACCTCCAACATGTTCTCCTCAGCAGTTTACATGTTTCACTGGGGACATTGACTGTATCCCTGTGGCTTGGCGCTGTGATGGGTTTACTGAATGCGAAGATCACAGTGATGAACTGAATTGTCCTGTGTGCTCAGAGTCTCAGTTCCAGTGTGCCAGTGGGCAGTGCATTGATGGGGCCCTTCGATGCAATGGTGATGCCAACTGCCAGGATAAATCAGATGAGAAGAACTGTGAAGGTACTAAGAGTTCCTCAGTGCTTGGGTTATAGTTCTTTGCATCAAGTTATTTCAAATTCAGCGTCCTTTTGTTGTTGTTTTTATTTTGGCTCAATAGATTTGAGTTTTATATTTGACCATGCCTTGCGCATTATATATGTTGCTAGTTATTTGAACCATTTCATATGTGTAAGTTCTCTACAAATTAATGTGTTTATTTTGCTACTTTACTGAAATGCCTTTAGTGAATATCTTTGGCTTTGATAAAACACACTGACATTGTCCAAGGGCAACTTAATGAAGAAAGAGTTTCTTTTGGCCTAAGGTTCCGGAGGGAGAGTCTATAAACGCAGGGAAGCTGAGATGTCTTCTACTTCAAGATACTAAGCAGAGGAAGTGAGCAGGGAGTGGGGTGAGACTGTAAACTTAGCCCAGCCCAGTGATGGACCTCCTCCAGCAAAACTGCAGTTCTCCATAATCTCCCAAAACAGCTCCACCAAGTGGGGACCAAGTGTTTAAATATGTGACCTTGTAATGAGGCATTGCTCATTCAAGCCACCACAGTGGCTCCCCCCCCCCTCCCCCGAAACAGGGTTTCTCTGTGTAGCCCTGGCTGTCCTGGAACTCACTCTGTAGGCCAGGCTGGCCTTGAACTCAGAAATCCGCCTGCCTCTGCCTCCCAAGTGCTGGGATTAAAGGCGTGCCCCACCACTACCTGGCTCCAGGCTACAGTGGCATTTTTATAAAAAGGTTTATTTAGCTTACATTCTGAAATGTAAGGGCAGGTGCTGGCTTTAGTTGGGCTCTGGTGAAAACCCCTTGGCAGACAGCAGCACAGTGGTGGCAGTGAGGGCACACATCTCTACGGAAGGCAGGGTGAGAGGAGAGGCAGGCTTGTTCTCCCTTTAAAATGTGTAGGTATTTTACTCGAATGTTTGTCAGATGAACAAGTAGAAGACTAACAAAAAGAATAGTGGTCACACAGATAGGACAATCATAGTCAAGGGAACTCAATAAAAATAAACAAGACAACATTTTACAATCAATAGAATTTGTAACCTACTTCATCTGATCACATGCACAGGCACATGGTGCCTGAGGAAGCCATAAGAAGGTGTCAGATCCCTTGGAATTGGAGTTAGAGACAGTTGTAAGCTTTGGTGTGGGTGCTGAGGAGGGACCTCTGGAAGAGCAGCCAGGGCGCTTTAACCATGGCTCTTTAGCCATCTCCCCAGAGCTAACCCAGGTTATGTTGAGAATTCCCTAACACATTCTGAAAGTGAGGTCCAGTTACCTCTCACCAAGCTCCCTCTATTCCAGACTACACTAAGGACCAGGGTTCCAACATGAACCTTTGGAGGAAGGAATGCATTTAGACCATCCAACCCACACCAGTAAGTTCTGAAAACTGAGAAATAGCACCAAAAATTAAGTAAACTAAAAAAATTTAAGAACAAAGCAGAGAATATCATTTCTACCAATGGGAGTCCTTAGAGATGATACTCACCTTGTATTTTTAGATTATACTTAGAAAGCATTTGATAGAACTTGTCTTTACACAGTGATAAAATAAAATGTGCTTTTTTTCCCTAGTGCTTTGTTTAATTGATCAGTTCCGCTGTGCCAATGGTCAGTGTGTTGGAAAGCACAAGAAATGCGACCACAGCGTGGACTGCAGTGACAGATCTGATGAACTGGACTGTTGTAAGTAGGAAGGAAGCCTTGTAAATCTCTCACAAAGGAGAATTTGAAAAATACCTTTTCCTTTTCTTTTTGTATTTTACTTACAATCCTGATTTCCTTATGTAGAACACATATACTAATTACTTGTGCCTGAGATATTTTGTTTTGCTTTTAATAATTGTTTAAGGACAGTAGTTGCCTCCTGTAAAGATGTAGTTAGTAAAACACCAGAAAAGAATAAGCATTGCATTGCCACAACTAAAGTCACAAAATTCTCAGATAATTTAGATACATGGAATTTAACCAGTGATCTGAGCTTCATTCTGAACATTAGGTTGTGTTTAATCATTTTCTTGAAATGTTTCTTGGGATCAAGAACTTAAATGCTTCCTTCCTCCTTTCCTGCCATCCTCTCTCCCTCATCCCCTTTGTGCCTGCTCGCCTATCTGTCTTCTTCCTTGCTTCCCTCTGAGGTAGCCTCCCACCCACTCCTCAGGCTAGCCTTGAACTCACCAGTGCAGGAGCAGCCTCAAACAATCCAGTCTTTTTCTGTCAGGTTCCTGGGTGCTAGGATTACTGGCATGTCCAATGTAGCCTGAACATGCTTGGGCCACTGAGTACCCAAAGACTTAGTGACCAGTGACTGAAAAGCCTGATTTTTTTCAAGGTTTATAACTTTTGACCAGTGCTCTAACATACAGAGTATACCAAATCAGTTACCATAATTCTGAGTAGAATTTAGCATAAGTAAGTTTGCCATCACAAACTGTGGTAGAGTTTTAAAAGTCTGAGTATTCAGACTCCTTCAGCAGATACTGTTTCCCCGCGCTATGCAGCAAGCATGGCAGAGCACCAGGACTTAAACTGCTCTCTGTTGTTCAGCTGGGGAGAAGATGGGAGCTCAGGAGTGCACACCAGGGCTGGAACCACAGTCCTTCTTTCACCAGAAAAATATTTGTTCTCGTTAAGCATTAGTTTCCTCACCTGTAAGTGATGCTGGTATTTCGTGTGGTTGTAAACAGAGTGAACTGCTTGAGCGTATGAATTATTTAGCCTGTGAAGGTGCTCTCTGGTCCACGAGGTACTGTTGGTAATGTAATGTGAGCATCAGCAGAATTGCTATAGCAAAATCACACAAGTGGCAGCACAGAGGAGACAGCAGCTTCTTAGGAATGAAGGTGGAGTAGATCAAAGAAGCTTCCTAGAAAAGTACTTGAGATCAGATGTTGATAAAGTATTTGTTCTACAGATCGGTAGAGATGCTACAATATGTTTATAGCCAGATAGGTGTGAAACCAATCACCCTTCTTGAACTGCTGTGTGTAATGGGCTTGCCACATTGGCTGTGTCTTTAGGTGTCACCAGGAGAGAACAGTAGTGTAAGATCATTAAGGTGAGATCACAGGGTACTGTTTGCTTTTCTCCTAATGAGCAGAGGTGGTACTGTTCATAGTACAGAATCACTGACATTTAAAGAAAAGGCTAGGGTGGGAACCTGAAAGCAAATGCTATAAAAATGTGTTGCAGGTGGTAAGATTGTAGGCAGGGACATCTGTTAGGCTGCTTACTTTCAAACTTCTTTGGACTACATCAGGAGAAGTATAAAGATGAGGTGCATGTGTAGACAAATGGGTGCCACACAGCAGCATTTACATACACAAGGCAGGCTACATCTTGATGTTTTCTGTTTCCTTTGTTTTAAGTGCTGGTTGCAACCCACTAAGTTGTTCCCACCATCTGCTGCTGAGGCTTTTGTGGCTCTGACAGAAGAGGATCTGAATCAAGAGGAGCGGAGCGGTTGGGAAAGGAAGGCAGGGCTTCAGTTATTTCAGAGACAGGAGGATTGTAGCCACTTCGATACGGTTGGCACTAAGCTGACCCATGTGTACCTCACAGAGTGACTGGGGTCGTTACCCAGGATATGCAGCAGGAAGTAAACCCTGAAGTTCCATATCAGGGCCTGGCCTGGGCATAGTGCTCGCCCAATGCAGTGCAGTCTGCCGTCTTCGTTCTAAATGTAGATGGCTTTCACAGGCATGCACTTTACAGCTTGCACGGCCATGCCAGTCTGTGCTGTTCTGAACTGGTCTACCATTTAGCTGCTTTACCTCTGGATCTAGAGAGGTGGTGAAATGGTGAGTTCGGTTTGGGATACGTTACATTGAGGGTAACTATCTGTTACAACTGTTAGGAACTTGGTCAAATGACTCTGTGGCTCAGGAAAGTGCTTGCACTCGCTAGACTATTAATGGTAATAGTAATGGATGGAATCTCCAGAGAGCAGAGGAGGAAACAGTAGATAATGACTCAGGGAAGCATGCACAATGAATTGGCAGCAGGAACAATCAGAATTAGTAAATAGGGTGGGGCATGGTTGTCCACGTTTGAGGCCCCAGCACTGGGGGCAGGGGGGTGGGGATCACAGTTTGAGGTTCAGCTTCGGCTGCATAGCTGATTGAAGCCAGCCTGGACTCAGTGAGACCCTGTTTCAACAAAGAAGTAAACAAACAGTAAAAGTGGGAGAATGCTGACTTCCACAGTGAGCACATACTATTTAAAAGAAAACATTGCCCACTCTGTGAAGCGGGTAGAGAGGTCTTTGAGTTGAAGCTTCTCTTGAATATGGCAAATAGGAGAGCCATTTCCCTGCAGGCTGAGGGAGGGGCCTGGCATCAGTGTGCGAGGCAGAACATCGAGAGAGGATTATTCCTTCTTGAATCTTGGCATTGGGAAGGCACCAGGAGAGAGGACAAAAGTGATGGTGGTGGCAGGGGCTAGAGAGAGTGCACAGAGGACACACACTGAATTGGGAGCTGATGGCCACAGTCAGGAGACTCTGCTGCCATTGTCACTTGTGCTTCTATTAGAGATGAGTTTAGCTACGTGGACAGGAGACCGGAATATCAGTAAGCAGGGCGTGTTTTAAGGGGTCTTCAATTAGGAGATTGTCCATGGGTTAACTAGTTGAGGATTTTTCTTCTGAGTAACTGTGGGTGCTAAACTTGATAACCCACTTCATGTTCTTTCCAACTCGTGCCTTGTGCTTCTTAAACACTCAAGTAGTCAGAAATCCAGAAAGGTGGGTGCGCTGAGATCCTCCCGCAGCGAGCGCTCTGGCCTTCCTCCATGAGTCCTCTAGTAACCAAGGACCTGTGTTTATCTTGCTCTCAAGCAGCCAGGGCCTGAGGACAGTAGTGGCTGCATCCAAGTGCCTTCACTTGTCTGCAGCTTGCAGGCTTCCTTCACTGGACCTAGTGCCACTGCTCAAATCTAAGCTCCAGTTCCAGGCTGCTCTGGCTTTTCACCATTCCACTGAAAGCATTTGGTGATGTCTCTAGGTCTATCCCTTCTGGCCAAAGGTTTACAACGATACTTCCTGGTCTGTTGTCTTCTCTTCATTTAGCAGTAGCTTCTTTAAGTTTATTTAAATTAAATAATGCCATTTAATTCATATTTTTATGTTGCATGATATATATGTATATATATGTGTGTATGTTTTTATTCACACATATATATTTTATAAACTATATAGTTTGATTTATCAACATGCTGTTTTTATTTTTGCATTCTTGTAATGCTATTTTGAACACACAGTTGTTTTTCTGTTAGATAACTACAGTATTCTCCATTTTAGATCCAACTGAGGAGCCAGCACCACAGGCCACCAACACAGTTGGTTCTGTTATTGGAGTAATTGTCACCATTTTTGTGTCTGGAACCATATACTTTATCTGCCAAAGGATGCTGTGTCCTCGTATGAAAGGAGATGGGGAGACCATGACTAACGACTATGTGGTTCACAGCCCAGCTTCTGTGCCCCTTGGTTATGTTCCTCACCCAAGCTCTCTGTCTGGATCTCTTCCAGGTAAGTGAAGAGTGGTTTAAGAGAATCTGGTCTTGTCCAGTTTTGAATTGTAGGATTACAAACTACTCAGGGTTTAAAGAATTATGAGAACTTTTTTGTTTGTTCGTTTGTTTGTTTACATTTTTACACTGTCTTTCTATGCAGAAAGACTTAAGTATGAGTTTGTCTGCCAGCTCCGGGCCTCTGACTACACCACTGAAAATAAGTTAGCCAACACTTGGTGACGACCTACACTGTATAATTTCACCGTTGGAGGACCCTGAGGCTATTGAATGTAGGAATAAAGGAGTTGAAAGACAGATCAGTTTGCTGCCCACAAACAAGGATAAGGAGAGACTACTGCCCTCTCCTGATCTATCATGCTGACACTGGTGTGAGGTTGGTTCAGGTGTAGCTAAATGCCAGTGTCCCACCCTGGCTGTATTATTCTTGGGCAGTAAAGCTTTTCCTAGTGTTTTGTGGTGCCTTTAGTGAAAAGAATCTTGCGTTTTAATGCATCTGGAGGAGATACCTGGTCAAAAATCTCTGAAAATAGGATTTACTATGGTTGTGGCTCTCAAAAAAGCCGTGATATTTAAGCTGGTAAATAATGATGCTCTCTTATTGTCAGACCTATCTGTAGTACATAGAGTGGGAACCTACATGGAACAAATAGAATTTTTATATTAGCATTAGTAGTTTTGAGTTCGGAGGAGTCTGAGTCCTGTAGGTAAAGAAGTGTCTCCTATGCATTGTGTTTGTCTTATAAACGGGCTCTGCTCTCTTGGGAGCTTATCTGTTGGTTTGAGCTACTCTGGTTTACAGTCTTCATCCCACTGTCCTTTCCTTAAGTCTTCTGTGAAAACCTCTCACTTTGAAGGGCTGTGTCCACGGACACCATCAGGTGGGAGCTGCTTGGCCTTAGTTGAGGCCAGTTCTCAGGGAAACCATTCATTCTGACTTTCATTGCCCTTTTCCATGAACTCTTTACAGCAGTTATTAGGAAAAGAAGGTGTGTGCTCCTTTAATTGATTGATGTGCTTGTAACGTGAGTGTTGATTAGCTATTTCATGTATTTTTATAGATGTTACTCACCCTTTTTCTTCCCTTCAGGAATGTCTCGAGGCAAATCAATGATCAGTTCCCTCAGTATTATGGGGGGGAGCAGCGGGCCCCCCTACGATCGCGCGCATGTCACAGGAGCGTCCTCAAGCAGTTCCTCGAGTACCAAAGGCACTTACTTCCCTGCGGTGAGCAATCTGCTCGTGCCTCTCTTACTCTGTTACAGTGCAGAGCGTGTTACAAGAACTCAGCGATCCTAATGTAAAATAGTTCTGGATGTGGGGCTTAAGTGCATAGGATTCAGTGGAGAATTGACCACCACTGCCCTGTGCTTGGAAATCTTTTAGATTTACTGTGTAATAATAAACATACTTGACAGCATTCGATGGTAATTTCACAGTTCAGGTAAAAGGAACCAAACAGACTTCCTAAAGGCAGCAGTCTGTAAAATGCTTATCTCACAGCGAGGAGGACCTGGGTGCCATCCCCAGCAGGACTGCAGAGCAGGGGACAGGAGGACCCCTAGCTCACTGGTCAGCCGGTCTAGACTAGTTAGCGAAATCCAGCTAATGAGTGAGCCTGTCGTAAAGGAGGTGGACAGTGTTCCTGAACATGACAATTAGAGTTGTCTTCTGGCCTGCAGATGCTTGCGTGCACACGTGCTCTCGTACGTACATATATAAAAATAAAATTTAAGAGGAAAGACACTTAGAATTTCTCTTCATAAAAATTTTGTTTAAAACATTAGAACCTGTCTGTGCCAAACAAGCCAGTGATGTAGGTGAAATGTTTTTCCCTTCACCACCTGACACTGTTCAGGATGGAGAACTGTGGCCTAGAAAGGGAGCCACAGTCTTGAAGTGCTGTTCAGGCAGTTGTTTTGGAAAGAAGAATATGATAACTGTAACGAAAAAGAATGACACAAAGAGGAAGAGACAGAAGATCTGTGGGGATTTCCTTATTTCATCTTTTCATTGTTTCCCTTTTAGATTTTGAACCCGCCACCATCGCCTGCCACAGAACGGTCTCATTATACCATGGAATTTGGTTATTCGTCCAACAGTCCTTCCACACACAGGTCCTACAGGTAAGATACACCCTTCCATGTTCCTCTTGTGAACATACTAAGCATCAGGTGAACAGGCCATGATCACCAAAGAAAGAATTGGATTCTTGACATTGTCCACCCGTAAATCCTTCCTTTCTCGAGCGTTTTGTATTTTAATAGGCAGTTACACAAGCTGGCTTTTAGAGTAATGCAGTTGAGAACTGGGTAAGACAGGGCAGAGAGTTGTGAGCACTTGCAGACAACAGGAGCATACACATTGAAAGAAATCAGAAGAAGGTTGACCCACATTTATATACGTCACTGTGACCAAAATGAAAGTTTTATGTAGTTAGTTGCCTGGTACAAACAAGTTTCCCTAAAATGAGTGGAGCATATTTGTAAGCCACAGCAGGAAATGGTGGCCTGTGTTCATGTGAGCGTGCGGAGCAGGTCACTCTCCCCACCTCTTCAAATGTCAGCAGAAAGTCAGTAGTGCTACATTCTGTGTCTGAAACCTGCAGGCTGTGTCTGTGGGCCTCAGTGCCCAGTGCCACTCGGGTGATGTTTACTTTCAGTCACAGTGATCTGGTATGACTTTGCAGTGATGGAGGTGCAGTGGGCACTGCCTGCCAGCGTCAGCGAGGGCTGATAGGGCTGGCTCCAGTAGGACTGTCCATGAGCTATTATTGTACGGTCTCTGCATGCCTCAGTTCTGTTCTAAACAAAAGCAGAGAAAGGCCTGAAAATTGAAAAGCAGAACGAGAATCTAAAACTTCATGTAACAACTTATTTAATTCTGCTTGAATAAAACATTGAGAGCAAAGTATGTGACTGCATTGAATCAGTTTTTAAATCATTCCTTGTGTTAGGTCTAAAATCTGTGTCAAACTTTTTATCATTTGCCATGATTTTTAGATTTACAGAATTTTGTTGATCAACTTCATTTTCCCCCCTTTCGTTATGAAACTGGAAGCTTTCTAAATTCTAATCCAGAAAATCTTCCCAGCCTTTGACACCTGCTTGGACAGAAAAGTGAAACAGAACAGCAAAAGTGCTCTGATAGTGTCCTGATGATGTCCTGTCTGTCCTGATGCTGGCAGCCTCTGAACCTGCTCAGTGGGGCTGCGGGGCAGCAGAAGGCCTGGTGCTGTGTCACCAGGAAGTCTATGAATTCCCAGTCAGTTATTCTGGCCCTTGCTCCTTGTCTTGCAGTCACTGTATTTTAGAGACAGTTAATGCATGAATCTTTAGGATAAGGATGACAAGATAAGCTTGACCGTCCTTACAGTGAAAGTTCTAAGAGATCATACGTGGACAAAGCTAGTGTTGCAGTCAGCTTTTACCGTCATGAGCATGCTCCTCAAATTCACAAACTGTAGGTTACTTAAAAAGGTAGATGAACAAGTATAACCATGTTAGACTCTTACTCTGTTAGAAAGTTCACCGACCGTCTGGGTATTTAAAATTGATCATTTTGATACTCAGTTGAAACCATACTTAGGACGGTATACCTGGGTGCCCACAGAAATCAAAACTACTACTGCAAGTTAGAGGGATTTCCCTCTGCACATGATAGTAGTGGGGTAGATCTGCCCTCGTTGGAGTTCAGCATGGATTGTGTAGTATTTTACTTTGAAAAGAAATGAAGTCTTCAGACATCACAACTTACCCATCAGGCAAATTATAAAATGACTAAAGAATGTTGAGAGTGTAGACTATGACAACCCATTTCACACCTGAAGCCGCAGGAACTGCTGAGATCTGTGAGTGTGCGGTGTGTGGCAGAGGTGCCGCAGGCTGGAGGTGAGCAGTAGACTTGCTCTGTGTGGGCAAGGCCCTGGGTTCAATTCCCAGCACCAGGAAGTGCATCAGTACGTACAGCTCTTGAGTTGGTTTGCTTTTATTCTTTATTTTATTTTTCAGTATGTTTTACTGGGGGGTCAAACCCAGGGCCTCATGTACAGCACGTGCACCTAAATTTACTTCAAGATAGAAGAGCTGTTTGGGGCCCAATTGAGTTCCTCTTTGCTCTCCAACTCCTAGTTACATTTTACTTGTAAATAAGAAATTGCATAGGTCTTCCTTTGTTAATGTGCCATTGCCTCTTCATCTGTGTCCATGGAAAGCAGTGGCTTTGGGGTGTGATGGTTCTGGGCATTAAACCCATGGCCTCACGGCACATACCAGGTAAGGGCACCCCATCCCATACAGATTTGAACTGTACCAGCTCATAGCCTTCCGACTGACTTCTGATACAGTGCTTCCGTAAAACTAACTGCACTTCTTCATTGCTTTCCTATACTAGCTACAGGCCTTACAGCTACAGGCACTTTGCACCGCCCACCACACCCTGCAGCACTGATGTCTGTGACAGTGACTATGCTCCTAGTCGGAGAATGACTTCAGTGGCAACAGCCAAGGGCTACACCAGTGACTTGAACTATGACTCAGAACCTGTGCCCCCACCACCCACACCCCGAAGCCAGTACTTGTCGGCGGAGGAGAACTATGAAAGCTGCCCCCCTTCTCCATACACCGAGAGGAGTTACTCCCACCACCTCTACCCACCACCACCCTCCCCCTGCACGGACTCCTCCTGAGGAGGGCCCCTCCTCCTCTGACTGCCTCCACCGGGACATGTAAATAGACATCTGGTTGAGATCTGGAGGGGGGGAGGGAGCTATAGAGAAGAGCGAGGCAGAGCCTGTACAGCTAACATTATAAGTGGGTGGGTGGGTACTGGAGGTATTGTACAGAAGAAAAGGATATTTATATATTTTCTTAAAAACAGCAGATTTGCTGCTTGTGCCATAAAAGTTTGTATAAAAAATAAATTTGTACTAAAAGTTTTATTTTTGCAAACTAAATACACAGAGCATGCCTTAAGCCCAGTGAAGAGACTGAGTACCAAGGAGACAGGAAAAGAAAGGCATCACTGACCAGGAATGTCTGGGTTTTAATGATACCAAAAAATAAAACGGAGAAAGTAATTCCATCTCAGAGTGGCAAACGTGGAAGTAGCCAGACTGCCTTCAGGTTAACTAGCATTTGAGGGCCGGCAAGTCAAGAACCTATGAAAGAAAATACCAGTACTAACTTTGGACAAAGGGCTTTGTTTTCTCCAGGAATCCAACAGTTTTCATGAGGAAAATAGATCCTTGTGAGATCCATTTTGAGTTTTGCTGTTGTGGGAGCCGAGGTGTCTCTTGCAGGCTGCTGTGGAGCTGCTGAGAGCTCACGCCTGTCACAGTTCATGTTAACACCAGCTGCTCTCACGGCTGCCTCCCCAGCACCTTGGAGACCAGTTTGCTAAGAGCCATGGTTTATTTAAGCTTTTTAATCTGAGGAATTGATTAAATAGAATTTACTAAACACAAGATTGAATTGATTTCAATGTACCTGCTATGTTTGTTCAGCATTTGGCTGAGCTTTTAAGTTGTTGGCTGTTTTTGCATAATCAAAAATTAGCCATATTATTGGTCTTCCATGATTGTTTTAATGCTCATTAAAGTGTCTTTTTACAACATACAAAAATGCTTAAAAATCACAAATCTAACTGTTATATTCTTGTAAGTTAGTTTTGTATCCTTGCAGCATACAATCTCACAGTGTGAAATCTTTTTATGTATTTTTTTTTTAGTAAAACATTTCAGTGTGCTCTGGTTAGAAACAGTCTGTTAAAAAGAACTTTTTGTTGTTAGTAGGCTTCCCCTATATGAACTGTTTGTGACATCTTCACTTTCTGTGGACCAGCTTATCTCAGAGTGACGTCTGCAGGCATACCTCTGCTAGTGTGGTGTGAGACACCTTCCTGTTGTGCACTGGGAATGTGTGTGTTTGCACACGATCCACAGTCTGTCCTTACAGTCTCCTCCTGTCTTTCTATGTGTGTTCTTTCCTGTCCCATTATGGATTAAGATAATTTCACAAATTTAACAGTGGGGATTAAATGAGCAGACACTGTGAACTTCTCAGCTGCAGGAACTTGAGCAGTGGAGACAATGGAAGTCGCTCCTGTCACATGCCTGACCTACTGTCGTGTACCGGGCTGCTCTGTCTGCCACTGTCGGGCTGGCCTGTGGGATGACCCTGCCAGATATTAGTTTCCTGCTTTCACATGTGTCTAGTACTCCTCTCCTAAAGCTGAACTGTTTTTAAATTAGTATGAGTTTTACCTTAACAGGTGCCAATTAATTATTGAATATATATTTTTAAATTGTATATTGATGTGAGGCCTGAATTTCCGAGCCTAAGGGGAAACAATGAAAGAAATTATTTCAGAATTTTGGCAGAATTTAAGTGACTTTAAAAAAAAAAAAAAACCACATAAGTACATTTTTAAAGAGAAAAATATCCTTTGAGAATAATGCTTGGGTTGTTGGGGACAGCTTAGTGAGAGTCATCAGGTGCCCTTATCTTGCATGTAAGTAAATGGCAATCCATCTGTGTCTTGCATTTCTGTCAGATAAGCATTAACTCTTTCTGTTACTGAGACGAAATGCACAGAGTCTAAGACAGAGTGGACACTGAACCTGCCTTCTGTGACACACAGGCCACTCGATGCTTAAGTGAAGGTGGAAGGGCAGCAATACTGGGTATCAGTCAGAATTGGAGACTTCTGTGTTTACATTTTTAATGTGCGTCCTTATCTGGGGGGCTTCCCATGTGGAGACTTGCACTGGGAAGGGTGCGGCTTGTTTCATCTCAGTCCAAGTGCTTGTGCTGGGATGGCAGTGGCCTCTTCTTGCAAAATACTAATTTGTGTGCCAATTTGTTGAAATGATTTGAAGGCGGTTCAGGTTAGTCTCAGTATCCTCTCCGGGGCAGCTGGGCTGCAGTGAAAGTTGCTGAGAGTACTTTTTCGTGAGGGTTGTTAGCTTTGGGAAAGACCATGATAGTGCTCCAGTTACATGGACAGCTAAGTTTAAGTAAACTGTGTCTCAGTTACTGAACACAAGAAAAATGAGGAAAAACACCACTCATGAGAACACAACTGGGCAAAGGGGAAAGAGAGTTTTAAATTAGGTTGCATCTAGATTCATTAGTTCAGAGGAAACAGGAATACAATTCGATTGGATTTCATAGTTACATGGGTATTTATTTTGAACGCATATCTTAAAGTATGCTTGCTTACTGATCAAGAGTGTATGTCTTGTCGGAAAGGCCCGTCAGTGAGCACATGTGAGTTCATAGCTGTGTTAATTGCCTCACCAGTTAATTGAGATGTGTCTAGTGACCAAGAAGGCTTTCTGCAGGGAGGCCTGCTTTCCTGCAACAAAAGAAACAAAAGTCTTGTTTTGTCCAGCCCCAATATGTCCTGCTTTTAGCGACTGTGCAGTACTTCGTGTAGCCCTTGTAACTTTATGGAAATAATTACAAACTGATTTCTTACTCAAAATTGAACTCTAGATAGGAGTTTGAGTATCAGTTGGTTGGCAGTATTTTAAGAATTCACAAATGAGAGCCATGCACAAGTGTGGGTGTAGACTGAGTCCTAAAGAAGTTCGTCATCAGGCATTAGTTAAAAAGTCAGAATCCCTTTTCATATCCCGGGCCTAAAACAGGCCGTGAGAAGGGGTGTGCTTCTAGGACCTCTGGGAGGCATTGCTCTGTAATAGCGGCAAGATTGGGCTTTTGAAACCCTTAGGTTTTAAAGTCAAGGATTTGGGCCTCAAATACAAAACTACACATTTGTGACCTAAATACTATGCCTTATGGATCCATATGGATCGTGTCTTTCTCTGACTGAACAGCTCCCTGAATTCAGCTGACACCTGAGTAGAGGGGGAGGCAGATGCTCGGGTTCACCTTAATGACTTAAGAGTCAGGTTTCCGACTCTGCCCTCACCTCCTTCAGGAAAGGAAACTGTCATCTTTAACATTGTTTTAACACTTTCACGAGGCATTTACAAAGGATTCCTGATTTTATTCCTAGGGAATTTTTAGAATTACAAGTTGATTTCTTTAATCAGAAGCAGAATATGGCCCAACACACTAATCATTGGGTTTCCTTTGTCAGAGTTATAGACAGCATGCTTCTGCTTAACTGTCCATTTGGGGCTCTCTCTCTTTTTCCATCAAGTCTAGGAAGGTCGAGGGGGTGGTCTAGCTATATGCCCACGTGGCTGTGTATCTATATCAATACCTAATGTGAGTATTGAGAGGAAAGAAAGCAAGGAGACTGCTTCCATCAGTCTGGTGAGGAGGCTGGGGAGAGAGGGTACAAGAGGCGGAACCTGACTGGCCTTGTTGCAAGTGAAGGATCTGGTGCTGCTTCCAGATGTTTGTCCTTATGAGTCTAAACTTTTTCTTAAGCTTTAATCTTCATCATTGTCTTAAAGTCAGCTGGTGTTTCTTGTACATCGACTTTGGTACGATGGTGCTTAGCAAGGATGTATTTATATTATAATGGCCAACATTTGGTCAGCCCTTGTCCACTTAGTCACTCCCCCCTTTTTGTAAAATAGTGCTTTAATTATAAACTGTATAAATACCTTGTATAAACCCCCCTTTTGATTATTACAAAAAGCTGAATTGTAACAGATGAAATGTTGATTTTTATAATAAAACATTGGAAAAATCAGTGGAAAAAAATGGAAGCGTCTTTTCTTCTTTACAATAAGAAGTAATGACAGTGACTGTGCTTCGTGTGATTAACACCCGACAAATGCAGCTTTGGGGTTTGCGTGAAGAACTGAAAGGGGCGGTCGGCTGGTTTGGGGCTGAGGCACCCATGCCTAGTAAGAACCACGGGCTTCCTGAGCACTGCTGTGTTCTTGTCGATGGAGTTGTAGGAGCAAAGCCCTTTCTGTCTCTCTCAAAATTGCCATAAAGTGGTGATGCTTCTCCTGGTGTGGAGCTCAGTGTGACACTGCCATGCAAGACGTGGAGCTAAAAACCAGGGAGAACGTCAGTACCAGGTCCCACTCAGGCTCCCATGCTGGCTTGATAGAAAGGACAGTTAAAATGGAAGCCAGATTCTAATGGGTCTTAACCGGTGCTCCTGAGTTCTCCTGGGAGGAGTCCTGTTGTTTGCATTTTTCCCTTATGAGGAAGTAGGAAAGGCGGACCATGAAGGTCATGCATTTCCAGTTACAGGGAAAGCTGACGCTTCACTTGAACCCAGTGTGGTCTCAAGGATGGCGAGAAGCCATGTGTCGCCAAGGAGGCTTTTGGTGCCATGGTTAACAGCCCTTTTATTTTGTATTCATTGCCACGGGTGTGCAGCTTGTTTTGTTTCTATAAATTTAACTCCTGATGAATTATTGTGGCCAGTACTCTGTCATTTATACCAGTATGCAGCCTACTCATCGGGATCGTTACAGAAGGTTTCCTGCTTGAGTCTTGCTTTTGTGAATTCAGATTTAGTCAAAGTAGAAAATCGATCTTTCCCCATAAAAAGGCTAAAATGGTGGATAATTTTACTAAAAATCTGGCAAGCATTTACTGTGCGCCAGGCATTATGCTGAGTTCCCCTTTACAACGTTCCAAAGTAATCAATTGATTGATGGCCAGACTTGATAGGAAGTGCCTGCTGGAAGATGAAGGTCTCTAGTCGGAATTTCTATCAAAAACAGGTTGTCAGTGCAGAGAAAGATAAGACTGTGACCCAGATTCTGCTCTGTGTATTGTGATGGGTGTTGTCACTTTTCTATTGCTGTGATAAGACACCATGACCAAGGCAAGCTTACAAAAGAAAGAGTTTATTGGAGTCTCCCAGTTCCAGAGTGGATCCATGGTCCTCGGGCAGGTAGGCATGGTTCTGAAGCAGTAGCTGATGGCTCATCTTGATCCACAAGCACAAGCGCACCACACTGGGGGTGGCTGGGACTTGGGAAATCTCATAGCCTGCTCCCAGTGACACACCTCTTCCAACAAGGCCACACCTATCCCTCCCAAACAGTTCCACCGCTGCCATATATATATATATATATATATATTCAAATATATGAGCCTGAGCCTGTGGGGGTCATTCTCATTCAAACCACCACAATTGTTAAATCATGTCTGCACACACTTATATTTTCTTCATTTTGATTTTTTGGGGGTTTGGAGGGGGCTTGTTCTTCATTTGTCTGGAGACGGGTTCATAAGTCAGGCTGACCTTGAACTCAGAGATCTGCCTATATCTGCCTCCTGAGTACTGGATTAAAAGTGTGCATCCTTAAGCCTTTACTGGCATGCCAGGCTCTTGTGTTCATTATTCAGTTTATAACTTTCTGATTTTTTTCTTTATTCTTTGAGTAATGAGTCACACAAAAGTATGCTTAATTTCTAAATATTTGGGGGATTTCCATTGTTTTGTTATTTTAAAATTCAATTCCATAAAGATCAGATTTAAGTTTTAAATTTTTTAAGACTTGTTTTATGGGCCAGACTGTGGTGATGACAGCGCATGTTTCTCAAGCTCTTGAAGAGAATGTGTACTTGGCCGATGGGTGGGTCTAGCTCTAAAAGTCAGTGGGATCGCTCACGTCTTTCAGTATCCTGATGGATTTTCTGTCTACTGTTAGCAAAAAAAGTTGAAATCACCAAACATCCCTGTGTGTAAGTTTTTGCCTGCACATAACAGAATTGTTAAATTCTCGCAACTGTTCCCCCTTTAGCATCGTACACGGCTTTTCTGTCCATGTGTTCTTTGAAGTCTACTTGTCTGACGGTAATACACCAGCACATAGCTTCTTATGGCTCCTGTATATGCTTTTCTATCCTTTCATTTCCTTTCTTTTGTGTATAGATTAAACAATTTAGAATAAATAGCCACTGAGGTGGCTCAGCAGACCAGCCTGGTGGAAGGAGAGAAGCAACCCCTTCATTGCCATACTCATTAAATAAATGTAAATAAAAAACGTTAGCACCACAGGGTTGGGGGGGGGGTGTCTTTATTCTTTTGTTTGTTTGTTGTATGTGTTTTGAGACAGCCTTTGCTGCCTACCCCACCCTGAGAGGTGAGAGTAATGGGACTTTATTTTTATCTGCCTGTCTCTTCCCTTCAGTGGAAATGTTTGGCTATTTCTCTCAAGCAGGTGTCACTGTTGTGACTGTCTGCTCTCCCTTTCCCTCCCTCTCCCCTGTTCCTGCCTCTCTTCTGGAACAGAGCTTTACTTTGTAATTCAGGCTGTAACTCACTGCAGAGTCCAGGCTACCCTTGAACTCAGTCTTCCTGCTTTCCGTTCCTGACTAAGGCTACACGTGTGTGCCACCATGTCCAGCTTTTAGTCTTCACTTTCTTTTCTCTTTTGAATTGTCTAACTATGAGTACAGCTGTATGTCCCACACGGTCTTCCCAGCTGCCACCGAGGGCACTGCTCTGTGGTTTACAGCGCTCGCTCCCTGACTGCTGTCCCCAACCTGGAAGCAAGTTAGACCTGTTTGCATGCACTCTTGAACCTCAGAACGAACACTTCCTTTTCCTCCCTGCCCTTTGTCCTCCCCACCCCTCCTGACCTTTAAAGTTGAAATTAGACACAGCAAAAATTACCATCAGCCAATAGCTGCACACACTTAGAATCACAGCACGGGGGGGGGGGGGGGGGGGGGCAAGATCAGGAATTCAGTTGGAGGTTAGCCTGAGCTGTGAGATACCCTGTTGAAGTGACAACAGGCCTTAAAACCAATTCCAAATGTGCATTTCAGTGGTATTAAGCATTCATAATATTTCCATTCATTTCCATAACTTTCTTCATCATACAAAACTGAGCTGATGTGGTAGGCTTACCCGTAAGGCCAGTACTCAGGAGTAAGAGACACAGAATCGGGGCATAGTGAGTTCAAGGTCAGCCTGGATGGTGTGGTGAGAGATCCTGTCACCAAAATAAACAAAAACAAATGACAAAAAAATGGCTATGACAATACAAATAAAAAAATAACCTATTCATCAAAATAACCCCCCACTGCCTTCTTCCTGCCCTGCCTGGACACCTTCATTCAACTTCCTTGTCTGATAGGATCTACTTTAGCCCTTCAAGTGAATGACAGGATACTTGCCTCTCTGCCACTCACCCATGTCACTTGGTGTAATGGCTTCAAGGTTTATCTGTGTTGTAGGATGTTAGATTTTTCTTCCTTTTAAAAGGCCAAATAATATTTAAATATACCACACTTTTGTTTATCCGGCCGTTTTTTGAAGGGCAATTGGATTGTTTGAGCACTAGCTGTTTGAAATAATGCCGCTGTGAAGGTTAGTTTCAAAATATCTATTCAAGGACTGGAAAGATGACCCAGTGAGCAAAGCACTTGGCCGCGCTGTAGAGAGTGGAAGTCTTGCCTGAATGTATTGTTGACATGAACACAGCCATGTCAAGGACTCCAACGCCTCAGACCCCATGAGTGGCAAAGCCTTCCAGGGTGAGGCTCAAAGCGATGGCAAAGCTTTCTTCTGGTCCCACTGTGAATGCTGCCAGTGTACGTAGAAACTATCAACCACAGCTTCCTCCTCCAGGATGACTGCAGCCGGGGACTGCTTCCCTACAGAGAACTCCTACTGAAATGAACTAATCCTGCTCCTTGTTTAGCTGTAAGCCACAAACCCACTTACTTGGTTCAGATGTATCATGCTGAGGCTGCATTAGGTGGCCTCCATTATAATGATCTACGCGTACCTGATCCCAGCTTTTCTGTACGTGTGTCTGTCCTTTCTTCATTCCCTCATTGCCCTGGTTAGGTCAATCCCCGAAGCCATGCAGAGTTCAGCACCAAGCTTGAGGACAGAGTTTGGATCTTTAGAACCCACATAAATGCCCTATGGGCCTGGTGACTCACCTATAATTCTTGTGCTCAGGAGGCAGATGGGGAAATTCTCACACCAGGCTTCCAAGTCAGACTATATTGGTGAGCTATGGGTTTAACTGTTAGACCCTGTCTCAGTGAAGAGACAGAAGACTCTCCATGTCAACCTTGGGCCTCGACATACATGCGTGCACTTCTGTGTGCATCCATGCATGTGCCCCCCCCCCCGCATACACACCACACACATACTTGCAAAAATAAAGTCTCTGTTCACAGGCTAGCCAGTAAAAAGGCTGCTGGCCAAGCCTGACCACCTGACTTCAATCCCTGGTTCCCTTGTAGAGCAGAGAACTGACTCCTGAAAGATGGTCTCTGACCTCCACATACGTGCTGGGCACTCCCCTGCACTCACACGCCACACCCAATAAAATAAAAGTTTAAAGTTGGCTATTCAAGTATTTGCTTTTGATTCTGTGGGATATATAATTGCTAGTACCATATATTAATTCTATTTTTAATTTCTTGAGTAATTATTCTACCATTTCCAACTCTACCCCTGCTGGAAGAGCTACTGATAGTTGATAGCTGCTAAGTGAGGAGAGTTACTGGGTAGCCACCTAACTATATGTATGTGAGCATCACTAATTGGGTTCAGGGGATTAATAATTATTATATATATTGTATGTATACATACTATCTACATAGACAAAATCATTGTGCCCTTGAGTGTAAGATCCCCCTGCCTCAGCCTTCTGTCTGTAGCCCTGGCTGACCTAGAACTCAGAGATTCACCTGCCTTTGCCTCCCAAGTGCTGAGATTTAAGGTGTGCCTTGCCTAGTTTATATTTTATTGTTGTGTTGAAACAATGTTAACTTGTGTTTGTACAATGTGTGTGTGTGTGTGCACATGCACTTGTGTATGTGAATTCAGATGCATGTGTGCCATAGTGTGTATGCATGTGGAGGTCAGAAACAACCTTGGGTGCCAGACTTCATATGCTACCTTGTTTTGTCATATGGTCTCTTAGTTGTTTTTCCTTTGCAGACACCAGGTTTGCTGGCCTGAAGGGGTCTGGAGATTGTTTTAACTCTTTTTATTTTTTTAAATTTTTTTTATTATTATTAATCATTCCATTCATTTACATCTTAAATGATACCCCACTTCCCGGTTACTCCTCTGCTACCACCCCCATCCCACATCTGCCCTCTCCCCTCCCTTTTGCCTGTATCTGTTAACTCCCCACTGGAGCACTGGGACTCAAGATGCTCACGCTACATGTCAGAATGTTATGTAGGCACCTGGTCCTCGCGCTTGTATGTGGAGCACGTTTACTTAGTAATCATCTTCCCGGCCCAAACATTCAAATTTTATTAGCATATAAATAAATGTCCTTGAGACCTGTGCATGTATACATTTGTGTGTATGTCCATGTGTGTGTGTAGGCCAGATGTTGAAGAAGTGTCTTCTTCAATCAGTAATTTTCCACCTTATTTTTCAATATAGAGTCTCTCCCTGCCCTCACAGTTTGCCGACTCAGCTAGACTGGCTAGTCTGCCAATCCTGCCTTCCTGTCTGTAGTTCTCCATCTCAGATTATCAGTGTGCACCCCTACATCTGTCTACCACATGGGCAATGGGGCACTGTGCAGCAAACATTTCCCTGAGGAGAAATTCTGAGTGTTCCACCTAATCTTCTTTTTTTTTTTTTTAATTTACTTTATGTATATGAGTACACTGTAGCTGTCTTCAGACCCACCAGAAGAGGGCGCTAGATCCCATTACAGATGGTTGTGAGCCACCATGTGGTTGCTGGGATTTGAACTCAGGACCTCTGGAAGAGCAGCCGGTGCTCTTAACCACTGAGCCATCTCTCCAGCCCCCACCTAGTCTTCAAACTGGCATTCCTCCTGGCCCGTGAGCTCTGGAGAGTGCTCTTTTCAGTAGTTCCGGGGGCAGGTCTAAAGCCTTGAGTGATCTTTCCATACGGACATGTTGATCTGTGCTCATCTGAAGACTCGGGGCTGTCTGTAGTTTGGGGTGCTATTCTCCTCCAAGTATTCCCTGTACACTGAAGCCACCATCAAGTCCTGGACGCCTGCTCAGAGACTCTGGGTGGTTCCCCTGTTGGAGTGACGCCAGAGAATGCTTTCCATGCCACATTCTAAAGCAATCGTGGACTCATGTAGCTTCTCATCTGTCAGCATCTCCCTCTTCACTACCATCCTTGTTTCATTTATATTCCGTCTGCAATTAAACTGAAGCCTCAAGCAGGAGATCAGATCTGGTTACTGTTGCACCATCCCGACTAGAAGCTGTGTATGATTTTGGAATCACTTGCAGAGTTTGTTATGACTTCGTGTATCTTGGGCCACACTCCAGTTGCCCTGATTTACAAGCTGTGGCAGAGAGACTGGGGTACCGCTTGCAACCATGTGCCAAGGAGATGCCTGGTGTCAGATGTGTAAAGTCAAACTGCATCTGTACAAAAGAGCTCCCGAGCCACTGAGAAAGGCTGTGTGTGCCAGTTCACAGGGTGCAGCACACTAAATTCAGTGTCTGCAGAGGGAATGCTTTGGATCACCCTGGAGAAAAGACGTCCAAATACAGCCCTGTGGCAGCCAACGGAGAGTCAGTAAATGACGCATGGGGGGAAATGAAGGAGTAAATTTGGATTAGAGGAAGGAGGCTGGCAGGCAAGCACATTCCAAGCAGAGAGGAGGTTGTTCAGGACCCAAGGTGCAGAGATGCGTGACACATTTGGGAAACCGAATCATTTGGAATGGCTAGACAAAAGACAGAGAACAGGGAGAGGTCTTTAATGTCTCCATCTTAGAGACCCAGAGGAGAAAACAAAGGAGAGACTCATTCCTCATACTGTGCAGGTAATGTGTAAGATCTTGACATTTTTTTTTTTCTCTTTTGAGACAGGGTCTTACTGTGTAGACCAGATTAGTTTGGAACTTGCAATCCTCCTGCCTCAGCCTCTCTTGAGTGTTGGAAACTCAGATGTACATTACCATGTCTACCTACATTTTTTTTTTTTGTCTTTTCTTTTTCAGTCATACTATCAATGCAAAAGAGCAACCAGTAATTGCTTCAAGAGAGTGGGGTCCTTTGAGCTGAGCTGTGGGCAGCTCACAGTAGGAAATGGGGCAATCAGTTAACACTAATTAGATCCCAAGAACTAGTCTGAGCACTTTATGTAAGTTAGCACATTTGGTCTTCACAGAAGCCCTACTATGATAACTTATTGTTTTAATAGAAAACATTTTTGGAAGCAGAGTGTCAAGACAAAGTCTTGAACTCATTATGTATGTCTGGTTGGCCCCAGTCTTGCTGCCCTCCCACCTCAGCCTCCTGAAAGCTTGGGTTACAGGCAACATTTTTTACAGCAATCTTTCAATTTATTTATTTTACTAATTACCAACCATTATGCTGCTTCTAGGGGCTATTAAAACCCCAGAGCTTAGGCTGGGGAGATAGCACTGTGGGTAAAGTATTAGCCACAAAAGTGTGAGGACCTATATTTGAACCCACAGCACCAACCTGAAACACTGGAGGTCACAGCACACGCCTGTAAGTAACCCTAGTGCTGTGGCTGTAAGAGAGGAAGCAGAAACTGGAGAATCCCAGAAGCTCATGAGCAATCTTGCCTGGGTAAGAAGCAATGCACAGGAGACCCTGTTTCAAACAAGCAGGAAGATGAAGATTAACATCTGAGGTTGACCCTTGACCTCTGTATCTTCTTGTGGTACCTGCGTGTTCTCGCTCTTGATTCCATTGATGTGGTGGGGTGCAAGAATGTCACACAAAGAAATCGGGGGTGATGGTTTTGTATCACATGGAGTTTATCAAGGTACCACACTATTTTTTGAGAGAGTGGGTCAGCAAGACTTAACCCAGCCAGACATAACAGCAAACTCAGGTTTCCTCTCTGACATGAATAGGGATGTCTTCCTGAAGGTAAGCTTGACACGAGGCATTTATCAGGGCAAACCAGATGCAGTGTAAGGAACAAATAGTACTAGAGACTAAAAAGTAAGCACACATCGTTTATTGTTCACCTCCATGAGACTGACAGACACATGCCGAACACTTCCTCTAGTGTAGCTAACAGGATGGGTTCCATTCTGAACATTTAAAGGTAAAATGATCACTTATCTTTATGGACTCCCTCACATGTTCAGTGGAGGACTTGAATACCCTCAGCAAAGTCCATGCTAATGTGTCCTATGAGCTGGAGAGCAAGGCCTCTCCCGATGCCTCTTGAGTCAAAGGAAGGATGGTTCTAGACATTTTGGGCTCCGTCTGCTGTGTATGTCTTAATTTTCTCCTGACGTCTATGATGAGAGCAGGGGACCCAGGACTACTGTTGCACAAGGAACATTCCAGATGACAGGTCGGTGGCTATCTCAGTCCACTTCTTCATGTGATATCCCAAGTATTTTTTCCTAGAGGGAGAAAGGGAAAGAAAATACCTAAAATTCCAAGTTTGATTCACTGCTGAGGTGAAAACACGGGCTGGGGTTGGGGAGAGTGTGGAAAGGTGGCTTGCCATCTTTGGGGTGCCTTCAGAGGAAGCACGGCTAAGGCCCTCTATTACACATCTGGGGCTAACAGGCGGATGTATGAAATGTGCAAAGGCTTTGAGATCCCTTTTAAGATTCCCAGAGGCAAGTAAAGCAGCATTGATTGTGACAGAGGCTGGAAACTTCTTTTGTAGGAGCAGTGGAAGGTGAAGGCCACAGGAGTTCATGTGACTGTGTGAACACACCTCACTCAACCACAAAGACGCTTTGGGTTTTGAAGGGCCACTCCTGTAGACTCTTGCGTCGAACACGCTGGCTGCGCTGTTTTGTCAGGTTGGGGGAACCTTTAAAAGGTGGAGCGTTGGTGGAGGAAGTGGATCGGAGAGTAGACCTTGAAGGTTTAGAATCTGCCTGTTTGCTCTGTGCTTCCTGTTTACCCAAGATGTCTCCGTTTCACACTCTCACCACCATGGAGCCGCCTTCCCCTCCATGGCTGTCTCCCCTTCAAACTGTGAGACAAGATAACCCTTCCCCTCTTAGGTCACTTCCTGCTCAGCTCTGAGGAAAGTAGCCGATGGGGCAGGACCTGGAGATGGAGTTTCCTCTCCTGTGACTGATCAAGTTGCTACTGTACACATATTGGCTCAACATCCTTGGTGTACATAAGGTAACAGGAGCAGTGAGCACAGGAGGCACATCCAGAATACGGTCCTAGGCAAACTGAAGTTGAGTGGGGAAGGTTAATTGCAAGCCCAGGAAACCTGCAATATGGAGGCAAAAGCCCAGAGCTTCCTCCCTCCCCACTCCTTCCCCGAGTCCCCTCCCTTTTACTCCTTCCTCTTCCTCCCCCTCCCTCTCCCTCCTTCCCTCTGTCTCCCTGTCTCTGTGTCTCTGTCTCTCTCTCTCCCATCCCCTCTCTCCTTTCCTTCTTTCATTTTGAGATAGGGTGCCACTCTGTAGCCTAGGCTAGCCTCGGCTTCACAACTATCATCCTATCTCAGTCTCCTGAGAGCTCGAATTATGCTTGTATCACCACGCCCAGCTCACACTTCCCTAGGTGATATCAATTTATGTTTGCCTTTATCAATAGCCCTTTGTTTTTCAGTGCTTTCCTGGTACTTTGGCAACGTTTGTTCTCAACATCACTTCTTCCTCTCTCTTCTAATTGACACTCTCCAAATTAAACCTACCTAAGGCGAAGAGTTAAGATTAAAGTTCATCACAACCCGGATAGCCAAATATGCATAGGGCAGGTGAATGTAGCACATGGGGGACTGCTTGCCTCGCACTCGCCTTTGGGTTTGGGCTCCAGAATAGGCAGAAATAAAGTAGGAAGTACCTAAATCTTAGCAATTAAGAAACAGAGGGAGGAAGCCCAGGAACTCAAGGACAGCCTGAGCTACATGAGATTCTGTTTCAAAAAACAAAAGCAAAAAATATATAAATAAAAAAAGAAAGGAAGAGATAAAAACAATCAAACAAACAAATAGGTACTGGGAGATGTACCTTTGCAGTGGAGCACAGACCAACATGCGCATGTCCTGGATTCAACCTCTAGAAAGACATACAGACACACACACACACACACATACAATCACAGACACACACACATAAAATCACAGAGACATACATACACAGACATATACATAAACACAGACACACAGAGACACACATACAGACATATATACACACATATACACACAGACACATATGCACAAACATATACACATATAAACACACACATAGACAGACAGACAGACAGACACACACACACAATCACAGACACACACACATAAAATCACAGAGACATACATACACAGACATATACATAAACACAGACACACAGAGACACACATACAGACATATATACACACATATACACACAGACACATATGCACAAACATATACACATATAAACACACACATAGACAGACAGACACACACACACACACACACACACACATCCTTCAGCAGCCGCATGAATTTCTAATCTCTGAAAAGCCCCCTCCAAATTCCTCCGGAAGGACTCATTGGCTTCCTCTAACTGACTCTTCTTTTCTCTCTAGCTAGAAGCCAAGTTAAGTAGTTAAAATATTTGGCTTCACTTCTTCTTCTTTTGTCTGATTATTGGAATTGGAGCCGTCTTTAAAAATTACTTACCAAAAATATAGTTATACCATAAAATTCTCCCTGCTAAAGTGCATAGCTTAATGGCTCTTCCTCTTCAGAATTATACAGCCATCACCCCTGACCCAAGAACCCTCTCACCACTCCCGAAAGAAACCCTTCGCCTATTGGTGGTCAGCCCCAGTCCCTCGCTGTCGGCTCTGTTCCTGTGAATGTGCTTCTTTTGGGCATTTTATATGACTAGAACCATATAACAAGGGACATTCTTGTCTGGCTTCTTAGCATAATGTTTTTTTTCCCCAGTTTTACTTGCATGTGTGTCTGCAAGTGTGGGCACATAAGCATGGGGCCCACAGAGGCCAGCAGAAGGCATCAGAACCCTGGGACCTAGCATTACAGGTAGTCACGAGCTGCCCGACATGGATGGTGGGAAGCAAACTTGGACCCTCTGGAATGGCAGCGAATGCTCTTAACCCCGAGCCATCGCTCCAGCACAGCAGAGGTTTCTTAAAGTTCACAGGATTTTATTTCCTTTTGTGTGTCTGTCCTAATCCGCCGTGTACTGTGTGCTTCCTTCACTAACTGTCATTATTATGATGGGCACTGCAGTTGTTTCTGCTTCATGGCTCTTGCAAATAATGAATACTGCCATGAACACTTTTGCACATATTCTGGGAGAGAATATGTTTTCTGTTTCTGAAGTGTGCAGATGGTAGCTTCATTTTACTTTCTGTGGTGTCAGGGATCAAACTCACTGCCTTCGCCTGTTAAATGTGTATTCTACCACTGGGCTACACACCCAGCTCCTGGTGACTCTACTTAACAGTTTGCTAACTGCCAGATTGCTCCCCCAAGGAGCTGCACGGTTCTGCAGTCCGACCAGCAATGTAGTCAGGGGGTTCCAGTTCCCACAGCCTCACAGATAATCCTTGCCACAAGCATCCCAGAGGGGAGAGTTCTCCAGTTTTTTTGGCTTACATCTCCCCACGATTGACACAAGCATGCAAGTTGACTTTCTATAGCCTCCCAAGAGAAACAGTGTACAAATCTATTGACCATTAAAAAAAAATAAATTACTTGTCTTCTTTATTGTGGGATTGTAAGAGTTCATTACATCTTCTGGATGCAAATCACTTATTTCAATATATGACTTGTAAAAGGGGTCCCCCATTCTGTGTACCTGCTTCCTTAACATTTTTATAAGTCTGTTTGATTTGAGTTCATTTTGTTCTCTTCCCTCCCTCCCTCTCTCCTTCTGTCCTCCCTCCCTCCCTCCCTCCTCTTTCTCTCTGTCCTCTAATCTGTTTCCCTTTCCAATCCCTATCCTTGTTTCCTCCTCCTCTCTTAATTCCTCTCCCCCCTCCCCTCCCCTCCCCCCCTCCTCTCCCCTCCCCTCCCCTCCCCTCCCTTTTCTGCTCCATACTGGGGATTGAACCCAGGACCTCATACATGCCAGACACACAAGGCACCACTGAGCTGCATCCCTGGTCATTCCTCTTCCCATCCCCCACCCCCTCACCGTGGTCAGGAAAGGAAGGCAGCAGAGGGACTCAATGGTCTCTTGAGAAGAAGAAGAGGGAACTGAAATACTGTTGAGGGATCTAGTCCTTTCTGAATTAGTCAGGCAGCTTGAGGTTGGAGGTGGTTAGCACACTGCCCAGTTCTCGAACCTGCTGTAAGAGTGGGAAGCAGCAAGGGGTAGAAGGCTGGGCTAAGGAGGGCGCCACTGAGGATGTTGGCAGGCTTTTCAGTTCAGTGGGAAAGGTATGCCACACTTCCCAGCCTGTGAGGAAGACCCAGGGACACTCTGGCCATACCTAAAGTCACTCAAGCGTTCTGCTGGCCCCTGGAACACAGTGTGAAAGAAGCCCAAGAATGAGTGAGGGCCTTCCTCCTAAGACTAACCTTGACCACGTGGGAATGAAAGTTCTGGAGAGACCGTCTTTTCCAAGTTGGTCAATCCTTACGCCAGTCTTGAACGTGGCAGTATATGGGGGAATCTCAGGGAACAGAGATGTGTGATGGAGGAAGGGCTGAGGCTGAGGCACAGAGGGAAGGAAGCTGTTCTGATTGCTCTCAGCTCATCAGAAATAGATGTGAGTCCAGTCGTTCATTCTCCAGTTTGTGTCATTATGTCCCTGTTGATGTCTAAGGATCCCTGTGGGAAGATCAGCCTACATCCTGTAGCATCAAGGAGTGTGAACACGTGTGCCCTGCCCTCATCTGACCAGAAGAATTGTGCTGCTGCAGAATTAGTGGAAAAAGAAATGGCATCCACTGCAACATGTTGTGTCACCAGATACTTGTTTCCTGCTTCCTCTGACCCTTTGCCCCCTCCCCTGGCATACGCTCTGGGAGCTCCGTAAGTAATTGTGGACAAAGAAGACCATTGCTAAAAATACGTTCCAATGGATGGGACTTGTCTCTTGCCACTTGAGAAGTGCTTCATAGATGGGGTCCCTCTGTCTTATAAAATCTTACCATCCATCCCTTACTAGAGAAGCTGTGTGTGTGTGTTAAGGTCTCACTGTGTAGTCCAGGCTGCTCCCAAACTCACACTCTTCCTGCCTGGGCTTCCCAAGTGCACATATGTGCCACAGTGCCTTGCTGAAAGGATTCATTTTCTTAGTGGGTTGAACTTACCCATCCACCGTTCTGCTGGACCCAGGGGGAGAAGTACTCTTTTAGGTACTTGGTCCCAAAGCCCAGCATCCTATTCATTGGGTGGTTGTCGATGGCAGTGAGCTTAGCGATGGCATCTATTGCAAGAGCAGCCTTGAAGCCCTGAGCTTTGACCTCTGATTCTCCTCTGGTGTCCACGGCCTTCAGGAACAGGTCTGTGATGGTCCTGAACACTGAGTAGGACAGCCCGTCCTGGAGGCTGCTCATCAAAGCCTTGTCTTTCTTTATCTGTGTACAAGAGGAGATGCAATCAGGAGGTGTGGGGAAGGCCATTCTTGCGCCCCAAAGCCCCAGTAGAGAGACCTGGCACCACATCCCACAGAGCCAAGTGGAGCCATGAGCCTGCTCTGTCAATCCTGTTAGTGGGTACAAATAAGGACAAAACTGAACATTTTACTCAATACTCCGGTATTTCCCAAGCACCAAAGATGGGCAGGTGTTATGGTTGGTTGAGACTCAAGTTCTTACCTAGACTTAGGAGTGTCTTAGGGTGTACACTCTGCCTTATCCCCTGGTACAATCTCATATCTATTGGTTTCATCTCTAAACTAGCATAATGATAGCACCGTGCTAGACAAGGAGGAGGAGATCTGGGGGCACAATGGAGCCAAGGAAGGCTCCCCATGTGCATTGTTCACTAAAAATAAAAGAAGGGGGGCTGGTGAGATGGCGCAGAGGGTACTTACTGCCAAGCCAGAGTAAGGCCCCCAAGATCCATGGTAGAAGGAGAACACAGACTCCCACAGACCCTCTGATTTCCATGTGTGTTTCATGGCACGTGTACATCCTACCTCACTACCAGATGGAATAAATGTACAAAAAAAACCCAGGTTCCTTCCCCATTATTCAACCCAGCTGATTTCACCCTCAGCTCCCTCCTCTCTGTTGTTCGTTTCCTTCAGATTGCTCTGCTTCTCTTGCTTGGATTTTGTTTTTGAGACAGGCTCTCACTCTGTAGCTCAGGCTAGCTTGAACTCCCAAGTGTAGGATTATAGATGTGTGCTACCATGCCTAGTACCACATTATTTTCACTGGTTGTTGATATTTAATGCAATTCTACAGATGAAGCCATTCCTTCACAAGGATGGGCGGCCATGAGTACCAGAGGGCTGAGTCTCATGCTAAGGGGCTGGGAACTGCTGCTTGAGTTCTGTATCTAGGATGCTATCAGGTTCTTGTTTCCTCTGAGGCCCACCCTGCCCCTGCCAGTGATGCCAAAGCTCACACTCTGCTCTCTTCTCTTTAGCCCAGTACCCTCAGTTTTCACTCTATACCCTCCCTAGGCTTTTTTGTCCCCTTTTTTCATGATCTGGGCACATGTCTGTTGAGAGAAGAGCTATGATCATGCTGAGACTGCCATTTAATTATGCTTTTCCCTTCTGCAGAAGCCCACACACGTTGTCTCTGGATCCGACTTCCTCCCAATAGGTCTTGACCACAAAAGAAAAATCTATAAGCTAGATACTGATTGACAGACCTGAGAGATGGGTGATTATCTACGGACGCAAGACAGAGAAGTCTTCTGACCACACTATGAGTTTGTCTTCAGTGTCACCTGAGGACAGCTGTCCCACTAATGAAAAGGGTGGGTCTCCACTTCTTCACTTCTATGGGTTCTCTAAGTTGCACTAGACTACCTCCCTAGGTGAACTGCTAAGAGAGACTTTAAGAGGGCACAGTCCAGCAACTGTATGGGAGGATTTCTGAGAAGATCCCAGCCTTTGAGCAACCATGACACACACATCCAGGCTGCTGAGCAATTGCAAACATCCACAATCCCCTGAGATTCAGTTACACAGGGAAAGAGGTTGATAAAACTCTTTCAAATTTCCATTTTCCGATGTCTTTTCTTACAATAACACAGTTGCATTTCTAGTTTCCAGAAATTCCAAGGAGGCTCCAGAAGATTTACTTATGTTTTTCCAAAGTGATTCATTTTTGAGATGCTGCCAGCATGAAGATGTGAACTCCAAGGGAAATAAAATTTAGGACTAAGTAGAAGCCAGGACTCTGGAGAGGACGAGGTTAGAGCCTGGCTCACAATTCCATTGTCCTGCCCTAGTGCGTAGGCGCAGACGGGAATCATATCAGCTCTAGGAGCTCCGTACCTCTCTTCCCAAATGATCCCCCGAGTATTTCAGCAGCTCAACAATCTTGCTTATTACTTGGTCTTCACTATCTGTTGGGGATGATAAAAAATCCAAGTTATTTCTTTCAAACTAATAAATGTTTCTTTCCAGTGGCAATGCTTATGTCTTGGTTAGGGATAAAGAGAGAAGCAAGCACTCATGTCCTTAATTGACAAATCCCACCATTCATGACTTCTCCGGTCCCATCCCTTTTTCCCTTACCCAGTCCATCCTCTCCTTCTCTGAGAAACTTACCAGTATATTTACTGTATGAATTCTGTTGAAGACATCAGTGCCACAACACATAATCCTGTCCATGAAGATGTGTAGGAGACATTTCCCTCTTATTTGTATTTAATTTTTATTTTTCCACTAGGCTATAGCTATAGCCCATTCCTACTCTACCTGGTGGGGGTCAAAACCAGGGCCTCCTGCTCTACCACTGAGCCACATCCCCAACCCTCCTTCCTGTTTTCAGGCAATTCCTCAGCAGATGGTACTTATGTGAAATATCAATTCCTTGTGTGTGTGTGTGTGTGTGTGTGTGTGTGTATGCGCGCGCGCACACATGCCCATGAGCATGTGGAAACCAACACTGGCAGTCTTCCTCCATTTTTTCTACCTTAGTTTTTGGGACAGAAGCTCTTCCTGAACTGGCACTGAGCCGGACTGACTGGCTAGATGACCCTTGTGCTGGGCACATGGGTATATGCCCCTGTGTACAACTTCAACTTCATATGGGATCTGGGGTTCTGAACCTGGGCTCTAGGCATAGAGAACACCTTAGCAGCTGAACCAACTTCCCGGGTCCATAAGTTCTACCATTGTCAGAAAGCGTGGAGTCAAACTTACAGGCCAAACATGGAGTAAAATTTTCTTGGGGACTAATTTGGGGACTAATTTCCTTCTTAAGTCCATTTCATTCCCCTATGTGATTTTCTTTTCTTTTTTACATTACTTTTAAACTTGGTTGACTTTTATGTGACTAAAATTTATACTCTGTTACTCCATGTCTCTACAAGGTGGGATACATGGGAATGGAATGAACAAATTCCCGAGGTCCCCAGGCTGAAATGGCAGTTGGATTAAAACGTGGCTGCCGTTGGCCTGAGCTATGAGGGTTTTCCTTTCACAGCCTGCTACTTAGTAAACATAATGGTGAAAATGATCGTCACTACAGAACAGATTCCAAACAGAACGGCCAGAAACTGAGGGAATAGAGTTTCTGACTTGCGGCCCAGTCTCTTGAAGCTACGGGACCCAGGTTTGTCTTGGCTAGAGGCAATGGAGGCCAGGGAATTAATGTAGCCAGGCCCAAGAAGGTCTGGGGAGGAGGAGAGGAGAGTGATAACCTGGACTCAGAACCCTAAGAGAAAGAAAACAGGCCTGTAAATCTCCACAGCCCTGTCTGCTTCTGTCTCCCTGGGAAAGATGCAGTACTGGAGTCTTGGATTCCTCCTGCACACAGGGAGGAGTGCCTTGGCTTTAGCTTGCCGGAGGATATCAGTTTCTACCTCCCAGGCACACTTGGGATGGCAATAAAGCCTCAGCTCTTTCTTGTTAGCCCGCTTGGAGGGCTCCCCACTCAAAGCCTCTGTGGCATTTTTTTTTTTTTTTTTTTTTTGGTTTTGAATAGACAGCAGACAGTGGAAAAAAAATCCACACCCTGTCTCTCAGGGTCTGAGATAAACAATGCCTTTGTGGAGGGGACTCTGCTCTGTCCTTCACCGTGCTACAGACCCTGGAGCCACTTTGTTACCACCCTTACACCCCCTTCTAGGGGCTGAGGAGAGAGAGCTGAGACGAAGGTCAGCAATGAAGGCAGGCAAAACCGGCTCCCTTTAGTTCTTCCCTCTGATCCCAGGGTTTCCATGAGGCCTCTAGAGTCTGTGGTAGTCCCATCCATTGCTGCAGTACAGTCATCGACTGGTCTGATCTGGTCCCCAAGTCTCACTTTTTTCAGCACCTTCTGAATCAGACCTGGGGTTGCTGAATCAAAAATGACTTGTTCCCCACAGGTTCACGCTTTGAATGCCTGTCCTCAATGGTTGGCTCTATTTGGGAAGGTTGTGGAGGTTCAGGAGGTGGGGTCTGGCTGGAGGAAGCAGGACGCTGAGGGCAGGCCTGCGGAGGTGTACTGTGACTGGCCACTTCCTGCTTTCTGTGCTTCCTGGTTGACTACAGAATGAACAGCTACCATCAGCTGTAGTCTGCAGCCATGTTCTTCTGCCTAAATGTATGTGGCCAACAACCATGGATGCAACCCTCTGAAATCGTAAGCCAAAATAATTTTTTTCTCCCTTCCATTGCTTCTGGTAGGCATTTTTCTCACAATGGCAAGAAAGATAAATAGCACCCTGGAAGTCTGACCATGCTGGGTGTTTCACAGGAGTCCTGGGTTGGTTGATGCTCTAACTGTATGTACTAACATGATTAGAGCTGGCATTTCTTCTTCTCCCTCCACAGGAGACTTTTCTTGTGACTTAGCAGTGAGCTGACATGTTGGTCAACATGCTAATGGCATCCCTGTGTCATGGGCTGATGTCTTAAGCCAAAGCTCGAGGTCTCTATCATGTTGCCTTGAAGTGGGCTGAGATTCCCACTCTGCAGAGCCCCGAGCTGTGTACACACAAACGTATCCAAAAACTTCTGTCTGGCACGTGTTCAACCCAACACACTCAACTCAGTGAGGAATGCTTACCTTTCTTACAGTCGCACACTCTAGATTGACTGCCTTCTAGTCGGTAGGTCAGAATATCTGGGACACTGTCTTTGAGCTTGACTCCTCCCTGACTGTGGCTTTCATCTGGTGGCGGCCAGGAGTAAACGATTTCAGCCACTCTGTTAGCAATGCAAGCAACTTTGGAATCCACAGCTGAAAGGAGAAAGAACTGCTCAGAGGGCATCCCCGCAACATGGACCTGCAATTGTCTAGGCTGAAGAGGCCAGCCTCAGATAAGAGGACTATGTCCGGGAGTTTGTGCTTGAGGCAGGATATTCTTCAGAAGGGACTAGCAATTCCCCAGCAGGCTGGGATGAGGGGGCAGTATACAGCGGCCCTTCCACAGCCTCATCTTTTCTCCCTTGCAAAGGAAGGAATCCAACGGGGGCTGGGGGGGGGGGGGCTAGCATTGCTTGAAAGAATGTTCATGGTGCTTTTATTTTTATTAAGTTTAGTTATGTTTGGGGATACCCTTTATACATTGGAGAGGTGGCATCTCAGTTCCTAGAAAAGTGTTCAATAGTCTGATACTCCTTGCTTTCATAGTCACAAATTTCCGCTTAAGTTTAATAGAAAGCATTCAAGTAATGCTTATAGGTGAACAGACACGACCACATCTGTCATCCCAGCACTTAGGAGGCCAGGCCTGCAAGGTCATGAGTTCCAGACCAGCACAGACTACAAATATCTCAGAAGAGTAAGTGCGTACCATACAACTCATCTTTCATGAATTTGTAAGTGATGTACAGCGTGTTTCCACTCAAGGCATGAAGATTTACACGATATAGACTCAATGTTATAGCCACCCAGAAACAATGCAGCTTTGTGTCTGCTCCGGGAAAGCTGGGTAGAGCAGGCAGGCATGTGGTTATCTTGTTGTGTTGTGACCCTGTCATTGCTTTTGCACCAGTCAGCTCACTGTAGGAACTTGAGGTGGCTCTGTGTTTGGTGACAAGTGGAGCAGCTGAGTCCAATCATACTGTACTGGAGAAGATCATTCTTTCACAATAATTAATAATGGGGGTGGGTCAAGAGGTAGGGTCAGCCTGGGCTATATAGCAAGGCTCTATCTCAAATAAGTAAGTAAATAAGTCCACAAATATATACATAAAGAGAACCGAATAATCTAGAAAGAGAGCCATCTCTGCCTTTCTCTTTTCTTCCTGCTTGAAATGAGATATGTCTAGAATCTCCACAGCCATGTAGAATATGCTCTTCAGAACATCTGACATGCATGCAGCTATGTATTATGGGAGCTGGAGAGATGGCTCAGCGGTTAAGAGCACTGGCTGCTCTTCCAGAGGTTCTGAGTTCAATTCCCAGCAACCACATGGTGTCTCACAACCATCTGTAATGGGATCCGATGCCCTCTTCTGGTGTGTCTGAAGACAGCTACAGTGTACTCATATATATAAAATAAATGATTCTTTTAAAAAACCCATATGTATTATGATTGTGTACACTGTAATTAATATGTGGCTATTCAGTCTAAGATACAATTTGGCCAATAAACCTATTCTCTCAGTGTTTTAGCTGATTTTAGTTTTTATTCTTAATCTTACCTGAAAATTATTTTTCTTCTTTCTAAAAGGGGAAAGGATGATGTGAGTGGTTTCTTTAGAAAATTTAGGTGGGAAAGCCAAGCGGTACTTGTGTCATTTACTCTAGGAAATGGGGAAGGACGGCTGTGGAAACTTCCTGTCCCCCTGTGCAGACCACAGTGACCCCTGAAGCCAGGTCACTGGGGCCTCCAGGCTCCCAGGTCTGATACACGGTAGCTGCTGGATGTGTGGGAAGCATGGGGCAGGAGAGGAGGACAGAGCCCCTCATGCTGTGGCCTCAATCACCCTTGCATTTAGGGAGCAGATGCCTCTATTTGCTCTGAGAGTTAAACAAATCTGGGAAGATGGTGTCTGTGTGGTCCAGGCTGTGTGTCCTGAAGCAACAGCCCTCCACAAAGTCTCACTGCCTCTTGAGTGATGGGTTCTGCGTATTCTCTGGAGCCTGCATCCTCACGGTCTAACTGAAGAAGTTCCTTTGGCCACAGACTGGTTTGGAGCCATCCACAGGCAGGGCTGACTCCAATTTAGAATGATCGCAACACTTTAAAACTGAGCCGTTACTGCCATCTGTTGACTAATTATGGACAAGTTTCCTAGACCCACCAAACCTGGCAGGAAGGAGCTCTGCTTATGTGGGAGTGGGTAGGATGATGGGGGAAGCTTCTGCTGAGGTAAAGGGTACCTCAGTGGTGGCAAAGTGGCTGGAGGGAAAGCCCTCAGTGATAGTATAATTGGGTTTTTTCCTAACAAGAGAAGACTTTATCAGATTTTATTTTTAAAATGGTTTACATTTTTTTAAAAACCTTCCCTTTTAATAGATTTAATTTATGTATTTTTATATATATGGGTGTTTTGTCTTCATGCATACCAGAAGAGGGCATTGAATCCCATGGGACTACAGTTATAGACTCTGAGAGCTAGCACATGGGTGTTAGGAATTGAACTCAGGACCTTTGGTGCTCTTAACTGCTGAGCCATGTCTCCAGCCTGGTGGTTTACATTCTGGAAAGTATTTTCTTTCTTTTTGTTTTTCAAGACAGTCTTACAGTATAACCCTAAGCTGGCCTCCAACTTGCTATGTACCCCAGGCTAGCCTAGAATTGGCCATGCTTTTCTTTCTGAATGCTAAGGACTGCAGGTATGAGCCAGTGCATTCAACTGAAAACCTATTTGCTTATATCTCCTTGCCTAACTGCCTTTCTTTCCTTCCTTTCTTTTCTTCATTCTTCCCTTCCCTCCCTCCCTCCCTCCCTCCCTCCCTCCCTCCCTCCCTCCCTCCCTCCCTCCCTCTTCATCCCTGTCACTCCTCTCATACCCCTTCCCACTCCCCCCTCTTTTCTCTTCTTTCCCTTCCCTTTCCCTTCCTTTCTCTTTCTCCCTCTTTCCTTTGTTTGTTTGTTATTGAAGACAGGATCTTATGTAGCCCAGGCTGGCATTCATCTCACTATATAGCCAAGGCTGGCCACGAACCCTTGAAAGTCCTGCCTCCATCGTCTGAATGTTGGGATAACCAGCTCTTCTCCTTGATCTTTCCATGAACCGTAAGAAGTAGGAGAGGGAGTGACTCCCCAATATATGGGTATAAACACAGGACCCAGGGTCCCCAGATGTGAATTGGCCCAGGAGAAGGCAAAGTCTCTGCCCTGGCTAAGGTGCCTTCTTTTATGTTTCTCTCTCAAAGCAAGCTTATTTACTGTCACAGAGCCAGAAAACCTCTGCAGCCACCATTCGCTCCCACCATCTTCCTTTCTTGGGGAATGTGGGTGGTTACAGTGGAAGATCAAAGAAGTGGAAAGCCCAGGCCTCTACCTAGCAGGTAGGAGGAGGCCAACCACTTAGCACACACAAGGAAGAAGAAGGGTGGTAGTGAGAGCCCTCCACAAACCTACCCTCACTCTCCAGGCGCTCCTCCACATTGGACAGGGACCTGGCCCAGTGCTGCTTGTGGAGGCCACTCCGGTTGTGGAAGCCACTCTGCCGCTCTACCGGGAAGGGGCCCTGAGAACCCTGAGCATGAGTCTCCTTTGAGGAGCTCAGCGAGCCTTCCTCCTTTTCGGTTACTCTGAAGAGTGTTCTCCAAGAAGACTTCTTCTTGCCCAAGTTTAGGTGCCGTTCACTGGAGGGGGAACCTCTACAAGGCAGTGATACCTCTGTCCAGGAATCAGTTGACC
>CM052700.1:14172193-14292500 GCA_028551405.1 Uromys caudimaculatus
CATACACACATACATACACACATACACACACATACACATACATACACACATACATACATACATACATACACACACATACATACATACATACATACATACACACATACACACATACACACACACATACACACATACACACACACACACACATACATACACATACACACACACCCATACACACACATACATACATACATACACACCCATACACACCCATACATACATACATACATACACACACATACATACATACATACACACACATACATACATACATACATACACACACATACATACATACATACACACACATACATACATACATACACACATACATACATACATACATACACACACATACATACATACATACATACATACACACACATACATACACACATACATACATACATACACACACATACATACATACATACACACACATACATACATACATACATACATACACACACATACATGCATACACACATGTTTACATGCACACATTATTATTGTGTGAGTATGTGCATACTCAGGCCACATGTGGGGGTCTATGGATCAGTTCTCTCTCTACCATGTGGGTTCTGGAGATCAAGCTCAGGTTGGGAGACTTGTGCATCAAGCACTTGCTGAGCTGTCTTACCAGCCTCATAGCTGCCACCTTTGAGTAAGGTATTGAGCCAAGACCTACACTCACAATATCCCATACTCCATGGCTGTTATAATTTCTAGTCAGTCTTCAGAAAGCTCAGGGTCAGAGATGTAATGCTGTTTTCCCTAGGGCACAAACCTAATTACTGGTGCAGGCAAGATTCGAACTCAAGACCATTAGACCAGAAGCACATTCTTTTGACAGTACAGCCCTGGCTGAATTTTGAGTGAAAGGAGAAATGGAAGATCAGGCTTTCTTGCATCTGAGATGAAAAGGGAAAGTAAGCCTTGGAGCTCAGCATCTCTGCCAAGGCAAAGGTTGGCTAGCAGGAAACCAGAAAGGGGAAATGCTATGACAACTTCGACAAGGAAAATGGTGCAGCACCCACTCCCTCTGTCTGTATGGTTATTTGGAGGAAATGAAGATGGCCGGCCCACGTCTGCCCATCTCCAGGCTTGGGGTGTTATTTCTAAAGGAAGCATGCGATCATGCCCTTGCCCGTAGGAACATGGGAAAACTCTGCACTATGTCCATTATTGCCTTTCAATTTCATAAAGTAAATAAGTAATGGGGACTCTTATGTGACAGCTCATCCAGAGAGCCAATTACAGGAAACAAACCGCACAAGCCGAGGCAGAAGGTACCTCAGAAAGGGAGAGAGGGAAAGGCTGAGTTTACATACATCTTTTTACCTCCCGAGTTGCCCCTGTCACAGCCTCGGGCTCTTTTGAAAGGATCTGCAGAAGGAGCAGAGACCCTCAGCCTGGTGGTCTAAAGACGTGTCACATATTGTGAGTGCAGGAGATAAAGCATGGGTGGCGTGTGTGCGCACATACACATTGTACAATACGATAATAATATATGTGTGAATATATAAATATATGGGTGTATGCATGCATGGATATAACATGGAAGCTATCCCAGGCTGATAGCTTGTGCTCAACACTAGGAGGCCATGGCAGAAAGATTGCAAATTCAGGCTAGCTACTATTTTAATCTTCTTTTGTCATGTGCACATCAATCGATGTCTTGGAAACAGGTCATTAGGCGACATAGTGCAAACTGTATACTGAGGCATGCTAAGAGGGCTATTGCATCAGTTGCTGATATAATCTCGAGGGACGATCCTTAGGTCTTGTATTTGGCCATTGCTGACCAACACATGACCGTGTAATGTGGGACTGTGTAACTTTCCCTGCCTCTGCCCTTGGTGGGGCTCTTAGCCTCGCTTCCTTCTCTTGCTGGTCCTGTTGGGGTTTTGCCTGAAAGCTGAAGATACTGTAATCATAATGGAGCTCTAGTGATCTTAGCATCCACCGGCACATCCCTCCTTTTCCTTCTCATACCAGGGCCAACCTATAAAAGAACAGGATAGCGTCTGCAGACATGGATTTAAGCAGTAGGACATGGTTCAGACAGACAGGCTGGACTCGACTGTGGGACTCATGACCGTGGTCTGACAGTTCCAAACTCACACCAACATTGGACAATTCAATCTCTTTGGTCCTTGTTTTCCATATAAACTGAGGGTCACATGTCAAGGATATAGTTCAGTGACAATACACTTACCTAACACACACAAGGACCTGGGTTCCCAGCACCATAAGAAAATAAACAAACAAACCTCTTTTTGTCTAGACGGAGAATGGGCTCAAACTCCCTACCTTGGCTTTGATATTTGAAGAAGGGATAGGGCTCCAGCATCTTCACGGGGTGAGTGCTTCCTGATCCTGTGTGATAGCCCTGCTTTATCTAGAAGAGGCTCGAGCCTCTGAGGAACAGCTTTGTGGGCAGGCCCAGGGCTGAGCTAGGCAAATTCTAGTGGAAGGCAGCTGGGAGCTACAGGGTGGTTGGGCCAAAAGTGAGGTGAAGATTGAAGAGCAGAAGAAGTTTCTCCAGGGCAGCGACAGGCAGTCTTGTCAAACCCAACACCTGCTACACCCACAGTTGTGTTTATACAAAGATAAGTGGGTGTGAACAAGCACTCGGGGAGCACGGTGTGAAGAGGCACCCTGGCCAGCATCTTCCCTTCCTTTCTGTTTCTTCATATTCTGGGCCAATTCCTATGCTTTGGCGTTGTTTCTCCTTAACTGCTCCAATTGCACACTCATTCTGCCTGATATCTAGGGCTCTATCAGGAGCCACTGAGCTGTCTGGAGGACACACTTCTTCCTGCTTTTTTATTGGTGGTCTTCCTTTGCCTATCAAGCCGATCTGCCCAGTGTTTCCTACACAGGCCTTCTCAGGGTCACTAGCTCCTCCCACTCCCCCAGCCTGTCTCTCATCTCTATTGCACATCTCCTTGTAATGTCCCCTGCTCCTTCTGCTCCTCTGTTCTCTTCAGAGCGACGTCATTGGACTACATTGAGATCCTCTCCTCACTCCAACCCAGGTTCTGTCCAGTAGCCAAATGATCTCCTAAGAATGGACATCTTAGGGCCTGCCTAGATGATGGCTCAGTCGTAAAAGCACCAGCTGTACAAGCTACAAGTTTAACAACGTGACTTTGATCCCCAGAACCCACAGAAAAGCCCGACTTGGCATACATATGTATGCTGTGACGAGATAAGAGGTAGAGATTGGGGCTGGAGAGATGGCTGGGCTGGAGAGATGGCTCAGCGGTTAAGAGCACCGACTGCTCTTCCGAAGGTCATGAGTTCAAATCCCAGCAACCACATGGTGGCTCACAACCATCCGTAATGAGATCTGATGCCCTCTTCTGGGGTGTCTGAAGACAGCTACAGTGTACTTACATATAATAAATAAATAAATGAATAAATAAATAAATTAATTAAAAAAAATCTTAAAAAAAAAAAAAAAAAAAGAGGTAGAGATTGGAGAATCACCCAAAAGATGGCTGTCTTAGTTAGGGTTACTATTGCTGTGATGACACACCATAGCCAAAGCAACTTGGGGAGGAAAAGGCTTATTTATTTGGCTTGCACTTCCGTATCACACTTCATCATCAAAGTAAGTCAGGACAGGAACTCAAGCAGGGCAGGAACCTGGAGGCTGGAGCGGTAAGGGAGGTCTGAGTATGACATGCGCTTCACCTGGCATTGAGTTGTATCTCTAAGTGTATTTGCTGCGTATGCAAATAGGCTAAGAGTTTATACAGTGTAAGGATATGACAGCAATCTTCATTGTCACCTGACTGGATCTAGAATACCTAGGAGGCACACTTCTGGGCATGCCTGTGAGGGCCTTTCTGGAGAGCTTTAACAGAGGAAGGGAAACCCATCCTGAAGGTGGGTGATAGCATCCCATGGATAGGGAAAGGGAGGAGAGTGAGCTAGCCCTGCCATTCACCTCTCTCTGCTTCCCAACAGGAGCCCCAAGTGATCAGCCCTTGGAAGCTCCTGCCACCCCCACCACGGCCACTGTCACTGCCTGGCCTTCCCTAAGTGTGAGTCCAAATAAACTCCCTTCTGTAAGTTGTTCTGTCAAGCATATTGTCATGGCAACAAGAGTAACGGATACAAATACGAAGAGTGGAGCTTTTCAAGCACCTAAAATAGTGTCTGACAGTTTGCAGTTGCACACCAAATACAAGTGAATGAATGAATGGATGGATGAATGAATGGATGCCAGATGAAACACAAGGCATCTGGTGGATTATGAATTTGAGCATTTTTGATAGATTATAAATAAATGTTGCTATATCTGTTCTAAGTATTACAAATTGAACTTTTTTTTTTTTTTTTACCTAAAATTCAAATGCAACTGGGTGTCTTTATTTGCTAAATCTGACAACACCATGATTAAAAGATGCCGCTGAGAAGTCCTGAGACCTAATGGCTGAAAGGCTGGGGCCAAGGAAGCTGAAACAAGCAAAAGAATCAGTCAGAAAACATGGCTGCCGTGGGATCTTCAGTCACAGTGAGACTGAGACTCTGGTGAGACCAAGCTCAGATTTCTCTGGGAAGGGTTCTAGAAGTTTCCCAGTTTGGGCAGTTTGGGTCAGGTGTGGTGGGTCACACAGTCAATCCCAACACTCGGGAGGCAGAGGCTGGGGCAGGAAGATCTCTGAGAGTTCAAGGCCAGTTTGATCTCACAGAGATACTTTCCCCCACCCCATCTAAAACTGTTAATACAAAACCAAACCGGGTAGCTCAGGACAGGCAGTGGGCAGGACACTCTTTCCCCATAATTGCTTCATCTGAGGACAAGTTTGGAGCTCTGTACCTCCATGAGAGCTGTTCATGGGCGTTCACAACCCCCAAATCTCTCAGTGCATCAATAGAGAGCAGGTGTGGGCTTTCCAACTGCAGCGGTGCACACGCTGCCAGAGGGAGGAAGGATCTGGCTCCTCCAAGAAGCAGGGTCCTTAAATGGCTGACTCAGGAGCCTTGTCAGAAATGGGAGAAACCTCTCTGGTGTCCTTCCACTCTGTAAAAGGAGGGACTTTTTTTTTTTTTTTTTTTTTTTAATCTACCCAGTTAGACAGGCCCTGGGAACTTAGATCAACCAACAGAGAGGTTAAAGCAGAAGAAAGGGGATTGTCGGGGCACATGGCTGCAGACAGACAGATGGACGGCAGGGCTCTGTGGCAGGAGCTCGGTCGGAACTCATGTGGGCAAATGGAGACAGAAAAATGGAGAGTGAGTGTCCTCAGCAGCTGGGTGTGATGGCCCATGCCTGTACTGCCAGCACTCAAGAGACAGAAGCAGGACAGGCAGTTTGAGGCTAGCCTGTGCTGTAAGGAAGAGAAAATGTTGAAAAAGTATCTGAATATGAACACACTGCATAAATACATGGGATCCTCAGAGAATAGATAAAATTTTTTATTTAAAGATTTGCGAAGGGGGGCCAGTGCCCTGAGCAGACTAACAGACTGGATATATAAGCAGGACCCAGCATTTTGCTGCATACAGGAAACGCACCTCAGTGACAAAGACAGACACTACCTCAGAGTAAAAGGTTGGAAAACAATTTTCCAAGCAAATGGTCCCAAGAAACAAGCTGGAGTAGCCATTCTAATATCGAATAAGATCAACTTTCAACCAAAAGTTATCAAAAAAGATAAGGAAGGACACTTCATACTGGTCAAATAGAAATATTTAAGGGGTAACTTCAGCAAGTGTTATAGGTATCTGATGAATCTCAGTGTAAAGGTCTTGGGAAACAAAGGAATGTTGCTCTTTGCTCAGAGTGAAGCTAACATATCTTCAAGGGAGAACATTGGAGACATTTGGATTTTATGCTCACATTAGGGAGGTGAGTCCTGTATATTTTAGAAGACTAATACTTATTTTCTCTGAATTTAGTCAGGAGTTGTCAACTTATTTCTAGTTGAGTGTGACAGTAGTAAGGTTTTCAAAACCACTGAAAACAAGTAACATTAAACGTGTGATTTATGAGATTAGGTTCTGTGCTAAAAGTTGAAGTCAACTTTTTTTTGTAACTTCAAAGGAGAAAAAAATGAATGGCCTATAAAACTGTAAGAGTTGATCTGTCAGAAATAATTTCCAATTGCATAATGTTTTTACAAAGTGATTTATTTTAATCATATTTATAATGTGAAAGTATAAGATGATGATAATATTGGCTTCTAAAGTTTTAGCCTAGAAAATAGCATTTTAATTATTATAGAAATGTCTACAAGTAATTTCATAATTTATTACTTCTGTATTTAATTTTAACATGTTTCTCATAATTCACCATTGTATATAATACTGTGATAGATATCCCACAGTACATACATATTTTTGTCAACATAAATTCCTAGAAATAAGTTTACTAGATAAGATTTTATGCACAATAAAAAAAAATAGATAAGCTTACCAGCCTTATTCACAACTTCAACTCTTCCCATTGATACTCTGTACTCACAAAGACAACTAAAAGTTTACCAACCTTTGGCTAGAGAGTATCAACCAGTGAAAAGTCATCAATTTGTCACCAGAAATGTAATTACCATTAGAATTCATTAAGCAAAAAAATTTAAGTATTTTATATTTAATGATTATATTCTAATCCCAGACAACTAGATGAAGAAAAAAACTTTCGCAATGAGCTGAGGTCTAGTTCAAAGATCACTGGCAGATTTTTTGTTGTTGCTCTGGGTTTTTTTGTTTGGTTGTTCTTTTTTTTGTTTTGTTTTGTTTTGTTTTTGTTAAATCTAATGGGTAGTTTTCACCTGAACTCAATAAAACTACTCTTAAAAGGAAAAAAGAAAAGATTTGAAAGGGTTTTCCTTCACATTAGATCTTAATTAAGGGAGAACTACCATAAAGCTGCAAGTTTGGTCTTATTTTAGAGCAGCAAGAGAATTTATCACATTTGATTCCTAGTGACCTGTCTACTTAACAGAGCAGTGGTTCTCAACCTGTGGGTCGTGACCCCTTTGGGGGATGGATCTTTCACAAGGGTTGCTTAAGACCACAGGAAAGCACAGTTATTTACACTATGAGTCTTAAAAGTAGCAAGAGTACAGTTATTAAGTAGTAATGAAAATAACTTTATGGTTGGGGGTCACCACAAAATGAGGAACCGTACTAAAGGATCGAAGCATTAGGAAGGCTGAGAACCACTACAATAGAAGTGCCCCAATTTTTGGATCATAGGAATATAAATGGTAAATTTTGTGTTGGCAGCAGTCCCAAGGGATTCTTCAGAGGTGTTAATTCGGGGACTCAGGGACTCACCCGTTGTCTCTCTCACTCCTCTACAGTTCTCTTCCTGGTCACATCCCACACTCTCAAAGGCAAATGCAGCAGCTTCATTGGCCTCTTTTCTCTTCCAGAGAGTTCCCTGAAAGCATCCTCTGAAAGGTAGCTGCTTGGTGTGTTGTATTCTTCTGAGAAGACCGACTGCAGGGGCCACCCAGACCCTACTGAGCGGCAGTCACACTGAGAACTTTCTAGTCTGTGGACTCAGTCTGTGCTGGAGGAAGTGAGATTTCACTTCCCTCCCTGACGCAGGTGGGTGAGCATTTAGACAAAGCAGCAGGGAAATTTCACACTTCCAAGAGAGGCCACCAGAGTCTAGTGTCTGGGTTCAGCCGCAGTTGGAACCTCACTTGGCTTGCCTGCCTCTGCTCGCCTTGGAGGCTAGAGCCAGGGAGTGTGACTGTGCTAATGGCGCCTCTTAGGGAGGTCTCTAGACTCAGCCACAGAGCTCCGTCATGCCTGGTCACTTCGAGCTGCACCTTCAGCATCCTGGGCTCCTTTTGCTAGTGGGACTTTGTCTATACATCTTCCTCTCCCGCTTTCTCCAGACCTCTTTGTGTCTCTGGTTTTTCTGTCCTCTCTGTCATGTCCAAGGATAAGACAATTTTTCAGTTCTGAAGGTGAGAAGATGATGAGATGAAACATCTTAATTTCTCACAACAGAAGCTAAACACAGAGACAAAGCCTTGGGCCTGTGTTTCACACAGAAGATGGAAACTCTGACTGGGGAAATGGGGGCAGAGATCTCAGGGAGAAGAGAGTCTTCCTTAGGGGGTCTACTAGGACTTGGCTGACCACCCACGTTTCTACAGAGTGCTCATGTCTTCAGGTTCAACCGAGGGTGGGTCCGTTCCTGGACCCCAACCCTGCTCCAAGCCCATCATCTCTGCGGGCTCTGACCAACTCTCAGGTCATTATACACCTCGTCATATTTCCATTGAGAGAGAAGACCGCGTTTAAAAAGACCAGTCAGCCATGGATTCTTTACCATCTAAACACCTCTGTATAAAGAGAACTACAAAGAAAAGCCTTTGTCCAGCGTGGTGGCGCATGCCTTTGATCCCAATACTGCTGGAGGCAGAGGCAGGGGGATCTCTGCGGTCGAGGCCAGCCTGGTCTACAGAGCAAGGTTCAGGACAGCCAGGACTACATAAGAGAGAGATCCTGTCTCAAACAAAAACAAAACCAAGCAAAAAACAGAGAAGGCAGAAAAGGAGAGGAAGGGAGAAGGGGAGAGGGGGAAAGAGAAGGGGGGAGGGAGAACGCTCCTCATAACCTGTCTTGCCCTTTTCTGGAAACCCCAGTGAACTAACTTGGCTCACATGAGCAGAATGTTTGTTAACAGGGGCCCATAGCTCCTGAGTTAGATGACCTCCTTTGGTCAATGCAGCCTGGATGCCAGTTCCAGAGGGAGTTGAGACAGAGACTGTCCCCTGCTGTTGTTACCTGATCTGTTGGCTTTCAGCTGGTTTCCTCTGGCTTCAGGTCAGGTCTCAGGTGACTATTTGTACACCAGTGTCTCTGAATGTGCAACTGAGAGGAAACCTTCCGCAGGTCTTGGCTTCTCACGACACAGCTCAGTGACTGGAAGCTCCCAGGCACAGACTCCTCAGGTTTGGGACCAAGAAAGGAAGCCACTTCCTCATTAAGCTCCGCCTCTAATTCTTTTACTGAAGGAGAGGCTGCCCTTTGCTCAAGTAATTTGACTCGAAAAGCACTTAGATATCCTTCACCAAACACTTTCATTGCCACGGGGCACAAACAGGTGGAGCTGCCTTGAGGGCTGCCTGCTTTGCATTTTATCAGTGTTTTCCGACCTGCCAATCCGAGGCAGGTACGTATTTGAAAAAAAAATGTCCATTGCTCCCATTGCTTATAAATGGTACACTGTTGCGTACGGGCATTTTCATAAAGGCACATGCACTGTGGTGTGACCATCTTTTCTCTCCTGTTAGTCCCTTTTGTTCCTCTGGACGGTTTTACTTCTACTTTCATGTCCCATGTACATCGTTATGGCTAAAAAAGGAAAATCTATTGTATATACATACCAGGTTCATCTGCCCATTCCTGTTGGCGCACACCTAGGTCGGTTCTGTCATTAGCTACTGTGAGCCCTGCCCTAATAAGCACGCGATTCTGTGATGTGTTGACTTTGAGAGTCATTTGGATAAATGCCAGGAGTGAGCCACAGCTGAGTTACCTGGTTGGTCTATTTTAGCTTTTTGAGAAACCTCCGTGCTGACTTCCACACTGGCTGGAAACCTTCATGCTGACTTCCACAGTGGGTGACTGGTTTAATATTCCTACCAGCAGAGCATAAGAATTCCCCTTTGTCCATATACTAGCCACATCTGTTATGTTTTCTTTTCTATAAAAAATATTGGGAGATTTTATTTTTATTTTCCATGTATGGGTGTTATTTGTTTTCTTAATGACTGTCATTCTGACTGGAGTGAGGAACAATTTATATGTTTACTGGCTATTTGTATTTAATCTTTTGGAAGTTATTAATTTGGTTGGTCCACTTACTGTGGTATATAGTTTGTATGTATGTAGATATCAATCTTCTGTAGTTGCGGACAAAGACTTTTTTCTCATTCTGTCTGTCATCTGCCCAATCAATCAATGCATTGTTTCTTTGCTGTATAGAAGTTTCGTCATCTTATGACGTCCTGCCAATTGTTGACATTGTTTTCTGAGCAACGAGAGTCCTGTTCTGAAAGGCCTTCTCTTGAGATGTTTTTCCTGCTTTTTCCTCTAACAGTTTCCTGACTCACATTAGCGATTTGGATTCATTTGGAGCTGAGTTTTTCACAGAATGAGATAAGGGTCCAGTTTCGTTCTTCTACCTGTGGAAAAGCCAGTTTTCCTAGCCCTATTTGTTGAAGATGCTATCTTTTCTCCAATGTTTGGCAGCTTTGTAAAAAAGCAGATGTCAGTAGCTGGGTGGACCTGTACCTGCGTCTCCTACTGCATTTGATTGATCTGCACATTGGTTCTGTGTTCGTATTGGGTTGTTTTTGTTACTACGGTTCTACAGTATAACTTGAAATCAGGCATATCGATGCCTCCAGACTTCTTTTGATCATGATTTCTTTAGCTTCGAACTTCCAAGTGCATCTTAAGATTTTTTTTTCTATTTGTGAGACTGATACTGAGATTTTTGATGGGGAATATATTAAATTAGAAGTTTTTCATGGCAATATGGCCGTTTTCACAATATTAATTTTTCTAATCCATGAGTACGAGGCTCTTTTTTTTTTTTTTTTTTTTTTTTCCTGTCTTTCAAACTTTATTAGTCCTGGGAAAAGGGAGACAAGCAGCTCCTGTCTCTTTGGCCCATTACTGTTTGCCATTGTCATTGATGGGACGGGTCACATGGTCGGGGGAGGACAGAAAGGCCTTGATCGTGGGCTGGGCACTGAGATGAGCCACATAGGCAGAGAGCAGGGGGAGTTGTCCAGGCAGCTGGGGGCCAGGACTTGGTGGATCAGTAGCAGGTCCAGCAAGTTGTAATCAGCAAAGGAGATCTGGTCACCCACAGTGAAAGCTTTGCCTCCCTGGTTCTGGGACAGCCTCCCCCTAGTCATCCTTACCATTCTCAGAGTTGGTGTAGATGAGGGTGACATAACTGCATTGAAGGTCCTCCACCCCATCGTTCACCATATTCCCCAGGGCGGCCTCCCTCTGGTTCTTCCCATAAAGCCCAAAGGAGCAGCCCAGGTGCCTCAAGATGGCATTAGATTGGTAAAGGGTGAGGTCTCCATCCTCAAACTTAGGGAGCTGCCCATACAGACAGGTGGGCTTAAACAAGCCTTGCATCCAGATATCTCTGGTAACCATGTCCTCCTTCCAGCTCTGGCCCTGGTCAGCCAGCAGCATGTGCATGGCCTCACACCACCCTTGAACTGGGAAGTAGACAATGGTATACAGTGGCATGGCTGCTGCGTAGACGGAGGTGCGGAATCAGTGCTGCGTAGACAATGAGGTATCTCGGGCACAGATGCTTGAGTACGGGGCTCTTTCTACCTCCTAGTATTGTTTCAATTTCTTTTTTGAATGTTTTAAAGCTTTAATTGTTGGGGGTCTTTCACTTTCTAGGTTAGAATTATTATTATTATTATTATTATTATTATTATTATTATTATTATTATAAGTATTTTTTAATGGAATCATTTTTTCCTGACTTCTTTCTCAGCATCTTTACTGGTATACAGGAAGGCTACTGATTGATGAGTGATAATTTCATATCTTGTCACTTTGCTAAAAATGATTATGCAATCTAAAAATTTCTTGATGGAATCTCTAGGGCCTTATGTCTAGAATCTTATCTGCAGATGAGGACATTTTGACTTCTTGCTTTTCTATTTGTATCAATTATATTTCCTTCTCTTGTCTTACAGCTAAGTCTTTAAGCACAATGTTAAATAAGAGGAGAAAGTGGACATCCACTTTTTTTTTTCATTTAGTATAATGATGGCTATCTATGTGACATATAGAGACTTAATTATGTTGAGATGTGTTTCCTCTATTTCTTCTCTTGAGCTTTTACCATGAAGGGATGTCAGGTTTTTTTTAAAACACACCTTCTATATCTACTGAGAATATCATGTGACTTCTTTTTCTGAGCCCATGTTTGTGATGTATTACATCTATTAATTTGCATTTGTTGAATCATCCCTGCATCTCTGGAATAAGGCCAACTTGACCATGTGAACAATTTTATTTATTTATTTATTTATTTATTTATTTATTTATTTATAAAATTTCATTTGCAAATATTTTACTGAGTTTTTTTTTAACATCTAAGTTTAACAGGGAGATTGGTCTATAATTTTCTTTTGTTGTTGCTGTTGTGTCTTTGTGTGGTTTGGCATAACAACTGGCAAGTCCAAAAGAAACTGGACAAATGGCTCTCTGTGGTGCCTGTGAACACACCAAAGCACATGGTGGGCTCCAGGCTCACACGGTGGCGGTGGCTCTTCTCAGCTCTGTGCACCCCTGTCCTCTGTTCTAAACTTCTCCAGCTCATGAGCTTCCCCCCTCAGCTTCTCCTTCCTATACAACTGCCAGTTCGGCCATGTGCGCTTTTTGTCTTCTTCTGGTTCCCTCTCTCTTGGTCTCCTTTCCTGTATTCTCTCTCTCTTCCTTTCCCTCTTTCCCCACCTCTAACCTCTCATGGCCCTGTCCGGTCTGCTGGCTGTGCTCAGTCTACTTTCCCTCCTTGCTCTAGACTCTTCCAGATGGCTGGGCTGTCCTCTTCCTCATATCTACCTTCTCCACCTTACCTTGAAACGGCGCTGTCCTCAGTTTATACAAGGACAACACTGGCTTCCTAGAAAGAATTTGATAGCATCTTTCCCTTTTCTAGGTTATACGCTAGTCTGAAAAGCTTGGCTTTAGTTCTTTAAGGTTCTGCCGAAACTCAGCAGTGAATCCCATCTGGCCTTGGGTTGTTATTATTTTTAGTGAAGAAGTTTTGCTTTTCAATTTTATTACTGCCTCAATCTCATTGATTTTTATAAAATCTGTTTCGATAGTTTCTCTCGTATTGATTTAGTTTTGGTATGCCAGATGAGTTTAGAAATTCATCCCTATCTTTTAGATTTTCCAGCTTAGGTTTAAATTATATCTTCCGAATGAGCTCTTGCTTTTCATTGGTGTCTGGTATAATGTTTTCCTTTCATCTCTATTTTTATTACTTTGAGCGCGCTCTCTCTCTTTCTCATCAATCCTGTCTTTTCAAAGAGTTAACTTTGTTTCATTGATTCTTTGTATCAAGTTTTTGTTGTTAATTTATAGTTCATTAATTTCTGTCCTGATTTTAATTATTTCTGTCCATCTACATATTTAGAATTTGACTTATTCTTCTTTTTCTAAGGCACTCCATGCATGTTGCTGTTGGGCACCTGTGGGCAGGGGTGTTTTGTATCTTAGTATAAGTGTGTGCATACAGGTTTGAGTATGTTGTCTTCTTGTGTTCATTCCATGATAATGTCTTAGGGTTCACTGCTGAGAACAGACACCATGACCAAGGCAACTCTTACAAGGACAACATTTAATTGGGGTTGGCTTCTAAGTTCAGAGGTTCAGTCCATTATCATCAAGGTGGGAACATGGCAGCATCCAGGCAGGCATGGCTCAGGAGGAGCTGAGAGTTCTACATCTTCATCTGAAGGCTGCTAGCAAAATACTGGCTTTCAGACAGCTAGGATAAGGATCTTAAAGCCCACACTCAGTGACACACCTACTCCAACAAGGCCACACTTACATCAACAGGCCACACCTTCTAATAGTGCCATTCCCTGGGCAGAGCACATACACAGCATAACAGATAGGAACCTTTTTATTTCACTCTTGAGTTCCTTGAAGATTGATTTATCATTCAGAAGTGCCATTGCTTAATTTCCATAATTTGTATAGGTTCCAAGTCCTTTCTTGTGGCTAATTTCTGGTTTTATTTCATTGTGGCCACATAAAGTACAATAGATTATTTCAACTTTCCCATATTTGTTAAGACTTGCTTTGTGTCCTAACATATGGTCTAGCTGAGGGAAGGCGCTACGAAAGCTGGGAAGAGTGCCATTGGACTCTTATTTCTTACTTAGTTTTTGTCAGTATGACCTGTCTACTGGTAAGCTGTGTCCATTGGCCTGTATATTGAAGTTCCCATTATTGTTGTGTAGGAATGAGTCTTTACACCTATTAGTACTTGTTTTATAAAACTGGGTGCACCCATGTTAGTGCATATATATTTAAAGTTGAATTCCGCCCGGCAGTGGTGGCACACGCCTTTAATCCCAGCACTTGGGAGGCAGAGGCAGGTGGATTTCTGAGTTCAAGGCCAGCCTGGTCTATAGAGTGAGTTCCAGAACAGCCAGGGCTACACTGTCTTGAAAAAAACCAAAACAAAAAACAAAAAAACAAAAACCCCACAGAAGCCTAAAAACAAACAAACAAGCAAACAAACAAACAACTAAAGTTGAATTCTTTCTTGCTGGATTACTTCTTTATTCAGTTTGTGACTTTGACTAAAATTATATTATGATTGTGTTTTTGTGTGAGTAGGGATAGGAACATGACCCAGTGTACACTTGGAGGTCAGAGAACAACTCTCAGGAATTGATTCTTTCAGTTCTCGCCCCCTATGGGGGTGGTGGTGTTGATATTTCTGCCACTCTGGAAAATTCCAGTAGCTAGCCTATGAACGTTTGGATGATTCTCGTGTCTCTGCCTTCCATTTCACGGTAGGAGTGTGGGATTTCAGATGTGCCCCATGACGTCATGCTTTGTATGAGTTCTAAAACTTAACTCAGATCATTTGGCTTGTGTGCTGTTTTTGCCATCGTCAATGGCCTCCTTTGTCTAACGTTGGTTTGAACTCTATCCTGCCAGATGTTAGAACAGCAAAACCTACTCTCTTCCTAGTTGCATTTGCTCAAAGCGGCTTTTCTGTGGGGCGGTGGTGACGCTTGCCTTTAGTCTCAGAGCTCCGGAGGCAGAGGCAGGCAGATCTCTGTGAGTTTGAGATCATGCATTTCTTTAGTCTGTTTTTCATCATGCAACTTTTTCTTTCTCCTTTAATTATGACAGATAGTTTTATTGGGATAGCATTCTGGGTTACAGCTTCTGTCTGTCAGAGCTTTCAATACATAGCTCTAAGGTCTCCTGGCCTTTAAAGTTGCTGTTGAGAAATCTGACATCATTAATGAAACTGCCTTTATTTGTGACTTGGCATTGCTCCACATTTCAGTACACTTTCTGTATATTTAGTGTTTTTACTATATTATGGCATGGGAAATTGCTTTTATGGTCTTGTCTGTTTAGCTTTTTTAAAATACTTGTATCCGGTTAGACATCTCTTTCTTTCTTCCTTCCTTCCTTCCTTCCTTCCTTCCTTCCTTCCTTCCTTCCTTCCTTCCTTTCTTTTTTTTCATTATGATCTTATTGTTAATGTTTTCTATTCCTTTAGCTTGAAATTCTTTTCTTCTATGCTTATGATTCATAGATTTTGTCTTTTCACAGTATCCTACTGATCTCAACTGCTGTGTTCATATTTTATTTTTTTTTTCCTTGCCATTGACTGAACTCCCTAACTCTTCCTTGCTGTCTTTCAGCCTTAATTTTATGTCTTCCCTTCAGTCCTTCCTCTTGACGCATCTTTCTACAGAGATTTTTATTGGATTTACTGAAAGTTTCCTTTCGTATGTTCAGGTTATTTCTTTTCAGTATTCCTCTTATTAGCTTTTATTTTAATCTACTGACCTGACTTTCTTAGTCCACGTATGTGCTTGTATTGTCTTGGAGTTAGCTCAGGAGTGTGTCCTTTTTGATTTCTTTGATCATACTTAAAACTTAATTCTTTTGAGTTCTTCCTCTGGGATTTCATCTAATTCCTTCTCATCAGATGCCATTGCTGGGGAATAAATAAATTTTTGGAGAGTCATGATGCCTTGCTTGTCCATATTTCTTGTAGTTTTGCATTAGGACTTATATGAAATCATTGGTCAAATTATTGTTTTCTTTCAAGATCACTATTATTATTTCAGTGGAAGTATTTGAAATATTCAAGAGGGATTAAGCTGTAATAGTGTTGAGGTGTCATTTTCCTTGCTAGCCTGGTGTTTGGAGTACTGAGATTAGTCTTCAGTACTCCTGCTTGTCTGCTTGGTGGTTCCAGTCTTAATTCTCTTGATTTTCCTCCTGGGCTCCCAGATACATGTCAAACACAGGGTAATCTTTTATGACATAAGGTTACAACTGCTTATTTTACCAGTGGACAGTTCTTGGGTTGGGCTACAAATGCTGTTTTTGCCCTTGAGCGGACTTTTGAGAGTTTGGGTCACATTGACTGGTCCCAACAGTAGTAGTCTTCTATGAATCAGATCACAGATGCTGGTCACCTCCCGGAGGGTCTGTCAGGGTCCAGGTGTGAATGCTGGCTGCATCCCTGGTCTGTATTTTCCAGTTTCAGGCCTACTGCTTAGATCCTGTGTCAGATTTTTTCCCCTGCAGATTCTGGCTACCACCAGGTTTCCACCTGGCTGAATACTGTACAGTTCTGACAGGAAGCTATTTTCCCCAAGGTCTAGAGGAAATGTGCTGGCCAGGGTTCACTGTACAGTCCCATGACACTTATCCTGGGAGGGAGAGTGTGGTTCTTAGGGGATCTGGGGCTGCCAAGCCACCGGCTCAGTAGGGGGTCTCTTAAAAAGGGCGGAGTCACTGAAGCTGACTCATGGATGCTGGTCAAGCGCCAAGGAGAGCAAGTTTTTCCAGTTGTTTTCTCTGTGCTGCTCCTGTTTACAACTTCTACCCTCCTTCCTCTTCTCTCCTGCTTGCTTCTCTAAAATGTCTGTTACTGAGTTGAGAGCACTGGAGTGGTTTTCTGAAACACCGAGAGAGCATGAGCAGAATTACAGGCTGTGTCAGCCTGTAGCTCTGTCTGCCTTCTCTCTCCAGACCTGCCAATCCCTCCCATATGGACTCTGGGCTCTGCCCACCCCTCTGTTCAGTTTTATAAAGTTTCCTATTTTACTTGCTATGAAGCTGGTGCCTTCGGCTCTCACCTCAACTGATAGCTCCTATTCCACTTCCCCCAGTTTACTCTCTGGAGCCTCTAGCAGACAGAGCCTATGTGTGTCGCCCACTGCTGTCCACCTGTGTAATCCTAACCATGAGGGCAGGTGTGAGGATTCCTGTCCCAGAGGAGGTGACAGAGTTAGAGGGGTTAGGGTTCTCCTCAGTTGATTGAGATTCAAATCGTGGTCCTTCTGGCTTTCCAGTGACCAAAAAACACCATTTTCAGGTGGGGCCAATAGAAAAGCTTATAAAAACAAGAATTTCACCCCAGGTGTAGTAAAAGTCACAGAATTTAATTTTAGATACAGCATGCTACTACTTTATGCATTAAACTCCCTATGTGTATGAAATAAGAAATAGTTATATATGGTTTTAGTCTCCATCCAGATTCTTAATTGACATAGACACCTGTATTCATGTATTCTTATGATCCCGAAACTTTGAGGACAGCTGGTTAAGTATAGATGAACTGGAAATGGTGGAAGGCGAATTAAGGCTATTCCCATTAAACTCGGGGATGGGGGAGGACTGGTCATTTAGCTCTTAGGCTAATAGACCCAGACAAGGTGAACATGACCTGAGCATGGGAAATTCTGACTCTTGGTGTCCCAACATAAACTCCCAGCAGCAACAAACATAGTGTGCAGGAGTTTGGTCAGTTGAGAGGCTATTAAAGAAGCAGTAGGAATGTGTTTTCTTCCTAATGAGCAGGGCAGTGGTGGCACACACCTTTAGTCCCATCACTCAAGAGGCAGAGGCAGGCAGGTCTCTGTTAGTTCAAGCCAGCCTGCTCTATGGAGAGAGTTCCAGGACAGCCAGGGCTACACAGAGAAACCTTGTCTCAAGGGGAAAAAAAATCCCAGTGGTCATCTGTTATCCCAGCAAGAGGATCAGGAGAACAAAATCGTCCATGGTCAGATAGTAAGTCCGAGGACACTGGGCTTCGTCACAAAAGAAGAACAATTCCACAAAGCAAAAGGTGTTGGAAAGGAAACTAAGAGACAAGGAAGTGAGCTCACCAAGGACAGAGACACTTGGGCCTCCCCGTCCTCCCCCTGCCCCGGTACAGAGGCTGGCACATCACAGTGCCAGACTCAACACATTTTCTGTATTAACCTGATACAAAAACTACTTTCCTCTATCCTAAAAGTATACATACTTCTGTAGAAAATATGTAGAACCTAAAAAGGACACATAATAAAATAAAGATGCTTATGAGCATTCATTCCTTCATTCCCTAGCAGATACTGTTATAACGTTGTGGTTCCGTTCTCCCTGTCATCTTGGTAACTAGTCCAGGTTTCGTTCCATATTTTATACTGCTGTCCCTGAAGGGCTTAGAAGATGCCACTCCACAGCACTTCCCTCTGACATAGGGCATTTTGAATTGACAAAACAGGCCCAGGCAGACTCTTCTCCCTCTCTGCTCTGTGAGGAAGGACAGGAAGGTTCTCACTGGGACCTGATCTAGACTGGTAACGGGGGTGGGGGTGGGGGGGAGAGCACCAGGCCCTGCTGATGTATGCTCTGCTCTCACCTCAAGGCTTTTCCACACTGTCAGCTGCCCTTGAAAGTCTAGACCCTTCTCCTCTGCCTCCAGATTGATAGGTTTTATTTTTGTTTTTAAGATGTGATGTAAGCTCTCGACTCTTGTGGGTTTATGTTGCTTTTTTTTTTCTTCTTTTCTTCCTTTGATTTACTTATTTACTTTTTTATCTTTTTGGGTTTTTTGATGTAGCATTTCTCTGTGTATGTAGCTTTGACTGACCTGGAACTCACTCCGTAGACCAGGCTGGCCTCGAACTCACAGAGATCCACCTGCCCCTGCCTCTCAGTGCTGGGATCAAAGGTGTGTGCCACCACACCAGCTCCTTTTAGTTTTTTGAGATAAGGCCTTGCTGTGTAACTCTGCTGGCTTTGGACTTGTGATCTTCCTGCTTTCATTTCCTGATGTTTGTTCCCAAATCTGACTCAAACACAGGGTTTTTCATTACTCAATTTTCTTGTAGTCTGTGTGGTGTATGTTTCTCGAAACTAGTTTTTCTTTGGTTAGTTAAATGTCTTTTAACATAGAAGAATCCAGAAAGAGAATGTGGGAGGAATACCCGCCTCCCCATAATTGCCAGTAAATCCGAAATTGTGTTTGGGTGGAGACAAAGTACCCAAGGCTGGTGCAATCAGAGGCAAGGCCAGAGCAGGAAGCATTGGGCTCGCGTCAGGGCCCTCTTGGCGCAGAGGCTGGATAGGATTGTGGTGGATTTAGCTCTCCCAACTTCCTTTGAGGACTCCACAATCAAGAACATCTCGGACTTGATGCTAATGTCACCTCTTCCTCTACAGGAAGCCATGAGGGCAAATATTGGTCTACACTTGATTGATAATGAGGCAGTGTCTACTTTAGGAGAGGTAATGAGAAACTTGGAGAAAACAACATCCATCTTGTCAAATTTATGATCATCAAAAGAGAATTCTCGACTTAATTGGTTGTCAACTTTAAAAATAAACGGAAGCATGTTTTTATAGTCTCAGGCTGTGGAGAGGTGTAATTACAATAGCTAGTGTTTTGGGGAGTCGCTGCTGCTTCTTAACTCAGCTGTATAGAGAGTGTTTATAGTTATGCCCAGCTTACAGATAAGGAAACTGAGGCATAGAATTGCTCAAGGTGACATATGTGGTAAAGCTGAGTTGAAGGGAGCGCAGGCTGTCTGTCTTTAGAGCCCATACCCTGACCATCTTTCCTGTCACTATTTAGATGTCTTTTATTAACTCTTTGTCTTCTTTTCTAGAATCATGATTGTTGCCACTTGACTCTGGAGTAGAAAAATACTACAAGATTCGAAACAGGTAAAAGACTGATGCTATCTCCTCAGTGGGTGGTCAGGAGTTTGGAAACCATCTGGTTTCTAGAGGTCTGCCCCTTGCATGCTCTAGATTAGTCCACATCACAGTTCTACAGAAATGCAAGTTAATGTGTAGAAAAACGAGGGTAATGTAAACATAATACCTCCCATGACAAAGAGAACTGGCTCCTGCAGAATGAGATCCTTATTGTCCTGCAGAGAACAGCCAGCATTTCCAGTTTGCCCTGTTTGTAGATTCATCTCAGCATTCCTTATCTGACTATAAATGCTTAGTGTTTGAAGGTCTCCTTTGAACCGGAGAGAATATTGCATTGGTTTCAGTTAGATGTTACAGAAGGCATTTGAGATAAGCTCTTTTTTATGTGTTAGTTAAGCCAAATACATTTATTTTTAGACGCTCAAGCGAGCGTACAACATATTGTGGTCATAGTCTCCCCCATTATGGTTCTCCCTCACGCTTCTGCTGACTTTCTTCTTCCCAGATAGAAATCCCCTAATCCCTTTCCTATTCTCATGCTTTTTTCCCACAAGGGCTGCTTGTGTGAGCATGACTACAGGTCTTTTACATAAAGCAGGGGCAACTTACCAGTGGCTACACCACTGAAGAAATGACAGCCTCACCCCAGCAACTGTTAACTGCCACTAGCTCCTTGGTGGGAGTGGGTGTGGGTGGACGCCTCAGGAGCTCCTCCCCTATCCATGGTGGAATGTTGAAGGACCAATCTGACATGAGTTCTTTTACAACATGTGAGTGTTACGATTTTAACTTTAAATTTATTATAAACCTTAGTTAAAACCTTTAAATTCTTTGGCTTTCAGGTCTACCGTAGCTTCATCTTGGACTATAGGCTTGATTGACTGAGGTGCATTTCGATGCATTGGAGACATTTCGGTCACTCATTCTGCCTCTGACTGGATGAAGGATCTGAAGGAGACTTAGAGGGTGAAGCTGCTGTCTCCATGGTTCATGTGCTTGAACCTTTGGTGCCACCGTTTGTGAAGGTTAAGAAATCCTTAGAAGGATTCACGTTGGGCCTTGGGCCTCTATTTCCTACAGGAGCTTTCTGTTTCCTGGTCTGTGAAGATGTGGACAAGCCATGGGACAAGCTGGAGAGGTGATCCTCTGTTAGAGAAAAGAGCAAGCTGAGCAAGGTATGGGGAACAAGGCAGAAAGTTCCTCAGGTCTCTGTTTCAGTGTCTGCCTCCAGATTCCTTCCTTGGCTTTCCTCAGAGATCAGGGCATGGTAAGCCAAATTAACCCTTTCTTCTCTAAAATAAACTAAGGACGGGTCGCTGTTGAGGACTGTTGGAGGAGCAGGCTGACTTTCACAGTCTTGGGAAGTTGGTAGCTCAGAAGCCTCACACTTTTGGGAATGCCCTAAAAATACCCCTGAGTTATTAGATGATAGTTAACATGGAGGGTGAGTTAGTTTCATGTGTTCTGAAAGTGTTTGTGAGGAAGACTGGAACTAGGTCTGTGGCAGAGTGCCTGCCTGTCTAGCATGTCTGAGGCACTGAGTTCAGTTCTTACACCACCCAAAGAGCAAAAACCCAGAATTAGTGAAGAACATTTGAATCACGTGTTCTACAACTAGGGGTCAAAGATCTCGGGATGTGATGGGGCTGAGTTGAACAATTATAAAGCAGGAATAGATGCAAAACTTCTTGGGTGGCTTCTCATTGCTACCCAAAGTGTGAAGTGTGTGTGTATGGAATGAGAAACTTAGCCCTTCCAGCTTGGTCTGGCTTGGGTGTCTGAGTGTGGGCAACTTGTCCAACATTTTGGCCTCCAACATTCTGTGAAAAATGTCTCATCTCTGTGAGTAACCAGCAAATGTACAGTGAGGGCGGGGGGGATGAAATTCACCTTTGAGCTCTGTCCTTGTATCTGTTTGACTTTTTTTTTTTTATGATTGACTTGTCTAGTGATAAGTTCACAGACAATGGGAAGACGAGGTTGGGGAGGAATGTGGATCATGGAGTCAGCTGAGAGTTCTAGATGTGTCTGTCATTTCCCAATTGGGTGCCCTTCCTCTCTCCCTCCTGCTCCCCCTCCCCTCCCCCCTCTGCCTCTCTCTCTGTCTCTCTCTGTCTGTCTCTGTCTCTCTCTCTCTCATTGTTTTTTCACCTTATGAGGCAGTCTCTCATTGAGCCTGGGGCTTGCTGCTTGTTAGTCATCCAGCAAACCCCAGAGTTCTGCCTGCTTCTGTCCCCTGCACTGGGTTACAGATGTGGGCCACCACACCTAGTTTTTTCTGGGCATCCAAACTGAAGTCTGTACAGACTCATGGTTGCATAGCAAAGCAAGCACCGTGGCCACTGAGCCATACTTCTAGTTCTCTAAACAGCTTATGAACAGTTTCCTTAACCATACTAGCCTCTGTTTCCTAGTCTATTAAGAGAAGACAGAAAAATCTGACTTTGTGTAAAGACCAAATGACGGAGGTTTTCGTGGGAAGCACTTGGCAGGTGTCGGGTACAAGGCTGGTGTTTCAGAAACTGCCAGCTGTTGTTGACATATGACCATTACTCTGGGAAAAGTAAAGTAGGTAATATATGAGGTCCCAAAATTATTGTAGGGACAAGCTTGTGCTAAGATTCGAAATACTTAGGATTAACTAATCAGTAGTGTGCAAGAAGAATAAGAGAAACCTCACTTAGGGGGGGCTCATGTCAAATGCCTCATGGATGAGTGTCTGTTTCATTTGAAACAATGTGAGACAGCTTCCCAAAAAGTGATGGTGGGCCAATGAGATGGCACGGTGGCTAAAGGCACTTGTGGCCAAGCCTGATGACCTGAGTTTGACCCCTGAGGCCCACACTATAGAAAGAGAGGACCACATTCAAGTTGTCCTTTGACTTCCACACACATACTGCGATGGGAGCCCCCATACACAGTAAATAAATGTAATTTAAAAATTAAAGAAAGTGATATTGTTTAAAAAAAAAAAAAAAAGAAAGTGATATTGTTTTAAGCTGAGTTAATAGGAGTGCAAAAGATGTCATGGCATGCAGTACCCTTGGAGGGAAAACCACACCTGCAAAGCTGTGTTCAGCACTGTTCTTACAACTTTGTAGAATTATGTTGAGTCCAGGGCCTTGTGCATAGGAGGTAAGTATTTTACCAGCAAGTTATAGCTCTGGCTTGATTCTTATTTTCTTCAGACCAGGTCTTTCTATGTAACCCTGGCTAGCTTGGTACTTGCTGGGAGGTGCAGACTGATCTAGAACTCACTACAATCTTGCTGCCTCAGCCTGTGAGATTCCAGGCACGGGTCAAAATGCCTGCTTCCCGGACTGACTCTTGTGCCTTTTTATTGAGAAATAAAGCAGGTAGCCAGACTGCCTGAATTCAAATCCAGCTCTCTCTTTAGACCAGCTGTAGGAACCTGGACAAGTCGGTTAACTTCCCTGTGCCACTGACAACTAACTTGGGAGGAAATGAAGAGTAAGATGGTTGAGGTTAGGCCAAGAGAGTGCAGAACTTCTTGAAGCCCATGCGATTGCTTTTGATAGACAGTGAGATTTACATTGAAGACACAAATTTCTTAGTCTTTACCTTCCCGACAAAGAATGCTGTTTGGAAACTGTTTGCAAGAATGCAGTCACTTCCAGCCTTGGGACGTCTGCTGTCTTTCTGGAAAGTTTTACGACTCTGGATGACTCCCTGGTGATAGCTTTCTTTAACTAGTGATTACCCCCTAGCAACCAATCATTTGTAACTTAACGCATGACCAGACTTTCAGCACCAACCTAAATTCACCCATAACAACTTGGGTAATTAACAGAGCTAACAGAAAACTTATCTAAGAAGTTACTTCTCCTCATTTCACAGTTGCTCCCTTTTCACACACACACACACACACACACACACACACACACACACACACACACACACACACACACACACACACAGCCCAGTCTTCTTTTCTCTTGATGGAATTACTTGCTTAGCTTCTCATTCACCTGTATTTTCTGATTAGCAAATCTCTCCTGCCTTTGCTTCCACCTTTAACCACCTTTGATGCCCTGGTTTATGTCTATAAAATGGAACACTAAAAACTGTATCTGTCCAATAAGGCTGATACGAGGATCCAGTAGATGGACATATGAGTAGGTGAGGTGCTCCTGGAGAAGTAGGGCTCACAGTAACAGCTGCTGTAATTGTAGGTGGTGGTGGTGCTGATGAGGGGCTGTGTTACCACCCTCACCAGCCTCATGTGGTACTGCCATCACCAGCCTTAGGAGATCCTCACGGGCACAAAGAGACTTACTGGAATGGCGATCCATGTTGCATCAGAGTCACAGGCAGACTGTGGCTCCGTGATCCCCCTTGGGAGCTCCACTAGCTCTGCCCAAACACTCCTTGCTATGGCCAGCTTCACACAGGACATACTGCACCCACTGCTCATTTCCATACATTCCACAGTAGCCAGGAAGTACGAACCACACCAATTATCCATCAGCTGAACGGACAGAGAAATTGAGATACATATCCAGCATGCAGTCTCAAAAAGGGAGAAATCCCATAAGCTGTAATAGTGTGGATGAGCCTGGTGTGCACTATGTTAAGTGAACTAAGCCATCGTGGGGAAAGAAATGCTACCCAACCCACTTCCCATAGGCATGGAGTTGATTGGTGGTTAGACAATAGGGACCCTTGGCTAAAGGCACAACTGTTCAGCATGAAAGTGATGACTGTACAGATTGGTGACTCATTGCAATAAATAATTCATTGTACATTTCAAAACAGAAGATAGTATAGATTTTGAGTATTTTTACTACACAAAATAAAAGAGGTAATTAACTTGTTAATTAGCCTGATTTAATCACTATACATTACAAATACATATCAAAACATTACCTTGGACTGACATGATGATGCATGTCTATAATCCCAGAGTTTAGGAGCAGAGGCAGGAGGATCACAAGTTCAAGGTCAGCCTGGGCCATATAACAAGACCCTGTCTCAAAAACCAGAAACAACAATAAACCATTGCATTATAGCCCACAAATATATACAATCATTACTTGTCAATGGAAAACCACAAGAACTGAAGCTGGGCCTCTTGGTACAGGCCTGAAATCCCAGCTACTCAAGAGGCTTAGGTTCAAGACCAGCTTGAGCTTCTGTATTATTTCAAAGCTAGTAAGTAAAATCCTCTTTTAAAAATTTTTGGATGAAGACACATCTCAGTGAGAGAGCATTTGTCCAACACCTAAAAGGTCCTGGTACTAAAAACAAAACAAGACCAAAAACAAAAACATAAACAACTAAAACCAACCCCCCCAAAACAAACAACAAAACAAAACAAAAAACAGAAAAAAGGAAGCAAGAAGCAAACACAGACCCTCATACCATGTCCTGTACTCTTTCTACTCAGGACCTGCCTCTCTCTTCACATCTTCTGGGAAAGTCTTTACAACTCAGCTTTGAATCTCACCTCCTTCAGAAGCGTTGACGATGCTACTTTTGGAGATTTAAAAACCTTTAGTCATTCAGGCCAGCTGAAGGAAGGTCACTGGAGGTGGATCCTTGGGAGATTCCTTGGTGTCTCCTTTTCTCTACTTCTTGTCTGCTTTGAGATGGACTTCCTTTGTCACACACTCTCCTGGACTTGAAACTGTATCTTACTACTGGCCTAGGAGCAGTAAGCCAAGTGACACTAGCCTAAAACCGTGGAAACCATAAGCAGAGGCAAATCTTTCTTCATTCATTGCTTCAAGTAACCTGTCAGAGTGAACAAAAAGCAGCTAGTACATTTTGGAAATGTTAGGAAGAAAGTTCTGTACCTTTTCAGCACAGATGCATTCTTTCTCCCTGAGGAGTTTTGCTCAACATTTGGTTGAAGCCATGATTAAAACCACTCTGCAGACACAGGGCCCACTCAAGTTTCTGGTTACAAAGTTTTTGTTTTCCCCAGCCCTTTGGCATTCCTTTTAGGACATGGTGTTTCTTTGGTCTGAAGTTCTTTGGAAGGCCTCTCCACACTAGGGTGTGGATGCTGACCTCCTAGAGGGCGTCTCACCTCAAGTCTGCATTGTTAGTTCTCTTTATGCCATCCCTTTCTTCCCACCCTTGGCCTAAGGGTCTTGATCATCTTGGTCTCTTTGCAGGAAATCTGACAAATTTTCCATTGTCCCTTATAGCACAAACGTCTAAGAAACACCAAGTTTAAGAGTGGATTCATTCTAAAACCACATTCTAAGTAACTTGTTTAGAACTCACATTTCCCCCTTGTGCCGATGTTCTTCATGGTGGTTAGTTTTGCCAGGTTAGGCCAGGAGAGGCCATTTAACTAGTAGGATTAAGCTAAAGTGTGGAGGCCTTAGAATCTTAAGGACTGTAACAGTTCAGTAGAACACAATGTTTCCATGGGAAAATATCTTCTGGGTTCTGCATTGGAATGCTTGGATTCCTTTAAATGTCTGCATGGAGTCTGAGCACCCCTCCCCCATATTACATTTAAAACACACAACAGTCTTTTTTGAGGGGCTACTTTATACCAGTCATCGAGTCTTCAATACCAGTCATCAATACAGAGAAGTGGGTACGGGACACCCATTTCAGATAGGGCAGTCAAAACTGCTCTCAGTGGCTTGAATGTCATAGGGATAATCCATCACTTTCCAGTTGGATTTAAGGCCTAAGCCATAAGTTGAAATCCATACCTAGGGCAGTTAGAGGGCTAAGAACCTGTAGCTAGAGGTCATGGGCCTTAGGAAAGAACCTATTCCTGTTACTCACCTAAATAGACATAGTGTTAAATAGACTCCTAGAGACTTATTGTCATACCCACACATCAGGGCATCAGCAACCCTCATCAAAGAAGCTTCTTTTTGCTGTAGATGGTGGTTAACATAGAAGCCCACAATGGTTAAGATGCAGAGAATAAGGAATTTCTGTTCTAACTTCACCTAATAGACTCTCTACGTTACTGATTTATCAATATCTCAGCTCTTTTTTTTAAGCCTGTGCATTCTGTTCCTAAGACTGATCTCTTGATTGTACCTCAGAGTTCTTAGATGCTGTGACCAATGCTCCTCTATTTACTGTTTTCTTTATCTGTTTTTGAATGTAGTCCATCTCCACCTTGCATGTCTTCTCTGTTGGTCACTCTCTTGTTCTGCCAACTCTGCTGATGGATTTTGTTAACTTCACTTTTCGTTCCCAACATCTTTGTTTTTACAAAATTCAAATTCTATTATTGAGTTTCTCTCCCATTTTTTTGACCTTTCCCATTCACATTGCTGATTTCTCATCCATTTTGACAACTTTCCCTTCTGTGTTGTTAGCTTTCTTCTACCTGTCCTGTACTGACTTTCTTACTTCTTCCATGTGCTTGGAAGTCAAAGCAATGGGCACTTGAAGCAGATGCTCATATTGAATCTATAATCAGGAACTAGAGAGAAATGAGTACCTACATGCCAGGGCTCTGTTCACTTTTCTATCTTATGCAGTCCAGTATTTATCCTGTCCACCATTAAAAAGGCTCTTTCCAATCCAATTGATGTAATAAAGAAAATCTCTTCCAGACATACGGAGGCTAACTTTAGGCTAGATGATCCCTCACATAGACTCTAACCTTAGACTAGACAATACTTCACAGCCATAAAGTCTAACCTTAGACCAGATAATCCACCACAGACAGAGTCTAACCTTAGACTAGACAATCCCTCACAGACATACAGAGTCTAACCTTACAGTAGATAATCCATCATAGACAGAGAGTCTAACCTTAGACTAGACAATCCCTCACAGACATATAGAGTCTAACCTTAGATTAGACAATCCATCACAGACATAGAATCTAACCTTAGACTAGACAATCCATCACAGACATAGAGTCTAACCTTAGACTAGACAATCCCTCACAGACATAGAGTCTAACCTTACATTAGATAATCCATCACAGACAGAGAGTCTAACCTTAGACTAGACAATCCCTCATAAGTCTGCCTTCAGGACTGGCTCCCAAGTAAGTAAGTAAGTAAGTAAGTAAGTAAGTAAGTAAGTAAGTAAGTAAGTCAGTCAGTCAGTCAGTCAGTCAGTCAGTCAGTCTAGATCTGCCAAGATGACAACACTTAGCATTACATTCATCAGACATTTTACTGATTTCAGTGTCCTTGAATCTGTAGTTAAGGAATTAGTCTTTTAAAGGGCCATGTTGCCATACTTTTTTGTGTTTCTTATTGTCTGTGTTGCTGTGTGAAAATATCTTTATTTGGTTGTTTCTCCAGTTTTATTTGAGCATCTTCTTAGTGATCCGGCCAGGACATCCTTGAGGGTCCCTGGTACCCACTCAGAGAGGAGAGAAACCAAAAAAACCAAAAAACAAAAAACTGTTGAAAGACCTGACCCCCTTATGAGGAAGGTTAGACCCCTAGCAAACTTAGAGCCGATACTAGAAACTACATGCCTGGGCAAAACCCCACCTGGCTGCATTCTTTCCCCTAAGAAACGGGTGACCTTGGCCTGGCCCCAGGGCCAGAGGCACAATGTTTCAGGAACTAGCTAACCACAAAAAGGTTTGTGCAACTGCCTTGTGACTAACTTAGAACATTCTGTACTTCCCCATAACGCAAATTCTTTCCGTTCCCCACCCCTTGCTTTGTGGTTTTTTCCTTTAAATACCCCTGACTTCAGCTGCTCGGGTCGGACTCCTCTGCCCCTGCGTGGGTTATGAGCTCCACCCCAGTGCACTGGTCCCCCGAATAAACCTCATGTGATTGCAGCAAGGATGGTCTTTCATGAGTTCTTGGGGGGTCGCGCCATCCCGAGACTTGAGCGAGAGTCTCCCCAACTTGGAGGTCTTTCACTGTGATAGCAGCAACAGCTCCAAACTGTTCTGGAAATAATCAGAATCAATTAGTGTGTGCTGATACATCATCCATTCCTATAAGTAGAACATGGCGAAATCGAGGTTGAGTGGCTGTGATGTTAACGATCATTTAAGGTAAATGGAGGAATATTAAATTGAGATAGATGGAAAGGGTGGGGAAGGAAAGAGGACAGAGAGAGAAGTAAAGTTGGATAAATGAAAGGGGAAAGAAGAAGAGGAGTGGAGAAAAACCAAGAAGAAGAGAGGACAAGAGACTGAAAGATGAAACTAAAAAGGACTTCCCAATGATGAGAAACATTGTAAACAAAATTAGAAATTGTAAAAAGGGGATTGAAAAATGAAAGGATCTTTAAAAATACTATAAAGTCAAAATATTATTAAAGTAGAATAGAGTTGGTTTTTGTTTTAACTACAATGCAGGGGATCCTAAAAGAAAATAAGTAAATAAGATTACTCAATAATGAAAAGATACGTAAACAAAATTAGATGAATGAATGAAGGATTGTTGTGGTCTGATTGAGAATGGCCGTCATGACTCATGGATTTGAATCTTGGTCCCTAGTTGGTAGAAATGTTTGGAAAGGATTAGTAGGCGTGGCCTTGTTGGAGAAGGTGTGTCGTTGGGGGTGGGCTTTGTCCATGACATGCTCGGTTAGTTCCCTCTCTGTCACTTGTGTTTGCAGATCAGATGAGAGCTCCCAGCTACTGCTTCAGCACCATGCTTGCCTGTCTGGTTCCACACTCCCCACCATGATGGTCATGGACTAACCCACTGGAATGGAAGCCCCCAATAAACTCTTTCTGGTATAAGGTGCCTTGGTCATGGTGTTATATCACAGCAATAGAAAAGTACCTAAGATTCAGGGGATAAAGTAAAACACAAAAGCTAAAAGAGCTTGGGAGGCAGAGGCAGGCAGATTTCTGAGTTCAAGGCCAGCCTGGTCTACAGAGTGAGTTCCAGGACAGCCAGGGCTACACAGAGAAACCCTGTCTCAAAAAACCAAAAAACCAAAAAAAAAAAAAAAAAAAAAAAAAAAAAAAAAAAAAAAAAACCTAAAAGAGATCAAAGAGATTATACAGTAAAAATAGTACTAGCCGAGTAAGAAGAAAACAAGAGAAATCCCAAGGGCAGAAGAGAAAGAAGGAAGACAATGAAGTGTTGCAGACATTTCTTTATGAGTCTTCTGCACTGGTGGATTCTGGTTATATTCAGGGGACAGGGTCTGTGGAAGGTGTGAGCTCTAGCTTTTCTAAGGTTTAAGCTGTTGATGGACAGTCCTGTATTAGGTGTCTAGTGTCCCCGAGAGATGCTCATAGTGTCTTCCCTTTGTGCACCAGGGGACTCTGCTGGCCACACCTAGCTTTGCAGTCTGTGGGCTGGGTAGGGTATTCATATTCATATTCCTCTTGCTATTCCCTAGTTTGTATCCCCTGGGATGGCTAACGTCCTAGCTGGGGAGTGTCTCTCAGGAAGGCTGTCAGTAGGGAGAAGTGACCACAGCATCATCCACTAAGCTTCAATCACGCTGCAGAAACGATGCAGCGGTGGCCATCGCAGGCGCTTTGGAATTCTCAGAGTCCACAGCAGAGGACCTTAGAGCAGGTGTGTGGCTTTGGATCTACCTGCTGACCTCAGGTGCCAGGGCACCAAACTGTAGCGCTACTCTCGATTGGCGAGCTTGCTCTCCGGGCACCTGGGGTCACATTCTACCTTTCTCGTATGCTTCACTGCCTGGACTAAGCATCTTCTACCTCAAGTTTTAGCTTTATAGGTGCCTGGCTCCCCTGCTTTCCACAGCTGATCTCCAGCCCCCCCTGAGCCCGTGACAGGTGGAATCCAGACTTCCTGACTGGTGAATGTAGCTTCAGTTAAACAATAGATTCCCTCTCAAGATGGTACCCGGATACAGCCCTCTCTACTGATGACCTGTCCTGCTAAATAAATCAGTGTCGGAGCAAGCCCACACTGGGATTTGATTCCTGTGAGGCTGTGGACCTGTCCTGTGGGTAGGACCTTTGTCTTGTTTTTCCAGGGAAGTGTGTCTTACTCCTGGATGAGGTTGCAGCTTTTGCTTCCCCTTGGTGGGGAGCTGAGCAGAAGGAGCCACGTGACTTTCCAGTCTTCCCATACTTTTTTTGCTGTTCCATTGTTCCTCCACATACTCTGCTGAGTTCGCCAGCTCCCAAGAGCAGTTTCTTTCCGTGGCGAGACTCCCTAGGAGGAAAACAAATTCTTATTAGCGAGTGGTTATTAACTGGAGATAAATTCTGGTTAAGGATGGGTCCCTGTGTCCACTCCTGCTCTCAGCTCTATGGCCCCATCTAGTGCAGACCCATGCAGGCGCCGTGCATGCTGCCTCAGTCTCTGTGAGTTCATGTGTTTATCAGTCCTGGATGTTTCAAAGGCCCTGTCTTCTTGGTGTCCTCCATCTCCTCTGGCTTGCACTCTGGCCTCCTCTTCCACACAGCTGCCCGAACCTGAGGTGAGGAACTTGATAAAGACATCCCCTTAGAGCTGAGTGCTCCGGGGTCTCTCACTCTCTGCATATTGTCTGGCTGTGAGTCTCCATATTTGCTTCCACCTGATGCCGGAGGAAACCTCTCATGATGGCTGAGCAAGGCACAGATCTGCATCCTGGGCTGGCATAAAGGCTTGCTTTTCCTCTGTCTCTGTCTCTGTCTCTGTCTCTGTCTCTGTCTCTGTCTCTGTCTCTGTCTCTCCCTCCCTCCCTCCTCCTTCCTTCCCTCTCCTTCCCTCCCTCCTCCTCCTCCTCCTCCTCCTCCTCCTCCTTTTTCCTCTCTCTCTCTCTCTCTCTCTCTCTCTCTCTCTCTCTCTCTCTCTCTCTCTCTCTCTCAACCAGAGGCTAGTTTTAGTGTCTTACTTAATCGCTCTTCGTTTTACTTTTTGAGGCAGCCTCTCTCCCTGAAGAGGAAGCTCATAGATTTGGGTAGCCTGCCTGGCCAGTGTGACCCGTTTCTGCCTCCCCCTGGCACTGGGCACTGGGATAATAGGTGCACAGCCATGCCCTGCCTTTTACACAAGTTCCAGAGCTCAGACTCATGTCATCTTACTTGTGTGGCAAGCACATTAGTGACTGAGCCATTTCCCAGGCCTTGTCTCTGTCTTCTCCTCTGTCGAAGTTCACAGAGCCAGCCTCTAATCCATCTTATATGGAGATCTGCATCTCCCTTCCTTTTTTATAAAAAATAAGTTTTTAGTTAGCATACAAAATAATGGGCTTCATTATGATTTTCCACACCCAAATATCATGGTCTTTGGCTTATATCTATCTTTTTTTGTTCGTTCTCTATTTTGTGTTTTCTGTCTTCTCTTGGGTTGCTTGTATGATTTCCACCTAGCTTTACCTGTGTTTATAAATTTATCTCCTTATAGCTTTTAGTGGATGTTCTAGGTCTTATAAATACATATCTATACCATCTATATCTATCTATCTATCATATATCCATAATCCATTTATCTCTATCTCTATATATCTCTATTATCTATATCATCGATCTAATTTATATTATCTCTATCTATATCATATATCTGTATTTATCCATTTCTGTCTCTGCCTCTATTTATATCATTTATCTAATCTATATCATGTATACTTATATGTATACCTATATATTTCCTACCACAACCATCTGGTGTCATTATTTGCCAGTTTGAATGATATATAGAGAGCTTTCCCCCATTTATAGTGATGTATAGAGAGCTTCCTTTGTTTATAGAATAATTATTAAATAATTCCTTTACACACATTGAGCATGGGGTGGGACTCTGTTCTCAGTCTTCATTCAGTGTGGAGAGCTTTGGGGGCCGCTTCTAGGAATTTGTCAGGAATTTGACCTTGGGCTAGGACTAGGAAGTAGGCTCAAGATAACACAGCTGAGGAATGTGTTCTTTGTATCTTGATGGGTCTTGTTAAGACCCTGAATACAGTAATCATGGGACCTTTGTTTATGCTTTATTTGTTCCTTAACTACTCTGTTTATGCCTTAGGACTGACCATAATCTTTGTATGTACCTAGAATGATATAAAAGCAGACTGGAAAAAAAATAAACCTGCTTCTGCCTCAGCACTGGCTGGAGTCAGTTATAGTGTTGTCTAACTGTCTTTTTCTTTTCAGTCCTCACTCCCTCCCTCGAGACCCTGTTGGTTGACTGAGCTGGCCTGGTCACTTCAACTATTAAACATGGCTTAGAATCTCAAGCAAAAAAAGTGCCTCTACCCCCCCCCCCCCACCGTCAGTCGCCACCCCCACCCCCCATATACCAATTTTCTTGCTTCATAATCTCCCAAGGCTCTGTCTTCCTCACCCTGTCTTCCTCTCCCATGGAGAAGTTTGGCCATTCTTTTAAGGCTGTCTTGCTGTCGAGAGCTTCTCTTCATTTTCCTTCATCTGACACTCTTACGATTTCATCTTAATTCCGGAAGGATTGTTTTTGCTGGACATAGGACTTTCTGACTTGTCTGACATTTGTAAATTTGGTTGTGAAGCAGAATTCACAAGTAACTGCTTTAGAGATGAATATTGACAAGTGACATGTTTTGAAAGCATGGGATTTTTGAGGACAATAGAGCAGGGTTGTTAATAAGCCTGGAACACTAAGATCCAGAAAGCAACCTAAGGTCACACAGTAGACATCAAGGGCAGAACTCATTTTCCAGACTGCTCAGCCAGCATCAATGTGTCCTGCTAGGTACCACAGCTGCTCACCACCACTGTGTTTCATGGCTGTGGAACCCAGGATGAGTTCACCCTAAGCCTTCTGTTCATGAGGACCCGAGGACTCATGGTGAGGGAGAGGGTACCATCCACCATGATTTACAAGGCAGAAAGTTCTTTCCTGCTGCTATTTGTCAGTTAAGGAACCATGGATTCAGATGATGTTAAATACTTGATTTGAACAAAACGCGATGGCTTTCTTTGTGCTGGTGAAAAGACGAGGATTTTTCTTTGTGAAAAGAAAAGGAGATTTTTTTTCAGTCACTGTTTCAAAGTGGCTGAGTTCTCAGGAGACAGTAGACCACTGGAGAAGGAAGGGCTCTCTCTGTACCTGTCTGGAGCCTTTCATAAACACAGGACAAGGAAGGAAACTGTGCTGTTCAGTTGTAGTCACCAGGTGGCGCCACACACACACACACACACACGCTGTCAAGTCCAATTTTCTAGTCCTTGGGGATTTTTTTATTTACCAAAGCAGAGGGGTGTGTGTGTGTGTGTGTGTGTGTGTGTGTGTGTGTGTGTGTGTACCAAAGTTCAGGACCTGTGGAGTGTTAAAAACTCCACGGGTCCTGAACTTTGGTGCAGAATAGTAGAAACGAAAGTAAGTGGGAAGCCCCCTCAAATAACTTGTGCTGTCAAGCTGTGTAGCAGATAATCCTCTAGCAAGCGGAGAATCAGGAGTCCAGCACAAGAAAACACGACATTCCAGGCTCAAACTCCAGGCTCCAGGTTGACAGGTCACTTGTGTGGATCCTGTGTCCACCCTATGTCTTAGGGAGAAAAGCAATTTCCATTTCTACACAGGAAGCTTATTTTATTTATTTATTTATTTATTTATTTATTTATTTATTTATTTAATAATTTATTTATTTAATACTTGTTTCATTTATTTTCCTTCCAGGGACAGTCTGGAGTTTTTGAAGGAGGAATTAGACAAGGCCATGTCCGTAGTTCCTTTGGGGAAGAGCCCTGGGACACCTAGTCTTATCCATCCCTCCGAAGGAAACGTGTGTAGGCACATCGGAGCTTCTCCACATCCTGAATCCTCTGGTCTATTTAGCAAATTTGCTCTGAAGAGGAGAGAACCCAAACCCCACGCTTCCATCCCCAGAGCCCTTTCTTGGTACCACAAGAAACAAGCGAGCGTTGGCCCCCTGCCACTTTGATTGTAGGCCAGGGACCACTGCACCCGGATGCCTAGCAGTGATGGGACTCAGGCGGCCTGCTGCGGTCACCAGCCCTGTATACATATGCATTAGTGGCTGGGCCCGACTCCCGAAGTTTCTGATGCGTATACTGCTGGTCTGGAGACCGCGCTTTGATGATCTCAGGGCAGAGAGCCGGTAGGGGAGAATCTGCAGCAGGAAAAAGCTGACGGCGGTGGCTTGGCTGTGCTTTTTCTCAGGGGGTTGTTCATTCAAGGATTTCAGGTCACTTCGGAGTGCCTGTCCTCGGAGAGTACCGTAAAGCATTCTTTCTAGACCAGTGCCTCGGGACTTAGCCTTCCAGTGGAATGAATACACGCTGACTCCAGCTTCCCAGAGAGACTGGTTTGATGGTTTCAAAGCGTAGTTTGGGCATTGGTAGCCTTAAAAGCTCCCTTGCTGTGTGTACCTGAAATCCTGGTACTCGGGAGCTGGTGGCAGCAGGATGGTAAGCATGAGCCTAGTCTGGACTATATGGGAAGACTGTGCCACAAGCAAATAAGGCTTAGGTGAGCCTGGGCTGAAAAGCTACAGTTCTAGCTCTTACTCTCCTTGCATTCTTCCATTTGGTGTTTATTGCTTATGTATTTAGAGATAAGCTCCTACAAAGCTCAGGTTTTGAAGTTTAAACAATTGAACCTCCCACCTCTACCTCCTGAGTGCTGGGCCCACAGGTGTGCACTGCCACGTCCGGTTTATGCGGTGTTGGGGATGAAGCCCAAGGCTTTGTGGGTGCCTGTCACACAGCCTATCAACTCCAGCCCCAGCCCCCTTTCTCATATTTATTATATATGTAATCTCACTGTGAACCCCTATTTATCCTTCAAGATCTACTTCAAATGTTTCTTCATGAGAGACTTCCCTCCCTCCCACTTGTAGCAATTAATTGCTGCCTTTCCTGTCTAGGAGCGCTTTGGACATGCTTGAGTTATTGCCTCGTTTTCACTGGATTACAGTTATTGGCATTCATACCTTTGCTTAGCAATCAGGGGCTTTAATTCTTTGTGACAGGATAAATCTTGTATGGGGGGGGCATGCAGTTAAGCATGCCTGGGACTCTGGGTAAGGAAGTTTCTTCACTGCAGTTCTTCACAGCAATCTGCGTGGGTCCCCTGTGTATCAGGCTCCAGAGGGTACTTGGGAAGACAAGGGAGGATTCATCCTGGAGTGGATTCTTGTTCAGAACCAGCCTTGGAGTCACTCTCAGAGAGATGGGCTTGGCTGCGAGAGCAGGCCTGGGTCTTCTTTTCCTGGGTTTTCTGTTCTTTTTTCTCAGGCACTCACTACAGTCAGAATTATGTACACACTGTGGCTTGTCTTTCAAGAACCTGTCTCTGTCTCTCACTCCAGACACACAATTCCCAGCCACATCCATGCTTGGATTGTCATTGCTAGAGAAACATCTTGCTATTTCCCCACAATGCCCTTCTCTCTCTTGCTTGGCTGGCTAAAAGCCATGGCCTAGATAACTTCCTGGGCCTCCCAGGCTGAGCGCCTTCTCTTCATATTCTTTCAACATGTTACACGTACATTGTATGGCTTGAATATATCTCCAAAAGTTTATGTGTTGGAAACCCACAGATTTATGTTGATGGGGTTTTGAGGTAGGTCTTCAGTGCTAATCAGGAGTAGGTGACATCCTAGACGACGGGAGTCCTGACAACGGGATTAGTGACTTTGTAAGAAGAGATGGTGTCTACATTTACCACACGGCAGTGTCACTCTCTTTGACTACCCAGTCTGCATGGCCATGCACCAAATAAACTTCCATCGTTTATAAATTACCTGATCTCAAGTATTTTGTTATAGAAACAGAAAACAGGCTGAGACAGAATCCTTTTCAGAAGGTATTAATAACTCACTCTTGCTTTATACAACCCTTGCACAAACTAGATGCTTCGTAAGTGTTGAGCTGAGGTGCTTACACACCCATTCTTAAACATTTTCTCTGACATTCACACCCAAGACACATCCCCAGAGTTCCCACCTCTGATGCCATAGTTATCTCTCTCTTGACACACGATGATTCTTCACCCGGATGGTTATGGCTTCCGACTGGAGGGTCATATTTTCCTCAGGTAATCAGCACCCGAATGGGAGGGAAACAGTTAGAGACACTCCCACCTGCCGCCTGGGTTCTGATGTGTCTAGGTCTCAGGTAGAGGGGTATGGACTTCTATAATCTAGGCCATGTGGTGGGTGCTTTTAAAATTATTCCTAGACTTCTCACAGCAGTCTTGCCATTAGCTGTTGTGTCCTTATGTTGTGGGTAGCTGTAACAAGAAAAGTGATTTGCTTAAAGTTGTGTGAATACCAGGAGCAAAGCCACACTACTTTCTCATTGTTTTCTATGTCTTTTTCCACTGTTGGAACTGTGAATTTCTTGAAGGTGTGTGCTTGGATTTAGTAATGTTTTTACATTCTATTTTAAGTATACGTGTGTTTTGCCTGCAAGTGTGTCTGGCACCGTGCAGATTCCTCTATTTTTAAGTTACCCGATCTTAAGTATTTTGTTATAGAAATAGAACACAGGTTGAGACAGTATCTTTATCAGAAGGTAGGTGCCCACAGAGGTCAGAAGAGGGTGCTGGATTTCTTGGAACTGGAGTTACAAATGATTGTTAGCTGCCATGTGGGTGTTGGGATTCAAACCCTGATCCTCTAGAAATCCTCTGGTATTCTTAACTGCTGAGCTGTCTCTCCAGTTCCAGTCTTAGGAGTTTTTATATTGACACAGAGCCTGGTGTCAGAAGGCAAATGCGGAGCTGAATTGAATCACTCATGGACACTTCTCTCTGCCGTTTACTACAAATGCTGGTTGAGTGGATACGTTCAGATCGGATGCTTCTGTATCTCCATCCCCGGGCCGTTCACAAGCATCACACAAGAGCTCTGCTTTAGTTATCTTTGTTCTATTAACAGCTGAAAACCTCCATAAATCTGAATTGTACAATCGTGTAGTCCCCATGTCATACCTTTTAGTAGTGTCTGTTATCCAGTTACATTCATCTTGACATTCAGGTATTCATACTTTTGAATTCTGTAATTTTTGTGTGGTTCTTTTTTATAGTTTTGATTCTCTGATGAGATTGCCCGTTTATTTAAAAAGATTTGTTTGTTTTATATACATGAATACACTGTAGCTGTCTTCAGACAGACCAGAGGGCATCAGATCCCATTACAGATGGTTGTGAGGCCACCATGTGGTTGCTGGGATTTGAACTCAGGACCTCTGGAAGAGCAGTCAGGGCTCTTAACTGTTCAGCCATCTCTCCAGTCCTGAGATTTCCCATTTATTGATTGCTCATGTCTGCATTTCCCCCCTCTAAGTCATGAGCATATTTTTTTGTGGTCACCTTAAAGCCTTGCCTGCCAATTTGATCAGTGTCCCCTCTTTACTAATTTCTTTGAGACAGGTTGGACCTGAACCACTAACCAGTTGAGTATGACCTTGAACTGATACACTTATCTGGCCTTGTCCTCCAAGATGCTTCTATTTGCTGTTTTATTTCTTTGTTGTTAGGAGTTCAGTGATTTTTTTTTTATTATGTGTTAAACCTCATGGGTTTTATTGTCTTCTTTTAAAGAGTATTGCATTTTTCTTGGTCAGCAGTTAGTCTAGTGGATCACCTAGGCATGAGAGAGAGAGAGAGAGAGAGAGAGAGAGAGAGAGAGAGAGAGACTGACTTTGACTTTGATTCTGTTTTGATGGGTACAGCACTGCCCTCTTTGAAGGGTAGGGTGAACCAGTTCTAAATGTGAGGCCCCCTGGATCTCACTAGGAACATAAATGTCTCTTCCACGCTGTGGCCTGGAATCCCTGTTCAGGACACAGCTGCTAGCATGTATTCACTCCTGGCCCTGTGAAGCTTGACCTGCGTGTGTGCCGCTTCGTCCGCTCTATGCAGCTCTCTTCTTCCTAGCACTCTGCCCACAGCACAATCCTGAGAGCACCCCTTATCTTGGTCTCCTTTCTTCCATCCCCAGGGCGGGCCTTGTCCCGCCCTGCCACGGTTAGAGAGTAGAGGAAGGCCTCACCTCACAGGGATTTCTTCTTTGAAAGGCTTTATCTCCATCCACCTGTGGCAGACTACCTAAAAGGATCATGCCACAGATATGTGTCAGCTAATTAGACTATTGATGTCAGAAGAGTGAGCCTGATGTCCATTACCTTGTCATGGTGACAATCAGATGTTATCTTGTCACAGACAGACATTTGTCTATGTTGAGATAAATGAAGCTCAGAGTGTGTAGGTGCCACAAGAATACACCATAACGTGGAAGACACTCAGAATAGTGTTCCTCTCTATTTCACTCCTGTCCAAAGAAAGCATTCATTAACATTGTGTCTGTGTGTGGGGTGGTGGTGGTTGTGGTGGTGGTGGATGTTGGTGGTGTTGCTACTGAGGATTGAGCCCAGGACTTCCCACATGCCAGGGGGCTATATCACCAGTCCACACCATATTGCTCAGCTCCTATAGCCTCCCCAAAGCCCCTTTCAAACTTTTTCTTTTGAGACAAGATATTGCTAAGTTGCCTAGGTTAGCCTTGAACTTGCTTCGTTATCAGGAATGGCTTAAACTGGAGTTCTCTCTACCACAGCCTCCCAAGTAACTGGAATTAAGGTCCCTATCACCACACCCAGTGAGAATAGTCATAAATCTCTCATTTGCCTTCACGGCTCCAATTCTATCCCATTTCATGTTGTCCCCTTTTAATGGCTTTGGACCATACTCTGTCTTATCCAGCAAGCTCTGTATGTCCAGCATCTACCCCACCCTTTCTTGTTTCTGTTTTTGTCACAGTGTCTAGTGAGGTTATGTATTCTTGCATTTTCTCAGCATCAGGCAATGGGATTTTCAGATAGTCATCGTTGGAGATGCTTGTTAATAGAACCAAAGGAGAAACAAGTACCACTTCGTGCACTTTGCCATGCTCCTCCCCACAGCTGTCTAGAGCAGGTGCTCCTGGGGCCAAGGGAGGAGCCAGAGTCTGCAGGTATCAGCGGCAGGATCCAGCATCCTGGAACACATCTCCATACACAACTTGGACAGGCTTTGTCTTGATATGGCTGTTGGCTGATAATTCATGTGTCTCTCTCTTATTCTCGGCATGCTGGAACTATCCCACTTTCTTCTTGTATATTTCTCCTGGAAAGTGACTTCACGAAAGTCCCTTTATTATCCGTTTAACCATGCTGACATAAACCTATCCACTCCTCTTATCTAATTTTAGCATTGCTCTTTTTTTCCCTTTACATTTCTAGCATACTCTAGAATTTTGCATCCAATTTCTTTATATTTTTCCTTCAACAAAAAATTAAAAATGTATTATCATTGTGCTTGTGTGCATGCACGTGCCACAGTAGGCATGTGGGATTCAGACGGTAACTCTGTGGAGCCCTTTCTCTCCTTCCACCTTTATGTGGCATTGTGTGACATAATTCATGGGAAGAACAAATATCTACTGACCCCCGATGGGAAATCAATGACAGGCTAGAGTAAGACTATCACTGAAGTCCAGCTTTGTGAACCAATGAGTTTATTTGGGTTACTCACGGAAACACAGCTAACAGTTTGCTAAGGGGCAGAAGTGACTGGAAGACAGCTGTATCACCTAAAGCTCACCCTAGCGCCAGCAAAGGCGATGACCATGAAAACTGGACACCTATATCATACTACACAACTTGCAGATAGCATACAAGTTGGACAATGCTTCTTCCAGGCACCTCTGCTTGTCTGAGGGTATCGCTCAATAGTCCTCTATGGTTACATAAACTTAGAGAGGGAAAAGCCTAGCAAATTTGGTCAGTTTCAAGGACTTCCTGAAACTGTTAAGTTGTTTACTTCCCGAGTTTTGAGGAATATACAAACTTCCCGTTTGTTAAGATGGAATATGCCCCGTTCCTTTATAACCTTCTGGGTCTTAAGGAGCCTTCCTCAGAGCTTCCCTCAAGATGAACTATTTTAACTTGGAGGAACTGATAGAAGACATAGACTCTAAGGATTAAATCCAGGCTTGCTGAGTAAATGATAAATTCCTTTAACCACTGAATCATTGTCTTCCCCCAACTTTTCTTTGTTCTTCAAAACAATATTTCATTATGTGTGTGTGTGTGTGTGTGTGTGTGTGTATGTGTGCGTGATCATGCATGTAGAGGTCAGAGGATAACTTGTAGAAGTCTCTTCTTCCACCATATAAGGCCTGGGAATTGGATTCAGGTCATTAGGGCATTCCTTCCTTCCTTCCTTCCTTCCTTCCTTCCTTCCTTCCTTCCTTCCTTCCTTCCTTCCTTCCTTCCTTCCTTTTTTGATATGGAGTCTTCCTATGTAGACCTGGCCTAGAACTCACAGAGATCTATCTGCCTCTGCCTCCCAAGTGCTGGGATTAAAGGTGTGCGCCACCACTGCCTGGCTTCATTTATTTCTTCATGCAACCATCTCTGTAGACTTCGCTGGGGTTCTTTACTTTTCATATTTTTTCTTTCATTCTTTTTAAGCTTTGAGACAGGGTTTTGTTTGCCCATTCTGTCCTCTACCTTGAACCCCTGATCTTCCTTCTTCTGCTTCCTGAGCATTAAGTATTACAGGCATGGGCCACACACTCAACTTAAAGCCTGTCACTTTAGTCCACTTTCTCTGTCTTGATTGCCCTGTTTAGTGCTTCTACTTGAGAGCCTCTGCTCTTCTCTTCAGGGGCCACCGTCTCCAGCTCATTCTCACCTGGTAGCCTGTGAGACACTGCTTGCCAGGGAGGGTCAGAGGCCTGGCCTCCTGTCAGCTCTCCTTGCTCAACCGGGAATTCACTCCCTGCTTTCTAGCCCTGCCAAACTTCTCATCTTTGGGAGGTGGCTTTTGGCTATTGCCTTCAAAGTCAGGAGTGGGACTGACATTCCTGGTCTGTCATAACCACTGTCCTTTTCTGTATACAAAGTGTCAGCCCCTGGCTCGGCTTCCATTTTGGTAGCTAACTATGGCTTGTGTGCCAACAAAAGCCTTTAGCTGTGTGCTCTTGCCATCTGGGATAACTGGTTTGTTGGGACAGTTTTCTTTCATCTTCTGTTTATTATTTTCACCAAGAACCTGAAAATCTTTCTCCTCTTACTTTACTCATCCTGTTCTTGAACTTTTTGGGAAAAATGAGGCATATTTTAATGCCTGCTTTTGTTTTCCAGACTCCTCATGGAGGTTCTGCCAGTTTTCCTTTCCTTTCCTTCTCTTCTTCTGTCTTTTTTCTTTTTTTTAGATTACAATTTTATTTATTTATTTTGTGTGTATATATGCATGTGGGCACATGTGCCACGGTGTGTGAGTGGAGGTCAGAGGACAACACGTGTGATTTGGTTCTTTCCTTCCACCAGTGGCGCTCGAGGGTCAGACTCATCATCAGGATCAGTGGCAAGCACCCCATTCACTGCCCCATCTCCCTAGCCGATCATCGTCATCATCATCGTCGTCCTCATCATCAGCATCGTCGTCGTCATCATCAGCATCGTCATTGTCATCGTCATCATCATTTATAATAACATTTGTAAAGATACAAAGGTTTTTTTCATCTTTGCCTTTTAAAAACATAATGTTTTATTAAGGTTTTGAGAATTTTACAGTATATTTTGTTCACACTCATCCTTCATTCTTCCTCCAACTCTTTCTCAGATCCATCACTACTCACTCCAAACTTCATGTACTTTTTAAAATAACCCCCTGAATCCAGTTTAAGCTCTTTGTATACATATGGGTGTGGAGCCATTCTTTAAACTATGGTAGATCTACTAAGAGAAACATAATCTTAAGAAGTGATCACCTCAGTAAAATACTTAATATACTCACCATTCCATATGGGAACTGTGTTTGCTACTTTTCTGTTGCTGTGTGTGATAAAACTCTCTGACAAAAAACAATGCTTAAGAATCAGGAGTTTGTTTTGGCTTATGGTTTTAGGGGAGAGTCCAAGACATGGGAAGATGGGAGGAGCTGGCTGATCACATCTTTATCCACACACAGGAAGCAGATGGTTTGAATAGGTATGGCCCCATGGACTCATGGGTTTGAATTCTTGGCTCATGGGAAGTGGCACTTGTTGGAGTAGGTGTAGCCTTGTTGGAGACAGTGTGTCACTGTGGAGGTAGGCTTTGAGGTTTCTTATGCTCAGGCTCCACCTAGTGTGGCACACAGTTCCCTTCTGCTGCCTGTGGATCGAGATGTAGAATCCTCAGTTCCTTCTCCAGCCCCATGTCTGCTTGGATGCTGCCATGCTTCCCACCATGAAGATAATGGACTAAACCTCTGAAACCAAGCCCAGTTAAATGTTGTCCTTTATTAGAATTGCCATGGTCATGGTGTCTCTTCACAACATTGGAGACCCTAACTGAGACAGATTATGAACAGGAACTGGGGCAAGGCTATAAACTCCAAAACCTGCCTCCGGTGACATACTTCCACCATAAAGGCTGCATGTCTTAAAGATCCCGTAACATTCCCGAACAGTGTAACAAACTGAGGGCTAAGTGTTCAAATACATGAGCCTGTAGGAGACATTTCTTATTCAGATTACCTCAGTGCCATTTTTTCTTTTCATTACTGAGAATACTAGCTTTTAAAGCAAATTTCAACTATATAACAATATTAACTTGTCAACCTACTATAATATAGAGCTCCTGAACTAATTCATTTTGCATAATTAAACTTTGTACCTTTGGGCAACACCTCCTCATTTCTGTCTCCCCTTAGACCCTGAAAAGTACTTATCTACTCTGCTTCTGGGTGTTAAACTGTTTTAGACTCCACATTGAACAGCGATCATACAGTAGTTACTTTTCTGGATCTGGCTGTGCCCTCCAGGTTTGTCCATGGTGTAGCAAATAGCAGGATTTCCCTCTTCAGAAGGCTGGACACTGTTCCAGTGTGTATATCTCCATTTTCTCTTTGGCAGATGCTGACGAGCATCTCCCTAGATCTTTTGAGCCTCACCTTTTGCAGCTGTTCGTTCTATACAAAGACTATAGGAAAATATTTCAGACTTTTCTAATAACTCACTTTTGTTACTTCCCAGGAAATTCTACAACGGTCAACCATTACTGTTTTCTACCAATATGGTTGGTACTGCAGCAAGTCTCATTAGCTGAATCATAATATCTTTATGAACAAGGCCCTTACATCTGTCCTGCCAAGGGGAATCACCAGAAAGTTCCTATGCCATCCTGACCCCCTTTGGCAGATGAAGACAGATTTCTTTGATGATCTGAACTACAACTAATTTCTGGGGAGGTCTGCCTCTCTGTACTGAGTTCATTAATAATGGATAGAAACAAGGTCCTTTACAGGTCTCAAGCTATAGAAAACTGTACCAACATGTACCATTGTCCCACTGCCACACTGGGGCAGCTTCAAGAAAGCTCTGACTATATATGATTCCCTACAGTGTCTGGGTCAAAGCTGTAAGTTCACTGGGATTAGTTAGGGGAACTTCACCCCGTCCAAGATCTATGGGATTGGCAATTGTTTGTATTGGTCTGGTTTCTGATAGCTAATTGGTGCAGTAAAAGATTGCCACATTTCAAAAGCCATTGGGTCAGGCTGTGTCAGGCTGCATCTGCAAATCTTGGTCGTGGCTCCAGAGAGCTGGTTTCTGAGGCTCTGGCTTCAAGACAATGAGCGCTATACAAACATCCCCAAAGATTCTTGTGAGATTGTTTGGGGAGGGCCCTATCATGCCGTTGCCTCCAGGATCAGATGGACATGGATTCCCCGTCTGGCTCTTCTGCTTTCCAGAAGGATCTACAAAGTCTTTGAGTCTAATATGTAAATCTGAGCATAACAATGCCTATTTCAATGAACGGTTCTCGGAAATTACAGGGAGTTTTGTAAAGTATCATTATAACAGTGTGCTTTATGAATGATAGCCATTTGCTTCTTCTCCTGTTTCTTCCTAGTGTCTTTACCTTCTTTGTGTATGCATGAGGGATGAACAATAAATGAGGCAGAATACAAAAAATAATGACAAAACTCAGGGCAAGTGAAAAAATTTCACCCGGAGACGGTAAAGGTGATGAGAGAGACAGAGAGAGAGAGAGAGAGAGAGAGAGAGAGAGAGAGAGAGAGCTGTGTATAAAGAGGGAAAGAAATCCACACATTGGGGGAGGGTTCTCTTTCCCATTTTGTATAAGGATAGGCACCAGGATTGGCTTTATTGAAGGAGATGGGGAGGGAACGGTGCTCAGTTTCCTTTGATTGATGTGTTTTCTTTTGGAGTGGCCAGGAAAGTATTAAGATAATGCTGTGTGCTGTGTTCCAAAGCTCCAAGATGTGGAGTTAGGGACAGAGATGAGAGGGTATGTGGAACCTACTCTGAGACTTTGCTTAGGATGGCCCTTGTTTCCTGCCCCATGTTGAACATAGTCACCCAGCTGAGAACAGGAGCCAGCCTGAAAGGCGTCTGAATGTTGAACTGGTGAGCCAAAGGTATGTGGGTGTCAACTATAAAGCTGCACCAAACCCAGAGGAAAGCTGAGGTTCTAATTGTAGCCGCACTCAGGGATCACAGGGGCATGAGCTTTGTGTGCTCAAGTTATCTCCTGCCACACAATCCAGGACATATTTCCCGACCTCTCTGGCTCTAGGCTCATAATATTCCTAAACCCTGACATCCACACTTCGATCTTATTTATCACGTATCGTATCATATCCAAATTATTCTACGGAATTCTATTATTTTAAAGGTCAGGTACTTTTGTGTCATGGATGAGGAACGCAGCTTCTAAGAGTGTTGAATCTGTGGCCCGGGAAGGAGTAGAATCCAGGGTTTCTGTGTCCCCACGAAGGACGTTGGGCAGTTAGAGGGGTTGTGGAGTGTCTCAGCCAGGTGAACATGCTCTAAAGTGGAAGGGACAGCAGAGCTGGCATCGGGGCTCCCTCTGTGTGTCTGTCGTTGGGTATGAGAGCCGGGCTCAGAATGGAGTCTTTCATGAATTACTGCTTGGCTCTATTCCCGGAATGCCTGTCAAGGCGAAACTGCCCAAGGGACGGGGCCCTGGTTGGTCCCCGGATTCTTAGGTACCCTCTTAACGAATGAGCAGGGAAGGACGAGCAGGGAGCAAGGGAAGGGCTGTGGACGTCAGAGACGGCTGGCAGGAGCCCATCTTTGCTTACCTTGATACTAAAATTGGTTTCTGGAATCTGGTAATGGTAGAACTGAAGCTAGAGCTGTACAAATAGGGGCATTTGGGGACCCTCTGCTTGAGCATGGTGTGGGACTAAGTGTTAAGCAAGGGCAGGGCAGGCAGGCAGGCAGACAGGAAGCAGCAGCAGCAGCAGCAGCAGCAGCAGCAGCAGCAGCAGCAGCAGCAGCAGCAATTATACCAAGTCTTTCATGCAAATAAGGGATTCAGATTCTCAAAGAGCACCAGGGCCCCCTAGACAAGTGTCAGGTGCTCCATGCAAATGAGGGATTCAGGCACAAATTCACTGATAATCTGCTCCTGACCAGTGGATGTCCTAGCTCAGAGGTGGACAGCCATGAAAACTAAGACGGGGCAGGTGCTCAGGGGCCTTGCCCTCATTTACTTCTGATGTGTTTGTGCTGTTGTAGGTTTAGTTCTAGGACTGGGTGTGGGCTCTGGATCCCCATTTGTCTTGCTTTACGGCTAGGATCCCTGTGGGCTCCTTTCCCCATCTCTGCTAGTTCTGTCCCACTCTGAAGTAGTCCTCACTTGGTTCAGTCTGGGCCTGGCTGGGAGGACAGCACTGCTGCCTGCCATACACATTCCTGCCATCAGTCTCCACCCTCCTTAGCACCGTGCAAAGGCAAAGCACTTCTTTTCAAGACTGACTAGGGATGCCTGCTTCTTAAGAACCTTTAGTAAGGATTTCTCTGAAAAGATGGACCGAGGCAGGGACTCCTTTGGAAGTCAGGGAGGAGGAGCTGGGTGGTCTAATACTTCACAGCTTATATGGTTATTCACAAGTTTGAAGACTTTGCAGTTTATTTTATGTGTGTGTATGGGTTTATGTGCATGTGTGTGCATGTGTGTATGTGTGCATGTGTGTAGAAGCCAGAGGTTGGTAAATGTCTTTCTCAATTGCCTTCCCACTGAATGATCTTATTTATTGTGTTCATAGAAACCATTTAATATATAAAATGCATGAGGAAAAATAGACATATCTAACTAGCTACTAGGATCAAAGTAGAGTGCAGGGCCATATTGAGAGGTCACAGGGCACTTGGGGAGGTGTAGAGTCAGCCCCCCGGAACTGGTAGGTTCAAATTTTTGACTTTTGCTTCACACTGTTCCAAAGGCAGATTGGCCATCTCTTCGAAGCACAAGAAGCTTCCACTGCTGACTGATCCCTGCATGTAAAATTGGGAAGAAGAGTTTTTGAGACATCTCACCTCTCTCACCTAACCTGGAGTTCACCAATTCTGCTAGGATGGATGGCTAGGGAGTGCTGGTGTCCACCATCTCTACCTCTCCAGTCCTTGGAGTGGCTTCTTTTGATGCTCCCAGAGGCTCCTAGTATTTCCAACACAATCCAGGGACCCATTGCCCTAGTTTAAAGCAACTACTTCTGTGGGTATTGGCTACTCTGGATGACAGTGTGGCAGTGCAGTGCTTAGAAGAATCATCCTTGGTAGAGTTAGCCCTCTTTAAAACATAAAAGATTTATTTTTGCCGGATGTGATGCTACACACCTTTAATCCCAGCACTCAGGAGGCAGAAGCAGTTGGATCTCTGTGAGTTTGAGGCCAGCCTGGTCTACCAAGCCAGTTCCAAGACATCCAGGGCAGTTATACAGAGAAACCCTGTCTTAAAAAAAATATTTATTTTTATTTTATGCATATGGGTGTTTTTGGCTGCTTGTATGTCTCTGTATCATGTGCATGCAATATCTGTGGAGGTCAGAGGGGATGTTAGATTTTCTGGAACTGGAGTTACAGATGGTTATAAGCTGCCATGAAGACGCTGGGGATTGAATCTGGGTCTTCTGAAAGAACAGCCATTGCTGTTAACTGCTGAGCCATCTTTCTAAAACCAAAAGGCTCCTTTCTTTAACAATTAAAAAAAAAATTTCTCCTTTTTCATGTGTATGTGATATGTGTGCATATGTATGTTCAGGTATATGCAGACATGTATGCATGTGTGTGTAGAGATCATAGATCAATGTGGAGACTCTTCCGCATTCCTTTTTCACAGTATCCCTTGAGGCAGGGCCTCCTAATCAAACTCAGAGTTTGCCAACATAGGATCTCATCTCTACCTTCTGTGCCTAGGATAACAGGCCAGCCAATATGTACTCCCTTTAGCATTTATGTGGGTCTGGGAATCCAAACTCTGGTCCTCCTGCCTGCTTTATCTGCTGTGCCATCTTTCCAGTCCCTCCTTTTTGGTTTTTAAAGACTGGGCTGTTCTAAGTTTCTGAGGGTGGCCTTTGCCGGTACTGCTTCTGTTTCTGCCTCCTGAGTGTTGGAATTACGCCATGGTGTTCAGCTAAAGAAATGTTGAGGATGTTAATGACTGAGTCTTAAGATTCACAGGACCCAGAACATTTGCTGGTTTTGTTATTGGTCTTCAGTGAACTAGCTGTAAGAGATAGAAGTCTGTGGTCAGAGGACAAAAGCAAAGAGAGGTGCATTCTGAGTGGCAAAGCCCTTACCATCTACCTGCTGCCCCGTGGTACCTCCGTTCCCTCCCTGTAACTCTCTTTTGCATCCCTGAATGGCAGGAGAAAGCTTTGGGACCTAAACTCTATTTCTTCTCTGAGCAGCCTTTCTCAGGAGTCACCTTCATTGCTGGAACTTAATCTTGACTCTCAATTTAATTGGCCTTTCTTTAGCAGGGGTGAGTGCATGGGTTGGTCCAGTAGCCCCAGTACTGAGTGGGGTGGATATTGACCAGGTTCCCTCTGAACCAAGTCCTGGCTACTCTCACCCTGGTGTGACTGGAGGGAACTGCTCTGGGGCAGAGCAGAGCAGTCACATTCTTTGATGTGATGGCAGGGACAGTCTTAGGGCTCTGAGTCTGTTTAGAAGTCTTTGCCAAGGCTCCCCCTTTCTGTTCCTTGTTATTGAATGGCAATCATAAAATCTAGATGTCAAGCTGTCACTAAATTCCCAACTGAGACATCTGGTCTTGGCACATCCTGAGTATTCGACTCTGGCTGAACTATTTTGACCTTTGTATCATGGAACCCTGGAAGCACTGTGTATGAGTTTTGCCTTTTTCTTCCTTCCAGAATTTTCTCTTCCCATTGCTTCCACCTTCTCATTAAAACACGTCACAACACAGCAAAACAAATATTTTCAAGACCAACCGAACAGCAACAGAAATCAAACCAAACCTCCCTTTCAAAGAGGGAACCCCAAACAACATCCCCACCCACACCTCAGAGGAAGTGAACCTGCTGCTTTCCAGAAAGTGATGGAAACATGCTATTCAGAAAGCACTCAGCACCTGAGCCATCTGCCCACCCACTCCTTCATCTGTATGAAAACAGACCCGTCATCTGCTTCCATGTCAAGTTTCCTACCCAGAAGTCATTATCCTCCGGTGGCACCAGAAATAAGTACTCCAAGGGACCATTCTGGCTGGCAGCAGGCAGTGCCAATTGGATGGAATGCCAGGACTGTCAGTACCTAGCCATTCCAAGAGAGGGGAAGGCAAAGAGCTGGGCTGAGCTATGGGAAGAGGGGCCAATGACTGAGGTCAGCCTCAGAGACAACAGATTGTCAGACTTCAGGTTTTAGGTCTAGACAAGGTAATTGTCCTGCCATCTAGTCCCATGGATGGGGTTAGAGATAGCACATGAATGGAGTGTGTCATGCTCAAAAGTGCCAGGTAGTTGTCCTTGAAGTCCAGACACATTGAGACTGAGAGATTTAAATGGGACAGTTGACATAGTACCAGCAGAGGAAAGAACACAATATAAGAGCCTTAGTGTGTAGACTCTAACCCAACAAATCCCCAGCCATTGTCTTGCTTCAGAGTAGAATTCTCACATCCTAGGAAGGGTTTGGATTAGATAAATAGAACTTGGCATACTGTGACTCGTGTGCTAAATCTAGCCCAGTGCCAGCTTTTGTATCAGTGTTCATGTTTTAAAATGATCTGGCACATGCCTTTAATCCTTGCACTTGGGAAGCAGAGGCAGGTGGATTTCTGAGTTCAAGGCCAGCCTGGTCTACAGAGTGAGTTCCGGGACAGCCAGGGCCACACAGAGAAACCCTGTCTCCAAAAACCAAAACCAAAAACCAAAAAAAACCCAAAAAAGATCAAAACAGGAATAGCACTTATATGGCCTGTGAAAGTGATGAGGAATTCAATTTTTGATAACCATAAGTAAAATTTTATTAGGAGAATGATCATATAAATTGTCCTAGTTAGCATCAACAACACAGCCTAGAGTCACCTAGAGAAGATTTGTCTAGATCAGATTGGCCTGTGGGAGTTTCTGTAGGGGAGTGTCTTGATTGCCTTAGTTGATGCAGGAGGGCCCAGACCACTATGGGCAGTACCATACCTTTGGTCAGTGGCCCTGGGCTGCATAAGAAAGCTATTTGGGCACTAGCCTGCAAAAGAGCTAGCAAGCAGTGTTCCACATGGTTTTGGTTCATGTTCCTGCCCTGTCAATGATGACCTATGACTTGTAAGCTGAAATAAACCTTTCCTCCCCTATGCTGCCTTTGGTAAGACTGCTGTTTTGAAGCAGCAGAGATCAAACTATGACATATATTCTTTCCCAGTGTCTATGGTGACTTTTGTTGACTGATTGGGACAGTGGTGGTGTGTGGCTAGGTGTTAGATGCCTGGGTAAGATACTCATAACCATCATATTGTAGCCACGGTTCCACATTTCCCCATGAGGCTCCTCCCACCGCCATTTTAGCATCTTGTCTCCTTGTGAATTCTCCATCTGTTTCTCAGAGCTTCTTTCTACCCCTAGTTGTCCTGGCTAGGGAAGCGGTAGTTAGATGCCCAAGGAAGATTTGATGCTTGGGGTTTGAATGGAGGCAGCAGGGATGGGACAGACTGGGAGGAAGGTAGAGCTAGACAACGACTAGAATCCATTTTCCATCATTGAAACTATATCCCATCAATGGTGGTGTGATCTTGGCTTCAGTTACTGTCTGGGATAGTCATGGTGTTGGAAAAGACTTGGGGTTGGAAATCAAAACGCCTGGCTTTGTCTCCAGTTCTTTTGTATCCCCAGCAGATGTTTAGTGAAATGGTACCATGAACCCAGAATCCACCTGTTAAAAACAGACTGAAGAATTACATAGAGAGATAGTAAAACACTTAAATTACTTCCAGGAGAATAAAAGCAACACCAAGAGCAATCTTCTGTCTTCTTAGTCCCAAGCAGAGAAATGCTTTCTCAAAGATTCTGGCTCTGGTGAAGGCTCAGATTACCTTTCAGCATCCTACCTCATAGACACCCTTAAGATGCTTAATAAAGCTCCAGGCTTCAGGATGCTTTCACTCCTTTGCTCTACCATGATTACAATATCTTAAGATATAAGTTGCTTTCAAAAACATGAGAAGCTGAGTATGAAGCCCCAGAACTCATGTAAAAGTTTGCTGATGTGTGTGGTTGCTATAATCCCATGGCTGGGGAGCAGGCACACTGGGTTTCTGGGCCTTACTGAGTAGCCAGTCTAACCTATTGGTAAGCTCCAATTCAGTGGGAGACCCCATCTACACAATAAAGTGGAGAACAGAGGAAGACAACCAACTTTGACCTCTGGCTTCCCTCTGGCCTCTGCACGAGCAAATATGTGCATGTACACAACACACTAGTTAACACAGCCACATGAACACATGTATGTACCATATAGGCAGGCACACACACACACACACACACACACACACACACACACACACACACACACACACACACACACACACACACATACACAGAGCCTAAATGTGAAGTTCTAATTGACAAACATGTTCTAGTGTTTAAAAAAAGCTTGGGACTATAGTTCTCTGGCTCAGGGATGAGAACTGAAAAGACTTTTTGTATGAATTTCTGACGAATAGGTCTTCCCCCTGTGCTAGCACAGAACACTGTAACCCCATTGGTGTGCACCTCTTCAGTGTGAGTTTGTGACTTCTTGTTTGAGCCCATCAGTCTCATAGGCTAAATGATTTGTGAATATTAATTCTAGCATTGTGGAACATGCAGGTGGGTCTTACTTCCACACTTGCTGTCCCATATGTCAATCATCTCTGGAAATGTTCCCATAAAGGCGCACAGAAGTGTGCTTTACTTTACTGTAAGCTCCTGGGGATCCATCCTTCAAGCCAATCCATGTGACCAGCAAGATGATGCAGACTGTAAGTTCTCAGGTATGGGTTATTCTCTAAGTTATCCTGACTATAAACAATTATTCCCTCCCTTTGTAGTTGTAAGAATCAAATTCAGGGCCTCCAAATTGGACATTGTGTGTAATCCTAGCACTTGGGAGGCTGAGGCAGGAGGATTGCTATGAGTTCAAGCCCAGCCTGGGTTGTAGAATGAGACCCTACCTTTCTCTTTGTCTCTCCACCAAAGCCCAGGGCCTCACACATGTTAGACAAGTGCTCCACCATTGAACCTAGCCTTTGAATTTTATATATTCAGATGGCTATAGGATTGCAGAACCCTGTAGCATCCACCCAATATCTTTTTTATTCAGGGTCCATACTGATTTTATATGTGTGTGTGTGTATAATATATATATGTGTACATATAAATATATCTTTATTATTTATTTACTGATTTTATATATATATGTGTGTGTGTGTATATATATACTGATCTTATATATATGTGTATATATAAATATATATTTATTTACTCATTATATATGTGTGTGTGTATGTGTATACATATATATGTGTATATACACATATACTACTCTGGGGAAACAAGAAGTACAGTAGGAGCTCAGTGCTAGATGAAAGAAGGAAATAAAACAGTAGTCATATCAATGAGAGGAGGGATGGAGGGTAGGATGAACCAGGAGGCTAGGGAGTGTTCATAAGATATGGGCTAACCTGCTCTAACAGGCAGGGGTCCATGTGACATGTTCAGCGTGGTATGAAATCTAGGCATGGTGTCTATGGCATTCTCCTGACTAGGGGCACGACAAATGCTTATTGGATTTGTTTTAAGGCGAGCCAGGGAGCAGAGGACAGAGTCTGGGAGGAAGGAGGCTTTGAGGGGTAGAGGCAGTTGAGGGCTGGTTAGAGGCTAAGCCAGGCAGAAGCCATGGGAGAGGACAAAGGACAGCAGAGCCAGGGCTTTAGCAAGGTAGCCCTGAGGCAGAGGTGGAGTCCGCTCTCAGTTCCCTCTCTCCCTTCCCCCTCCCTCCCTCCCCCTTCCCTCTCTCCCTTCCCCCTCCCTCCCTCCCCCCCTCCCCCCCTCATTGTCTGAGATTACAGGGAAATCACAAGCTACAGTTTTAGAAGCTTGCGAGAGACATTTTTCCTTTCCTGTTCTGACTTTGATTTCAGATTTCCTCACAACTATTGACTCAGATGACTTCAAGGTGAGAGCCAGGATGAAGAGAGGGCAGTGGTGAGCTTTATTCTCCCTAGGGAATGCCTACACCATGTCACAGGCTCTTCACTCTGGCCTGGCTGGGTCTCCTCTACACCTCTGGCCACAGGTTCGGCATAGAACATCTATGGGTCTTTGCATACCGCTGTATCTGTGAATGTGGCTAACTCATTTAAATTTTCCTGGGAAATGCTCGGTCTTAATGCAGAGCCATGGTTAATCAATACAATCGCCATCAGTTCCAGGCAAAACAGTTGTTACTTATCCTGCATGAGTGTGAGGTGCTCAGGTGCTTGGTACCCACAGAACATTCCAGATGCCTGTGATGGTTAATCTCCATTGTCATCTTGATTGGAAAGCATCTAGGTAATTACTGAAGCATGCCTCTGGGGATGCCTGAGAGTGTTTCCAAAGAGGCCTAACCAAGAGAAAAGACCTGCCCTGACTGTGGGCAGTGTACTCCTATAGGTTAGCTGCTGAGAGAGTTGTAGAGGGAAGGGGAGCCAGGCAGCTATGGCAGGGCTTCCTTATCTCTGCTTCCTCTGCAAAGTGTGAGCTGGTCCACAGTGCTCCCCTACCATGCCCAGCCACCTCTAAGCCAAAAGTGTGAGCCAAAAGAGGTCCCCTCTACCCTCCATAAGGTATGTTCTCCCAGCCACAAGAAAATGGATAGCTCGTCGGCAGAAACACAGTTGCTGGATCAAAGTGCAGCTCTTAAGTTGATGCACAATGAGTGGGAAGTGTCTGGGGACTTCACAGCAGAAGGAAGACCAAGGTAGTCTCCCTTGGTCCCCAGAAAGGTCTCTTCAGGGCATCTGGGCATGGCAGAGCAATGACCTCAGCAATGTGGTGGCTGCAGTGGGTACAGCTGCCTCTCTTGGAGCTGAGCCGGGATTCTCCACTTCATGTTGAGCACTCAATGACTTGAGTGAAGGAATGAAAGAAGAACACACAGCAAAGCATCTGTCTGGGCTTTCCAGCCCTCAGACCACAGCTACTTCTAAATAGAAGTTCCCGGGGAGTACCCCTCCCCTTTTCCTGTCATTGCAGGGCACACTGCAGGAAGCCAAAAAGGACATTGCTTTAGGGAAGGCTGCTTTTTCTCTTAAAAAACCTCAGGTCATTGAAACCAAATGGTAGTCCGTATCCTGAAATCGAGTCAGGCAGGGAAGTCGTGTGGGTGATTCGGTTCCTGTGCTTTGGATTTCTCCCACACAGACCCCTGCACTCAGCGCACCTCTCCTTGCCTTCCAGAGGAAGCACAAGAAAGCCTTTGGCCAATCTAAGTCCTAGAGCCAGATTTAGCAACCCCCATGCCTCTCCTCCAAAGGTTAAACAGTTCCCACAGGGTACCAGAAAGGGTTATTGAAAACAGCAGGTCTTTTTTTTTCTTAACTTCAGCACTTCTGGTAAATCTCTGATCCAGCATCTAGTGGTTAACCACTGATACAGGAAGTGACATTTAACGTTTTTTATCACTCATCCAGAAATGGAAGAACAAGGCAAGTCTGTGTTTAGGGAAGATGGATGGCTGCCCACCACCTTCTTCTTAAAGGCATATCACCTCTTTTCCTGATCGCTGGACTGATAGGCAGTGTGTTCCCCCCTCCCCCCAGCCTGCTTGCTTCACTGTTGGGGTGCAGAGGGGGTGTCAAGAGGGCAGCCAAGGACTTGCATTTCTGAATGGGGACACAACCTTGCTGGCTATTGATAGGGGTGAAACGGATGGCACTTGGTTCCCCTTTCTTAGGAGCCGTTGCATGTGGGGACAGGCAGGAAGGAAATGAGCTGGGACGCCTGTGTCCCAGGCACATGGTACCACAGACTCAGCCTGAAGCCACCTGGCCAGCTGAGACTTGGAACAAAATCCTGCTGACCACAGCAAGGAGGGCAGTTACCTGAGGCCTTATCAACCCCTGCCAAGGTGCTTAGGGACTCTTAAAGTCAATGTTGGACACAACAAGCCACCGTTGGGGCCAGTGCACTCAGGTTAACTAAGCAGTTAACCTCTGTCACTGGATGGATGCTTCCCTGTTTGTTGTGGGTTAGGAATAAGGGGTTTTCAGTGTGGTTCCTGGGTAAATGTCTAGTAACAAGAACGACAGCAACAATAACAAACACTCAGAGTTCTCTGGTGGTGAGAGTCTGTGTTTACCACCTTTCCTAGCCCCGTAGTATACAGAGCGGTAGAGCACCCCAGCCAGGACCCCATGCTGGTTGAACCTCTAGTACAGAAGTCCTGTCCTGGAGATATCAGGTAGGAATTGCCAGCCTCAGGCCTCACCTCCCTGCCAGACTTTGCTCCGCCCACCGGGGGGGGGTGTCTGTGGACGCTGAGAAGCTTATGTGGGAACCCTGCTGGAGGGTGTGAGTGCATCAGATCCTGCACTGTTGGCAAAGACCCCTGTCTTCCCATATTTATCAGGGTGATGGATTTCTCTGAGAAATTCCCCCTTCTTCTGGCAGGAAATGACATGATACCATTATGGAAAAAAAGAGTCACTGGGTTGCGAATTGTCCTTTCTCTTCTTGCCACCTCTGAATCTGACCACATGGGTTCTTGGCCCTGTCAACACTAGGAGGCAGTGATGCCATGGGCCTGCTCTGTCTCTGAAGTGGGTAGGTGCCACAGGGTCAGCAGATGTTCACCATGAGGCCAGCTGGTCCTGTGAGTCAAGTTACCTCTTGATTTCTGCTCTAGCTTGTTCTGGGGAGGAACTGAGGCGACAGGCTACTTGTGGTCTCTTAGAACCTCAGTTGTCTATCCATACACTGCTTTGAAGAGCTCAGGAGAGCTAACGATCTCTGCAAAGAAGATATGTCCTTCCAAATTTGCGCTTTTCTCTATGAGAGCGAAGGCAAGGGTGACTTCAACAAGTTCCTGAAAGGACAGAGTTGCATGTAGGTGTCACATGCCCCAGGCTGTATGCACCAATGGTGATGGGACTGACAGGGTTTCTCTGTGTAGCCCTGGCTGTCCTGGAACTCACTCTGTAGACCAGGCAGGCCTTGAACTCAGAAATCCGCCTGCCTCTGCCTCCCGAGTGCTGGGATTAAAGGCGTGCGCCACCACTGCTCGACTGGCGGTGGGACTTTGTGCTGGAAGTAGCTAAGAGACAGGAGTAAGATTCTGGTGGTCTTTAGTGAGAGCTGCTTCTCAAGTACAAGCCTTCTCCCCACAGAGATTTGTAACCTAACAGACCAAAGTGGAACAAACAACAAAACAAACTGAGCAGTTTCCTGTGCCAGAGGACACAAAACCGCCCTACACCTCTGAAGAAACTGCAGTCTGCTCACCGGTGCTGGTGTCTGGTTGTCCAGTGCTGGGAACTTAGAAAACAGGCATGACCAGGTCCACCTTAGAGACTAGCACAAGCATTTGCATGCGAGTGTGCATGCGTACATGCATGTGTGTGTTCATGTGTGCGTGTGTGTGTGTGTGTGTGTGTGTGTGTGTGTGTGTGCCCATACCTGTGTAGATGCAGAGGCCAGAGGAGAACATTTTTAGTGTTCCCTTGAAGAAGGCAATCCCACTGAACCTGGAACTCAGAACACTTCAGCTAGGCTGGTGTCCAATGGGCCCCAGTGATACATCCATCTTCCTCACCTGCAGTATTAGGCTTGTGGCAGCCATGCATGCTCAACTTCCTTTTGGGTGCCAAGGATCCAAACTCAGGTCCTCATGCACGTGCAGCAAGGGCTCTTACTCACTGAGTCATGGCCCCAGCATTTTTATAAGGCCCTAAGCACATTGGCATACAGTCTGTGTAGACAACCTCCTATTTAAATGAAGAGATAGATAAGTTAAACACACACACACACACACACACACACACACACACACACACACACTACACTACACCACTGTACAGAAAATTATATGCTCTGATTTTGGTAATTACAGGTTGCTATGGAAGCACAGAGGTAGAGCCACTTAGCCCCGCCCAGGAAGAGCTGGTACAGGAGGAAACCGTCTCAGATGAGATTTCAAGCTTAACTCGCTGAATCAGTAGAGAAGGAGCTGTGGTAAAGGGAGGTGAAGTTGGGAAGGATGTGAGGTTGGGGCGGGTAGGAGTCAGGACTTGCTTGCTGTCTCCCACACTGTGTTAGCAGCCATAGCCCGTCTGCTAGAAGTAGGAGGCAAAACAAAGGGACGGAGCAAGGGTGACTTTAGGTTTGTCACGGGCAGTGGGTGGCTGCTGATGCCAAGCCTCTGGGATTGAGGCTCTACGTGGGAATAAGTAGACTTGTGCATGGGAGGTCCACACAAGTCCAGGCCTGAGAGCTTCTGCAGGCAGCTCGTGGCGGTGGAGTCTGTCCAAGTGTCCCGTGGGCAGCAAGGTCATCCTGGGAGCATCATGGGATGATGTATGCCTCAGGGCAATGCTGAGGGTGGGTGCTGCAGTCTTTGCATTTGCCTGTCTGTTCAGATTTCCAGGGCTGCTTCCCACTCAAGAAGCTCATTTCCTGAGCTCAGCCCACCCACCCCAACCCTAGAATCCCGAGGCAAACTGACAGCAAATTGCCACTTTTTGTGTTCCATTACTGCATCCATTTTTCTCATTTAAATCAAATCTTACTATCTACCTACACTCATGTAAGAAATCCCCAAGTTGGGGTCTTAAAATAAGTAATAAATATTTCTCTCCTCCTTGTTAATTCTCCTTTTTCTTCTTCTTTTCTCTTCTTCCTCATTCTCTTCCCCCTTTCTCCCTCCCTTTCCTTTCCTTTTTTCTCCCTCCTCTGCACCCATCAAGACAGAGTTTCTTTATATAGCCTAGGCTGGATTTGAACTCATGCTTTTCTTGCCTTAATATTCTGAGCATTGTCACTACAGGCATGTGTGACCTTACCCAGATTCCTTTATGCTTTTATTAGTAAACTTCTAGTTCTAGTGGGGTCCTTATGGACACCCATGTCATTCCTGCCTACGAACTTCCCTCATCTGGAGAGTCCTACCCATTTTCTTAATTACAGCTATGCATTTCCACTCCCACAATCCACTGGGGCTAGTTTCAAATACCATAGCTCATTCTTCCCTTGTTCCTGTCAGCCCTTCTTGATTCTTTGTCTTCTCATACTCCTCCGCCCTTACCTGATTGCCTTTTGGAGGCATCTTTTCTACTTTGCTTGGCCCAGCGTTATTGCACCAAAATTTTAAGAACTTATTCTGCAAAGATGCCAAATTTGAATTCTATTACTTTACACTTATTTATTTTTAGTTTTCTGAAGTACTGGGGATTAAATCTGGGTCTACACACATCCTCAGCCAATGATCTAAACACCTATTTACATCTCCATTCATAATCTGAATTATCAGGGTTGTATGATGGGTTGTTAACTGGACTTAGAATCACCGGGGGACAAATGTCTGGGTATGTCTACAAGGGCTTTCTGGAGGGATTTAATGGAAGTGAAGAGACCATCCCTGAGTGTGGGCAACACCACCCCGTAGGTGGGCTCCTGGACTAAATCAAGAGAAAAAGGCAAGTCAGGCGTTATCATCCACACATCACACACCTCTGCTTCCTTGGTAAGATGCAGTGTGAGCAGCTGCTTCGTGCTCATGCTGCCGTGTGGGTCCTGCCATGATGGAGCCACCTTCAAACTCCAAGCCTAACAAATCCTTCTTTAACTTACTTTTGTTAAGTATCTTGTCATAGCATAGGTATACTAAGGTAGGTTGCTTAGTGCTAACTATAACAGCATACGAGAAAATGTGTTATAAACCATAAATAAATGAATGTTAAATAACGGCTGCAGTATGCTTGTTGTCTGACATGTAGAAACAGATGTTGGAGTGATGAAGTTCTATCCCTAGACTCTCCTGGAAGCCCAGCATCTACTGTTGATCCTTTGTAATTCAGAATCTACACAGATAAAATACTGGGAGATATGTGCATGTTAGTGTTTGCCTCTGGGCTCTTTTGGTTATTCACAAAATATATTTTTTTTCCTGTATACCATATAAACTTATACCTTTTCTTCCCTGCTGTTATTTCTTCTTTGAATTTTCCCCTTGGACACATTGTAATACACACCTCATTATATTCCTTTCTTCCTTCCTTCATTCACTCTGAATCTACTGAGTTCTACTGTGTGACATCTAGTCATCCAATGGTCGGCAAAAATGGAAGGTTCATATCCTTATGAGAGTAGCCTCAAGGTCAAGTATGGGCTGAAACACTTTAAAATGGTCATATAAATAAAAGTAAAATATTAGTTTTGTGGAGTAAAACACTGGCTGAAGAGCCCACTGTACAACAGGATTTGTGTGGGCCTTCCTGCTTGGATGGAAGGTGTCCTGGGACTCAGACGCCCAGGAAACACATAGCTCTGACAGGAGAAGCTATCTCAATGGAAGGGCATCCTGAGACATGGGAGCCCAGGAACCATGTAGCTCTGAGAGGAAGCCTCCTCAGAAGAGAAGGTGCAGCTCCCACTGAAAAGTATCCCCCAGCTGAGCTGAGCAGCTCAGGAGCCTCAGCCCTGTTCCTTCTCTTCTCTTATTCCCTTCTTCTCTTCATTGCTTCTTGTCTTCTTCCAGTGAGAGAGTCACACCAGCCAGCAAATCTCATAAAAGAGATTTATTGGAGGGTCCATGGAGATGAGGGACAAATCCAGGAATGGCTGCCTATGCTCCTGGGTGGGAGCAGATGGCAGGGAACTGAACAAAGCACAGTGCTTATATACAGGTTCTTGGGGGGTAGAGCCTTCTAGGGCAGTGCTATCCAGGGTGAAGATTGGTGGGATTTCAAGTCCTGAGCTTGGGGGAGTTCAGGGATTGGTGGGTTTTTGTGCTTAGGGACTGATGGTTTTCTGTGGGAAATTCAGGGATTGGTGGGTTTTCCTATTCAGGAATTGGTGGGTTTTGTTCAGAATTTTCACCTAAAATTAGCATAATCTGGGGAGGGTCCTGTTGAGGGGCTGGAGGTGACCTTTGTGACACTCTTACGACAGTTAGGGAGCCTGGAGGAGGAGTCTGGCGGCTGGAGCTCCTCAGGCAGGGGCCTGACCACTTTCCTGCATCAAGGGTTTGCAAAGTTTACAAAGTTTGCAGAGCTTCCTGCCTGAGTAGCCTGAATATCCAACAATTTGACCAAGGCTAGAGGTATGTGGTAGGTTGGCAGTAGAAAGACTTACTGGAGAAGATGTTGGTTTTGTGCAGATGTGGAAGACAAAGAAAGGTTAATTAGAAGAGGGATGGGGATGAGGAGATTCAGAAAGAGGACAGATGTCATGGAAGGTTGGATGCTGGATTTGTGAAACTCACAGAAGCCAGTGGGGCTCGATGGCAGAGGGAATTGGCAGAGACTGAGGCTGGGTCAACCAGACAGTGTGCTTTGAAGGTTGTATTAAGGATCTTTTTATTTTAGCTGAAATATTATGTTTTTTTAAAAATTTATTTTATATATATGAGTGTCTTGCCTGCATGTATGCAATGTGTGACATGTATATGCCATGTCCAGGAAGGACAGAAGTAGGTGTTGGATTTCCTGGAATTGGAGTCAAAAAGAACTGTGCACTGTCATGTGGGTGCTGGGAGTTGAACCTAGGACTTCTGGAAGAACAGCCAGTGGTCTTAGCTGTTGAGCCATCTCTCCAGCCTCAAGCTGAAGATATTGTAATCAAAATGCAAAATGACACCAGATTTGTATGAGGTAGGTTAATCAAACTAAGACCCCATCCTCTTTATCCTTCATCACTGAGAAATCTTGACATATAAGAGATTCATAAATAAGTATGCTTGTTATAATTGTATACTCAGTGTCATAAAAGTCTAAGGACGTAGGATTTTTTGTGTGTGTGCACAGAAGTCAGAGTAAGCTTCAAGAAAGCAATGATTGAGCTAGGTTTTGGAAAATGATTTGGGAACTGGGGGAAAACTGCAACATTTCACATGCCTAGCATGCTGAAGCCCTGTGTTGGGTCCCAGCACCATGGATAGATACCTAGTGCACATGTGTGCACCTCAACATAGGTAGAGGCTGTTAATGTCATAGCAAGTGTGGCAGAAAGAGGGAGCACATGTTGGGAAGGAGGAACTTCCTATCTGCTGTAGAGGCAAGAGCGAGCATCGCATACTGCATAAATACCATGTGCTCTGGTAGTGATATCCTCTCTCTCTTTTTTTCTGAGCATGTGGTGGCCTTGTCCTTTCTAGATGACCCCAGTTTAGATGTGAGTGATGGTGGTAAGCAGGAGGAGTGTCTGTCACCTCCAGGCAGAAGATTTTGGCATGTTTTGACACATCCTCTTCTGCTTTTGGCCACTGACAATGCTCAGGGGGTAGAAACGTCATCAGACTGTGGCATAGGACAAGGATGGTGGTGCAGATGGCATCTGTGGAGGACCCAGAGGATGAGCAGGAAACCATGCTCTGTCCCAAGCCACTGAGATCTGGAGCCATTTATCATAATGGCATGGTTCAATTTGTCCTGACAGCTATAAAGATCTGGGGGCCACAAAGGGTGTGAGGTTTTACATTACACGGAGGCTGACACTTTAGCCTATGGCACATACGTGGGGTTTGGTAGAAGGTGTGAGTTTCCTGAGTCAGAAACAGTTGCTCATGGTAAGTCAAGCAGCTGGAGCTTCCTCAGTCATGTAGAGTGGCCCCGATGGGTGCTGGAGCTTCCTCAGTCATGTAGAGTGGCCCCGATGGGTGCTGTACCCAAGAGAGGGACTCCATGCTTAGGATGCCCCAGTAAACCTGCCTGACTGTCTCACTAAACTTGAGAGCAAACAAGTGTTTCCTCCTGATCTGGTTATCTTCACTTTCCAAAGCTGTTCACTGCACACACATCCTGAAACGAGCCCTGGAACAGCATTTTCAGCATCTCTGCAGAAGTGGAGAAACTCAATGAGGGGTTGGAGATACTCAGAGTGAAATTAGGAGGGATTTTGCTGAAGATTGGATTTTACTCACTAGGCATCGTGGAGAGCTCAAGGGTTCTAAAACATGTGCTGTGAAGAAGAGAGGTGGATTGAGAGGTGGGGTGAGGGGCAGTGCTAGGAGGGACATTAGGGGTAGAGACATAGTACAAACTTTTTGACAAAGAACTTGTGTTAGTTACTTTCCTTGTTACTGAAGACAGAACAGGTTCAGGAAACAAGGGTTTGTTTGGACTCATGGTTTCAGAGTAGATATTGTCCATCAGGAAGGGGAGACATGGTGGTGGGAGGAGGAGGTAGCTGCTCACATTGTGTTCACAGTCAAGTTGGCAGATATGAAAGCTGGTGTTCCACTCACTTTCTCCCTTTTCATTCATTCCTGGACCTTAGCCCACAGGAGGCCACACCAGAATTCAGGGTGGGTCTTCCCTCTTCAGTTAACCCTTTCTGAAGTCCCTCACAGACATGTCCAGATGATGTCCTCCTAGGTCACTCTAGATCCAGTCAAAAAAGAAGACCCATCACAGAAATCAAATGTAGACAGAAGAAACATTGGAGGAGCTGTGCTTTGCTTGAAGTAACCGTGAGAGACCTGGAGCCTGTTCTTCTAATCCCAGAAGAGACTCAGGGGACCCTCTGTGTAGTTTCTGCAGTCAGAACTCATCTTTCTTGTTCAACCTATTACAGAAAGAAGAATTGTTCTCTGGTTCTCATTTTGATCTGACCATTTTGGCAGCTTCTATATAAAAGATGCAAATTCTGTGTCCACCTCTATATTCCCTGAGTCCAAGTCAGTGCCTGCCATGTTGCAGGACTCTCTACAGTGTGTGGAATTGAACTGTTATGGAACGCATAGCAATGAAGTAACTATAAAATTACCTGTTCTGGAAAGCTTTTCCTTTTAAACTTGGTTACATACAAAAAAGATAGTCCCTGAAACCTGACCATGGGAAACTAACGACCAAGGATGAGCAAACAGCAACAAACCAACAACAAAACAAAAAAGAACAACAGCAGCAACAACAACAGGACAAAGAACAATGGTTCTCAGTGGAAATTCTATGGAAACTATTTAGTTTGTCTATGGACCAGTAGATGTATTTCAAGAAACAAAGAACCTTTTATTAGCAAGGGGATCAAGGTCCAAATAAACAGCACCCTTGAAATTAGTATGAGAAGGGCTGTCAAAACTTTTCACACATGTGAGCCCTGTCAGCCTGCGGTGGTTTCGCCAGCTGAGGAAGGACAGCCCTGCATTACTCTACTGACTTATACCTTGCCAGCCGGATGTTTACGTTTGGGGAAAATCCCACAGCATTTCAAAAGAACTTCATGAACTAGGTTTGATCCAGGTCGTTAGCAAGTTCAGGGTGAGTTCACTGGGGATCTAGTGAAGACAATAGTTCCTGGAATCTCAGAGCGCCTTGTACTTTCGTGGAACTTCCCCAATCCTCCTTGTCTCTTCTACTTTTTTTTTGAGACAGGGTCTCTTACCAAACCCAGAACTCATGTATTTGGCTAGATGGGCTGGGCAGCGAGCTCCAGGAAGTCCTCCATCTTTGTACATGTGGGATTTCAGATGTGTGCTCCCACAGCGGACTTTCCAATGTCTTCGGTGCGGAAGATCTGCGTTCGGATCCTCCTGCTGGCCTGGCGACCTTTTTTTTTCTTCAGCTGAGCCCTACTCCACTAAAGCACTCTTACAACCTACTTCTCAGTCATTATCAGATAATGCAGGAATTTAATGCTGACCAGTGCTTCCCTTTTCTTTGTATATGATTTTATCTACTTAAGTTTTGATTTTGCTCTTTGAAGTCATTCATTTTTTAAAAAAATTACTCTCTCTCTCTCTCTCTCTCTCTCTCTCTCTCTCTCTCTCTCTCTCCCTGCACATATGTGTCATGACCTATGCGTGGAGGTCAAAGGACAACTTTGTACAGTCTGTTCCCTTCTATGTGGGTTCTGAAATCAAACTGAGGTCTCCAGGCTTGAGCTACAAGCACTTTTATATCTGCCGAGCCATCTTGTTAGCCTTAAATGTATTCTTTAACTGATAATATACAAATATGAAATTGTAGGACCGGAGGAGCCCTTTCCTAAGGCCGTGAGTTCAGTTCCCAGCATCCACATTAGGTGGCTCACTACCACCTGTAACTACAGCGAGGGATCTGAAACCTTCCGCATCTGTGCTCACTTTACACACCCATCCCATAGATGCATGGTTAAAAGTTAAAGAGAAATAATAAACAAGACACGAAACCCTCTCAAACTGCAATATTCATGAAGGTTATATTTTGATAGCTGCACACATTGCATAATATATAAGTCAGGTTAAACCTGCTTCCTCAAGCATAGCATTTTGATGATGAATATTTTCAAACTCCTTCCTTTTATCTAGTTTTTGGAGACGTATACACTTTGGAAATGTGTAGCAGCATACTGTTGTCACATATTATCACAGCACGTTATATTATTGTTCTTATAGTCACTTTATCATATGGTAGTACACCTGACTTCTTGCTATCAACTGTAGCTTAGTTACAATGTTAATGGACTTAACAAACTCTCTCTCTCTCTCTCTCTCTCTCTCTCTCTCTCTCTCTCTCTGGTTTTTCGAGACAGCATTTCTCTGTGTAGCCCTGGCTGTCCTGGAACTCACTCTGTAGACCAGAGTGGCCTCGAACTCAGAAATCCACCTGCCTCTGCCTCCCAAGTGCTGGGATTAAAGGCGTGCGCCACCACTGCCCAACTAAACAAACTCTTAACTTAGCAATCCATTGGTCAACCTTTCTCCATTGAGTCTATTTCTTCTTTTTTTCTTTTTGAGACAGGTCTTATTCTATATCTGTATATCTGTATATCTGTATATCTGTATATTTGTATATCTGTATAGCTGTATAGCTGAATAGCTCTTCCTGGTCTTGAACTTGAGAGCCTCTGCCTCTGAGTGCTGGGATTCTAGCTGTGCACCACTATTCTTGACTGGTTGTGTTTTGATACAATAACAATTTTGGGTGTTTCAGTCTTTTATTTAGGTTAGTTAATGTAAAAAAATCATCTTTTAGTTTCACAGCTTGTGAATGGTAATGCAAGGAAAACACTTTTTCTTATCAGGCTGGGCAAGCCTTGTCTAGTCTCTCATGCACACAAGCTGTAAGATTTCAGGGCATTTGCAATTTCCCTACAAATTTACACCTTAAATATTTGTCGAACTGTTCACAATCATGTCCTTATTTTCATGATATAGTAGAAATTTTATGTTTTTTCATTGATGTCACTATTTGATGTCAAATCAGGAAAAATTGAACTTCTTATGATTTATCTTGTGATTCACTTATTAATTGTATTATCAATCTAACAACATATCTTTGTATCTAATTGAACTATATCCCTTCTCTTCCTCTTGATGAATTCCTTATTGCCTTTGACACAATAAAGTTATTTTTTATTGTAATCTGCTTTGTGCGTGATTCTGGGGACTGAACTCAGAGCCATGCACATGCTAGTGAAACTCTGCCACTGAGCAGCAGTATAATTTGCTTCTTGGTGTTAGGGTACCTATTGATTTTATCATTAAATTTTATTGTTTTTAATGTACATTTCATCAATTTAATTTTTGTACTTGTGGGTTTTTTGTTTGTTTTTGAGACAAGCTCTTGCTGTGTAGTCTAGGCTGGCCTTGAAGTTGGGAATCCTACAGTCCCAGCTTCTGAATGCTAGCAATCAGGCATGGGCCCCTCACCCAGCTCAATGGCTCTTTAATAACTAAAATGTAAAACTTTAGTCAGAAGGCTATAGTTCTTCATTTGTCTTATCAAAACATTTTAAAAAAACAAAACAAACAAACAAACACCCCTCCCCCCAAAAAAACATCATTGGATGTCGGAGTCAGGAAACAGGTTGGCTGAAAACCTTAGTTTAGCGCAGGCTTTGAACCAGAGAAACCTTCTTAGAGGTGAGCTGTGCTGGGCACATCAGGGAAGAACAGGTGGAGTCAGATGTGTTGTAGCCCTGAGGGAAGTGAGCAATTCACTTGGGCTGGAATTCCTACAACTTCACTAAATGAACCCAAGGAGACAGAGTGGCAGGATGAGGACCCAAGAGGAGGATGACCAGACCTGAGGAGTTGCAAGGTGCAGTGGCCTTAGAAACCGTCATCAGTGGTGTCTTCTTTCCTATGGAATTTTTGAAATTTCTGTCAAAAGTTAGGTGAGCATGGCTGCTATCTCTGACCCTCTATTCTATTCCATGGGCACATAAGTCTGCTTTCCCACTAGCACTACAGTGCCTTTGATTGTACCTATGGCTCTGTAGCACAATTTGAGGTCAGGAATTGTGATACCTTGATATTGGTGTTTTGCTCAGGATTGTTGTAGCTATTTGGGGTCTTTATTTAAGTCCCACAATACAGATATTTGCACATCTACATTATTGTTGTTTATTCACAGAGAATTGGAATGGAACTATCCTAGATTCCCGTCAACAGAAGAAGAGATTTTACAACGTGGTACACATTCATCCTGAAATTTTATTCAGCCACAAAGAAATGAAATTATGACATTTTCAGGCAAGTGGATGGAGCTGGAAATTATTATGCTGAGTGAAGTATCTCAGGCAAACATTGCACAGTGTTTCCATATGCAGATCAAACACACACACACATGGTGTGTGTGGTGTGTGTGTGTGTGTATAGATCATGAAACTAGAAAAAGGCCCATCCATGGTTCTTATTGCCCATGGTTAAGTGGCTGTTCATTGGTCATTTATACTTCATCTTTCGAAAACTTCCAGTTCATTTTATTAGTTCATTTATTGACTGTGTTGCTTGGTTTCTTGTTATTTGGTTTTCTGAATTCCTTGCATATTCTAGATATTGATCCTCTATCAAATATATAGCTCACAAAAAAATTTGACCCCATTCCGTAAACAGTCCCTTTACTCTGTTAATTGATTCTTTTGCTGTGTGGAAGCTTTAAACCTTCCTGAGATCTCATTTGTCCATTGTCACAGTAATTTGCTAATTAGGAAGCTAATTTTTGCTGTTGTGCCTGAAATAGAAAAAGTTCTGGTCACAGTATACAGGAAGCACTTAAGATGCAAAAGGTTTTTAAACCTATATTTAAATTCAGTATTCCCCATGGTTTCAGGCATCTTGGGATGTGCTCCCCCATGATAACAGGGTAGTAGCAGGGTACACATTGTACCAATCTGGGAGAATACCCCTGCTCAGGCTGTGAAAGTACAGGGATAACTTTTCTATCTTTTGTTTGAACCCTTCAATGATTCTTTTAAAATTGGCTCATGTGGAGTGGCCAAATTAATTCAAATACCTAGAAGGATTTCGGAGGATAAATCTTTGAATAATATCATGCCATCATCACCATAGGGTCCATAGGAGAACCCCCCCCCCCCCAAACTGGAAACAACAAGCCTTCCCTAATCTCCATGTGTGGAGAGGTGCATCATGATTACTATTAATTAGAAGAAAATTAAAATGACAGGAACACATTGACTTCTCAGCAGGATAGATGTCTGCCACAGAAGACCTAAAGAGCGTCAGGAGCCCCTCCCCGGGTGAGATGTAAGCCCATCCTCAGACAGGAGCACAGAAAACACAGTGCTAGGAAGTGAAAACAGAGAAAGAGAGCCAGGTGTGGCCCTCTCTTTGACCTGTTTGTCACTTCAGGTTTTAACCAGGATACTCTATTGCATGAGATAAAAACAATTGCACCCTAAATAGCTTAATCAGAAGAAATTTAATATGTATGAGACAGTCCTGGCAGAAGGGGCCACTTGTCTTGGTGTTGTCACCACTGAACTCTCTCTACACGTTCCATGATGACTCAATCCTGGCTCCATGCTCAGAGCTTGTCCCTGTCAGGCATGACCACACAGCTCCAGGCTGACAGAACATTACTTCTGGACTAGATTAGCCTTTGAGCAAGATCCACCCTCACAGTACAGAGAGTGGGCAAGCATCCTCTAATCCACTGAAACCGTTCACAGAACAAAGGCAGAGCAAAGGCATAGCCACTGTGCTGGCTATTCTTGTTTGTCATTCCGTGTTGGCCTGTCAAGACAGAACCTCAATTAAAGAATTGCCTTTATCAGATTGGCCTGTAGGCATGTCTGTGGAGACATTTTCTTGGTTGTCAATTGATGTAGAAAGGTCCGTTCCAATGTGGGTAAGGTTGTTCCTGGGCAGATGGGGCCTGACTGTATAAGAAAGGTAGCTAAACATGATCTTTCAGGCAAGCTGGTAAACAGCATTCCTTGGTCACAGTTCCTGCCCCTGGGTTCCTGTCTTCAGTTTGTGTGGTAGCTGCCCTTGATGATGAACTGCAGCCTGTACGCTGCATAAATCCTTTCCTCCCCAAGTTGCTTTGGTCAAGGCATTTATCACAGTGACAGCAAGCTAGAACACCAACTGTGTTCTTATTTTGTCATTGTTGTTTATCTGACACAGGATCTCATGTATCCCAGGCTGGCTTCAAACTCATACGGAGCCTCAGATGATTGAATGCCTGATCGTCCTTCCTCCACCTCCCGAGATCTGGGATGGCAGGTAAACACTTCTGCACCCGCCATACCCCTACTATGTGTGAAACTCAGGGATTCATGCACAATAGGCAAGTAGTTTACCAACGGAGCCTTCTCTGTGTTCTTGGCTGGGACACTCGTTTTCTTTTCCCTTTGGACATTGGAGTTCTTAGTCCCTATGCCTTCCTAATCTAGAATTTTTATGAGCAACCTTCACTCTTTGGCCTCAGAATGAATAACACCACTGGCTTTTCTGGTTCTCCAGCTTTCAGACAGCAGGTGGTGGGATGTGACCGCTTCATGATTGTGTAATTGCATGAGTCAATGCTCTCTCCTGCGCTCTCTCTCTCTCTCTCTCTCTCTCTCTCTCTCTCTCTCATTAGTTAATGCCTTTTACCGTATTATCATATAAAAAAGCCCTCATAGATGTGGCCTCCCTACCCTAGACTCAGCCTCCAGAATCATGAGCCAAATAAACTTCTTTGTTCACAATTGGCCAGTGTGTATTATTCTGTTAAACCACCAGGAAACTAAGACACAATTCCTACAGGACCTTCCTGGTTCCCCTTACTCTAATTTCATTCTCTTTATTTATATAAGCTACTACTGTAGCTCAGTTGGACCAAACAACTGTAGAACCGATAGAAAGCCTTGCTGTCTCATGGATTTCCCTGAGATGCCAGCATCTGCCATCTGCCTGTGCCAGGATAACAGCCCATAGTGAGAGTGGTCTCACAGCTGCCACAACAGGGGAAACTTGGCTATCAGAACCTAAGGAAGAGATAATTAATCAAGAGCCGCTCTGGTTGAAGGCTATCTACCTAATCTCATGTGAAAAAAACGTCTTCAATAGCGGTCAAAACTCTTTCAAAACTATCACATCCTGCAGGTGAATAGTGATGTTATATTTGTTCCTTTCCCAGGAATAGAGAGCCAAAATCACTTTTCTCTGATTTTTCAGAAATTACCAAATCAAATGGCCTAAAGTTTTCCTATTATCCCACAAGAAGTATGAACACTGCCAGGCTCCTGGCTGATAAAGTCATCAGACATCATGGCTCTTGTGCCTTCATCAGGGACTGGAAGGAAAGAGAAGGTGGAGAGCTCCACTGGTTTGGGGATGAGCACATGTTAAAATGGGGACACCTGATGAGCCATCAAATGTCCACAGGGAGGCAAGGATCCTTTGGATGCTAAATCGTGTTGTGTGCCTGAGAGGCTAGAAGTCCCTGAGCAGTTATGGCTCTCCTGCCCTGATAGCACACACAAAACTGCCTCCAGAATCTTACTCTGGAGGAGAGGAGCAGGAGGTTGGGTTTAACCTTGCTCTCAACCCACCTTTGGGAAAGCCAGGTACATCCTTTCCTTTAACCACAGAGTGAGTGGGCATCTAAGGAAGACCCCTTCAGGCCTTCACTGAGGCTGTGAGGCTGGTCAGGAAAAACAAGAGGCAAAACAAGAGACTGAAGAGAAATCCCACATCCTGCAGTACCTCTCACCCAGGAAGATTCTTCCAAGTGCATATGGAACAATACGGTATTTATACCACTTATCTTCCAGTGACCATGATATGAGTACCTACAGCTGTTCTGGAGTCTATGGATTGCCTACTCTCTCTGAGGCTGTGCTTTGAGTTATTAATTTTGAAATTAACTATTACATTTCAACACTTTAATGAAGGGAGGAGATAGTATGTCTTCTTTTATAAAATATGACCTGTGCTTTCCTCTTAGGTGTTTTATGAGATAAAAGTTGGCTTTTGGAAACTCCAGTGAAACCACAGTTGTGTCATGACCCAAGCTTAGCAATAGTTTAAACATAATGCTAATTTATTTATCAGCCTGGGTGTGATGGTCCACACCTTTAATTCCAGCCCTCAGCAAGCAGAGGCAGGTGGATCTCTGTGAATTTGCAGCAGCCTGGTCTACCTAGCAAGTTCCAGACCAACTATATAAGCAAGACCTTGTCTTAAAAACCAACAAGAATTTCTTTCTCTTTCATTTAGACAAAAAACGTCTTCAATCAGGATACTCCTCTATGGCAGGAACCTTGAATCCATCCACCTTACTGCTCAACCATGTGTGACCTCGGGTTTGTGGTCCAAGGTCTGAGGAATTCACATGGAGGAGAATAAAAGAGGTATAGAGTAGCCGGTAAAGTGTCAGAGTGACTGTGCCAGCTATCTCCTAAAGAAGATTCTTTTTTTCCCATTTTTTTTATTGGTTATTTTATTTATTTACATTTAAAATGTTATCCCCCTTCCCAGTTTCCCCTCCACAACCCCCCTAGCCCCTCTTCCCTCCCCTGCTTCTATGAGGGTGCTCTCCCACCCACCCAACCACTCCTGCCTCAGCGACCTAGCGTTCCCCTATCCTGGGTTATCAAGCCTCCACAGGACCAAGGGTCTCCCCTCCCAGTGATGCCAGATAAGGCCATCCTCTGCTACATATCCAGCTGGAGCCATGGGTACCCCCTGTGTACTCTTTAGTTGGTGGTTTAGTCTCTGGGAACTTTGGGGGGTTGATATTGTCTTCCTATGAGGTTGCAAACTCCTTCAGCTCCTACAGTCCTTGCCCTAACTCTTCTATTGGAGACTCCATGCTCAGTCTGATGGTTGGCTGTGAGCATCCACATCTGTCCGGCCCTGGCAGAGCCTCTCAGGGTACAGCTATACCATCTCCTGTCAGTAAGCACTTCTTGGTATCAGCAATAGTGTCTGGGTTTGGTGTCAGCAGATGGGATGGATCCCTAGGTGGAAGAGTCTCTGGATGGCCTTTTCTTCAGTTTCTGCTCCACTCTTTGTCCCTACATTTCCTTTTAACAGGAGGAATTCTGGATTAATATTTTTGAGTTGGGTGGGTGGCCCCATCCCTCAACTGGGGGCCGTGCCTATCCACTGGATATGGTCTCTACAGGTTCTACCTCCCCTTTGTTGGGTATTTCAGTTAAAGTCCTCCCTGTTGGGTCCTGGGAAACTCTTGGGTCCCTGACATCTGGAACTTTCTAGTGGCTACCCAGACCCCCTCCTCCACTGCTACACACTTACTTTCAAATTCCTGACCCTCTGTACTTCTCCCCCATCTCCTCCCATATCTGAACTGCCCCCTTTCCCTTCCCCTCCTCCCAGATCCCTCTCTTTCTTTACTTCCCAGAGATTAGTCTCTTCCCCCTACTGATTAGTACTGTGGCATCCACACTTTGGTGTGATCTTCTTTCTTCTTGGGTTTCATATGGTCTGTGAGTTGTATCATGGGTATTCCGAACTTTTGGGCTAATATCCATTTATCAGTGAGTACATACCATGTGTGTTCTTTTGTGACTGAGTTACCTCACTCAGGATGATATTTTCAAGTTCCATCCATTTGCCTGCGGTTTTCATGAAGTCATTGTTTTTAATAGCTGAGTAGTATTCCATTGTGTAAATGTACCACATTTTCTGTATCCATTCCTCTGTTGAGGGACATCTGGGTTGTTTCCAGCTTCTGGCTATTATAAATATGGCTGCTATGAACATAGTAGAGCATGTGTCTTTATTACATGTTGGAGCATCTTCTGGGTATATGCCCAGGAGTGGTGTACTGGCTAGTTTTGTGTGTCAACTTGACACAAACTGGAGTTATCACAGAGAAAGGAGTTTCAGTTGACAAAATGCCTCCATGAGATCCAGCTGTAAGACACTTTCTCAATTAGTGATCAAGGGGGGAGGGCCCCTTGTAAGTGGTACCATCTGTGGGCTGGTAGTTTTGAGCTCTATAGGAAAGCCAGCTGAGCAAGCCAGGAGAAGCAAGCAAGCCAGTAAGTTACATCCCTCCATGGCCTCTGCATCAGCTCCTGCTTCCTGACCTGAGTTCCAGTCCTGACTTCCTTTGGTGATGAACAGCAGCATGGAAGTGTAATCTCAATAAATCCTTTCCTCCCCAACTTGCATCTTGGTCATGATGTTGGTGCAGGAATAGAAACCCTGACTAAGACAAGTGGTATAGCTGGGTCCTCAGGTAGAACTATTTCCAACTTTCTGAGGAACCACCAGACTGATTTCCAGAGTGGTTGTACCAGCTTGCAATCCCACCAACAATGGAGGAATGTTCCTCTTTCTTCACATCCTCGACAGCATCTGCTGTTACCTGAGTTTTTCATCTTAGCCATTCTGATTGGTGTTTCTCAGGGTTGTTTTGATTTGCATTTCCCTGATGACTAAGGATGTTGAACATTTCTTTCTTTCTTTCTTTCTTTCTTTCTTTCTTTCTTTCTTTCTTTCTTTCTTTCTTTCTTTCTTTCTTAAAAAATATGGCATTTTCTTTTTTTTCTGTATTTTTATTTTTATTTTGATACTTTATTTACATTTCAAATGTTTTCCCCTTTCCAGGTCTCCCCTTTGGAAACTCCCTATGCCATCCCCCCTGCCTCTATGAGGGTGTTCCTCCACCCACCCACCCATTCCCATCTTCCCTCCCTGGCATTCCCCTATACTGGGGCATCTAACACCCTCAGACCCAAGGGCCTCTCCTCCCCCTGATGGCCAACAAGGCCCTCCTCTGCCACATATGTGGCCAGCACCATGGGTCCCTCGATGTGTATTCTTTGGTTGGTGGTCCAGTCTCCGGGAGCACCGGGGGGTCAGGCAAGTTGACACTGTTGCTCCCTCCATAGGGCTGCAAACTCCCTCAGCTCCTTCAGTCCCTTCTCCAACTCCTCCATCTGGGACCCTACACTCAGTCCAATGGTTACTGTGAGTTGAACCTTGGGTATTCTGAACTTTTGGACTAATATCTACTTATCAGTGAGTACATACCATGTGTGTTCTTTTGTGACTGAGTTACCACATTCAGGATGGTATTTTCAAGTTCCATCCATTTGCCTGCGAATTTCATGAAGTCATTGTTTTTAATAGCTGAGTAGTACTCCATTGTGTAAATGAACCACATTTTCTGTATCTATTCCTCTGATGAGGGACATCTAGGTTGTTTCCAGCTTCTGGCTATTATAAATATGGCTGCTATGAACATAGTGGAGCATGTGTCTTTGTTACATGTTGGAGCATCTTCTGGGTATATGCCCAGGAGTGGTATAGCTGGGTCCTCAGGTAGTATTATGTTCAGATCTGGCTTTTATAGTCTATGTTGAGAAGTCTGTTGTAATTCTGATGGGTCTCCCTTTATATGCTACTTGACCTTCTTCCCTTTTTGCTTTTGATATTCTTTCTTTGTTCTGTGTATTTGGTGTTTTAATTATTATGTGATGGGAGGAATTTCTTTTCTGGTTCCATCTGTTTGGAGTTCTGTAGGCTTCTTGTATGTTTATCGGTATCTCTTTCTTTAGGTTAGGCAAGTTTTCTTCTATAATTTTGTTGAAGATGTTTACTGGACCTTTGAGATGGGAATCTTCACTCTCTTCTATACCTATTGTTCTTAGGTTCCATCTTTTCATTGTGTCCTGGATTTCTTGAATGTTTTGAGTTAGGAGCTTTTTGCTTTTTGTGTTTTCTGTGACAGTTGTGTCAATGTCTTCTAGAGTATCTTCTACGCCTGAGATTCTCTCTTCTATATCTTGTATTCTGTTGATGATCCTTGCATTTGTGATTCCTGGTCTCGTTCCTAGATTTTCCATCTCCAGGGTTGTCTCCCATTGTGTTTTCTTTATTGTTTCTATTTCCATTTTTAGATCATAGATGGTTTTGTTCAATTCCTTTACCTGTTTGATTGTGTTTTCCTGTATTTCTTTAAGTGGGTTATTTATGTCCTTCTTAAAATCCTTTATCATCATCATGAAACAGGATTTTAGGTCTGAATCTTGCTTTTCAGGTGTGTTAGGGTATCTAGGGCTTGGTGTGGAGGGAGGACTGGGTTCTGATGTTGTCAAGTAGCATTGGTTTCTGTTGCTTATGTTCTCGTGCTTGCCTACTGTCATCTGGTTATCTCTAGTGCTAACTGCCCTTGTTGTCTCTGACTGGAGCCTGTCCCTCCTGTGGTCCTAGTTGTGTTAGAAGTCATTGGAGTCCAGCTGTTTCTGATCCTGTAATTCTGAGATCCTGTGATCCTGAGATCCTGGGTGTGTCAGAGCTCCTGGGAGTCAAGCTTTCTCTGGGTGTTGCAAGAGTGGGTGGGGAGCCAGAGCCCTAGGTCTGAACTGGGGATAGATGGTGCAAGCTGAAAGGAGCCTGTGCCTCTGGCTGGGAGGGGGTTCGTGTTTCCCTGGTTCCTGTGGGGGCCCCAGTTATACCAGGTGTTGGAAAAGATGTTGTGGCCTCAACTGTGATCTTTAGTGTGTCATTGCTCCAGTGATCCTGGGTGTCCAATCTCCTGGGAGTTGGGGTCCCTCTGGGTGTTGTAGGAGTGGGTGCAGAGCCAGCACCCTAGGTTTACTCCGGGTACAGGTTCAAACCAGAAGGAACCCGTGCCACTGGCTGGCCAGGGGTTCCTGCATCCCTGGATCCTGGGGGTCCCAGTTACTCTGGGTGGTGGGGCAGATGTTGTAGCCTCACCTGTGATCCTGGGCGTGTTAGAGCACCTGGGAGTCAGGCTCCAGGTGCAGGTTCAAACCGGAAGCCCTAAGGAAGATTCTAAATGGCTGCCCACTCCCCCTGTACTCAGATCTACAGTAACTTCTCCATATGGTTATACTTAGCTACAAAAGAGGCTGGGGGTGAGTCTACAAGTCCAGGTAAAACTTGGGGGTCCCATTGTTATAGAGCAGCGGTTCTCAACCTTCCGAAAGCTGAGTCCCTTTATTACAGCTCTTTATGTCATGTTGACCCCCAACCATAAAGTTGTTTTTATTGCTACTTTGTAACTGTACTTTTGCTACTATTATGAATCATAATGGAAATAATATGTATTTTCTGATGGTCTTAAAGGGGTCATGACACACAGGTTGAGAACCTCTGCCATAGAGGAAAGGGAAAATATATTTAGGAAACTTTGAATTCTTGCTCACCAGTTGGCATTTTCTTGATAAGCATTACAGATTTCCAGTTAGTCTCTGGCCTTTGAAACCATTATGGGGGGAGATAACTTAATGTGTCTTTAATCTTTCCTTTCAATAAGTGCTCCCCTTTCCCTTTAGCCATATGGGTCTGTAGAACCAGAGCAGATGTGTGCAGATAAAGAAGGAACTAGAAATTGTGTCTGTGGCTGGGGAGTTGGCTCAGTTGCTTAAATGTTTGCTGTAGAAGCATGGGACCTCAGTTTAGATCCCAGCACCCGTGTGAAAACGGGCACACAGGCGCTTCTATAACCCTAGCACAGGGGAGTAGAGATGGGCACATCCCAAGTGCTGGCTGGCCAGCCAGTTTCACCACTTTGTGAAATCCAGGCTCAGTGAGAGACTGTCTTTAAAAGATAAGGCTGTGTATGACTGAGATGTTCTAAGTTGGCTTTTTGGCCTCTGTATGTGCACTAATACATCTGCATGCACGTATGCACACGTACACAAACATGCACTCATGTGACACCCCCCCCAACACATCATCTCATGAAGGAACAGTGGATAAAACCTGATCATAGCTAGCCTAGAAGAAAGAAGTGGTGGTGACCCTATTTTCATAGCTCTGGTGGTTTTTCTTGTGGATCTGGAAGGACCAGAGAGAGAATCTGGCCAGCAGGTGGGATTTCCGGGAAGAGTAACCTATGTTGACTGCACAGAAGGTAACTCTCCTGGTAAGAGCTATCTTAGAAGCAGCTGAGTGTACATTTCTGCTGGAGACAGGACAGTCTCAGAGAAAGTTGATGTCTCAGTGTGAAAAACTGTTATGAGCCAGATAACCACACATAAGTAAATGGATTTTCTGAAGTATGACCACCGGTGTCTTACACCACGTGAAGGAAGCAGAGCACAGGCAAGCATCATGGATCCATCCAGAGAGGATTAGTGTTTATGTGATGGCAAACGCATGACTTTTGGTCTTTTCTGGTTCCTGATTAGAGCTGTGCTTTGTGTATCAAGGTGGTGGGGAGAACAGAAGCAACTTAACTGGGAAAGAAGGCTGAGTTTCAGCTTGTGGGATTTCTGAAATGGATCTTTCCATATTCTACTGTAAGTCAGCATGACTAACCTAGGCTGGGCTAAGCAATCTCTTCTGGTCAGGGGACCTTGACTGAACACAGGCATACTCGGTGCCTTGAGATCTGAAGACTTGCCATCACTATGGAAGTAAAGTCTCTCTAAAATCTGCTAATTTTTTGGAAAAAAATCTGAAAAGTTTGCCCAGTGAAGACTTTTTAAAAAAGAAAACTCTCTCTTGCCCAAGAAAATAACCAGGAAAGAAATCAGAAAAACTCTTTTTTCAGATCTCCCAATGTCTAAATATATCAATATACAAAACATGGTAATTTTATGAGTGAAACAAGATATACATAATGTATTTTTTGTTCCTAAACTAACAGCATGACTTTATATCTATAAAGGGCACTAAAAATAAGTTTGCATGTATTTCAATCCCTTGCCCCTGAGGTTTTTTTTTTGAAGGAAAAAAAATTTTTTTTTTGTTCCTGCATGGCCTAAAAATTCTGAAGAATCTATGTATCTAATCTGTCCCTTTGTTCTTGCTGCCTCAGAGTATGTTTTCCATTCCTGTGAAGTTTAGAGCTATGAAATAAACTTTTAGCTTAAATGGTCGGTAAGGATTGACCCTGCGTAATACCTCAAGGTGGCCTGCTTCATCTTCCATGGCTTTAGTTTTGATGGGGCCTGCCAAATACAGAGGCCTGAGGCTAGGCTGCCAAAGGACCACAAAACCATACAGGTAGAGAGTAATTTGTCATTATGACATCCCCAGGGCACTCAGGCAAAAAGCAGTGGCAGGACGACCAGCTTGGAGTCTGGACAAAGCAATTAGAGGCCAAGAGTCTTAGGCTCTGCCACCAACTCTCAGTGGCAGTGAGGAGGGCTGTCACCTCCTCTGAGCTTCCCGTTGCATGTGAAGAGTGTAGACACTGGATAAAATCTCCACATTCCTCAGAGGCATAACCATTCTAGACCATGTTAACCTTACATTTTAAGAAGGTCTTGACAGAAGAGTTCAGCCTTTTCATTTCTGAATGTGGCTGAGGTCTTTGGTTGGGTAATCTTGGTTTACTGCAGGAAGGGATTAAGGAAGAAAATGCATTCTTCCAGTACCAACGTGTCTCTGTTGCATAGCAGCAGAAATTCTAACACCTGCTTCAGGCTGTGTCACCTTGATGTCTCTTGTGGAGGAGAACTGGAGAAGGAATGATTCCTTGTTTCTGATGCAGTTGGGCTGGCTTATTGCCTTCCAAGCCTTCCCTTCAATGCTGGCTTAGTTTGCCGTCAGCCAGATGGATACTGGCTTTGTGCTGTGCCTGACCAATGTAACGGTGCCTTGGCTGCCATCCCCTGCTGTGGTGATGGAGATGGCCTGAGGACCTGGGTGGCATTTCTCTCCTAGTGACACAAGAGTCTACAGGGTTCCTTTGCCTTCCAGAAGTGACTCCAAGGGCAGGATTGCCTCCCGGGAGCCTGGCCTAGTTTTATCTCCAGCCCAGTTGGCAGACCAAAGAGGCTGAGATAAACATCTGAATTCAGGAGTGCTAACGCTGATCCAAAACATAAGCTGCATGATGGAACCAACCCGAGTCTATAGAATGTGAGTAGATTGCAGTCAACACGTGCACACGCATGCTCTTTCAAAAATGACTAATCTCCTCCCAGCCACCCACACTCTATTACCAAAAGATTGGTTCTATTTATTGTCAACAGGGCACTGCTGAGATTTCTTAGATGTGAAAATGAAAAAAGAATGCTTTCATTCGTATATGATAGGATGTGAATTATTGTGCATGTAGAAAGTAATTCTGAAAAATTGGAAATAACCTAAACTTCCATCTGTGGGCATTGGTTTAGGCATTTATGATAATTCATAAATGAAATATGATATATGATCTAAAATGACGTAGTTGCATCTTAGCTGAGGAGGAAAATCACTCTTCTGTCAGTAGGACATAATCAATGGCCCTATACTTGCATAAAAATGTAATGTATATGTGTATGCTACAGATATTTAAAAGTTAAACCAGGTGTGGTGGCACAAGCCTTTGAGGAGGTAGAGCTGGGCAGATCTCTGTGAGTTCGAGGCCAGCCTGGTCTACACAGAGAATTCCAGGACAGTTAGGGCTATGTAGAGGGTCCCTGACTCAAAACAACCACAAAACAAAGTCTGTAGGAGAGAACTCACTACACACTTGTAGTTGAGTGATTAAGATGAAGCGCGCTGATATTTAAGCAGTCTGGTCCCAGAGCCTTAATGCTCAACCTAGTTTGATTTCATTCCCTTTGATTTTCAATGCTTTGTAATTGCACAAGAAAAGTGAGACTGAATGACTGGCACAAAAGTCAACATGGGACCAACGGGACATGATAGACATCCCAGAGATAAATGCACATATCTATGGAAACCTAATTTACTTTATTAAAATTAAAATATAATTACATAATTGTCCCCTTCCCTTTCCTTCCTCTTATACCCTACATTCCCTCTTAAACTGATGGTCTCTATATTACTGTCTCTCTCTCTCTCTCTCTCACACACACACACATACACACAGAGACACACAGACACACACACACACATACACACACACACACACGCATGTACTCATCTAAATATATAATATAACCTGCTGAATTCATTTAGCATTTAATCTATCTATCTATCTATCTATCTATCTATCTATCTATCTATCTATCTATCTTCTAGCTATAATTTCAGGGATGATCACCTGGTATTGGATAACCAATTAGGGGGTTAATCCCCACGAAAGACTATATCTTCTGCTCTCAGTATTCCCTAGTTGCCTGTAGTTTTTTATCTAGGGGTGAGACCTTTGAGACCCCTCCACATGTTAGCATATCTATGGCATTATACTTGGTCAGGTCTTGTTAGGCAGCCATATTGTTGGATATCATTGATGACACTTACCTATCATTTCTAGGAGACAATCTCACAGCAGATTTCCTGGTCCTCTGTTTCTTTAACCTTTCTGGCCCATTGTGGCAGAATGAATATCATTGGCCCAGTCTAGTATAACGGCAATAGCGTATTCTCCTCTAAGATCCATGACCTCTCTTGCTTCAAGCACTTGACTGGGTTTCTGGGACCAGGCATGATTTTCTTCCTCTTGAGAGGACCTTCAATCCAATCAGAGTGCTGTTGATTACCATCAAGAAAGTAGCACTATTAGTAGTGTGGTCTTATTGGATAAGATATAGCCTTATTAGAGGAAGTGTGTTCACTGTGGAGGCAGGGCTTTGAGATCTCATATATATGGTCAAGTCTGGCCAGTGTGACCCAGACGCTCCTCCTGGTGGCCCACAGAAGACTATCTCCTCCTGGCTTCCTTCAGATCAAGATATAGAACTTTTGGCCCCTCCTGCACTGTGTCTGCTTGTATACTGCCGTGCTTCCCAGCATGATGATAATGGACTGAACCTCTGAAACTGTGAGCCAGCCCTAATTAAATGTTGTTTTTTATGGAGCTGCCTTAGTCATGGTGTCTCTTCAACACAATGAAATCCTAAGACACCCGTTTTCTGCCATGTTCCCTGAGCCTTAGGCTCAGGAATTGTTCTATAAGTATCAGTTGGGACTGGATACCCGGTGATCACTTTTTCTCTGTTTTGACAAGTTGTGGTTTTCTGTTGTCTGTTTGTTGCAAAGAAAAGTTTCTTTGATGAGAGTGAGAACTACACTTACCTGTAGATACGAGCATATATATTCAGAGTATAGTTAGGAATTGTGCCAGTCTAATATAATGGCAATAGTGTATTCTCCTCTAAGATCCATGACCTCTCTTGCTTCAAGCACTTGGCTGGGTTTCTGGGACCAGGCATGATTTTCTTTCTCTTGAGAGGACCTTCAATCCAATCAGGGTGCTGTTGGTTACCATCAAGATACAAATGCCACTATTGTTCCCTTGGTGTTACTGTGCAAAACTGGTGGCCGTTGTGGTTCAGAGACATTGCAGACGGATAGAGCTATAGTTTGCTTCCCTCCTTTGGAAGACTGCGTAGTCCCTGCCTCATGGTAGTAAGAAAGTTGGAGCTCAGGGAGGAAACTTTCATGTCAGGTGCTGCTCAGATTCTCTGGGTCCTATAGGACACCCAATTTGTGACAAAGATATGAGAAATATAAGCAGAGAGTTCTCAAAAGAAGAAATACAAGTGGTCAATAAATACCTGAAGTGTTCAGCATCATAGAAAATGCAGAGTGAAACTACCTGGGGAGGTGGCTATTTTATCCAAATTAGACTGTTATATCAAGGAAGCAACAAACGCTGGTGACCATGTCGGGAAAGAGGAAGACTTATTTATTCATTGTTTGGTAGGCGTGCAAACTGGCATGGCCACCATAGAGATTAGTGTGGAGGCTTCTAAAAAAGCTAAAAACCAGAACTACTACACGGCCTAGCTAGACCACTCCTGGGTGTGCTGCAGACTCTGCATCCTGCTACGGACACACTTGCACATCCACGATTACTGCTGATTTTTCCACAAAGCAGGGGAATGCAATCAGTCCAGGTGTCCGTCGACAGGCGAATGGACAAGGAAGTATGGTATGTATGTGCAATGAAAATTTCTTTATCCTTAAAAAATGAAAATTTGAAAGTTTTATGAAAATGGACAAAACCGGAACATGTTATGTTAAGACAACTCAGACTTAGAAAGACAGATACTGTCTATAGCCCCTGATACGCAGATCCAGGCTCTAAGTGCTAGCTGTGTATTTAGGTGGAAGAAAGTGTGTAGGGGGAGACCAGGAGACCGTAAAGAGGTCCATAAGATAGGAAAAGGGGACTTGGGACATCAAGGAGGCTTGAGATACAGAACACAAAGGGTTCAGTGAGAGGGAGGGCTTGGAGTGATAGTTTGAAGTGACTAAGCATATACTTAAAATTTTATCATTATTTCTTCAGTACTATTTACATAGCATTTACACTGTATTAGATACTATAAATAGAAAAAACTGGGGTCTGGGACATAGCTCAATGGTAGAGTGCCTGCCTAGCATGCACAAGGCTCTGAGTTCTGTCCCCCATATTGCAAAGCAAACAAACAGACACATACTAACAAACCAGGTTTGAGCAAGGCTGGTGGCCTGTCATCCCAGAGTTGGGAGGCTGAAGCAGGAGGATTGTGTGTTTGAAGCCAGTTTGGATTTCAGAGCCAGACTACGTGTCTAAAAAGCAAATCAACAACAGAAAAGGTCTGAACAGTAGCAAAGATTTGAGTAAAATTATAATGATGGAGTTTCTACTCACACGACTCCTCCCCCCTACGCTAAGCTTACTCTGTGATAATAGGGAAAATGAAAATATTCAGGGCATTCTTTACTTGGGATGCTTTGGTCGCCATTATTTGAACTTCCTTCCCAGATCAAGCTGCTGAATGCATTGCTCCCTCCACTTTGCTCTAAGTTCTTTGCAGTCTAGTTTTCTTTTCGTTGTCATCGTAGTCGTCATTGTGCTGAGGTTCAAATCCAGGGTGTCAGGTGTACTAGTCAAGCACACTGTTCCTGGGCTACATCCCTCGCCTTTATACTCACTTCTGTCTTCTAATTGTGTCCCCTTGGAATACTGGTCAAATCCTGGCACATGTCAGTTTGGCCAATGCATTCTACAAGGAATGTCGGAGCGTGATATCACTGGGGAAGCCAGAGAAGAGAGGCAGTACAGGAAGACTGGCTGCTACGAGGAGGAGGAATCTACGCCATGCCCCAATTATTCCCAGAGTTCTAAGAGTTACTCAGCCTGTGCTTGCTGTGGCCTCGTGACTATTGAATCTGCTTCCTGCCACTTAGGGTTTGGCCAGAGAGAAGATTAGTGGGTGTGACGTGACAGGGCCTTGAAAACAGCCTGTGCATTCCAGTTTGGCTTTTTTTTTTTTTTTTTTTTTTTTTTTTTTATCTCAGGCACGTGTCATAAGCATGTCTTCCCGCCAGGCAGTGGTGGCTCACACCTTTAATCCCAGCACTTGGGAGGCAGAGGCAGGTGGATTTCTGAGTTCGAGGCCAGCCTGGTCTACAGAGCGAGTTCCAGGACAGCCAGGGCTACACAGAGAAACCCTGTCTCGAAAAGCACCAAAAAACAAAAACAAAAACAAAAACAAAAACAAAAACAAAAACAAAAAGCAGCGTCTTCCCTATGGTTTTCATCTATGCGGTCAGCCCAGAATGAACATGCATGCTGGAAACCTCCCCTCCCCCCCAATTTAACCGATACATGTTAATGTTAAAGCTCTACATATTAATGAGATTACACTATGAAACTTTTGATACATTTCTATTTATATTGCATAATCTTAAAAATCAAGTTAAACCCATTAATATACTTTATACCATTAGTAAAATAGTAAATTAGTAAAATAATGGATGCCATTTTGACATTTCCACACACATATATCATTGAACTTCATTCATAGGTACCTGTCCTCTATCCTCTCCCTCCTGTCCTCTGCTTTTCAAACAAAAACAACCACAAAACAAAGTCTGTAGGAGAGAACTCACTACACACTTGTAGTTGAGTGATTAAGATGAAGCGCGCTGATATTTAAGCAGTCTGGTCCCAGAGCCTTAATGCTCAACCTAGTTTGATTTCATTCCCTTTGATTTTCAATGCTTTGTAATTGCACAAGAAAAGTGAGACTGAATGACTGGCACAAAAGTCAACATGGGACCAACGGGACATGATAGACATCCCAGAGATAAATGCATATATCTATGGAGACCTAATTTACTTTATTAAAATTAAAATATAATTACATAATTGTCCCCTTCCCTTTCCTTCCTCTTATACCCTACATTCCCTCTTAAACTGATGGTCTCTATATTACTGTCTCTCTCTCTCTCTCTCACACACACACATACACACAGAGACACACAGACACACAGACACACACACACACACACACACACACATTTAAATTTAGATTCTACATGTTTTGTCTTCCCCCACTGTCTTTGCTAGGGTTTCCATTGCTGTGATGAGACACGGTGACCACGGCAACTCTTATAAGGGGAAGCATTTCAATGGGGCTGACTTACAGGTTCAGAGGTTTAGTCCAGTATCATCATGGCCGAAAGCATGGAGACCTGCAGGCAGACATGGTGCTGGGGAGCCAAGAGTTCTATATCTTGAATAGGTTTAGCCCCCAGAGTCATGTGTTTCAATGCTTGGCCATAGGGAGCAGGACTATTAGGAGGTATGGCCTTGCTGGAGGAGGTGTGGCCTTGTTGGAGGAGGTGTGGCCTTGTTGGAGGAGGTGTGGCCTTGTTGGAGGAGGTGTGGCCTTGCTGGAGGAAGTGCATCACAGAGATACATACACATCCATATTTATAGTCAAGATACAGAACCAACCCGGAAGTCTGCCAAGAGATGACTGGTGTGGTGAATAGGAATGGCTCCCATAGATTCACGTGTTTGAATGCATGGCCCCATAAGGAGTGGCACTACGAGGAGGTGTGGTCTTGTTGAAGGAAGCATGTGGAGTGGGCTTTGATGTCTCTTATATAAGCCAAGTGTGGCACACAGTCCTCTGCCGCCTGCAGATCAAGACATAGAACTCTCGTCTCCTCCAGCATCATGTCTACTCACTGCCATGCTTCCCGCCATGATGATAATGGATTAAACCTCTGAAACTGTAAGCCAACCCCAATTAAATGTTTTCCTTTATGAGAGTTGCCTTGGTCATGGTGTCTCTACATAGCAATACAACCCTAACTAAGACAGAAGTATAAAAGAAAATGTGGTGTGTGTATACAATGTTTTATTTGGTTATAAAGAATAAAACTATCATTTGCAGGGAAAAACAGATGGAACTGGAAATTATAATATTAAGGAAAATGAGTCAGAATCAGAAAGACAAACACTGCATGCTTTCTCTCGTGTAGAATCTAGAGTCTAGTGTCTTATGAGACATAGGTAGAAGACAGACTAGGAAGGAGAAGGAAAGGCTCTGAAGTGGTAGTTCTCTACCTGTGGGTCACAACCTATTTGGAGTTGAACAATGCTTCCACAGGGCTTGCTGAAGACCATCAGAAAACACAGAGGTTTATACTATAGTTCATAATAATAGCAAATTTTCAGTTATGACGTAGCAACAAAAATAATTTTATAGTTGGTAATTACCACAGCATGATGAACTGTATTAAAGAGTTGCAGCATTAGGAAGGCAGAGAACCACTGGTCTAAAAAGAGAGGAGGGGGACTTGTGCTGACTTAGAGTCGTTTGGGTAGACACAAGGGAGTGCCATAGCTGGCTTTATGGTGAACCTATTTTTAGGTTTTGGGGGAACCACCGTACTGATTTCACCCACTTACACTCCTACCAACGGTGTATAAGGAGCCGCTTTCCCATATCTGCACTAGAATTTGATGTCATCTGTTTTCTTGACAGCCTTTCTGACTGGGGTGAAATGGAGTTTCAGTGTAGCTTGAATTTTCTGAGTACTTTTCAAATACTCAGCAAACCAGTAAATCTTAAAGCAGCTTTATTGTGCAGCATTATTTTGCACAAATACCCTGGACTGAGCCTGCAAGGGGCCCTCACAGGCCAGGATGGGGTTCCTGGCCACTTGGGAATGAGAAGACTAACAGACATGTCAATGATCTGGGAAGGTAAAGCATTTGATTAACCAACTTGACTTCCCATCCCCGGGAGCCACTGCCACTTGTTTTATATATAGGACAAATACAGTTTTTTCCATCTAAGTATACACAGGTGCTGGTGTCAGTGGAGCTCCCCAAGTTAAGGATTACATTGTTGACCTTATGACTCAGAGTAATTCAGCATCTTGTCATTGCCTAACCGGGATTGAATCATTCTGAATGGCTTACAGACCAGCAGGTCCATACTACCCCAGACTCCAGTTTTCTGTCTAATCTTCCTTGTTCTTTTAGGCTTTCTCTCCTCCCATTTCAGCCTCACTCAGTGTGAAATCCAGCAGGCTGCCATATAAGTCAGAAGTCATGTGGAAAAGTGGTAGCAAGGACGTTGGATACACTTTGCTTTCCGTCTGAATAATTTTGCTATCTGGAGAGGGTCTTGAAGCCAGGGCTCTCCTTTACAAGCTTTCTCCAGGCTCACCACATTCAGTGCCTGGCAGTGAATTAGATCTTTATTTGGATGTTGGCCTCCTGTGCATCCATTGTTGGTGCTCTCAATGTCGCTGCAGCCCAGGCCCCTGGGTGGGTGACACTTGGAGAAAACCAGACACAGTGCACAAAGGTCACATGGGATCTTCCCTGTGACAGTGAGAGAGTGAAGCACAGTGACAGCCTCATCACAAAGCAAACTCTGAAAGAAAGCATCAGGGCTGGAGCCTCTGACCTGCATCCTCTACTGCCAGATCTCAGCTGTACCCACAGCTTGTCATTTCCACGAAGCACTCATTAGCAGTGAATTTACTTTGGGGCTAATTATTAAAGTCTGTAAATTTTAAAAATCATAAAGTCAGACAGGTGATTGTGGTGGACGCCCTTAATCCCAGCACTCAGGAGGCAGAGGCAGATGGACCTCTGATTTCTAGGCCAGCCTCGTCTACAGAGTGGATTCCAGGACAGCCAAGGCTACACAGAAAAACCTTGTCTCGAGAAACCAAAATAAATAAAATAATCAGAAAATCATATATTGCCCATATAGTGATAAAATTGTACAGTGCCTTGGAAAATACTTAGAGTAGAGAATAAATCCACCTGTGACCCCACAATGAGCTTTACCAGTGTCTCTGTACCGTAAGACCTCAGAGAATTTGGTGTTTAACCTGCAGGTCATTTCACTTACACATTAGTGAAGCTGAGGTAAGAGTGTAGCTCAGAGCACTCGCGTAGCACATACAAAGCCCTGGGCTCCATCTCCAGCATCATATATAACATGTGGTAGCGTACAGCCACATCCCAGCACTCGGGAGCTAGAAGCAGAGAGAGGCTCAGGTTTATCTTCGGCAACATAGAGACTTCAAGGCCAGCCTGGATTACATGAGAATCTAAAAACAAAAACAACAAAATCACTAATCACTTTTTCTTTTGTCATTTTGTATTCTTTGTAAAAACTCAGATTACTGAAAAATAACCACCATGAGGTACTTAGCTTTTCCACTTTTGCTGAGCATTTTTCTTCACGTTTTCCTGTTGTAAATAATGCTGTGATGAAATTCTTTCCCAAGAGTTAATATAATATTTTTTGATCAGGACTGTGAAGGTTATTAAATAGTTTCACACTATAAATTATGTTTGTGAAAATCTGAATATGTCAGAAAAGAAATCTTTGCTTAAGTTTTTCAGACAGCGTCTCGCTGAGCTTCCCAGGCTTGCCTGGAACTCACTGTGTAGCTTAGGTCGGTTTCAAATTTGCGATCCCTTTGTGTCCTTCTCCAATGCTGGCTTATAGATGTATACCACCATGCTGTGATGTAGTCTTCAACAAACAACCATCTGTACTGAGAAAATGGTTAAGTAAGCTGTGTATAGTTTGTTTCTTGTTTGGAAGTAATGCTTATGAGAGTTTTAAATAGTGGAAAACATTGGGTGTAGATACAAGACACTATCTACAGACAGAACCCTGGATGTATAATGTGACCCTAAGAACATAGAGAGTGTGCTTAGAAGAGCTCTGTACCAATAGCAGAACTTGCCATGACATGATGGCGACAGTAAGATATTTCCCCTTTCTCGCTGTGTTAATGTCACCTCTAGTCTGTTGAAATCAAGGAAAAAGCTGTTGTGCTTTACACTGACTTATCAGACATGTGGTCACTTCCTGGGAAGGGAAGCGAGGCTGGTCTGTGCAGGCTCCGTTTCCTCCCCGCAGCAAACATTCGTAGGGTGGCACAGCCCCCGTGTTCGAACTCCTTCAGACCACTACTGATACCTGCTTGCTGGCTGCTTTGCTCACTTTAATGCAGTTAAACTTAATGTGTGGTTTTCGAGCATATTTACCTCTGTTCTATTTTTCTAGCTTTCAGACATTCTGAAGTTTGTTCCCAGAATGAATGAGTCCTATCCTTCCAACCTTCCTTTTTATTTATGTCTCTGATACCAGGTATTTTTTTTTTTTAAAGTTGTATTCACACGTCTTACATAGATCTGGGTTGGTGGCATGTAAATCACATGTCACCCACACTATGCATTTAAAAAATGCAGATTTCTGGCCGGCGATCAAGCTCAGTGGTGGGACGCTTGCCCAGCGTGTGGAGCCTCACCAATAACGTAAAAATGTGGACTCCAGTGGTTTTAGGTGTGTCACCCTGTGGTGGCCCATCACAACAACCTTTTCTGGAACATGTTTTCAATCCCTCAAAGTACCCCTGAGCCCATTCGCAATCATTCCGTTCTCTGTTCTACACGGAGCAGCCTACCACACTGCTTTCTGTCTCTATAATTTACTTATTCTGGACTTGATACAAATGGAATGTTTTGTTTTTATTTTGTGGCTAGCTTTTCTAAATTAGCATAATAACTTTAAAGATCACCCTCCTTGAGAATGTGTCAGTATTTAATCCATTTAAAAGCCAAATGATATTCTATCATATAGAAGTACCAATACTGTTGGCCTTTTCATCATTTGATAGACACTTGAGTTGCTCCCACTGGGTATCAATGGTAACTAATTTAGCTATCAACAGTATGCATAGACTTTTATTTGTGGGTACATGTTTTCAGAAATTTTTTGCTCATATTCTAAATTTAGGATTAGTCTTTTAAGGGATTGGTGGACTGTTTTCCAGAGTGGCCATGACCAGTTCCATCTCATCAGCCATGTGTGAAGATTCTGATTTCTCCACATTCCCAATCACTTGTTATGGTTATGGTCTATCTTTCTGATCATCTTCTCCTAATGGGTATAAGATGTCATCTAACTGTGCTTTTAATTTACAATTTTCTGGTGAGCAATGATAATGGATAGTTTTGTGCAAGTTTAGTGGCCATTTTTAAAATCTTCTTTGGAGACAGTTTTTGAAAATTTTTTTGCCTATATTTTAATTGAGTCATTGCCTTATTGTTGAATTGTAAGAATTCCTTAGGTATTCAAGATTTAAATCCCTTATGGCATGTAATTTGCAGTTTTCCCCTGCTCTGTGAGTTATCTATTTCTTGATATGGTATCCATGGAAGCACAAACATTTTTAATTTTAGATTGGACCACCAACATTCCACCATGGAGAGGGGAGGAGCAAGTGAGGCCCTATTGCTCTCTAAGGAGCTATAGACAGTGGTTTCGGGGGAGAGGAAAATGAAGTTATATTAAGTGTTGTAGACACTGGTAAGTTGTTCATGATCCTTTAAATAGTTCCTCACCCATGCTCATGTGAGAAACCTTAACAGGAGTCATCACACACACACACACACACACACACACACACACACACACACACACACACACACACACACTCATGCATGAGGAAAGAGAGGAAGGGGCAAGTTTTAAAGAAGAATGAGTTAGCAGGAGTGGGAGGGGAACATAGAGGGCAGTGAGGGTGACTATGGTGACAATCCTTTATATACATGTGTGAAAATGTCATAATGAAGCTCATTATATAAAAGTGTTACATGCTCATAAATGTTTTAAAAATAAAGTTTGAAATTTTGCATGGATGAAGTTGTCTGTATTTTTCTTTTTGTCATTTTTTTTGCCTGTGATAATAACTTCTTTAATTAATTTATTGAACATGCATATGGCATATGTGGATTAGTGCGTACACACAGAGAGGCCAGAGGGGAACACTGGGTATCTGGCCTCACTATTCTCCACTGTCTTTCCCTGAGACAGGATCTCTCATTGAACCTGGAACTAGGCTAGCAGGAGGAATCCTCAGCAAAGATCCTCCTGTCTCTACAGTCCCCTACAGTGTTGGTTGCATTGTACTCCTGGCCATAGCTAGCTTTTTGTATGGGCACTGAGGATTTGAACTCAGTCCTGAATTAAGTGGTCTTATGCAGTGAGCTATCTTCCCAGGCTCCAGTTGGTGTCATTACCCAAAGCTTCTAGGCTTTGGTTAACCCAGGAGAGGTTTACTTCAACATTCTCCTCTAAAGGTTTTATAGGTTGTGCTGTTTGGTTTGGCTTCTGGTCTGTAGAGTTAGTTTGAGTGGACTAAACTGTGGGGGGATAAAGCCACTATTAACTGAGTTGTACCTTGCGCCCAAAATTTGTATGTTGAAACTGTAGTCAAGCCCAGAGTGTCTGTGTCTGAAGATGGGCAGTCATTAGGATGAGGGCCTATCAGATGAGATGAGAGACACTGGTTCCTTTCTTTTTATTCTCTTGCCATGCGAGAACACAGGCAGAGAACCCTCATCAGAATCCACCTTCCTGACTTCAGACTGTCAGCCTTCTGAACTGCAAGAAAATAAAAGTCAATTGTTTAAGCCCACAACTCTATGTTGCTTTGTTGGAGCCATCCACGCCAACTAACACAGAGTCCAGCTCCCTTCCTCTGTATGATGCATGTACCAACAACATTTCTGTGTTGCGTGTCCTAGCATCGTTTGCTCAAAGTACTATTCTTACCCGTTGAAATGTCTTGGCTCTCGTCACTGTTAGAAACTAGCTCAGAACCGAGAATAGAATCTGTCCAACTCATCTGTGAACAGAGGAGTAACAGTGAAATAAATACCACGACTCTCCCCTCCAGTTTAATCAGCCAGATCAGAACATTCTAGAAGTTTGATCGTAGTTTTGTCCTTACTGGGCGTGAACTGTTGATTCTCCCGTTCTCTGCAGGCATTGGTAGTACCTCAATAAGTTCGCCTTTGTTTCTACTGGCAGGATTAATGTAGGAGAGCCAGCAGGCACACGATGGGTTAGCACCTTGGGGAAGGGAGTCTTATTGTTGGGGGTTCAGCCTGGCACCAGTGTGAGGTGGGAAGGGGGAGAAGGGGTTGTAAAGTGCATGTGTAGAAGTAAATGCTTGTTAGTGACAATTCTAGCTATAAATCTACGGATCTGCACAGAAATCTAAGTCTCAATCAAGAAAGAAAGGTTTCTCTATGCAGGTTCTTCTCATAGCCCATGGCCAGGTTTAATTTCTGCTCCAAACTAGCACTGAAAGAGAGAGAGGGAGGGGCGGGGCAGTAACAACAAAAACCCCTTTGCTCTCCAACGCTAGCACAATGGCTTCATTGATTTAAGAGCAGTTACTTCAATTTGCTCTATGTTGCTGCTGGGGAAAGAACAAAGCCTCCTAGGAAAACTCAGCTTGTGGGAAAAGGTGTAACTCCTCCAAAGAGTGTTTCTTTGTCTCTGTGGACAGTCCTCTCAGTCCTCCACAGAGCTTTGGTGGTGCATTGAGCAGGATGCAGAACTGAGAGTTGAGCCTGGCAAAGTTAGAGATGCAGCCCATGGCTTGGAATGACCCAGAAGTTTTGTCAAAAGCATCCCCAGGAAAAAAGGAGGCGAGACAGTGAGGTGTCTGTGTGACAATGTGCTTCTATTTCTACCCTTCGGGTTTCAAGGATGCCACTGTCTCTCAGAGACAGGGAGGAGGGACATCCCTCCAGTCTCTTTCTTCTCTTTGGTCTGGCCAAGAGCCAGAACCAGATAGGCAGATGCTAATATAATAGGGTGCCTGTTACTAGGTATCCCGAGAGAGAGAGAGAGAGAGAGAGAGAGAGAGAGAGAGAGAGAGAGAGAGAGAGAGAGAGAGGACCTAAAGTGGACCTTCCATTTACATGTTCAAAGCTGATATAAAAATTTCACACATTTTCCCCAGTGTCTGAGAGAAGCAGACATGTTTCAGGTTTTCAGATGTGGCCTGCATCAGCGCCTGCACAGAGACATTCAGGAGAACTGCTGGAGGCAGTCTGGATGGAGTTGGTTCCCTCTCCACAGGGAGGGAAGCAGAGGTACATACTGGTCAAGTGCATTGAATAATTATGTAGATGTATCTGTCTGTGGCTTGGCACTGACCTAAAGCCTGCTAAACATTAACTAAGATGAACTTATTGAAAGATTCACTAAGTACCTGCTGTGTGCCAGTGCTACACATGATCCCATTCCCGACAGCCACCCTTAGAGTCAAAGTCCAAAGTCCTATACTTCATCAGTAACAGGATTCCAACTCAAGTTGCTTTCTGTTGTGCTTTATTTATATTTTAGGAATTGGTAAAAATTGGTGAAGCTGAATGCTACTCATTTTATCATTTTATGAATTGCTTTGTAGTCAGCGTGGGGTCAAGACAAGGAGGTTTGGGACCAAAAGATTGGTGTTCAGGTCCTGCTTCTGAGCCTTGCGAACTATGACGTTCAGCTAGGTGTCAGCTTTTCTGTGTCCTACAAAGTTCTGTGATGGTGATGGTAGCTATTTTACTGGGTTATAAATTATTACAAGTTATAAATTAGTCAATATGATGTGCTAGTTGATTTTTTTTTTTTTTTTTTTTTTTTTTGGTCAACTTGACACAAGCTAAAGTCATCTGAGAGGAGAGAACCTCAATTAAGAAAATGCCTCCATATCAACTGACCAGACCTCCCAGAGCTCCCAGGGACTAAGCCACCAACCAAGGAGTACACATGGCTTCAGCTGCATATGTAGCAGAGGATGGCCTTGTAAGGCATCAATGGGAGGAGAGGTCCTTGGTCCTATGAAGGCTTGATAGATGCCCCAGGGTACGGGAATCTAGATCAGGGAGGTGGGAATGGGTGGGTGGGTGGGGGAACGCCCTCATAGAAGCAGGGGGAGGAGGGATGGGATAGGGGGTTTCCAGGAGGGGGGAAACCAGGAAATGGGATAACATTTGAAATGTAAATAAAGAAAATATCCAATTAAAAAATAATAAAATGGCTCCATAAGATAGGATGGTGGGCAAGCCTGTAAGGCATTTTTAAAATTAGTGATTGATGGGGGAGGGCTCATCCTGCTGTGGGTGGTGCTGTCCTTGGGCTGTGGTCCTAGTTGCTATAAGAAAGCAGACTGAGCGGGCCATAAGGAGCAAGCCAGTCAACGGCACTCCTCCATGGCCTCTCCATCAGTTCCTGCCTGCAGGTTCCTACCCTGTTTGAGTTCCTGTCCTGACTTCCTGCAACGATACACAGTGATGTGGACATGTAAGCCCAATAAACCCTTTCTTCCCCAACGTGTTTTTGGTCATAGTGTTTCATTATAACAAAAGTAACCCTAACTAAGGGCAGGTGGTCCTGGGTTATATAAGAAAGTAGACTGCCCAAGCTGTGGAGAGAAACTCATATTCCTCTAGGGTCTCTGCCTCAGTTCCTGCCTTCAGGTTCCAGCCTTGAATTCCTGCCCTGACTTCTCTCAGTGATGGATCTCGACCTGTACGTTGTAAGCTGAAATAAACTGTTGCTTTTGCTCCAGCTATTACGTCACAATAGGAACTGGACTAATACATACACACAAAGAGCTTAGGAAGATTCTAGTGCACTGGAAAACACAGTGGGAATTAAAAGGCAAGCTGCATCAACAAGATGCTTTGATGATCTTGCTTCCCAGATTCTTGGGCATGAAACTGGCTACTGCTATTGTCAAAGCTCCTAGCAATTCCCATGACACAGATTAGATCCCGGTCAAGATGACCCAATCTACCCTCTTGCACCTTCTCTCACTTTTTATTTCATTCAGTTCACACTTCCTTCAGCAGAATTTTCCCCAAAGATAAAGTGCATCTCGGTAGGGTGCTTGGAGCAGGAGTCTGGAAGCTTCCTTTTCCTTGTTGGTAGAACTTCCTGTTTCTGACTGAAAGGCTGACTTGGCCTGGCCTGCAGGAGTCCTGAGAGGAAGCATCTCTGCAGGGAGCTCCCCCAGCCCTCATCATTACAGACATCTTATGGTGAACATCATACAGCCAAGTCTGAGATGCTAAGTTTGCTCTCATCCTAAATTCCTATCTTTGCATTTGTCAGTTTACAACACCAGATTTAGTATTGGTGCCACCATCAGGATGGAATTCACAAGCAAAGAAACAGGATCCTCCCGACTCACATCTAGCTTCTCTGTAGCCCCTGTTCCATGGTAGACAAATTCTATATATAGGGTGCTAATGTGAGGGTGGCTTCCAGGACTGGCTCTGAAGTGGGCCAGGAGCTCCTTGTTAGGTGTTGCCACACCACGGGAGGCAGTGTTTGATCTCATACCAAGTATCTGCTCAAAACAGAGATGGTAAGATTAAAAAGAGGGAAAGAATAAAATAACCCAACTTAGAAAGTGGGGATTGGCAGACAATATGTTTAGTCCGTGATGACATATAAGGAGAGGATGCTGGCCTGAAAAAAAAAAAAAAAAAAAAGAGCTGATAGAAATGAGAGGTGGGGGCTGGAGAGATGGCTCAGCAGCTAAGAGCACCGACTGCTCTTCCAAAGGTCCTGAGTTCAATTCCCAGCAACGACATGGTGGCTCACAACTGTCTGTAATGAGATCTGATGCCCTCTTCTGGTGTGTCTGAAGACAGCTACAATGTACTCATACACATAAAATAAATCTTTTTTTTTTTTTTCGAGACAGGGTTTCTCTGTGTAGCCCTGGCTGTCCTGTAGACCAGGCTGGCCGCGAACTCAGAAATCCGCCTGTCTCTGTCTCCCAAGTGCTGGGATTAAAGGCGTGCGCCACCACTGCCCGGCATAAAATAAATCTTAAAAAAGAAAAAAAGAAAAGAAAAAAGAAAAAGAAATGAGAGGCAGGGTAGCAGGAAGCCTAACCCGGTTGGTAATGGTGACCAAATAGAGAGAAGAGGGTGAAGCCACGGCCTGGGTTTGCTTAGCTGCAAAGAAGCCTCACAAGTTGGAGCGTGGATGTTAGACTTTCTAACACACTACAAACAAGAAGACTTGCTCTAGAAGACTTGAGCTGGGCGGTGAAGCACAGTGAGTAGAACATGCACACGGAATAGAACATGCACACGGAGTAAAACGGAGAGGGATCCTTGGCCAAAAACTGTTATTTGCCGTGTTGTTGGGCAAATTGCATAATCTGTGCACTGTTTTGTTTTGTTTTGAGACTGAATCTCATTTTGTAGCCCTGGAATGAATGAATCTTGCTATGTAGATCAGGCTAGTCTCAAACTCATAGAAATTGGCTTGCCTCTGACTCCTGAGTGCGAGGATTAGAGGTGTGAGCCACATGCCATGCTTGAGTTTCTTCATTCTGAAATGAATAATAAATAATAAGGATTGAAGGGCCTCTAGTCACCTCAAGCATGGCAGGCATGACTCTGGTAGGCCTTGCCTTTCTTTCCAATTTCCTCTGCCTTGCTAAAAACTGTTAGATTACGTCCCTAAAGCTAGGCACCAAGGTCTATTCCCTATTTGACCACTTCTTTCTCCTGAGGCCGACTATCAAGGTCCAGCTGGCCAAGTACCGAAGTCCAGCAATCCAAAGCCCCTTTTGGCTCACCTAATTAACATGCCCAATTAAGATTAAAGATCTTATCCAAACACAGGGTTCCCCCCTTTATCTTTATAAATTTGCCTATGGCCCACATCTGTCTCCTCTCTATCCAGAGGCAGTCCTTTGTTCTATTGCCCACCAGGACAAATACCCTTGACAAATCTCCCTTGTTCTCTTCCCCGTCTCCCTCATCCTCTGTCTCCTTTGTTTGTCTCATATTCCTTGCCTTCTGTCCTCCTGGGGCAAATACATGTTCTCTGTGCTGAGAACTTGGTCCTGGAGATCCTGAGCGGACACTTTTCCTTCCATGGATTGTTTGGTTTAGTGAAATACGGTGTCTCTTATGCCTCTAGGATGTTCTGATACAGACAGCACTCAGTCAGTGATTAGTGACCTTAGTCACAGGACAGTTCCAGAGTATGGCTTTGAACAAGCTGTTAGCCTAGAAGAGCCCAGAATTGGGCTAACAAAGAGAATTTCTTATCAAGCGGATCCAACAGCTTTGCTATGAGTTCCGCCTTCACAGACCAGTGTCCAGTCAGCCTCACGGGGTGAGAGAACAGATGTCTAAATAGTGTACTGGCTGCTAAGATAAGGAGCCTTGATGGAGGCTAAGTTTAGAGGCAGAGCAGTCACCTTTACTTCTTTGGAGATGTCTTTGGGGAGAATTGAAAAACCATCTGTTTTTCTGGATTACTCTCCATGGTGTATTGGGTTTTTTTGTTTGTTTGTTTGTTTTGTTTGTTTGTTTATTTTGTGTTTGGAGAACAAGAGATGCACAGAGAAGGATTCAGCCTTCTGAGAGAGGCCGTCTTCTGCTGGCCAAATGTGCCTCAACCTTCTGAGCTAAAGTGCTTCTCCACCTCTGTCTCATCTGTAGCTGTGACTACAGGCAGATGATATAGCGCCAAGTTGAAGGGCTTACTCTTTAAGTGGGCCTCAGTCTTTAACAAGCATCAAGTCACGTCCAGAGTTTTCCAGAACACATCTTGTTGGACTTTCCTTCTCAGAGTTGCTGATTCAGTGGTTCTCTGAAGGAGTCCCAGGAGGTACTAAAATTGGTGGTCCAGAAATCACACTTTGAAAATCCTAGTTGTGGACTGGGCTTGCGTGGATGTGACCTGGGCAAATGACACAGCGTCTCTATCTTCAGTTCAGTTTTCCCACCCGTAAATAGTAAAGTGATACTTCCATTTGAACATGTTTTAATGGTCATGTGGAAAAAGAGAGTAGCCTAGTCTGCCTAACAGGCACACAGCCCTGAAGTGGATCACCACCACTGCATAGCCTGGATGGGGTGGCACACATCTGTCATCCCAACCCCCAGAAGGTATGAGCAGTAGGATTAGAGTTTCAAAGCTATCTTCAAGTTCATAGAATCCAAAGTCAGCCTGGAATAAGTGAGACACATCAGGAATAACACATGGTGCAACCCTGCACTCGGGAAGTGGAGGCAGGAAAATAAGAAGTTCAAGACCATCCCGACCTACATGAGACCCTGTCCAACAGCAGCAGCAGCAGCAGCAGCAGCAGCAGCAACAGGTCAAATGAGAAAGGAAGGAAGGAGGGAAGGAAGGAAGGAAGGAAGGAAGGAAGGAAGGAAGGAAGGAAGGAAGGAAGGAAAGAAGGAAGGAAGGAAGCCTAGCCTTCAAAAATTACCAGTAAGCATTAGTGGGTGGATATTGGGGACTTAGCCATAGTGGGGGTGTGAGTCTCCTATGAAACTGTAATTAAACAGGGTCTTGTCTGGGCCCTCCTTGCTGATGTCACATTATGCGTGTGAGAAGGACAGGAATCTGTGTGGGCAGAGGCACCCAGCTGAGATTGGGAGAACCTGATATAAGGAAGGACTCGGTTATTTTTAGACAAATAGTTTTTCTGGCTTATTTTTCAGCTTCTTCCTGCACAGAGCTCCCAGCGCAGGGATGGGACTCCCAGGACTCTGCATCAGTCTGCACACTGCCACCAAGAGTCGCCTCTGCTTAGAATATTCTACTCCAGCCCCATCGGGAGCCTGCCATCACATTTTAAGGTTTCTTTGTTTTGAGGAACCTAGTGGTATCTCATAGCCTGGCTCAATTTTGAACTCAGCTCTGATTTAAAGTCATTTTTTTCTGGCTGTGAACTTCATAAAAGCATGGCCTAGATTTTACCTTCTTGCATGCTGTTGTCATTTGTAAGAGGAGAATAAGCCCGACAAAGGTTTGGTAAACTACAGAGGGAGGGGGAGGGCAGGCAGGGAAGGGAGAGGACAGGAACCCTGAGAAAGTGTGTCTCTTTCTTTTTTTCTCCTCTCCCTCCTTTTTCTCCCTGAGGTATGGTTTCATCTAGCCAAGAATGACTTTTAATTCACCGTGCAGCCTTGGTTAGCCTCAAACTACTGCTGCCTCTAACAGCCAAGTGTTAGGCTTTACAAATGTGTACCACTGCCCAGCAAGCATGCTTCATTCCTTGCGTGTGAAGGGCCGACCACAGAGACAACAGTGAGCTTACATCTGGAGGAATTATTCCCAGAGAAGGCGGCTGAGGGTGGTCTGTGAGATTGGAAAGCATAGGCAGAGGATCTCACCACTGACTGCTAGACTTGCAGAACGGAGGAGAGTTAGATGGGGGTTAAGGGAAAGGATTTAGACATTTGTGCTCTATAACCTACCTATTCCCTATCTGTGATGGTTTGTATATGCTTGGGCCAGGGAGTGGCACTATTAGGAGGTGTGGCTCTGTTGGAGTAGGTGTGTCACTGTGGGTATGTGCTTTAAGACCCTCATCCTAGCCTGGAAGCAAGTATTCTGCTAGCAGCCTTCATATGAAAATATAGAACTCTCAGCTCCTCCCTCACCGTGCCTGCCTGGATGCTGCCATGTTCCTGCCTTGATGATAATGGACTAAACCTCTGAACCTGTAAGCCAGCCCCAAATAAATGTTGTCCTTATAAGAGTTGCCTTGGTCATGGTGTCTGCTCACAGCAGTAAAACCCTAACTAAGACACCATCTATCACCTGATCCCAGAGGAAGTGGCTTGTGTCCTTTAAAACTAGAAGTACGTCAATGTCGTCAGCATGAAGTGATGGAGAGAGAGTTATAAATGGTCCTGTGTTGGGTGAACATCATGTATCACCCTAAGCATCTTTCCCTTTTCCTATTGTTTGTAAAATCCAGTGATTGGGTGAGACTCCCAAGTGCTGAAACCCCATCTCCCAGCTTCAGCCCCTCTTAGTTTAATGAGTTTCCGTGAATACAGCTCCATAATTGGCATGTCCCAGGTCTGTCTAGCTCTGTGGGTTTGTGTCCAGATAAGTTTTTGGACAATTTATTCTCAACCTTGAATACAGTGCTGGTTGCAAGGGTCCAGTTTATTGTTAATGTGATTGGATTTACAATTATCTATATGACACTTCTGAGGTACCTAGGAAGGCATTTCCAGAGAGATATTGAGGCAGGAAGGCACGTCCTGAACATGGGCAACATTGTTCCATTTGATGGGGGCCCAGATAGAGTAAAGAGATTAAAAAGGAGAAATCTGACGATGCTGGAATTCCCTTGTCTCTGCTTCAAGGGCTTAAGAATTGCTCTGCTCTGCCATGTTTTCTCCTTTGTTTTAGTTACTATTGCTATTCTGAAACACCACAACTGAAGCAACTCAGAGAGGAAAGGGTTTATTTGGCTTACACTTAAAAATTTGTAGTTCACACTGAAGGAAGTCAGGGCAGGAACTCAAACAGGGCAGGCACCTGGAGGCAGGAACTGAGGCAGAGGCCATGGAGGGGTGCTGTTTACTGGTTTGCTCAGCCTGTGTTTTAATAGGACCCCAGATCACAGCCTAGGAATGGCACCACCCTCAATGGGCTGGGCCCTCCCCCATAGTCATTAATTTAAAAAAGCCCTTCAGATGTGCCTATAGCCAGATTTTATGGAGGCATTTTCTCAACTGAGGCTCTCTCTTCCCCAGTGACTCTAGCTTGTGTCAAGTTGACGTAAACTAGCCAGTACATCTTCCATGATGAACTTTTATTTTTGTCACAGTGATGAGAAAAGTAATTAAATAGAAAATTGGTGTCAAAGAAATGAGTTTGTTGCTGGTTCTACATCTGGTTCTTAAGCCTTTGGAACTGTTTAGTGGGAAGACTTTGGTGAAGCCAGATACAAAAAGCTTAAGATATTGTAAGTACAACTTATTGGATGATAACCATGGACGCTCAGACTAGACTACCACCGAATAAGGAAGGCCTGGCTCGTGGGTTTCAGGTGGGAACCAGGACCCCACTGAGAACTGGGTGAGTGGCCAGTTGTGTCATATCTTGGGAAGGAATTTGGCCACATTTTGTCTGTGACATGAAACCATAGACAATGAGCTAACAGACTAACTTGCTGGAGAAAGTTTCAAGACATTGTAGCAGCTAGGATCTGGCTTGATTTTGTGGACACGTTTAGCCAGATTTATAGGAACGAAAAGCAGATCTGAGAGACAGAGCCATGGAGGCTTCTACCTAATGTTCAAAGGAAGACCTGTGAAGCCAGGTGTCTTAGTCAGGGTTTCTATTCCTGCACAAACGTCATGACCAAGGTGCAAGTTGGGGAGGAAAGGGTTTATTCAGCTTACACTTCCATGCTGGTGTTCACCATGAAAGGAAGTCAGGACTGGAACTCAAGCAGGTCAGGAAGCAGGAGCTGATGCAGAGGCCATGGAGGAATGCTGCTTATTGGCTTGTTTGCTTCCCCTGGCTTGCTCAGCTTGCTTTCTTATAGAACCCAAGACTACCAGCCCACAGATGGTACCACCCACAAGGGGCCCTCCCCCCTTGATCACTAATTGAGAAAATGCCTTACCGTTGGATCTCATGGAGGCATTTTCTCAACTGAAGCTCCTTTCTCTGTGATAACTCCAGCTTGTGTCAAGTTGACACACAAAACCAGCCAGTACACCAGGTCAGGATCTTTTCGGTCAGCCCACCAGAGGGCAACGCTTGAAACTGTGAGACTGAAGCCTCAGCTCCAGGGAAACACAAGGATGTTGATGACACATGCCATTTTTGGAAACTTGAGACAATCAAACCTGCCAGCTTAGGAGAGAGGCCACGTGGGCTCCGGCCAGCAGTAGAGGGGGTCTGCCAAAACTCTTTGGTGCTCATATTATGCCAGCACATACTCTGAGTGCTGGAGAGAGAGCTATGGGATTTGGGTTCGCCCCGCTTGGTTTGGGTCTTTCTTTGGCCACATCCATCTTTTTTTAGGATCTCAATCTTTTCTTTTGTAATACAGTTGCTCAGGCTGCACCATTAGCTGTTGAACGGGTGTGGCTTTCCTTTGGATTTTACGGTGGCTCACAGTTAGGACTTGCCTTCAGTCTCAAAAGAGACTTCAGAGTTAGACTTTGAACAGCATTGGCATTATTACAATGTGAGGACTCTTGGAGCTTGGCTAGATGCATTTAGCATGAGATGGCCATGGGACCAGTGGTGAGGTATTTTAATTTAATTATAAAATGTCTCTCATGGACTTGTGCTTTGCGTGCTTGGTCCCCAGCTGATGGCACTATTTTGGGAGGTTGTACAAATGTTAGGAGGTGGCCAGAAGAAGTAAGTCACTGGGTCTTTGAAAGAATCTTGTCCCTGGCTCTTTCTTGTTCCCTGTCTGCTTTGTACCCTCCATGATGTGAACGCTGTGCTCTGCTAAGCTCTCTCCACTATGACAGACTGACATTTCTGACACCGAGAGCCCAGATGACGCCTTCCTCTTTCACGTTGTTCATGTCATGGATTTTTTATCATAGTGTTGAGAAAAACAACTCTCACGAGTTAACATAATGACATCACACTGGGCTGCTTACACTTTAGAGATTTCATTTCTCACAGCTCTGAAGATACATCAAGTTGTAAATGGATTCATCCTGGTAAAGGGTCCTGTTTTGTTTTTCAGAGGGCTGCCTGCTTGTCAGGATCGATGGCCTTTCCTTTGAGGCACGTGGAGGGAGAATGCTCTCTGCTGTCTCTTCTTCCTCGTGTAAGGAGCTGATCTTAGCAGTTTAGGTTCCACCATTGTGGCCTCATTTGATTTTCATTGTCTCCACAAAGGCATTGTCTCCTCACATGATTTGGAACTTCAGCATGTGAATGTTAGCAGACAGTTCAATTCCAAATTTCTTGGTTGGTCCTCTTTATAAGAAGAGGAGGAGGAGAAGGAGAAAGAGAAAGAGGAAGAAGAGGAAGAGGAGGAAGAGGAGGAAGGGTAGGGAGAGTTAGTTGGGTGAGTGAGAACCTAATACACGTGGTGGGCTATGTTTTGGGGGGAGGGAACATGATGTAAACATGGGGGGGTCCTTGGGATTCTCTTTATGACCCCTGATCTCCACTCAGTGAAATGCCATGGGCTGACATTGTTTTCTGCCAGACCCCGGAGCAAGAAAGTGAGTCAACTTGGACTACTGTGGCTAGATCTCCTGTCAGTCAATCCTTCCAGTTCTGTGGCTGCCTTGTGGACAGTGTCGCGTTATAAATCTGCCTATCTGTCAGCCCTCTAAGAAGGTGAGGATGTCCTCAACTTGGTCAAAATCATGCTGTCCAACAAAATGTTATGAGAAAGCCCAGGTCTGTCTCTGTCTGTGTACGCCCCTCCCCCACTGTGTGTGTGAGTGTGTGTGCGCGCGTGTGCATGCAAAAATACATGAGGAATATGTGGCAGGATCCAGTACACACTAACCACTATCATCAGACATGTGTGCAGAGGGTCAGGGGTTGATATTGGCTGTTTTCATCGGTTTCTGTCTACCTAATGTTTTGAGACAGAGTTTCTCTCTGATCCTGGACAGATTCTGCTAGACAGACTGGTTGGCAAATCCCAGGAATTCTCCCTGTGTCTGCTTCCCAGGGTGGAGATTATAGGTTGGTGCTGCCACACGGGTAGTGAGGTACATGGCTTGCTACACAGGTACAAGCACTTTAATAACTGAACATCTCCTTAGCCCCAAGCCCAGTTCCTCTGAGTGTGAGCTACTCAACTCTTGTACTCTAATTTAAAAAAAAATTTTAAGTCAGTGTACATACTGGAGATGTCTAGATGGAAAAGCCTGAACAATGCTACTCGGCTGAGCAGAGCTACAGATGCAGAGAACATCTCTAATTCCCTTCTCACAAGTCTACTTTTGAGTTCTCAACCAATGGGTTTCATTATGGCGTTGTCACACACACACACACACACACACGCACACGCGCACGCACACGCACACGCACATGCACACACACATAGACTATAAATAGTTCGTACTCATCTCACTCCCCTTGACTCTTATATTTTAGTTTTCACTCTACGTACCAATTGTCACCGCTTCTGTCCCCCTATCCTGCTCATATTATTTTCTCTAATCCACTTTGTATCTTCTAGTATTTCTCAAATTCACCCTTAATCATTTATTTCTTTTCATTTTACTTAGGATCTAGCTACGCATCCCAGCCTGGCTCTGATATCACCATCTTCTTGCCTGCACCTTCCAAGTGCTGGGATTACAAGTGCTTGTTGCCACACCTGACTGTAAGAATCCTTCAGCAATGCTTTTGGGGAAGGGGGGTGATATTATGTTAAGAGTCTGAATGTTACTTGGTTGATGAAGAAATGAGTTATTTAAGTCAGAAGAAACGGCCTTTGGATGCAGTGGAGGAGGGCTGATGAACCACCTGGTGTCTGCATGGAGCAGAGACTTCGTACATTCTAGAACTTTAGTCCACTGAAGCTATGTAGGGAAACAGAGATGGTGGTGCTGAAGGTTTGCTGGATCAGGTTGGGTGGAATGCTGGGGCTTTTCATGTTTTGTCTTCCTGTAATTCCTGTGACACCTCTAAACACCACTGGGCTCACTTTACAGCTGAAGCCACTGAGGTCAAGATGTGCCACTGTGGAGTCTTGCCATTCTACCAAGACAGCTGAGTTATTATGGAACCAAACAGAAGCAAGCAAACAATCCCCCCCCCCCCAGCAAGGTTTCATGATAAATCCAAGAGTCCAACTGAAGTCTGCCTCACTCCCCAGCCCACGTTCACACTGCCAGGCTTAAGAAAAGAACATTCTTACAATTAGACTTGGCCAGGGACGGAATGGCAACGACGACCATGTGCTCTCTTCTCTGTTCTGAGCCGGATCCAGCAGAGGCTGGGTGGCCATCTGTTGGAGGAGCTACAGGAGTGAGATGGATTTAGACAAACTTCAGTGTCTCCTTCCAACAGTAAGATCTCATGATAGTTGACAGGCTGTCCTGTGGGAAAGGTGTTCGATAGAGGAGCAGTTCTCAGACTTTTCCATCATTTCAAGGACAAACGGGTAGAGACTCTGGAGATTTCCGGGGGAGAGCTGGCAGTGGCTGCCTGAAGCAAAACTTCCAGGCACAGTCTGACAAAGAAAGCATTTGAACTTTCTATTACACATTCAAACATGATTCTTTGTTTTAATAAAAATATTTTAAATTTGAAAGTTTTTTTTTATTTTCAAGATTTATTTTCTTTTGTGTTGTGTGTGTGGGTGTTTTTCTGCATGTATGTCTGGGCTCACATGTATTCAGCAATCTCAGAGGTCAGAAGAGGGCGTTGGATCCCCTGGAGCTGGAGCTACACATGTGAGCTGCCTGTGGCTCCTAGGAATTGAACCCAGGTCTTCTGGAAGAGCAGCCAATGTGCTTTACCACTAAGCCATTTCTTCAGCCCCTAGAAAGTGTTTTTTTAAAACTCTAAGTATTCAACACAGTATTTAAATTCCACCCACCTAATAAGTCTTTGTTTTAATTTAGTTCATTGGAAAATCATTCATATCTATTTTACAGGTTAAAAGATCCCCAGTATATCACCATAAAAATGCTCCCCTGCAATGAAAGGTTAAAATACTAGTGCCAAGTCCAATGGCAGAAGGTAGACCAGCAGTCTCTCCCATGCCAGAAAGGTGTGAATAAGATCTCCAGTTATCAGAAGTGGTGCAGGTCCTCTTGAGTGGAAGAAAGCGCTACTGCTGAATATATTCCAGGAAGAGATGGGTCACAGGTCTGGAGATGATGGCTGAGTATTCTGCTTTGGGGTTCTGTTGTCAGAGCAAATCCATGGCCATGATTAAAGGAATAGACAAAACCCATACTCTCCACACTTGAAGAGGACTCAGTGATTTGCATCAAAATTTATCAGAGTATTAATGGACGTCCTGGTCCTGCTGTATGCCCACCCAGATCTTAGGTACCATTTCAATCCCATTTATCAGATAAATAATCAGAGACACATTAGCTAAATGGGCTAATATCTCAAAGCTGTCAAGAGCAGACCTGGGTTTTGAATGGAGACCAGAACAATTCTGAACTGTCCTTTTGATGCGTTGCTTGCTGTCTGTGCCTCCCCCACCACACAATGCCATCTTGGTCCCTTGATCAAATCTGGAAGGAGACTTGTAGAGATGGAGGACAACTGCCCTGGTGGTAAGGTTAGACCCACTGGCTGCTGCCCCATCGCCTGGTAAGCTTTGGTGGGTCACCTGCCTTCTTTCCGTTTAGGTTTTTTTTTTTTTTTTCATTTGGTGAGTCAATGTTTCTGAGTCTGATATGGAGACCATTCTTTTCTGCATGCTTTTAACTCAGACCAAGGAGAACCATGCCAAACTACAGAGCCCCACTCTGTTGCCCGTGGGACTGAGCTGCCATGAAACAAAGCAGAACAAAGTAAATAACCGTGAAAGCTCCCCAAAGCAAGAAAGATGCTATAACATACCTCCTATTTAATTTCACGGACCCATATAGGGTTGTATAAGAAGCTTTGCATCTGGACCATATAGGGAATTTGTCTTCCATTAGATTAGGGAATTTGTCTTCTACTAGACTACAAAATGTCTACCATGGGATGTTTTTCAAGGCTCCCAGCACTAATCTTAGAATTTGACTGACTCTCTTATTCACTGCCCACTTACAGCTTTCAAAGATAGGGACAGATTGTGTCTAGTGGCTATTTAGTTTTTCGTCTGGATGGCCACATGATATGGTGGATTGATGTGAGACTGGTTTCAACCATGAGTCACGGATGGACCCATTTACTGTGATGGATAAGGCAAGTGCCAATTCTTTCCAAGATGCCTTCAAGACATGAACAGTCCGAGACAGTTGGACCACTGGAGAGACCTCACCCTTGCCTTTATTTTATCCCAGAAGGTGGGAGCAGCTCAGAAGCAACAGTCTGTCCACACATCCACGTCATGACCAAAAAGTATATCCCACGAGCAAAAACTTGGCCATGCCATCAGCCATGTGCAGAGCCAGAAGTAGATTCATTGAACACTGGACAGTTTGAATAAGTCAAGAAGTCATAGACATGCCAGGAAATGAGTGCAGAGAAAGTGAAGACAGAGTAGCACTGGAGACCTGCTCCCACAGAGGCTTGTGGCCGGTGTGAGGGTGAATTCATGGGGGACAGATATGTGAGATGGGAAGGGTACGATGGGGCAGTTGATGAAGGTACTTATAAACTGCCTCCGAGAAGTGGGGAAGGGGGCTGTGAGGAGGCCAGAGGCTGAGGGAGGCCAGTGGGGAGTTAAGCTGGTTACACATGAGGGCTGCTGGGGTCATGAGAGTAGGTGAACTGCCCCTGTCCCTCACCAGCTGCAGTACGTGGGAGAGCAGGTCCTGCACCTCACCTGGACAGCGCAGTAAAGCTGTCCCTGGCTGATGGGGAACGAGTGAACCAGCCTCTGAGGACAGAGTGAAGGAGAGCTGCCCCAGCCACTCGTCGGGTATGAGGTCTCTCTTCTCTCTCCACCTGTGGTAGCTGGGAGAGCTAGCCCTGGGGTCATGAGAGCAGGAGAGCTGGCCTTCCCTCTCACTAGCTGTAGCACTCAGGAGAGTAAGCCCTGCACCTTGCCTGGGCAACACAGTGGAACTGGCCCTGATGGTGAAGGCACAAGTGAGCCAGCCCCAAAGGTGTGAGAGAGAGAGAGCTGACCTAGCCCCTCACAGGCTGCAACATTTGGGAGCTGGGACCTTGTCTGGGCTGGCTCTGGAGGCAGAGGTGCAGAAAAGCTGACCCTGAGGGCATAAGATCAGAGGAGCTGACCCTGCCACCTGCCTATGGCAGCATTAGGTGGCCTAGCCAGCACAGTGCTGGAGAGCTTGCTCTGTTGATCAGATAAGGGAGAGCTGGTGGGCTGACCAGCTCAGTCACGACCCAGGCTCAGATCCAGGGCTCTGATTGGCCCACTCCAAAATCTATATCATCTGTGAACAGCTGGGACATGTGAAAGGGCCAGTCCTGCTGATCCAAAGCTGTAGGATCTCCAAGACATGGGGCAACCACAGGATAACCTGGAGGAGTCCCAATGAAGAGCCAATATCGACGATGTCATAGAAGCCGAAGATCTTGAATCAGACTAACGACTCATTGCAATGAACATTTACAAGTAAAGAAGTGTGAACAGGGGGATTCACTGTGGACATACTGTGACATTACAGCTTCCACAGTGAGGTGTTTTCTATGCTTTGTTTGTTGTTGGTGGTGGTGGTGTTGGTGTGTGTGTGTGTTTTATTTTGAAAGGGGAGGTTACAAGAACAAATAATGATACAAAAGTGAGTGGATCAGGAGATGGGCAGGACTGGGGTGCATGATGTGAAACTCACAAAGAATCAAAACAAATTAAAAAAAAAAAGAAAGAAACAAGGGCTGAGAAATTCATGTATAAATTAGCACTGTCAACCTCGCTGAAGACTTCTGTGTGTCTGGGGATGTGCTAGATACAAGATTAACACTCAGTACCCAGAATCGTCCAATAAGAGGGTGTATAACTAGTTTTATTTTACAAACTGAGACTGGGAACTAATTTATGGAGGGACTAATTAATGGTTCAAAGTTCTACAGATGCTACTGAGAGAGCCAAGGTTCAAAACCTGGCTGCCTCTTACTAGGAAGAACTGAGTCAAGACCCGAGCATGCCGGTAGATGAAAGCCAGTGCACTTGCCTTTTCTCTGATCAGTCAATGACTCAGCACCCATGTTAAATCAGGTTCTTTCCAAAAGAGTTTCATGAAAAATGTTCCCCTTGATGATATTTACCTGTCTCAACAGCCCTTGCTATGTTTGCATAGTTACTGGTGGAGGTCTTTTCAGGAGGCAGTTGTATGGAAAACACAATGCAAAATAAAAATTAGCCTATGAAATGCAGCGACAGGAGGAGCAGTAGCCATTTGCAGTTTCCTCCACACAGTTAAACCATTCCTGGTACTGGGGTTGGGAAAACATCTTCGCGGAGGTTTGTGGAGTGTCTGTTTTGCTTGACTCCATTTCCTGAACAGGGCTCTGGGGCTTTTCAGACTCCTGCATGTGCACTGATACTTACTTCAGCATCTACCTAACACAAAGTTGACTAGAACAAAAGTAAACATAAATGGGAATGCCTTATCGTGCTGCATGTTTTTATAGAATTCATCAACATTACAATTCACCTTTTCAGTGCATGAGGAGGGTGGCGACAGAATGTGTGGTTAACCAATGGCTGGACAATGAAAGCATCCTTGGGAGCTGGAGAGATGGCTCAGTGGGTGAACTGCTAGTTGTGCCACGTATGAGAGCGGAAGTTTGGATATCCCCACCCACATGAGTGCTGGATGTTTGTGATTGTCCACCTGTAATTCCAGCATGCTTAGAAGGCAGAGACAGGATCTCTGGAGCAAGCTGGCTAGCTAGACTAGTCTTACCGGTGGACTCTGGGCACAATTGAGAGACTCTGCCTCAAAGAATAAGGTGGAGAGTTTACTGAAGAAGATTCCCAATAATGGCTTTGGCCCATGTACACAGATATGTTCACACATTTAAACACACACATGTGAACACAAGTATACATATGTATGCATACCACAAACACAGAGAGACACATAAAGAGTGTCCTTGTGAGCTAAAACCTTACAGTGGAACAAGGACAGCATGTTCAACAAATGGTGCTGGGTCAACTGGCGGTCAACATGTAGAAGAATGAGAATTGATCCATTCCTATCTCCCTGTACAAAGCTCAAGTCCAAGTGGATCAAGGACCTCCACATAAAACCAGATACACTGACTCTAATAGAAGAGAAAGTGGGGAAAAGTCTAGAACACATGGGTACAGGGGAAAAGTTCCTGAACAGAACACTAATGGCTTATGCTCTAAGATCAAGAATCAACAAATGGGACCTCATGAAATTGCAAAGCTTCTGTAAGGCAAAGGACACTGTCAATAGAGCAAAACGGCAACCAACAGATTGGGAAAAGATCTTAACCGATCTACATCCGATAGAGGGCTAATATCCAATATATACAAAGAACTCAAGAAGTTAGAGTCCAGAGAAACAAATAACCCTATTTAAAAAATGGGGAACAGGGCTAAACAGAGAATTCTCAACTGAGGAAATTCGCAGGGCTGAGAAGCACCTAAAGAAATGCTCAACATCCCTAGTCATCAGGGAAATGCAAATCAAAACAAGCCTGAGATTCCACCTCACACCAGTCAGAATGGCTAAGATGAAAAACTCAGGTGACAGCAGATGCTGGTAAGGATGTGGAGAAAGAGGAACACTCCTCCATTGCTGGTGAGATTGCAAGCTGGTACAACCACTCTGGAAATCAGTTTGGCGGACCCTCAGAAAAATGAACATAATACTACCTGAGGACTCACCTATACCTCTCCTGGGCATATACCCAGAAGATGCTCCAACATGTAATAAAGACACATGCTCCACTATGTTCATAGCAGCCATATTTATAATAGCCAGAAGCTGGAAACAACCCAGATGTCCCTCATCAGAGGAGTGGATACAGAAAATGTGGTACATCTACACAATGGAATACCACTCAGCTATTAAAAACAAAGACTTCATGAAATTCGCAGGCAAATGGATGGAACTTGAAAATATCATCCTGAATGTGGTAACTCAGTCACAAAAGAACAAACACGTTATGTACTCACTGATAAATGGGTATTAGCTCAAAAGTTTGGAATACCCAAAATTCAATTCACAGACCCTATGAAGCCTAAGAAAAAGGAAGACCAAAATGTGGGTGCTTCAGTGCTTCTTAGAAGGGGGAACAAAATACTCACAGGAGGAAATATGGAGACAAAGTGTGGAGCAGAGACTGAAGGAAAGGCCATCTAGAGACTGCCCCACCAGGGAATCCATCCCATATACAGTCACCAAACCCAGATGCTATTGTGGATGCCGGGAAGTGCTTGCTGATGGAAGCATGATAAGCTGTCTTCTGAGAGGCCAGGCCAGAGCTTGACAAATACAGAGGTGGTTGCTCAAAGCCAACCATTGGACAGAGCATGGGGTTCCGGATGGAGGAGTTGGAGAAGGGATTGAAGGAGCTGAAGGGGTTTTCAGCCCCATAGAGGAAGCAACAGTGTCAACTGGCCAGACTCCCCAGAGCTCCTGGGGACTGGACCACCAACCAAAGAATACACATGGAGGGTCCCACAGCACTGATGGCCTTGTTAGACATCAGTGGGAAGAGAGGCCCTTGGGCCTAAGGGTGTTCGATGCCCTAGTGTTGGAGAATGCCAGGGAGGGAAGATGGTAGTGGGTGGGTAGGTGGGGGAGCACTCTCATAGAGGAAGTGAGGGGGGTGGGATAGGGGATTTCTGAAGGGGAGACCAGGAAAATAATTTTTTTTTAAAAAAAAGTGTCCTTGTATCAGTTATTTTTGTATCACTGTGGCCAGATAGAACCTTATAGACACAGACTAAGGAAGGTGGGCTTATTTTAGCTCACGGGTTCAGAGGGATTTCAGTTCCTTGTGGCAGGGAAAGCACAGCCATGGGATTGATTCTTTTCTCATTACTTGGGAACATGAAGGGAAGCTGTTCACAAGGTGGCTGAACAGGAAGCACAGAGAGCTAGGCCTCCAATGGCGCAGTTCCATCTGATAGAACCCTATACCTAAAGGCTCCATAGCTTCCAAATGTCACTCCCAGCTGGATATCCTCTATCATAGTGTGAGCCTGAGGAGACACTGCAAATTCCACCAGGACTCATCCTTCACTCTGAAGGTTTTCGAGAGCAGCACATTTGCTCCTTTACAAGCTGAGTCTCTCCCTAGTGGGGATCTGAACCTCCATTCATGAACCTATCTATACATGCAAGACACCTCAAAGGGAGCAACGTAGCTTATTCTGAGCCATATATGAGTGGCTATGGTCCAGGAGCATGGATTCAAGCTGTCCCCAATGGCATACTAAGACATGGAAGTAGTTACATGAACTCCTATTGGCTTTAAAACAAAGAAAGTCAAGGCCTTTAATAAATACATTGGAGGGTGCATCAAGTAAGAGTGTCTTGAGGAATTAATGTGGATTTCAGATGCCATTCTTAAAAAGTTAGAAGTCTGTTAAGAATCCATTTTTAAGTTTTACCTGTTAGTTAAAAGGATGGTAGGTTGGACATGAGGTAGAAAATGGATGGCTATTAAGGGGACAAAGATAGCCAAAGATAGTTTGTCTCTGGACCTGCCACATCCTAATTCCTCCACAATCAGGAATCTGTCATTTGGCCATTTCCTCTTCCTGAGTTCTAGGATTGTAGGTGTGTGTCACCACTCCTGGCAGATAGGGAACATTTTAAAGGGTTTCATGAGACGCATGCCATTGGCCTGAGGCCAGTAGCTACTCACTGGAGCAGAGGGAATTGAGTGGGATCAGAAAGTATCCACATAGCCAAATATTTTGTTTATTTTTAGCAAAACAACCACCACCACCAAAACCTACCAAAAAACAACACAAAGGCAACAACGAATCCCCAAAAGTGACTGAATAAAATATTAATAGTTTCACATATTTAGATGTGAGTATGCAAATTTTAAATTTCTTACATTTCTGTACTCACACTCCCAAACACTTACATTATAAAATAGGCAAGCACAAAAATGTCTGTCAAAAAAACAACCAGAAAGGAATCCCCTACCATGGAAGACTTAAAATCCGGGTCTACACGGAATATAGGGTACTGTTGACACTTTGCCCAAATACTCCAAGGGGGAAGTTAAGGCTCCAGGCAAGACCTGGGTGAAGCTGTGTGAACCCAGCATTGGAAAGGTCGATGTGGGATTTACTCTTCTCCTAACCAATAGTGAGAAGCATCTCTGTTCTGATGCTCTCGGGGCTTTGCATGCTGCGGTGATGGATCAGGGAGGGTGGACTGGGAAGGACAGACCAGGGAGGGTAGACGGAGGGAATGCGATGCGCTGTAGAAAGCCTCTGAGAACGTATTAAGGTGGATTTTCAAAGTGTTTGCCTTGCCAGCTGTAGGTCTCAAGTTCAAGCCGCAGTGCCTCTTCTCCACATCATGCTTGAAATTCCAGAGCTAAGGAGGCAGAGACAGGCTGACCGAATCAGCCAGCCAGCCTGGCCGACTTTGAGATCTGGACTAATGAGAGACCCTGACTCAAGAAAGTACATGACAGATAGTGCCTGAAGAGTGGCAACTGAGGTTGCCCTCTGACCTCTACACACATGTGCACCTACTCACACCCATGCTTGTCCCTGCACATACAGGAACATGCACACACTAGAGAATTTGTCAAGGCATGACTTCCAATATATCACGCTTTGATAGTTCAGGGGAAGATTTTAGATGAGGCAGTGTGGACACAGCAGCTTCTCTTATTTGGGCTCCCATCAAGAAGCCAAAGTACCATATCTAATGGGCTAATGGAAGAAAGGTCTGGTGAATCTAGAGTCAGACTAACACAAAGGCAGCCTTTTGTTTTGCGTCAGTGGCTTGAATGCATTGTCAAGGGTCAGGACCCTCCTCTGGTTTCATGGTCTACCCCATTTCCCATCCGCCAACAGAAACAGTGGGGAGGGATAACACCAATCTGCTGGGGTTCCCTATTGTGACAATATGAGGCCAAGGTACTGATGTAGGTGAACTGGCTGCAAATGTTCTTGAACTCCTGGAAGAAGGCCACAGTGTCCCTGAGATGTTACTAGAAACCTGCCCCCTGGACATCTGTGCACAGATAGCCTGCAGCTTCCTTTAAACAACTGCAGGTGACCCAGAAGGAAGGCAGAAGTCACGGCGAAGATGATGTTTACACAACACCCTCAACTTGACCTTTTGGGCTCTCCTGTGTCTTTCTAAGCAAGGATTTAGAGCAGGCAAATAAATCTGACCCAACATTTGTGATCTAGCCATTGAAAGAACGGAGGTGGTGGCCCAGCTAGCTCTTCATGACCTGTGTCATCTGCAGCTCAGCAGCTGGCTGCCAGCAGCCAGGCACACAATCCTGGCCCAGGGCCAGAGGGAAGTCAGAGTCTTCATTTGCGGATTGCCTAGGATAGAGCCCTTAGGAAGGTCACCAGCCAGATGTCCAGGCATGCTCGGTTGGTTACACAGCTGCTGCTTTGTCATCCTGTGATTAGGGGCCTGGGGCAGAGTTTTGGAGCTCAGAAGTCTGGGCACAGCCTTTTGGTGGATCTCGACATTCCTAATGCTGTGGCACTTTAACGTAGTTCCTCAATCGTGCTGACCCCCAACCATAAAGTCATCTCCTTGCTACTTCATAACTGTAATTTTGCTACTGTTATGAATTGTAATGTGAGTATCTGAGATGGAGGACATCTGGTCCTACCCCTTGAGAACCACTGATGTAGAGTGTCAGAACCATAGTGTGGAGGGCGTTGTGTGGATCTCACGCACAGATCCAGATCCAGAGAAACCAAATGTTTCAGACTCAACAGTGGACATTCTAGAGATTTCTTCCTTTATTTTCTTTAGAAGACTTTTACATTTTTATTTTATGTTTGTGGGTTTTTTTCTGCATTACGTATGTGTGCCATATGTGTGCAGTGCCCAAGGAGGCCAGAAGAAAGTGTTAGATCCTCTGAAACTACAGTTCCAGGCAGGTGTGAGTTGCCATGTCGTTGCTAGGGATTGAACTCAGGTCCTCTGGAAGAGGAGTCTAGGTTTCCAATCACAGAGCCATCTCTCCAGCCACTTTTCCTTATTTTCTCGATTATGTGTTCATTGAAATTATACATGTGATCAGTACATACTGCTTCTATCTAGGCCCAGAAAAAATGAAGAAGAGATGGCCAGGAAAGATGCCTGACACTTTTATGTGTGGCCTGCCTCCTTAGAAAAAGGAAGTGTAATAATCAATTCTTCCTGTAGGGAAGAGGCTTGGGGCAGTCACCTACAGCAGCATGTCATGGGCTTTCACAGACTGCTGACAATATAAACCAGAGTGCGATCAGCAGGAACCCACAAGAAAAAAACCAAGCAAACAATACTGAATAATATCATTATTTCCAAAGCTCTTTTGGGAAATCCCTTACCAGAGTCTCTTTCCTAAAACGGTTTGAATGTTTATATTAACTCAGCCGTGACAGAGGACCCCAGGCTCATAAGTGGTGGAGCTAGATCTAGGCTTAGGCTCCAGATCTAAATCCCCCTTCCGTCAGTTCCACACCAGCTCTGACAGGGACCCCTTGAGTGGCAGTGACATGTGTAGCATGGCCCCAGGAGAGGGGGCTCTTCACTAAGAGCTATTGAGTAGCCTGCAGGGCCTGTAGCACTGGGTACTACGCACAGGGTGCGCAAGTCACAGTTGCTCCCAAGAGCAGGGCTGCACCTCCTTCTGTATTCGTGCTTGCAAATACCTTAAACACAACTAACAAATATGGCTGAATGTATTTGTCACAGCCTCGTTTCTTTAAGTAGACTATAAAAGATGAGGGGAGTTGTGGTCATCTTCGCTCCCCTCAGATGAACCGCGAAGGGGATATTACTGCGGAGGTCTTCATGGCTTTTGTGAAGAGATGAGTAAGCCTGACACCTTGGCTCCATACACAGGTAGCCTTGAGACTTCAGGCTAGTTTTTGCATTATTTCTGAGCCTCAGTTCCATTCTGTCAGGACCCAAACCACAGCAGTGTAATGTGGGTTCAAGGATGTCTGAGATGCTCAGTGTACAGTTAACACTGTCTCGCTCCACAGACTTGAAACACTTAGGCGGTAGTCTTGCTCATTGTATCCTGGCGTGGTTGGGCGTGCCTAGGAGAAGGTAGAAGGATCACAAATGCAAGGTTGTCTGCACTGTGACCAAGGCAACTTACAAACGTGTTTAATTTCCGGCTCCAGAGGGTGAGTTAATGACCATCCTACTCGAGAGCGGGGCAGCAGACAGCCAGGCATGGTGCCGGAGCAGGAGCGAGAGCCCACACCTCATCTACGGAGCAGACCGAGAGCCACTGGGAATGGGATAGGATTTTGAAACCTCAAAGCCCATCCCTCTTTCAACAAGGCCACAGCACAGCTCCTAATCCTTCTCAAAGTGTTTCAGCAGCTGGGGGCGGAGTAATGAAATGTTCGAGCCTATGGGGACCGTTCTCATTGAAACCTTACATCATGTGTTCAAGGTCACCTGGGTTACCTGAGTCCCGCCCCCCCTGCTCCCCCCCGTCCCCCCCCCCCCCCCCCCCCGGTCCGCCTCCAGTGAACAGTTGAAGAGGCAGGGTCTGAGGGGCTGGCTCCTTCATACTAGAAGATCAAACCAAGCTATTTTCCTTGCTCCAGGACTATGGGCCTATATGTTGGGGGGGGGGGGGTCAGGACACGCTTGATAGTTAGCTCTTGGGTAGTGTCCAGGTCTAGAACATGGGACATGTACTCAAACAGGAGATAGCCACGATTGCTGTAAATATTTATTGTTGACATGTAGATCCCAAAGGCGCTAAAATAAATACCATCTAGTGTTCCCTTTTCAATTTCTTTCCTGTTGTCAAACCAAAGAAATACAACAGGTATTTAATAACTTAAGGACATTTGCTAACCTTGGGCATAAAACTCTGTTGCTCATTTTACATGGGTTCACCCCCAATCCACAATTTCCCCTTTCTTTCATTTTCCTATGCCGTAATTTACTCGCAGGGTTTGGATTGATGTCTCTTTAATTCTAATGTGGGTGTTACAAGTACTTGCCATTGTCCCGTGTCTTTAACACTTGCTTTAGTCCACACAGCACAATGAGTAAGACTCCATTTACAGAGGCAGCAAAGGAAGTCAAAGAAGGGCTTACCAGGTTATGGTCAGAAAGTAGTGGAGCCGTTGAACTAGAGAACTGTGCCTGTTATCTCCCAGCTGTCTTTCTGTCATCGTCAAAGCCACCGCCACTGCCACCGCTGCCATATCTTCTTCTTCTTCTTCTTCTTCTTCTTCTTCTTCTTCTTCTTCTTCTTCTTCTTCTTCTTCTTCTTCTTCTTTTTCATCATCATCATCATCATCGTCATCATCTATGACATACAAACATCTGTTCTTTCTCTTATCTTGTTCTGTTTTGTGGTTGTTTTTAGACAAACTCACTGTGTGGTTCTGGCCGGTCTGAAACTGGCTACATAGACCATGCTCTGTGGGCTATACTGCAGACTAGGATATCTGTGGAGCTGGGTTATTACTTATTCCTTTGCTTCTTGGCTTCCACTTCCTATTTGAAGCCATTGTACAGCCAAGCTGATTTACCTGATTTTCTTCCGAAAAGGAAATTACTCAGGTGTCAGCCTCTCATAAAATGTTTCCAACTTTTTTCCAGACATTTTGACTACAATGATTTTTTTTTTCAAAAACCGGAAGCTGCTGTTTAGTAACTTTTTTTTTTTTTTTTTTTTGGCACAACTCAATATCCATCCAGGTGGGTAGAGTGCTTATGGCCTCAACTGTAATAAAAAGCTTAATTATTCATCAGCACAGTTGCTGTCAGACAAATGCCCAATTATTATTTACCCATATCTGAATAACCTCCTGCTTTGGATCATGGACAAGCAGGCCTTCCTGAGCTGTTAGGCGGATGGGGGTGGTGTCTTGCTTCCCACTAGGACTAGGACGAGGAAGCAGGTAAGGAAAGCCAGCCTCTGCCTTCTGACCCTTACTTGTCCTCTTCCTCCAAGTCTAACTCCGAATCTGGAGTCCGGAAATCTGGAGTTGAAAGGACTTGTGTTCCCGCGATGAGGCGCACATCTGCAGCTGTGTGCACCTTGCAGGGACTCTGTGCACCTTGCAGGGACTCTGGTTCACCTGGCAGAGGCTTTCTGGGCTAATGGCTACATTGGGCTTTTGACTAAAGCAGCAACAGACTTGTCAATGAGGACACAGAGAGTGAGTCTTGATTACATTTGTGGCTAAGTCTCCTTCCCAACCACTGAGGTTTCTGTGCTCTGAGCCCCGCAAATCATGGCGAGGTCAATGCCTGGGAGAAAACTGCACAGGCCCCGTTGTCCTTCCTGGTCCCTTCACCTTTCCCTGCCTAGTGCTGAGCAAGCCTACACCCCCTCCCCCTCACTGCAGAGGCTCTGTGCTGACTGGAGCAAACATCCCTCCTGCTATGGCCCTGTGGCCCTGTGCTGCCTGTGAGCTAGGTGCTTCTTCTGGGCCGAATAGATTTCTAGCCTTCTCTCTTCAGTTTTTACCTTCTAAGAGTTGCAACTGGCTGTTTTTAGTAGGAAGGTTCCCCATATCCCTCCTCTTAACACGACTCTCTGTACATTCTAGAGGGGTCCCACTGCCCTGTGTCCCCCACAGTCTTGAAGCCTTTGACAACTTGATCCCCAGCATGTGTATTTTGCCTCAGGCTTGGGCAACGTGGATCTCCAGAGGGAGACCCACTCCTTCCTTTTCTGTAAAGCCCAGACTTCTAATCCTACTGCCTCAAAATATCTCCTTTCTGCTCCCTCCCTCTCTCTAGCCAGGGTCTGTAAGACCAGGGGTGTCACCTCTGTCTTCATTTGTGTTGGCGTTCCTGTTTGTCCTTCATTAGTCTTGGTTGCCTCTTGACCCCACCCATCTCATCCCATGTAGCTGCAGAGCCCTTACCTCTGTGCCCAATCAGCCCAGGTTCTCTTCCTTCACCCCTGGTCCTCCCTGCTACCTACCCTTCCTCCTGGGCTAACACTGTGGATTACACTCCGGCAGCATTCCCCGCTGTATGTTCTCCACGGGCCTACTGTTGGGCTGCCGTCCTTGGATGTCCTTGTCATTGTCGCAGCCCCCGCCCCTGCCGCCCCCGCCCCTGCCGCCACCGCCGCCACCACTGCCGCTGAGTGGCAGCCACTGCCGCCTCTGCCACCACTACCACCACCACCACAGCTCTGCTCCCTCCGCTCCACTGCCGTTGCAGCCGCCGCAGTCGCCATCTTCGTCGTCGTAATTATTTTCAGTTAGGTTATAAAGTAGTAGGTTTGCGTCACAGCACTTCTGTCATCACCTGCATCACTCAGAGCAAAATCCCAAGTGTCTATACTACCGCTTCGTGATGACCCTCTTGTCCACATACTCTGTCACCTCCTTCTTTCTCTCTTCACCCCTTTCATAGTAGAACCTGGGCCCACCCCCAGTCGGTTCCCACAGGCTCTAACTAGACATTTGGTGTCTTTCGTCCATTATTGTCATATCTAGTCCACACGCTACAACAACCCGTCTCTCCCTCGCCCTAATAGTCCAGTCTGTTTTCATAGCGCCTCTTCCCCCCCGGCATATCGTATATTTATTTTTTTATCTCATTCTTTCCATGGGAACATGCAACACATGAGAATAGAGACACCCCCTCCCCCAACACACACACACACACACACACACACACACACACACAACTACTGAAGTACTATGAATGGATTGCTGTCCCAGAAGTCAGATGAAACTGGGCACATTCTTGTTGGTATGGCCAGAGACTCTCTTCCTGATTCATATATTAAAGCTCTCAGTACCATTTAGTGGAACTTGGAGATGGGACCTTCACTAGGTAGTATGGATGATGAAGTCACAAGACAGAGCTCTCGTAGTGGGATCTGTGTCCCTCTAAGAGAGACCAGAGCACTTTCTCCCCTTCTCTATAGGCAGGACACAATAAACGGTTTTCTGTAAGCCACAGAAGGCCCTCCATAGGACCCGGACACAGCAGCGCCCCTAATTTCAGACTTCCGGTCTCCAGATCTGTGAAAAGGCTCTCTGTTGCTAAACCACAGCAAGTCTGAGCTCTCCAGACATGGCGATTTACCATTTGCATAAATGAATACATTACTGCCCCATAGCCAAGGGCTGGAGTTCAGATTCTCATGCACTTGCCATGGCTTCTTTGCAATGCAGCCCTGAGTTGAGGTTCTGGCTGCATAGCTCCACCTCCTCCCTACCCATTTGCCTCCTCTAACTCTCTCATAAACGCTGGGATCTGGCATTCTTGTCCTGACCGATTTCTAGCATCCAGTGGCTCCCTCAGTTCTTCTTCATGCCACTGTGGTCCCTTTTCCCTGGGGATGTTCTACTCTCCTGCTAGATGTTAGATTCCTGGGTTTCAAGCTATAACTGTAACACTGACTTGACTCTCCCAATTTCTCATTCCCAGGATACATAATCTTTGACTTTGCAAGCTTTCTGGGAGCTCAAAAGACCTGTGGTGGTTAATCTCAGGTGTCACCTTGATTGGATTAAAATATACCTGGGAACAAAGAGTTTCATTATTTCTTTTCTTTTCTTTTCTTTTTTCTCCCATGAACCAAACTTTAACAGCAAAAAAGATGAAAGTTCCAGTTAAGTGGCCCCAGCTAACGCAGTGCTGGGCCTCTCCACCCAGGCCTGAGCAGGCACACGGGAAAAATAGAGGATGCTTGTCTGTCCAGGACTTTGGAGCTGTGAGTAGAGTCTGGGGACCTGGCCACAGGTGAGGGCCCTTCCACCCAACTCCACACCCTGTGCCTCCGCTAAGCCATTCTTTATCACCATGGAGAACTTCTTGAGGCATTGATTCTCAAAAGGAAACAGCAAGGACTCATTTAGTAATAAATCTTTCTTCTTCCCAAAAGCCCCAGTGGGAAAGCTAGGAATTATCTCATCAAGACCCTCACTATGAGCCAGGTGTAGTGGCACACACCTTTAATCCCAGCACTTTCAAGGCAGCAGTAGGCAGATTTTTTGTGAGTTCGAAACCAGCCTGGTCTACATAGCAAGCTCCAGGACAGCCAGGACTATACTGAGAAACTCTGTCTCAAAACAAACTAAAAGAAAAAAAGAGACCCCCAGGATGCTGTTGGAGGCTGAAGAAAGAGGCACACCCATGTCTCATTCCTAAGTAAGGTGAGCTTTAGACATTACTTAAAAAATATTCTCTGTCTGTTGGCTTTTATCATCTCTTCTTGTTGTTAGTCATCCTTTCTTGGTAATAATTTTTATTATTTTTGATTTATACTTTCTACATCTCTTTTGCAGAAAGCAGCAACTGTGAATGCTTGTACCACATCTCCCCACCATTCTTAAGTAAAACCTGACACACTCTCCAGATTCCTTTGCTCTACCCATGTTGTAACCCACCCTAGGAATTACATAACATCGATTTATAGAGAGCTTTTGAATCCTTTCCATAGCTGCACAATGCTCTGTGTGTATTCTCAATTCGGACAGACCCCTTTGAATAAGTATGTGAAGAGTTTCGTGTTAGAACAAAAAGGTCTGCAGCTGAATGAGTACCTCACACTAGCATCTTGCTTTGCATTGTAAACGCATATCTTCATGGTAAATTCCTGACCGTGTACTTCTCAGTCAAAGCGTAAGGTATGCATAGTACTGGACATCTCATGTTCTCTGTATGGGTGTACCATTCCATACACAGGCCTATCTCCCCATAGCCTCATCAAGTAATAGTGTTCTCAAGAGTAGAATTTGCTGCCGTGATAGGTGAGAACTGACACCTGTGGATTTAGTCTGAGTGCCTCTGATTTAGTAATACTGAGCAGACGTCCGTGTTATAAGGCACACTTGGCTTCTTGACTCCTCACCGGCTTGCCTAACCTTATTGCTTTTTAGTATTCCAAAATTACACCAGGGAATTCTTCCTAATAGAGACAACCTGACTATGAAGCCCACTTGGCAAAAGTCATCCAGGGTTGGCATTGCTCAAGGAAGAAGACTGATGTTTTAGCATAGAGTACAATAGACTGGCCATCAGTTCCCTGTCTGCCTTGAGTCTAATTTCTCATCTATGAGGTTGTGGCGCTTTGAATGAGAATGCCCCCCACAGGCTCATAGATTTGAGTGCCCAGTCACCAGGGAGAGGACTATTTGAGAAGGACTAGGAGGTGTTCTGTGGAGTAGGGAGTGGGTGCAGCCTTGTTGGAGGACATGTGTCATTGAGGGTGAGCTTTAAGGTTTCAAAAGCCAAAGCCAGGCTCAGTCTCTCTCCTCCCCTCCCCTCCTTTCCCCTGCCCTCCCCTCCCCTCCCCTCCCCTCCCCTCCCCTCTCTTCTCCTCTTCTCTCCTCCCTCCTCTTCCCTCCCCTCCTTCCCCCTTCCCCTCCCCTCCTCTCCTTTCTTCCTCTTCTCTATTCCTTCTTCTCTTCTCTCTTCCTTTCCCTTCCCTTCCCTTCCCTTCCCTTCCCTTCCCTTCCCTTCCCTTCCCTTCCCTTCCCTTCCCTTCCCTTCCCCTCCTCTCTCCCTCTT
>CM052700.1:14292600-14424636 GCA_028551405.1 Uromys caudimaculatus
ACTACTCCAACACCATGTCTATCTGCTTCCCGACTTGATGATCATGAGCTAATCCTCTGAAACTGGAAGCAAGCCCCCAAGCAAATGCTTTTCGTCAGAAGCTGCATTGGTCTTGGTGTCTCCTCACAGTAATAGAAGAGTAACTAAGCTCCCTCTTCTGTTCTCTGCAAATGTGCCCTGAAGCCTTTATGACGGCCATTCTGTCTTCTTGGACTCACCTCACCCTTCTTTACCAGGAAACTCCTACTTATACTCCAACATTTAGTTCTAATATCCGCTCCTTCACAATGACCTCTTCAGCTGCCCCCATAGCACAAAGCACCCCTCCAGGTTCCTACGAGACTTTGCATCTCTGTTCTCCACAACAGTAGTCACCAGCTGTGCTGCACTTGTCCTAAAAGCTCTTTTCATTCCTCTCTGAATCCCCCCCACCTCGCTTGAAGCACTATGTTTTACATGATGGGTGATGGGTGAAATCTGCTTAATGAACAAATGGATGACAAGTGAGATTTCACCCTTCACCCTTTTGGTTATCACGCATATACAATGTAGTGTTTGCTCTTTCTTCTGGGCTTTGTTCTTCAAAGATGCTAATGTACAGATTTAGGGTGAGACCATGTTAATTAGAGTTTCACAGCTGACCGCTTCCTCATATCTTGGGCCACACATCCTGCAGCAAGAGGTAGGCCATCTAGTTATTGAGAGGTCAGCTTGGAAACTTTGAGATATTCCACCAGGGTTCCCTCCCCCCTCTGAGCACATGGAAGAAACAGGTCAGAGAGCAGTAGGCTGGAAGGGAGGGGCTGATTAAGCCCCTGCTACCTCATTCCCTAAAGACCAATCACTTTAAAAGTCACACTGTTCTGCCAATAACATTGTACCTAATGGCGGCTGCTGCTCTAAAATCCTATATAAGGTCCCTGAATGGGCTCCACGAGGTCGCCCTCCAGTCTTGGTATGTAGAGCGACCTCAGCAAGCCGCCATTATTGACGAATCAATAAATTTCTCTTGCATTTTGCATCAATCCCCGACTCCATGTGTCCATTCGGAGGGTCTTCGGTAAGTTAAGACTCCCCAGAGTCTTACATTATTGAAGCTCGGAGGGATCACTGGACACCCTTTCTCAAGCAGGATCTAAGCTCCTGCTCTGCCCTGAGAGTGAAGAGGTTTCAGACCTCAGCATCTCTTTAGTGAGAACCATTCTTTTCAAAGATGAATCCAACAGTGCTGGCAAAAAGGCATCCTGACACCGGGCAGGATGGGAAATGAGGGTGACAGAGACTTTAAGGTGAGAATGTAGACGTCTCTACTTGCTTCATCACCAGATTCATCTGACCACAGACACTTGTGCTGAGGACTCTAGAGCAGGTATGACTACAGTGTATGCAGGATACAGGGAGTGTGATGGTTTGTATATGCTTGCCCCAGGGAGTGGCACGATTAGAAAGTGTGGCCCTGTTTGAGTAGGTATGGCCTTGTTGGAGTGGGTGTGTCACTGTGGGTGTGGGCTTTAAGACCCTCACTCTATCTGGCCGGAAGTCAGTCTTCCACTAGCAGCCTTCAGATGATAATGTAGAACTCTCAACTTTGTCTGCACCATGCCTGCCTGGATGCTGCCATGCTCACACCTTGGTGATGATGGACTGAACCTCTGAACCTGTAAGCCAACCCAATTAAATGTTGTCCTTATAAGAGTTGCCTTGGTCATGGCGTCTGTTCACAGCAGTAAAACCCTAACCGAGACAGGGAGGATACCAGCAGCTACTCCTTACCATCTGACTTCCTGCCCCATACATCACTATGGTTTCCCTGGTTACCATGACTAGGAACCCCAGTTAGATCCTGCTTGAGAAAGGTTGAGTAGTGATGTTGGAAACAACAACCAATAATTTGATTCAGGGGCTGGCGAGATGGCTTGGATGTTAAGAGCACTTACTGCTGTAGCAGAGGACTTGAGTTCAATTCCCAGAACCCATATTGGGTAGTTCATAACCACCTGTAACTCTAGCTCTAGGATATCCAATGCCCAATTCTTCCTGCATCTATCCCACCACGTACATACAAATATCATTTAAAATTAAACAAATACACATAAAATAATTTGATTCAAATGGATGTTACTTGAATCCTGCTTAAAACTTCTGTTTATTATCTGAGGAAAGTTTGGAGCCATAATTTTTAAGCAATACCCTTCCCCCGGGATCATTTGTGCGTGCACGTGCGTGTGTGTGTGTGTGTGTGTGTGTGTGTGTGTGTGTGTGTGTGTTCCTATTCTCTCCTCCCCGCAATGTAAGTAGATGAATTGTACCTGCCCATCAGGAAAGAGGTGGTAACAGCCTGCAGTTCTGCTGCTGCTGCTGTGTCCCACATTAGGGAGCCACTGTTGTCGTACATCTCTAATCCTCAACCAACTCTGTTGTGCTTACTCCAGAGAACAGGCTGGAAAACTGCCCGGAAAGATGCACACAATATTTGCATATTCCCTTTAGGGTGGAATTCACTCAAACAGGTACGGAGCCAGATTCAAGCAACAGTGGTGTGGGTTTCTTGTCTTTGTGGCAAAATAAAAGCAATGAATGAGACCAAGCAAGGTAAACAATGGCCAGCCTCATAAAGGAACCATGATTTAGAGAACAAAAGGGGCGTGGTTCTGTTGGGTTGGCTTGAGAAGGTATTCACAGGAAATGAGACCTGCGGGCTAGGAGGGGCCAGCAGGATAGAAACCAGGAGAAAACCCTTCCTGTGTGTGTGAATTATCATGGGAGAGTCTAAAGTAATGGAGAGCTTGCCTTTTATTTCTATTTCAGAAGAGGAAAGAAGAAAAGTAATGAAGCTGGGGCTTCATGAGAAGGAAGAGAGCGAAACAAGCAAGAACTGGCCAAGGAGAAGGCAAGGGCCGTGTCTGGATGAGGAGTGTGTTGGCTAGCTTTGTGAACACAGCACAAACTTAGACATACCTGGAGTGAGGGAACCTCAATCGAGAAAAGGCCTCCATCAAACTGGCCTGTGAACAGTCATTTGATTAATGATGTGGGAAGGGCCAGCCTGCTAGGGGCAGTGCTCCTAGTGGCAGGCTCTCGCTTCTGGGTGGTGTGAAAATTCCAGCTGAGCAAAACATGGGGAGCAAGTCAGTAAGCAGCATTCCTCCATGGTGCCTGCTTCTGCTCCAGATTGGGTTTCTGCTCTGACTTCCCGCCGTGATTGGCTGTGATTAGGAAGTGTAGGCAAACTAAGTGCTTCTTCCTCCAGCTGCTTTTGGCCGTGCGTGGTGTTTGTCACAGCAATAGAAACCAAACTAGGGCAAGGAGGGAGAAAGGGTCAGATCTGGTTGAGGACGGATGGGGTCAGATCTGGTAGTCTGTGTTTCAGTCTGAGGAGAATGAAAAGAATGATAAGGGGTTAAGAAGATTACCTCTCTTTCACTGAGGAGAATGAATTGGAGGAGCAGGTAGGGATGGAGGAAAACAGGAAGCTGTGTATATTCAGGAAGAGGTGCCAGTGGCGGGTTTGGGGTTGGTGACAGCAAGAGTGGAGAGGGTGGAGCGGGAAATGTGCTGGGCAACTGGGGAGATGATGTCTCAGTTGCTAAAGTGCTTGTTATACGCGCATGAGGACCTGAATTCGATTCCTAGCACCCATGTAAAAAAGTTGAACATGGTAGTGTGTGCAGCAGAGGGAAGGGAACTTTCTACTGTAATGTGTACAGATTTTCTATGAAGCGCCCCATTTTCAATTCTAAATCCTGTCCTCATCCCTCACTACGCCTCAGAGCTGAGGCTGGAAGTTCCCATTTTGCTACAGATCAACCCCCAGGTCTGTTGTCTGGTTCAGGGAAGGGTTGTGGCCTCTTGCAACTTGAATCAAGAATTCAAGGCACGTGAAGAGAAGTTCTCAGAGTGTGTGTGAGGTCCGTAGGTGGCATTAGGCCAGGCCTTCTGGAGTCTTGTTTGGAGACCTAAGCCTGAGGTCTCCAGTGCAGGAGGATCGTGCAAACACTGGCTAGCATTCTGTGTGTGTGGTATGGATGGTGAGCGCTCATTTCTGAGGATCTCAAGCAGAGGCTGTGATCTGGAAAAAAGGAGTTGCAGGAGAGGTGCATCCTGTTCCTGAGGTGAGGAGAAGAAACAGGCTACTCAGGAAAAAATCTAGTAGCTGAGATCCAAGTGTCCATTAATGGAAAAGTTCATTAAGACAATGTGTCCCGGACATAAAATGGGATATTTACCCTTCCTATGGATGGGAACCCTGGGACATGGCCTTGAAGATATCAAATCATGTGAAAGCCCATTCACGAAAGGACAGGCACCAGGTGATTCCATTATAGGAAATACCCAACCATATGAACGTTGAGAAACTGAAACCACGTTGTTCATGAGCCAGGAGGATCAGGTTGGAATGGGGGAAGATTGGTGTTCAGTGGGCACAGAGTTTTGACTTGAGAAAAGGGGGAGTGTTCTAGCGATGGGTGGCGTCAGTCGTTCTATAACAGTGGGACAACCTTGAAGCCGCTGGGTCGGGAGCAGTGAAATGTCCAAGATGATTAGTTTCACCTTATGCAGGTTTTTACACAATAGAAAGATGGTGTCTGGGAAGAACCATATCAGCTTGTTTTGCTAGTCTGGCCCTCTCATATGCCTTCCCCAGCTTTGTCCATCCCCCATGCTGCTTTTGTGCTCCCCCCCCTTTTTTTTTTATCAAGGTGAGTATGACATGGGGGAAAAGCTGGGGAGAGAGCAAGGAACAGAGATTGAAGGAGTGGGCTCTGGGGAAATAGCTCGGTGCATGATGTGCCTGCTGCACAAGCATAAAGACCTGAATTTGGATCTCAGCAATTATATAAAAATAGGATGTGTCTGTGTCAGTCTGCAACCCCAGAGAGACAGGCAGATCCCAGGGGCTCCCTGACCAGCCATTCTAGCCAATATGGTGCGCTCTGTATTCAGTGAGAGACTTTGTCTTCAAAAAATAAAACAGAAAGTGGCAGAGGAAAATACCCATGGTTCATTCTCTGGGGAGTGGGAGGAGGAGGAAGAGGAAGAGGAAGAGAAGGAGGAGGAAGAAGAGGAGAGAGAGAGAGAGGGAGGGAGGGGGGAAGGAGAGAGAGAGAGAGAGAGAGGAGAGAGAGAGAGGAGAGAGAGAGAGGGAGGGGGAAGGAGAGAGAGAGAGGAGAGAGAGAGAGGAGAGAGAGAGAGAGAGAGAGAGAGAGAGAGAGAGAGAGAGAACCAAAACTTCCACTAAAGGTATGGCAGCCAGACATTAGAACAAAGGCAGGCCAGCTGCTGTCTGTGTCATAGGCTTGCTTTTGAGCAGAAGACAATGACCCAGATGTTGGTCCCATAGTGCTATGCTACACAGCTGGAAGACATCCAGACTGCAACCAAAGCAACAATTCTCTGTGTCTGTAGAACCTGACTTTGATGTGAATAGCTTTAAATGTATAGGGGTGTACCTTCATTTGTGCAGGCATGTAGACTCATCATGCTTCTTGCGTATGTGTTATTACAGAGGGGAGATCATGAGAAATATACAGATGTATTTCTAAATTCAGACTGCTGCAAATTTACAAGGATGCATGAGAAATATGGTTTTACTGTAATGTACAGAAGAGAATCCTAAGAGTTTAAAACACTTATTTGTATCAGGGAGAACTTGTCTTATTTAGGTATATTAGGAAATAAAGATAAATAAAAAGAGGAAAAGTCTACTTCCTGGAGTTAAGCCCTGGCGTTGAGTAGGTGCTATGTTGTTTTGGTTTGCCTGCTATATGAGTCTAGGCAGGCTTGGGACTACTAGAATGGAAGAGTGGAAGTGGGGTGTGATTTCTGAGGCTATGCACAGAAAGCCTTGCCTAGTTGGAACATTGCTCTTGGAGACCCGAGTTGCCACATAAGTGATCTGATATTCTGAAGCCACCATACTCTGAGAAGCCCAAGGTCACTCCAACGCACACCAAATGCCAGCTGAATCATCAAGGCTCAGAGGCAGACATTAGAGTGAAGAAACCTTTACATTTTTCCAGGCTCCAGACAGTTGAGTCACACACTGCCCCTCACCTCCCTCCTGGGACTCCAGACACCAACATCCAGGAAGTAGCCATGAGTGTTGCGTCTCCAAAACCGTGACCTACAGAACCTGTGTGAATAAGCAAATGGATGTGGCTGTTATGCCCTGAGCTTTGGGTTTTCTTTTCTTTTCTTTTCTTTTCTTTTCTTTTCTTTTCTTTTCTTTTCTTTTCTTTTCTTTTCTTTTCTTCTCTTCTCTTCTCTTCTCTTCTCTTCTCTTCTCTTCTCTTCTCTTCTCTTCTCTTCTCTTCTCTTCTCTTCTCCTTTCCTTTCCTTTCCTTTCTTTTTCTTTTCTTTCTTAGATTTAAGACCTTGTGAGTGTCTGTGAGTGGTCATGTACACATGCATGCAGGTGTCTGTGGCAACCAGGAGAGGGCATTTGCCCCACTGGGGCTGGAGTTCTGGCAGCTGCACTTGATGTGGATAATGAGAAAGGGACTCTGATTCTCAGCAAGAATACCATGTGCGGTTAACCACGGAGCCATCTTCTCAGCCCGATGTGGAGTGGTCCTTTACGTAGTCATAGAGAGCTAGAGGAACCCCTTCTCAGAGACAAGCACTGTTACTTCTTATGATTCTATCAAGGATTATTGGGGAACACACAATCATATATCTAATGATAGGTATTTGATACACTTAGTTTCATACGGAGCAGATTGCTGTGTTTTAGCTTCTGTTCATTTAACAATGTATCCTTACACAAAATAAGTTGCTCCTAGAAAACAGAGGGCAGCGTTCCTCATCAGAGCAGCCCTGTGGTCTCAGTTGGAGGGTACCTTATAGAGTACAACATTAAATATGTTGGTACGCTATTCTAAAAATGAGAAAATGTATCTTGAAGATTGTGCTACAGCTGTGCACTTGGAACATATTTATCTTTTGATAACTGCAGAGGATTTTATTATAGAAAAAACTAGCTCTCCATTCATGGGCGTTTATCTGATTTTCAGGTCTTTAATTTTATAAGCGTGTTGTGGCTGCTTGTGTGACATTTGTAATTTCAGCGACATTGGCTCCATGGAAGTTATTTTAGGTTTTCCTCCCGATAGAAATGCCTAATGTTTGTCAAACATTGCTTTAAAACTCAAACAAATCGATATGGATTGTATATCACTGTAGTTTTATCTGTTCCTTTGTAATGAGTGAGGTCAAGCACTCAGGGGCTGGAGAAGTGTGTGGCTCGGTGCTTGAGGATGAGTTTATGAGGCTCTGAACAAGGCCTTAGATATAATCAAAGGCTTCTTGCCATTCTTTGATAAATACTTTCTGTTCTTTGCCTACTGTGCTATGTTTATTTATTTATTTATTTATTTATTTATTTATTTATTCCTGAAGTAAAGATAATAAGCCTTAACTTTTACATGAAATAAAACATCTTAGTCTTTATTCTCTCTCTCTTTCTTTCTTCCTTCCCTCCTTCCTTCCTTTCTTTTTCTTTCTTTCTTTCTTCCTTCCTTTCTTTTTCTTTCTTTCTTTCTTCCTTCCTTTCTCTTTCTTTCTTTCTTTCTTTCTTTCTTTCTTTCTTTCTTTCTTTCTTTCTTTCTTTCTTCCTTCCTTCCTTCCTTCCTTTCTTTTTCTTTCTTTCTTCCTTCCTTCCTTTCTCTTTCTTTCTTTCTTTCTTTCTTTCTTTCTTTCTTTCTTTCTTTCTTTCTTTCTTTCTTTCTTTCTTTCTTCCTTCCTTCCTTCCTTCCTTCCTTCCTTCCTTCCTTCCTTCCTTTCTTCCTTCCTTTTAAAAGAATTTTAAATTAATTATAGAAATTTAAACTTGATGCCATTCAATTTTTCTTTTCTTTCTTTAAGTTTTCTAAGTTCATGCTATTCTGAATGCCAGGTATAACTGCAAATGTCACGCCACTGTGAGAAACCCGAAGTTTAAACACAATGACTTAGGTTAGCAGGGTTTGCTTTTTGTGTCATATTGAGAAGACTGGGATGGGAGGCACTAGTCCTGGTTCCGTTGTTCTGACATTTCAGAGCTGATGCAGAGCTTAATTCAATTCTTTGACTTTTCCTTCTGATCCTGGGATGATTTCTAGCCTTTCAAGGGGCATGATAGCTGGTGTGTGTGTGCTCATTTTTACGAGGAAAGAAAAAGGAGGCAAAAAATCCAACAGATGTCCACTGATGTTTTATTGATCCAAATCAAGCTACATGGATAGCCCGGCTGCAAAGGATGCTGGGAAAATGACCCAGACTGCCACCATGACCCATCTTTTGAAATTAGGCTTCTTGCTAAACTAAAGAGAATTTCATTAAATAGAAAGATCAGTACAATGAGTCACACAGAAGAGGTCGTGCGTCCACAGACTGACAAACCAGAACAGGGTTTCTCCTTCACGGATCCTTAGCACAACCTCCCCCATGTTTTTCTCTAGCGTTTCTATGGATCATACGTCCATATTTAAATCTTTGATCAAAATATTTTATTTTAAAAATTTTACTACATTTTATTTATTTTATGTGTATGTGTGTGAGTATGTACACGTGTGTGCATGCATGTGTGTAGGTCAGAAGACAGTTTTCAGGAGGCAGTTCTCTCCTTCTACCAAGTGGGTCCTGGGATCACACTTAGGCTGTCAGGCTTGGAAGCAAGTGGCTTTACCCATGGAGTGATTTCACTGGCTCTATTTTATATTTTATTTTATTGCCAGAGTAAGTATCAAGCCAGCTTTTTCCTGAGGTAAAAACACAGTTGATGACATCTACTAAGCAATCCAGCCTTTTCTCACTGATGTTTAAATACCCCTTTTATCTTGTACAAAATTTGAATTTGAATGTGTTTTTTGATTAGTTGACCTATTTATGAAATAGTAAACTATAATTAGTTAATTTCATCAGAATGGACTGTTTTCATTATTTTTTTTTTCATCAGAATGCCCATGTAGCTCAGACTGGCTCCAAACCCATGACCCTTCTTAGCCTTCTGTGTGCAGGACACCCAGCCTGGCTCTCCTGCATTATTTCTGTCTTTATTTTTCCATTCAACTTGCAAATTATCTGACTGAATTAAGAAACTTCTCTTTATACTTATGATAATGCTATACTAGATTAGTTTAGGAACTATAACATCCAGTGATGTGAAATCTCCCATTTGGGGAACACGTGCCGTTTTCATCTGTTTAAGATTTATTTTGGGGGAAGGAGGATTTTCCTTCCGTAGTATTTTAGAATTTTGATGTACTTTTTCCTCATGTGTATTTTCTCTTTGCTACTATTCTAAGTGTGATCCTTCCAGCCGTTAGAAAGTCTAAGCAGATATTGTTTCTATGCAAAGACCTTTATTTTTGAATGTTAATTTCTTTAAGTTTTATTTTTGTGTGTATATGAATATGTCTGTGCATGTGTTAAGTCCAGGTGCCCCAGAATCCAGAAGAGAGTATTATATTACCCAGAGCCAGCATGACAGGGGACAGTGGACTGACAATGGACCCCCTGATGTAGGCACTAAGACTTAAACTCAGGTCCCCTGGAAGAACAGTGAACATCTTTTTAAACATTTTTTCTTACTCTGTGTGTGTGTGTGTGTGTGTGTGTGTGTGTGTGTGTGTGTGAATTTCGTATCATGTACCCCAATCCCACTCGTCTCCCTGCTCCTTCCATATCTGCCCTTCACCCTGGCAACCTCCTCACCCTCTCTAGAAAACAAAACAAAACAAAACACCAAATCTTTACGTGGAAGTTGCTAGTGTTTCATGATGTGTCCCACCATATGTGGGGCAGTGATCTGTGACAGGCAGACTGGCACCCGGTAGAGCACAGGTGTAAAATCTGGGTGACCCAGTGGAACAATCCATGAGGGACCTGAAAACACTCCCAGGAGGCTTTGGCTCTAGTCACAGGTCACAGTACCACCCCTCCTCGGGTAGAGGTGTGGCCACACAGCCCCAAGCCATCTCCATGTTAATGAGACACCTAGAGGCTTAGCCACGCCCCTTCCCAGTTACCATATCTGCCTCGCCTCTCCCAGAAAGGTGGGGGTACAATTCCATCCAGGCCACTCCACACGATGAAAATAAACGTCTTAGAGTTATGGACTGTCTCTTCATCTGTACCCACCATGGGAAGCAAGGGATCTGGCCCTGGCTTCCCAGCAATCCCAGACAGTACACATTCACCCAAGCCTAAGCAGCTAGCCCAACGCCCTAAGCTGCTGAAACCTGGTCTCAGCTGGCTAGCCTGTCTGCAGCACCCTGTGGTGAGTGCGGTGCTCCGGGCTAGAGAACCCACGGAGATGGCTGCCGCGGCGCTTTCCCCGAGAATGCCCCCCACAACGGGCAGGGCCCGCAAAGGCTTCCCACAGCCCCCACCTGCCCGTCGGACTGTGTGGGAAGATGTGGGGCCACTTCCTGCTTGTCTGCTATCCCACCCAGAGCCACAGCACCCCTGGAGAGACACGTGGGACTTCATCAGGTTTGTTCCCACAACGGTATACCCTTTTGTCCACATATCTTACTTGCAAATATTCATTGCAACGAGTGCTGGTCTGGTTCAAGGCCTCTGCCTTGTGCTATACTATCTATCCTGGGTCCTCACCGGGACTCCTGGATATCCGGTTGCTACCCTATGTCATGGAGATCTCCTGCAGCTTTGGTTCTGCAGGACGGGCCCTTGCACATGCTCAAACAGTTCACAGATGCTACAGATGTTGGGAAGGCCAGCTTAAAGCTCTGTATCTGGGCCTGGGCAGCAGCAAAGTTGTTCAGCCTGCCAGCTCTCCTGGGCCCACACTACCAGGGCCAGCTCTTCCACTTTCCCAGGTGAGGGGTGGGACCAGGCTGCCAGGGCCAGCTCTCTAGCACTGCCCACGTGAGATGCAGGGCCAGCCCTCCCAGGTGCTGCACGTGGTAAGGGGAGGGGCCAGCTCTCCTGCTTTCACACCCCAAGGACCAACTCTTCCACAAGGCCTAGGAGAGGGGTGGGGCCAGCTCTCCCTGAGTGTGATATCCTGTGAAGGGTGGGGTCAGTTCTACACTGCCCTCAGACATCAGCATGACCCCAGGCAGCAACTCAGACCATTGCCTTTGGTGGTAACATGGGCCATGGGCATCAACACAGACCCCCACTGCTGCAGAAGCATGAACCCAAACACGGCCATCTGTGATAGCATGGGCCAGGATATCACCATGACCTCAGGTGGTGTCTCAGGCTACTCACATCAGGCTGCTCACCCTCACTGCTCCAGTTCCACCTCTCTTCATGGAGCACACATCATCCTGCTTCTCTGTCTCTCCCATCCCCACTACTTAGTTACTCATCATAGTGGCACTCACCTTGCTGGGTGGCAGTGGGCAGACCTCTCACAGAAAACACTCTTAACTTAGAGCACTCTTTTGAGTATTAGTTTTGTTGTTGGTGATGGTTTTCCCCACTCTTCCTCTAGACCCCTGAGACAGGCTTTCTCTGTGTAGCCCTAGCTGTCCTGGAATTTGCTCTGTAGACCAGGCTGGCCTCCACCTCAGAGATCCATCTGCCTCTGCCTCTACCTCCTGAGTGCTGGGATTAAAGTCATGAACCACCACTGCGTGGCTGGGTATTAGTTTTTTATTTAGACATGGTTGATATTTTCTGAAATGATTCCATCGTTCTCCAGATGCATGAATTTGAATCAAGAGTTGAGCTTTTATTCATGTGTTCTTGTTGACACTTTCAAGATCCAGTTCATGGAGACTTCTGCAGAACCACACTTTAGACTGGGTGTCGGGGCACACATGGGGGACAACAAAACAAAACAAACCTCCAGGTCTAGAAGTCATGAAGGAGAAGACCATAGATGATGTAAAGTGAGGGTGGGAGGAGGGGAGCTTTGCTTCTGGGAAAGGTTAATATAGGCACTGAAGCCCAAGGTCAGCTGGCTTCAAGTCTGCATAGTTGGCTGGGTGTGTGCTGTTGTCACCTTAGTAACAAAGGGACTAAATCTGGATTGACCTGCCCCTGATCCAGGTTGTGCTCTAGAACTTGGGAAGATGACATGCTTTTTCTTTAAAAAAAATTTTTTTAATGCCAATTTCTACTTCCTGAAGGAAGCTTACAGTGAACTTGAGAGAAACTGTAGTTGGGAAGTAAGAAATGATTGAGTGGCCATGTACAGCTGACAAAGATGCCAGGGAGGGACCCCAGAGGGTTAGGGATAAGGATTACACTAAGATCCTCCAGCCTCCAGTTGCACCAGCTCCCCCGGGGGTTCGAAGGATGTTACAGTGTGGGTTAATTACCTCTCCCAGCAACTCTGAATGATTGCTGTCAGTCCAAAGAAAGCTCGGGGTTAGAGCTGTTAAATTCAGGAGCTGGAACAGTGAGAGACCTGTTCTAGCATTCCCCATGATAGTCAGTTCATATCTTCTCTGAACTCTCTCCAGGTGAGGTGACACTGGCTAGGATTCCTCTCGCCTTCTTACCTGAGTTAGCTTCAATTTCCCCCTTGTGTGAAAGAAAGTGAACCCCACACTCTTTTATGCCACACTTGACAATACCTGCTTTGTGGATCCAGCTGTCCCTCCAGTGCCCATTCCTAGGGAAGGGTGAAAAGTGATAAGCCAGAAACCAGACCCACAGAGCTAGGCTTGGCTGCAAACCAATGACCCTAAAGCAAACAAGTCTTATCAACTTTTGTTAGATCAATTCAACCCCTGAACTGTGTAATTTTCCCAAGCTACAGTCCTTCCCATGTCCTCAGGTGCTGACACTGAACTTTGGGTGACTGTGTTGAGGCTTGAGAAGATATCAGTGATAGATTTGCATCTTTGAGGATGTTGGTAGTGACACCTGTTAACTTTATGTGTTGTTTTTGTTTTGTTTGTTTTTTTTCAAGATGGGGTTTCTCCCTGTAGCTGTGGCTGTCCTGGAACTCACTCTGTAGACCTCACAGAGATCTGCCTGCCTCTGTCTCCTGAGGGCTGGCATTAAAGGCATGCACCACCACCACTCGGCTGTTAGACAGCTTTAAGAGCTCTGAAAGAGTTTCAGTAGCTTCCGTTGTGATGGCAAAGGGAGAGAGGCAGGAAGGAAGAGGACAGTCCCCAGAAATGGAAGAAGGGCAGTGAGCAACGCAGGCGATTTGCTGCGTTGTTACTGTGGTGGCTGTTCAGTTACCTCAGAACAGTTCCTCACATCCTGGTGAAAGGATCAAAGCTTCTGTGGGTACATAGACCACACATGTGAGTCCTGAGTCTCTATGCCAAAGAAATACAGGGGGGATACTGAGATCTCTCATCATGCAGGAAACCCTACATCATGGGTCTTAAAACTGATTGTAGAAGGCTCCCTTGGAGACCTCAGTTGCTTCTCGCTTTATTAATGGTGAAGGAGAAGGGTGTGAAGGGGCTGAAGATAAGGGAGGGAGAGAAGAGGTTGTAGGAGTAGAAGAATCACCAAAGGATGGGTAACCTGGGGTTATCTCCAGTGGGGACAAAGTCTGAGTCATCAAAAATCAAAACAGACCTGCCCCTAGAGGCGTTGCAGGTGTGGCTGCTGTGTCGTGTGTGTGTGTGTGTGTGTGTGTGTGTGTGTGTGTGTGTGTGTGTGTATGTGCAGAGAGGAGGAAGCCATGTTTATGTTCAGTGTTCTGATCTATGAATGTTTGAAGGATTAGTAGCCTAACACGCCCTGAAAACAGTGAGTCTGAGATGACCACCAGTCCGGCGCCAAGCAGTCCCAGATGGGCTCCCAGAATGGAGAGCAAGCTGGAGACTAGAAGAACCCTGCCTAGGACTGCAGGCCCTGGGAGTGAGCCCAAGACAGAGGACCCTTGAAAGGGGCTATTTCTGCACACTGGGTGAGGAGCAAGCCTGAGACAACCACATACCAGTGCCATGGGGCCTGGACAGGGAGCTAGCCTGAGATGACCAATAGTCTGGTGCCACACAGGCTTATGAAGACAGCCTATGCCCAAAATGACCCCTGTCTTGCACCATAATGCACAAGTGTGGCATAGCACTCTTGAGATGACCCCACACACTCAGAGACCCCGACTACTAAGTGGAGCAAGTAAGTGGTGGAGAAATGGAAGAGAAAGAGAGACAAGGATGTGGGCACCATGAAGAGAGGCAGAACTGGAGACTTGAGAGTAGTGAGGAACAGCCTGATGTTTGTAGCTGGTGATGCCACCTGGGACCATGTGGGTTTCTGGCCTGTGTTGCCAACTGGGGGCCATGTCTGGGGCTGTGGCTCTGCAGCAGTGGGGGTCTACTCCCTGACCTGGGCTGCTGCCTTGGGACAAGTTGATGTCTGAGGGCTATGCAGAACTGGCTGCACCCCTCACCTGAGCATTATGGAAGAGCTGGCTCTGGGGACATGAGAGCCGGGGGGCTGACAGCTTCAAGAATATTGCAGGAGTTGTGGGTGAGCCTGCCACAGGACACAAGCATGGGAGAGCCTGCTCCATCATTTGTCTCCTGTACAGCGGCATGGATGAGGAAGAGACCCTCTACCCACCTTGACCCTTGCCACTCTGGTCATGAGAGCAGGGGAACTGGCCCTGCTGCTCACCAGTGGCAGCACTGGGGTTAGCAGGCCCTGTACCTTGCCTGGGCAGCAGAGTAGAGCTGACTCTGGTGGAGTCAGAGAGCTGGCCCTGCCTCTTGTCTTCTGGGTGGTGGCATGCATGAGAGAGAGAGACACCCTCCTCCCCTCTCTGGTCCTTGGCATCTATGGCAGATGTGAGAGCTGACCCTGGAGTCATAAAAGTGGGAGAATGGGCCATGTCCCTCACCAGCTTTGAGCGGCCCGTATACCTTTCCCTGGCAGCAGGGTAGTGCTGGCCCTGGTAGTGGGCCAGCTGGTGAGTTGGCCTCTAGGACATGAGAGTGTAATCCAGTGGGCTGACCAGCTCAGGTACCTCTCAGGCCAGATCCAGGGCTTTGAGTTGGCCCACCCCATCATCTACCCCACTGATAAACTGCTGGAGTGCATGAAGGGACCGGTCCTTTAGATCCTAAACTACAGGATCTCCATGACACAGAGCAGCAACAGGATATTGAGAGGAGTCCTAGTGAGGCTTCAGTATTTATAGAATAGCAGAAGCCAGAGGCCTTGTACCAGACCAATGAGTCATCGCAATGAACATTTGCAAGCAAAGAAGTGCAGACAAAAGAATATATATATATATGTATATATGTATATATATATGTATATATACACACACACACGTACACACACACACTCTGCAGGACACACTGTGATACACTACAGCTTCCACAATGACATTGTTTTCTCTGTTGGGGAGGAGGTTGCAAGGTGGAGGGTGGGTGTAAGGGGAGGGGAGGTGAATGGGATTGGGGTGCATGAATTCATGAAGAACCAATAAAAAGTTTTTTAAAAAATCAAAATATGCCAGACAGTGGTGGCGCACGCCTTTAATCCCAGCACTTGGGAGGCAGAGGCAGGTGGATTTCTGAGTTCGAGGCCAGCCTGGTCTACAGAGTGAGTTCCAGGACAGCCAGGGCTACACAGAGAAACCCTGTCTTGAAAAACCAAAAAAAAAATAAAAAAATTTAAAAAAATGAATATCTGTTTAACCACTTAAACAATTACAAAAGTAATTAAGTTCACAAACAAAAAGTTTTAGTCAAAAAAAAAAAAAAAAAAAAAAGCAAGTCTATAATCCCAGTGCTTAGGGCAGGAGGATTATGAATTTGAGACCAAACTGAGATACTTTCTTGAAATAAAGAAATAAAAGTCATCCAGTCCACATACTATTGAAGGACAAGAACAAAGCTAGAGGACTGACATTAGCTGGCTTTAAGCCTTACAGAAAGGCTACAGTAGTCAAGGCTCAGTGGGACTGGGGGGAAAGTCAACGGAACAAAATAAGGAGTCTAGAAAAATTAATCTTTGGAACAGGAAATACAATTGAAACACACACACACACACACACACACACACACACACACACACACACACACACACCCTGAGAGGGGGTGGGGGAGACAGAATTGACTCTGGAACAACTGGGATGTTCACATGCAAATGCAAACAAATAAAGTATCATCACAGACTTTCACCGTTAACAAAAATTAACCCAATATGAATGACAGACTTACACTAGGACATATCTATAAGACTAGAGGAAGTCCAAATGACCTGGGAGTTTAACACCAAAGGCACAAGCCATGGAGGAAGGATGGATGACCTGGACCTCATTAAAATAAAATCCTCCCACTCTATAAAAAACATTGCAAAAATAATAAGAAGACAAAACCTAGAATGGCAGAAAGTGTTTTCAAAGGACATAGCAGATAAGGACTGTTATCCAAGACATACAAGGAACTTACAAAACTCAACAGTAAGGAAACAAAAACATGACCATAAACAAGCAGTGACTTGGACATCTCATCAGAGAAGACAGTTAACAGACACAAGGGCGTTCAATGATGCTATCAAGAGAAATGCAAATCAAAACAGTATCCGTACCAAATCAGAGATGACAGTATCCAAGGCTGGTGACATGGGAGGCAGAGGGTCGTTCCTTCTGTGCTTATGACAATACTAAGTTAGTACAGCCATTTTGGAAAATGGCTTGCCGCTTGCACAAAACATCTAAACATACCCCAGCCATGTGATCCGCAGTTGTAACTCTTTAGTATTTACCTAAAAGGAAGGAAAACAGCCACACAAAAGTTTGCTTACAGAAGTGCACAACAGCTTTATGCAGACCGACAGAAACTTGGGGACAATCAAGATTTCCTGCAGTTGAGCAAACCAGAAGGTGCCTGGGTACTAACATGCTACACAGTCTAAAGAGAAACAAGTTGTCAAGCCGGGAAAAGATATAGAAGAAACCATTAGATGCTAGTAAAAAAAAGGCTGCATGCTGTGATTCTAACTCTGACACTCTGGAAAAGGCAAACTGTGGTGACAAAAGATCAGTGGCCACCAGGGGTGACAGAAGAGAAGGATGAACAGGTGAAACTTAAAGGATTTTAGGGCAGTGAAACTCTCCTGTGGGACAGAATATTGGTGAATACGTGACACTGTGCACTGTCAATAGCAGTAGATATGAACTCTAAACTGTGGACCTTGGAAGTAGTATTGTGTTAATGAAGATTTACCCATGAGCCTCTGTGGCAGAGGACACTGACAATAGAGCTACTCATATTAGAGATATCTGGGGGGGGGGGGGTGCCAATATAGGAAATCTTAGCACCTTTCACTCAATTTTGCTATGAACCTAAAACTATTCCAAAAATAAGGTCACTAACCTCCCTCTTCCAAGTTACCCGGGAATTAGTACAGTAATTTAGCTTCCCAAAATTCTATAAACCCATGCTATCACCAATATGCACAAAACTGAATTATTTCCTCATTGGGCACAACCTTGAATTATAAAACATATTCCTAAGACAGTCTAAGTAAGGCAATTTTGGAGATTTAAGAAATCAGCAGCCTGGAACCTATTAACCGGCTTTGTTTTTTAATTCTTAAAAACTTTAATTGGAGCTGGAGAGATGGCTCAGGGGGTAAGCGTGTCAGCTGTTCTTGCAGAGGACAAGGACAAGAGTTTGGTTCCCAGCATGCACCTGGCAGCCCGTAGTCCTCTGTAACTGCAGTTGCAGGGGGCATCTAACACCCTCCTGACCTCCTCAGGTACTGAACACACATGACGTACATACATACATGCAGGCAAGACACACACATAATACAGGAATAAATAGATCTCTAAATTTTTTAATGGATATACAATAATGGTACCTATTGTTAGGATATGGTATGGTAACTTGATATAGGTTTATAATGTGTAGTGATTAAATCAGGGTAATTAACATTGTCATTTAGCATTGTGGGGGGAACTTCAAACTCTTTTAGTTTCAAATAAAATAACGAAATGAATCACTACATACTCTACACTGTATTCATCGTAGTGTACCATAGAATATTCAGACATATTCGTTGTATCTCACTGCACTTTGGTACCTGCTGCTAGCCCCCCTCCATCATCCCTCCCCACCACTCCTCCTGCTCTACTCTCCACTCTGAGATCAGTGCTTTAGGCTGCCACACACGTGTAAGCCTACACAGCACCTAACACTCCGAGTCTGTCTTTTTTTTCTTACTATAACGTCCTGTAGCCCATTCCCGTTGCCACCAATACTGGCATCTCATTCTCCTTTCATATTATATATCGGAGCAAGTATAAAACTAGTAAAGCTTCTATCTCAAAAGTTTTAATCACATGGAAATGTTCTTTCCTGTCCCATAATGTACATGTATTAAACTCTTTATGTATTTACCACCTTGTGACAGACACATTAATGGATTCCATATGCTGGCCATTGTAAACATGTAATTCTTTTGTTGGTGGTGGTGGTGAGGGTGATGGTGGTGGTGGAGGTGGTGGTGATGGTAGTGGTGGTTGTGGTGGTGGTGGTGGTGTGTAGACGTGTATACAGGTGTGTTCTCAGGTGTGTGTGTGTGTGTGTGTGTGTGTGTGTGTGTGTGTGTAGGACAGAGGTCCTCTTTTGTTGTCTACCTTACTTTTGAGATAGCATCTCTCAGCAAGCTCCTTAAATCCACTTATCTCTGCCTCTTTAGCACTGGGCTTACAGAGGTGTTTTGCCATGCCTGACTTTTGGATGGCACTGGAGATCTGAACAAGGTTCTTACACTTCTGCCGCAATCTCACTTTATCCACCAAGCCATCTCCCTACCCCAGTAAATAGTGTATTCATGATCCCTCTTCTTTGAGGGTAATTTTCAGTGCTCAGAGCCAGAATGACATCAAGTCATCCATAGCGCAGCCTTCATGGACTTAAGAAAATGCGAAGGGATGGAAAGCAACTGGTCAGAACCCAAATAAGCACCCTATGGAGACAAGATAGTCCTCAAAATCAGTAACAATTGAGTTAATCTCTATCGGTAACAATTTGGAGCTAACTACAGTTGGAAATGTAGATTCTGCATGTGAGATTAAAAATGTCCCCTGTTGATGCATGTAGTGGTTTGAATAGGTTTGGCTCCCATAGACTCCTGTGTTTGAATGCTTGTCCCACAGGAGATGTGGCCTTGTTGGAGTAGGTGTGGTCTTGCTGGAGGAAGTGTGTCATTGTCTGGATGGGCTTTGAGGTTTCCTATGCTCAGGCTCCACCCAGTGTGGAATGAGAACCTCCTCATGGCTGCCTGAGGAAGACGGTATCCTCTTGGCTGCCTTCGGACCAAGATGTAGAACTCTCAGCTTCTCCAGCACCATGTCTGCCTGAAGGCTGCCATGCTTCCTGCTATGATGATAGTGGATTAAACCTCTGGAACTGTAATCCAGCTCCAATTAAATGTTTTATTTTATAAGAGTTGCTTTAGTCATGGTGTCTCTTCACAGCAATGAAACCCTAAGACAATGCATTTTCATGGAGTGCCCAGGATACTAGGAAGAACTGTAGGAAAGTCTTGGCTGCTTCCTGAAAAAGTGATACATACACATTTTGGCAAAGGACTCCCAGGTACAATGCCTCAGCTACACAAGATGCCCCACTTCAGTCCCTAGTCATTATCCCATCACAGGACTGAGAAGAGAGAAGCAGGTATGGAGAGCTTTCAAAGTATCAGTACACTTTTAAAAACTGAAATAGATAAGCACAATTTTTTTAAAAGAAAAAAAAAAACAAAAACAAAAACAGAATCTTGCAATGTAATGCAGGCTGGCCTCAACCTCACGATTGCATTGCCTCAGGCTCCTGAGTGCTGAGATTATAGGCATGGCCATCCATGCTCAGAAAACTGAACTTTTTGAGTGGAGACATGTGGTTCTAATTTTGCTTTTCACCTATTCAACTCTGAATTTTGAAACATCAAGTTGTCAAATATTAGGTGTCTTCTTAGTGCATTTTCTGTTGCCATAACAGAATACCCAAGACCGGGTACTTCATAAATAAATGAGGTTTGTTTAGTTCATGGTTTTGGAGGCTGAAAAAGTCAAGACTTGGTGGCTACATCTTCCACGGGCGCCATGTTGTATCAGAACACAGCAGGGAAGCAGCAAGAGTCCAGAAGGCAAACAGCAGGAATGACACCAGGGATGCCTTTGCTTTAGGGTGGCCTGCTACAGGTCAAGCCCCACGAGAATGGGAACTCACGGCCACAGAAGAGGATTAATTTAGACTTAAGGGCTCTCTCTACCTCTGTGATCCAAACATAGCCCAAGGCTACCTCCTAACACTACTTCATGGACAAACTGAGCCTCCAAGTGGGTTTTGGTGGGGGTGAACCACACTCTAACTATGGCAGAGGCCAGCTGTGGATTACATAGAAAGACATGATGATATTTCACCTATGTAGGCCAGGGAATGACCTTAAAGAGATTTCCCTCAAGAGAAATCTGTTTACATTGGTTCATTCAGTCTAATAAATATTTATTGAGTCATTAAAAGCAGGTCCAAGACTTAATGAGATTTTTTTGGCTTTGTTGGATAGGGGCTAAAATTTGTAAATGGAAGAAATTATTACAGGGCACTAAAAAGGTTGATCAAAGGGTATTTCAACTTCATTCCAGAATAAATAAAACCAAGCCCTTGATTGATACTTGCCTCTCAAAGTACATCCAAATCTTGTTGGTTTATGATATGATATTTGACTCACTGAGATTTTACAATGGAAACACAATTTCCCACTTCTGGCTCCGTACTCCTGAAAGACCAGTACCCTTGGGACCTAAGCAAAACTTGTTATTCTATAAACAGGGCAGAGATCTTGATAACCTCCAATGCCTTCTTTAATAGACATCTACCATTCATTTTTTTTTTCCTCTCAGGAGCTAAAGGAGTTAGGAAGCATCACTTGTTTGTATAGACGGCTCATAGCCAATAATAGCCGAGCCTTTTCTACAAGGAAAGAATTGTAGGGACCATCAGGGTGAGATGGTGAACTGCTAGGGCAGGGAAATGAGCAGATGGAGTTTCAAAGCAAAACTGACCTAGTTATAAATGTGCATACAGCCAGTTCTCTCCTGAAGCTTCAGATCTGAACCTGTCTCTTCCATGACTGCCCATCCTTAGCCTGTCTGCATCTCTTTTGAATGCAAACAACGCATTGTTTGCCTGGTACTCAAAGATGCTTTGGGATATTCCCTGTCTCTCAGAGTCTACATAAATATTCTTATTATTTGCTGCTTTGTAGGGAACAGTTGTACATGTTTAATGAATGAGATCTCTTTCCACACGCCCATCCTGGAAGTCTCCCTCCTGTGGTTTTGTTATTGAGGTCGTATTAGCCTTGTAAATGTGTTAGAAAAGTTATTTTGTTTCCTACTTTCTGGACAATTTTATATAAGATTAGATTTTATGTTCTCTGAAGATTGAATCCTTGTTTCTCTCTCTTTGGGACAGTTTTTTAGATAGTCCCAAGCTTTTTCTCCCTTTAATGTCTTTGCATTTAGTCCATGACCTCCTGAATCTCTTACAAGCTCTTCTCAAGGACCCCTGCTTCTGAAGGCTGCTCTGACCATCTTCTCAAGATGCTTCTCTCACTGGTTTTCTGTCTTAACATCATAATGGCTATAGTTGGATGAGGCCCTCAAAAGGATAAAGGTTTGGTCCTCAGCCCCTGGTGCTAATGGGATATGGTAGAATCTTCAAGAGGTAGAACTCAGCGGGAGAGACTAGGATTTGGGGGTTGTGCTTGCAAGAGGTACCATGAGAGCTCATTGCTTTTGTCACATAATTCTGTAGGAAGTACTGCCACCACTGGCCCAGAACATATAGGGCTAATCAGTAATGGTCTGAAAACTCCCAAACTGTGAGGCAAATACCACCTTCTCTCTGTGCAGTTTAGGGTATTGAAGTCAGTGTCTTGCACACGCTAGCAAACATCCCAAACACTGCTTTATATCCTCAGACGTTGACTGTGTGTGTTATAGTGTGTGTGTGTGTGTGTGTGTGTGTGTGTATGCTCATGTATCAGAGAGAAAGTGGGAGAGAGAGAGAGAGAGAGAGAGAGAGAGAGAGAGAGAGAGAGAGATATTGAGAGATTTCCTACATAGCAGATGATGGCTTCAGAGCCTGGAAACCTTCTCTCTTTATAAATTGATTATCTTAGGGACTTCTCATAGCAGTAAAAAGCTGACTAATGCACTCTCAGGCAAACTCAACCTGAGGCCCAGGAACAGCATGCAGCTAAAGATAGCTATGAATATAATCACGTGAAATTGTAAACGTGAAAAGCTCAGTTGAATGGTTCTCAAACGTAAGCTTTATAGATAATATTCTCATGTCTCGATGTCAAAATGTTGGATATACTTGCATCACTATTTATAACTAGTGTAATGACTTACATATTTATCAGTGCGAGGGCAAAGGCTATGCTTCTATTATTCACACAATATTTGGCACATGCAAAGAACTTTGTAAATATTTGTTAAACTAATAGTTGGTTGTCTCTTTAATCAGATCAATTATACTTGAAGCTAGAGAGACCACATAGCTGAATGTTGTTCCCAGGGTTCCTTCAGGTTAGCTTGGAATATTCCCTTTATCTTTCCTCACAAGAATGTAGTATGTTTAGTATGTTTACATACCCTGAATGAAGTTGTCTTACATAATTTCTTTTCTTTCTTTTTGAAGATTTATTTATTTAGGAGTACACTGTAGCTGTTTTCAGACACACCAGAAGAGGGCATTGGATCCCATTACAGATGGTTGTGAGCCATCATGTGGTTGCTGGGAATTGAACTCAGGACCTCTGTAAGAGCAGTCAGTGCTCTTAACTGCTGAGCCATCTCACCAGCCCTTACATAAGTTTTAAAATAAGCTGGTGGTAATTTGGGGAATGGCCATGTATATGGTACTTTGCTCTTTGAGTAAGTTCTGCAGACTGACAACTACTTCTAGAGGCTCTTGCTTGCTTTTTGTACTAGACCTTTCTCCCTTGAAGCCCATTTTATCTTATATTAATATAAATGGTTTAGCACTATTTTGTTATTTACATAGAATATTTTTCTTATACATTTATTTTTATTGCATCTATGTCCTTTTTCTTTTTCTCTTTCTTTCTTTCTTCCTTCCTTCCTTTCTTTCTTCCTTTTTTTCTTTCTTTCATGACAGGGTTTCTCTGTGTCACTGGCTGTCCTGAATCTTGCTCTGTAAACCAGGCTGTTCTCAGATTCACAGAGATCTGATTGCCTCTGCCTCCCAAGTGCTGGGATTAAAGGTGTATACCACCACTATCTGGCCCATTATCTCTTTGTTTCTAAAGCATGTTTCTTATAGACAACATAGAGTTAAGTCTTGATTGTTCGTCCATTCTGATAGTCTCTGCCTTTTATTTGTAATATTTAGATCTTTTATGTTTAATGTACTTACAAATTTGATTACATTTAGCTCTACATTTTTGTTCTTTACTATCTGTGTTGTATGTACATTTCCTTCTCATTCCTTTCACAACTTCTTTAGGATGAATTAAGTAAATTTAAAAAATTCAATTGAATGTATTTGTTAGTCTTTTGTATTTTAAGTGATTGCTTAAACATTACAGTGTGTGATTCCACGTTTTCAGCATTGTAGAGTTAATATTGAACTTCATACAAAAAATAAAATCCTGGTCACTCTATAAATCTGTTCGGTACCTTCCCCTGTGTCATTTATGTCTTGGATGTCATATGTATTACACATTTATGTACTATGAGTCCCACACAGCCCTGTTGCAACTTTTGCTTTCATCTTACTTTGGTTAAAAATTTGCAACTTTAGGCACAATCCTCTCTAATAGTTTCTGCGATACAAGTGAAAACAAAGGCCTGATACATAGCCCCTTTATTCCCCAAGCTATGTGTGTCTATAAATCACCAGAAGTCTGTAAGAAGCTGCCTTATGAGCTTTTTCCTAAGAAGCCACGTTTCTTCTTCCCTGTATTAATTTAAACTTTAGTGAGCATCCAAATCTTTGTCTGCCCATACAAACTGCTCCTCTCTGTTTCTTCAAATGCTATCAAATATTCGTGGCATGCACTTCATTATAACTCTCTTGAATTACAATCTTTTTGTTTGGCACACATTCCGCTTTCAGCACCTGTTTTTCTTATCACCAACTTGTTTCTTATGTGTCATAATTTTCATGTTTGAACCCATGCTTCCAGGATTATTTCTTCTCCTCTCCTCTCTCTCTCTCTCTCTCTCTTTTTGAAAGTTAAGGTCACTTGTAGCCTAGGCTGGTCTTGAACTTGTTATACTATGTAGCCAAAGAAGACCTTGAGCTCTTGCTTTCCCCTGCCTCCACTACCTACCTGCTGGGATACTAGACATACATCAGACAACCTCTCTTCTTATACTTTTAAAATGCCCTCTTATTTACACTGCTGCGGATGGCTTTGGAGATTTTTTTTTTTTTTAATTCTTTGCTTCTTATTCCTTGACATTTTCTTGTCTCTTTTAGCAGAGCTAATGAGCATTGGGTAACAGCAATGCTACTGATAGTATGTGACTTTAGATTAGTTCCTCAATGCCTGTGAGCTCCATTTTACTTGAAATGATCTGAGTCCTTCTGGTTACATCATTCTGTGTTCTGTAATTGTACCTTAAGGGGACCTGAATGTACCTACACACACACACACACACACACACACACACACACACACACACACACACACATCATCATCATCATCACCATCACCACCACCATCACCACCACCATCACCACCACCATCACCACCATCATCACCATCACCACCGTCATCTCTTTGCTATCCTCTGACACTCTGGTTTTGATTCTTCCCACTTGTTTACTATTTCTATACATCTAAACATATTCTCACACCACATCTGGCTGTGCCTTCTCTGTCCTTCACACAAATACCTGTGGTTTCTAGACTTGAATGGTCTGACACCCGTCTCAGTTACTCTTAGAGAAACTGAAACTTCAGAGTTGTGCTTCTGGTGCTAGGTGTGTCAGCACACGTGTGTAAATGTGTGTGGAGGCCCAAGCTTGATACCAGAAAACCTTCTTAATCATTTCTCCACTTTACTCTTTGAGGCAAGAGTCTCTCCATCAAAGCGAGGGCTGACTGATATGAATAGTCTCAGTAGGCAGTTTATGCTGGGGAGCCCCTGTCTTTACCTTCTGGGGATGGAATTACAGGCAGGCAGTCACACTCCCCTGGCCTTTATGTGAGTTCTAGGAACCTGAGCTCTGGTCCTCTTGCTTGTGGGCAAGTTCTTTAACCAAGTTACAAAGTTCTTTACAACGTCCATTAGTGAAGAAGAGATGTAAGACCAGCAGAGCTGACCCAATAGCTCCTTTCCTATTGGCCCTCATCTCATGCCCACCAGAGGTGTCTCCTTTCTTTGAAATTCATATTCCATGACATTCTGCACTGTCATGGCTCCCTGTCCCCCCCTTTAGGAGACATACTACACTTCTACCTGTTACTTAGGATTCCCCAGAAGCTCTCCCTCTATACAGACTTTTCCTGGGTTCACTGCTCAAGAGCCCCAACCCCTCCTAGCTAACCAAGAGACAGCAGAGCAAAGTGGTCTGAAGAATGTTCTTTCCTGATTATTATGACAGAACATGGAGAGAGGGAATCAGGAGAGCTTGGTTTCCGAGCTCCTGTACTCTGCATGCATGGACATGACTGGGCTGTTTACCCCCTGTTGAGTTTCTAGTGTTTTTCTTTCTTTTCTTATTCTTAAAATGAGAGAGAACATATTTTCATAGGGTTGTCGGGATTTACAATGGCAGTGTGAGAAAGCATTCTGTAGGTGTTGGTTAAAATTTTTATTTTCTAAACGGGGATTTAAAAATGTATAGATTCATCACATACATTACCACCTGGGAAAGAGGCCAGCCATTGGGAAAATGATAGAAGAGTCACCATGCTGGTATTGTTTATTTGTTTACTTTTCTTGGGCAGTGAGGAGGGAAGATAACCAGAGAAACTGTGCAAGATTCAGTGAGTGACAAAGTCGGAGTTTGAGGCACGCAACCATCTATCTAGCTATCCACCCACTTCTAGGAGAAGCGACCCACCCAGATGAGTAATAACGAAACCTATCCTTTGTGTGCCTGCTGTGTGCCAGGGGCTTTATATGGAGCACTTCTCCTTTGCAAATCAACCTGAACTGTGAGAAGGCATTGCCACGCAGAGTGTCAGCGATTCTACCACAGCATACTCCTGGAGATGGGGGAGCCATGGGTTATCTTTAGCTTTGCTTCCAAAGGTTCTGAAACCAGTGTCTTCTCCAGATGATCTGTGCGAGTCACTTCCGTGTTTCTTTGACAAGAAGCAACTTAAAGGAAGGGAGAGTTTATTTTGGCCCAGATGTAGTCGATCATGGTGAAGAGACCACCACCACCACCGCCGCTGCCGCCGCCGCCAGCAGCAGCAGCTTGTGGGAGCTGCGTTCACTGTAACTACAGTCAGGAGGCAGGGATGGATGAATGCCTGAGCTCAGGTTACCTCTCCTTTTTGGATACCAGCCCACAGAATGGCACTGTCCATACTGAGGGTGGTCTTCCCATCTCAAGTAACTGAATGCAGAAAATCTCTCATGGGTATCCCCAGAGACTTGTCTCCAAGGCCCTGTCAAGTTGACAACCTAAGCTATTACTCAGTCCCAATCCCGATGCCTTGCAAAGCTTCACTGTTCCATCGCTGAGCCAGGCGCTACCAGGGACATCTAGATCTCCTTCAGAAAACAAAGAACGGCCATGTTACCAAATAATTTGAGTAGACTGGCCTGAGGCTTTTGCGTGTAGTATTCGAAATGAGCTATGGGCTAAGAAATCGCCCTAGAATACGAAGTAGAAACAGGAAAGGGCTTTGACAAGTCTGCGCCTATCCAAAGGTTGGCACCCTAAATTATAAAGCATAGAAGGGACTAAAGGAGCAGCTGCAACATGACGCTGTATAATTATTTTATATTGGTGAAATTCCTGCCAAATTGCTGGCTAAAGCTGCCCTACATCTCTGAAGTGGAAGAAAACTTTGTAGATAAGTATAGAACCAAAGGAAGCAATCTTCATGGCAAATAGTTATTGTCTCAGCCAGACAGCCCTCTCCCAAAGTCCCGGAAGCTGTCACTTCTTCTGCCAGTTATGTGGAGTTTGAGTCTGAATTCCCCCTCTTCATGGGAAAGGCTCTGTGTTCACTGATGGTAGAGTTCTTTTGTGTATGGCCAGGTGCCATGTCACTGCTAGAACCAGGCAATATTTAAAGATGACTGGAGTGGTTAACCCCGAGAACAGAGTGAGAAGTATCTACTAACAAGGGAGATTTATTCAATTGCTTAAACCTCATTAGGTGTCAACCCAAATTTTTTATTAAATGGAAAATCTTGATTTGGATAGGAGGCTTAGTGCATAAATGGCTTGCCAGGCAAATGTGAGTATCAGTGCCCAAATCCCATGTAAAGCGCTATTCCATTTCTTCTATGGAAACAGAATCAGGTGAACCTGCTGACACTGGTGGGCCAACTAGCCTGGAGTACACAGTCACAAACAGGAAAAAAAAAACTATCTCAAGATCATGTGGAAGGTGAGGATTGCCCTCTGACTTCGACACACATGCAGTGGCACACGTGTGTGCACCCCTCCCCAATACAAATAAAGTTTCAAAAAGAAGAAAGAATGAAAGAAAGACCATCTTTGGCCAGAGGGCACAGCCGTCTCTGGAGTGTCCCATATTTACTTAGGTTGCCTTTAGATGGAACCAGACTTTGAGGCTGTCAGGGAACTGACTGGGAAGAGCTCTGAACTGAATTGCCCAAAGCAGTTTTCAAATTCCTTGGTGGGTTTGCATGCAGGTTTGAGTCCCCAGCTCTGCGTGAATGCAAATGGCAGACCCAGATTTTCACTAGGAGGAAGAAGCTGAGAAGAACTTGTGACCTTCTGGTCGTGGGGGTGAGTATCTTTCAGGAAGGGTATCCTGACTTCCCAGGTGGTGGTGGAATATCACCTACCTTACTTTGGATATGGTTCTGACGGTCATATGTGTCTCAAGGTACTAAAATAGCCATGTGGTTGCTTAGAAACCAAAGGTTCAAGACATCTCAGCAACAGCCATTGAATGACTTGCTCAGTCTGGTGTTGATAGCGTCAGATCAACAGAGAGTCGGCCAGAAGGGCAGTGGATGATGGAGAGGGATGGGCAGGCAGCAGAGCTTGAGTGTAACACATCTTCTTCACTGAATCATTTCAGTGTGCTTTGAGGAAGCACATGAAATCCTAGCTCAGTTCTGGGGAGACAGCTCAGTCAACAAAGTGCTTGCCACGGGGGTGTGAAGGCCGAGTTCAATCCTCGGAACCACATAGAGACCAGGTATGGAAGCATGTGGTTGTAATCCCAGCGCTGGGAAGAAAGAGGTCCCTGGAATTTATTGGCTTAATTTATTAGCCTAGCCTAATCAAAAGGTCCTAGGTGTGTGTATGTATGTGTGTATGTGTGTGTGTGTGTGTGAGAGAGAGAGAGACAGAGAGAGAGACAGAGAGAGAGAATGAGAGAGAATGAGAGAGACAGAGAGAATGAGAGAGACAGAGAGACAGAGAGATTGTCTCAAGAAACAAAACAAAAACCAAACCAAACCAAACTATTGTAGATGAAGCTAAAATGGTGTCATCCTCAAGAGAAGTACCGGAGATTGACCTCTGGGCTCCACATGCCTGTGCTGTGTCTTGTATATGTACACACACACACACACACACACACACACACACACACACACACACACAGAGAGGGAGAGGGTATGGTTTTACGGGACCCAGCGCGGCTGCTGTCCCTCTGGCTGTCCCTTGGGGAGAGTCACCCAGACTGGAAGGGACGCTCTTGCACCTTTTCCCTTCAAAAAGGTGAGTCAGTGGAGTCTCACAGCCTGACCTTCTAGCTTCCCAAATGGCCAGACTTCCAGTGCTTTCTAACCTGGCTTTCTTATGCTCAGGGCTTCTCTCAGAAGTAATTCTCATTCCTGGTCCTAACATTGGACCCAAATAACATGCTTTTGTATATAAGAGAGGAACCAGGGGAACCTTTAAAAAAAAGATAAAACAAAAATCAAAGAGCCACAAAGTAATTTTAAATAACTCAAAACCTACACATTTCCTACAGCTGTTGAACTGGAATGAAACAATCAAAATATTCTCAGTGAATCTGAATCGAGCCAGTATTTTCCTTGGGCCAAGACCATCGCCACAGACTCACAGCTCTGAGGGCTGTGGAGCTCCTTGAAGCTAAGAACATGATCCCACAGCAGGAAGTGCAGTGGACACTGGCTGGCCCGGCTCAGACAACCTGGAGTGTGGGGAGCTCAAGTGGGCCCCTTACCTGCCTGCTCCTCCCACTTCTGGTCTGAAACAAGAGGCAGTTCTCATGTCACCATGATACTCACAGGAAAACAAGCCCACAAACAGCAGAAACGCGTCTCTGTAGGAGCATCAACTTCTGAAGGTCATATAGCAACTGAGAGGACATGTGGAGTTTGGGTTCAGGTGTTCTGACCCGAGATTGAGTTTAATTCACTATTCTGCATAGCCACTCCAGCATCAATGGACATTAATGCTAGTAAAGGACATTAATCAGGAGGAAATAAACTAGAAACTCGGTGCCAGCGAGCCCAGGGCTCTGTGTCTGATTGCTCATGAAACTGGTACATGCAGTTAAACGGGGAAGAAGACACTTCTTAGTGGACAGAGCCAGTCTCCTCACAAGCTTTGTTCCATCTCTGATAACAGTATTACTCCTCACACTGCACTTGGCCATGGGGCCAAGTTCTCAAGGAAAGCATGTTAAAAAACTATAGGCTACAACCCTAGCCCCAGGACCATTGTCAAAAGATGTGCTTTACTTCAGGTTGAAATCTGGGGACATTCTGAGGCTAAACGATCCAGTGGCTAAAACTCATCCATTGGGATTTTGATCTATGCATCAAAACTTTTGTTTAAGTTAATGGGTATAGGTGTGTTGCCTACATATATGTCTATGTACTATGTTCATGCTGTGCCCTTGGAGGCCAGAAGAGGGAGTCGGATGTCCTGGGACTGGAGTTGGAGACTGTTGTGAGCTGCCAGGTGGATTCTGGGAATTGAATCCTGGTTCTTTTGAAAATCAGTCAGCACTTTTAACCACTGAGCCATCTCTCCTGGCCCTCACTTTTATTTATTTATTTATTTATTTATTTATTTATTTATTTATTTATTTATTTATTTATTTATTTATTTATTTATCTGATCTGAAACTATGTAGCCCAGACTGGCCTCGAGTTCATGATGGTCCTCCGGCCTCAGCTTCCCAAGTGCTAGGATTATACTAATTTAAAAACCTTTCCCTTGGCTTCCCCAGAGCCTGCCTTGATTAGACATGCCCACAGGAGAGGGAGGGAGAAATAGAAATCACAGAACAAGGAAAAACGTTTCACCAACATGCAAGAAGTAACTTAAAATACATTGTGATGATGGTTTGTATTCCAGCAGATACGTGATATGTCTCGGCTTTCTCTGTGTGAGTGCCTGCACACCATCCAGTTCTGGATGGAGAGATAATTGTCTTTTGAGCTAGTCTTGGGCAAAAATGTGAAGGTGTGTTTGACAAGGGTGACCAACTTAGTTTGTATATAAAAGAAGCACTCTTTTTATCGGTAGAAGATTAGACTTGCTTTTCATTCCAGGTAAGCCTGTGTGAATTAAACAGTCAAGCGGTGGCTAAGTACTCTAAGTCACCTCCCTGAACTGACACCTTTTACTCCAGAATGGGCCGTCTCTGCCTCCTCTTTCATTCTTGGACCATTTCCTCTCTGCCTCTCACGTGCTGTGAGAAATCCTCATGCCACACACAGCACAGCTGAGAACATATCAGTTCACGTCATGACGCGTGACTGTTGTTTCGGTCTATGCAACCCTGCAGCAAACCCCCTTCCTTCCCTGGTACCCCTCACCGTCTCTACAACAGTCTAGAGCCATGCAGCGGTGAGGCTGAGTCTCCAACAAAGGCGGTGAGAGTCCGGGGTTCCTTTTTGGGGTGTCAGTAGCTGACAGCAGTTTTGAGAGTTTTCATTCATTTGATGAAAATCACAGCCCTGGGGGTGTTTCCAGGATGTGGAGAGTGATTTGTGCTATGTCATATGCTATCTAGCAGCATTTTGTCCACAGCACTGGCATACTTGGCCTGGGGTTTCCTCACTGCCCTCCTATGTGACGTTCTTGAAGATGGATCCGTCCACCACATAGCCAGCATGAGCAGGTTGGTCTCAATCACTGTCACTTTAATACTGTTTTTTTATCTCATTGTATCTCATTGTATCTCATACAAACTGACCTCAAACATCTCATCATTCTCCCTCAGCCTCCCAAGTGAGCTGTGTTCCACTATGTCCAGCCAAAGCATATACTCACCCACCCATTTCTCTCTGTGTCTGTCTGCGTGTACGCGCACACACAGTGTATGTGTGTGCACTTGCTCAAATGTATGTGTTTAGATGCACAGACCTGTGCATGTGGGGCTGAATACCACAGGTCTGTACTGTGGGTCTTTCTCAATTATCATTTTATTATTTGTGTGTGAGTGTGTGTGACATGTGTGGGGGGGGTAGGGACTGATACCTGATCACATGTATGTGTGTGGGGTGGGCAGACGTCAACATCAGGTGTCTCCACTGCTCTCTACCTCAATTTTTTGAAACAGGCTCTCTCACTGAACCTGGAGCTCACCAGTTCAGGTGAGCTGAACTGGCTGGCTGGCCAGTGAGCCCAAGGGACCCGTCTGCCTCTGTATCCCCAGCACAGGTATTATAGACAGTTGCCACTATACTAAGGTTTTTTTTTTTCAGAGGCGCTGGAGATCTGACTCAGGTCCTCATGCTTATGTCTCAGACTCTGTACTTACTGAGACCACTTCCTGGCCCCAAAGCAAACTCAATGAATGTTAGTAAATCTGTAGGTTTCTGTAGTCATCCCAACGGCCCAGTTTCAGAGTGTTTCAATTATATCCCAAACCTCTTTTGTGTTTCTGATCAAACTTCACCTCACAACCATTTCTGTCTACAGGCAAACATCTCTGATTGTCCTTACTGGAATTTCAGTATGAAGAGAGCCATGCAACAGTGCCTCCACTTGTCTTCTTTTAACCTGACCTGACATCTTTAGGGTTCGTTCCTATTATGGCAAGTGTCAATCATCTGTTCACTTTTTATTGCCAAGTAGTATTCCATTGTGTGGCTACTCTTGTTCTACCTATGTGCTTACCAATTGAGAAATGAGGGTCACTTAGCTCTTGCAAGAGACCATGAACTATATGTTCTCTGATGTGGTATCTGGGATGGTTAGATTTAGTTGTCAATGTGATACAGCCTAGAATCGCCTGGGAAGAGTCTCAGTGGGGACTTCCTGTAGTGGCTGATGTACTTATTCCCTCTCTGTTCCTGGATGTGATGTGACTAGAACATGATCTCCTGACCAAAGTTCTGGTTGAGTCCTCAGAAGATTCCAGGAGGGCATTGCTAAGGGAGTTTGAAGAGAGAATGGTCTCTTGTCTGAGAAGTCAGGCAGATTCTTTGGTGGTTTTTACTACTGGAGATTTTCTCTTCATTGGTAGGGGTGAGGGCCTTCTTATATGTAAAAAACATTTATTCATTTATTTTATGTACGTCAGCAGTGTATGTCCACACGTACAAATGTGCCTGGGTACACAGGCATTAGCACGCGTACACATGGGGGCTATAGGCTGACATCAGAGCCTTCCTCAATCATTCTCCACATGATTCATTGAGGTAACTTTAATTCAGTTTAACTCAGAGCTTGCTGAGATTGCTAACATAGGTAGCCATCTTGCCCAGGAATCCTCTCTCCTCTGCCTTCTAAGTATAGAGATTACAGGTAGCCTGCCATTGGGCATTTATGAGTTCTGGGGACTTGAACTCTGGAACCTTGTGCTTGCATTTTAAGTGCTGTATTCATTGGTCCATCTCCCCTGCCCAGTAAGTACTGATAATGTGGACACTGAGCCAAGGATGTGAGCTTTAAATGTCATCATCATGGACAGTCTAGATGGAGGACCTGCCCATCAATCCTCATGCCTTTTATATCACCGAGGCTGGCACTGTAGGCTACACAGTGCCTACAGCGCCATCAACACAGCACTTACGAGGGAGCCAGCAGTGTTGGACTTCTCATCCTTGATGACAGTGGGACGGTTGTTAGGCATCTGTTTGTGAACAAGCTCCAGTGTGTAAATGGCACTGTCTTCCACTTGGCAAAGCTGCTTTTCACTATGACGTTTATTCTCAATGCTACTTCTTGTAGGGAGGAATCTTAGGGAGGGAGCACAGTGAAGAGATGGACTTCTTGAGGCAAGCAGTGGGGTCAGAATCTTGGGTCTGAGTGGAAATCACTAAGCTCTTGTTACTTAAGAGTATGCTCTGAAGATGAGCTGTATCAGCATCACCTAGAGGACTGGTTCTCCGCCTGTGGGTCTCGATCCCTTAGGTTTGCATATCAGATATCCTGCATATCAGATATTTACATTACAATTCATAATGTAGCAAAATTACATTTATGAAGTAGCCACAGGATAATTTTATGGTTGGTGTAAAGGCTATTCCTGATTGTCAACTTGAATGAATGAACCGCAGTCCAGAAATGGAAGCTCACCTGTGATCTAGAACTTGAGGCTGGAAGACACAAGTTTCTGACCTGGATCTTGGCATGGAGATCTTGAGGCACAGTGGCCATGAAAAGTTTAGGCCTAGGCAAGAGAGTATATGTCTTTAATCCCAGGAGACTAAGGCAAGGAGATCTCTGAGTTCAAGGTCAGTGTGGGACAAACAAGTCCCAGATCCAGGCGTGGTGGTTCATGCCTTTAATCTGGGCCACACCTCTGCTGGAGACCTACATAAGGACATTGGATCTCTCGTGCTTGCATTTACTTGCCAACACATCTGTTGGACCCTACTTCCATAGATGACCAGCTGAAACAACTAGCCTTGTGGGACTGAGCAACTATTGGATTCTTGGATTTCCCATTCACAGCTGCCCGTTGTTGGGTTAGTTGGACTACAGACTATAAGTCATCACAACAAATTACCTCAATAGATGGAGACATTCCATACGTTCTGTGACTCTAGAGAGCCCTGACTCAGATACAGTTGGAGTCACCAAAACATCAAGAACTGTATTAAAGGGTGACAGCATTAGGAAGGATGAGAACCGCTGATGTAGAGCTTGACTGAAATGCAGAGTTATGCTGAGGGTGGAGGTTAGTGGTAGAGCATTTGCACAAGGCCCCAGGTTCATGCAAGGGGGCAGGGTAATTCTCTGGGTGCAGTCCCACCCAGAGAATACAGTATACAAGCTCCTCTTTCTAGGATACTGCACTAAAGCATATGTGGTTTCTAACATGTAGAAGTAGAAATCTGGGCATAATGACTCAGTTGCTAGAGTGCTTGCCGGGAGTGCCTGAAGTCCTGGGTTCTATCCCCAACACTGCAGAAACCAAGCATGGTGGTCACATCTGTAGTCCTAGGACTAGGGAGACGGGAGCAGGAAAATCACAAGTTCAAGGCTATCTTTAGCTACACAGGGAGCTGGAGGCCAGCCTGGGCTACATGAGACCATGTCGGAGCAAAACAAACAAAACAAACTACAGGCCTGTTTTTTGAGGTCCCCAGGTAGTTGAGAAGCATTTCCAGGTTGGCACAAGTTCTGATCTAGTCTTGCGCTCAGAGAGGCCTCAAACACCTGGCCACATGTCCATTCAGGCTCTGCTGCATAATTCTAGGACAGATGGCAGCACTTGCTTTGTCTTTCTTTTTAGATTAGGGTGGTTAGGCAGGCAAGTGGGCCTAAGTATCACATAGATTGATGTGAAGTTTGCAAGGGCAGGTCATCTGTCTGGGCTGCCCTTTAAACTGCTCGTCTTTGCAGCAGATTGATTGCTAAAGAGGTTTGGATGGAGTATGCCGACTCTCTGTAAGACTGTGTGTCTGCCTGGCCTCATTCTGCAGTCCGTGTCTGTTTAGACATGAGGGATAGCTGTCTGTGAGTATATGTAATGCAATCAAAGCACCATCAACTAATCCTGATGCTGTGTGCTCCTTTGTAGCACGGTGAACCTATCAGTGAAAATACCAAACCTTAGTACACAAAGCCTGGAGATCTAAAAACAGACTTGGAGGTGCCAACCCCTGGATTCCCAACTTACAATGAGATCCTAACTGACAATCAGCATTGCTAGGAATTCCCAGGTGATTCGAATTGAGAGTGATCAGAAATCATTTCAAAGGCACCTTAGCACCCCAGAAATGGCCTCCTAAACTTTACTTGATCGAGTACTCTGACAACAGAGTATAAAGGCCGATTTCAGCAATCCAGCCCAGGGATACCCCCAGACTGTGTGAAGAGAAGCAACCTAATCTAGTCTGCAGTCAGTTTCCTACTCCTCTGGGCGGCTGCAGAGCACTGGCATTTGCTTCCTCCCACATTCTGAAGCTCTATCTACTGTGACCAGCAAACTGATAGTTGTTGTGACTATTTTGTTTGATCTTTAAGTTTGTTTTTTTGAGATAAGATCTTGTGCAACCCAGGCTGGCTTCAAACTTGTTATTAGCTGAGGCTGACATGGAGTTCCTGGTTCTCCTCTGCCTCCGCAGCCTGCTATGCTGTTTTGGTTTGAAATTGCAGTTGCCCTCTGGTTAGTGGCAGGGACCAGTGTGCTGGAGACACTGAGTGCATAGTCTTTGGCAACCAGACTGAGGGTGCTACCCTCATGTTTATGTCATTACCTTGCAGGAGCAGACTGAACCAGGGTGACTTAATCCTCGCTATCACCTGAGTGACCTGGTGCATCCATGGCATCTCTGACTGAACTTCCTTTAGGCAGATTTTTTCCACCTGTGGCAGCAGCTCAGAGTAGAGTGATCTGCTGTGACCTTCCCGGGGCCTCTTGTCTAGAGCTTGCCTGCAGAATGCTGGGTAACAGCGGCTTCCTGCCAGGAGAAACCGGGACTGTACTTTATTCCATAATTGAGTAGACAGGATTTACATCATCAGGGTGCCTTGCCTGTCTGACTCCATTTCAGATTATTAAAAACAGAGACTTGGATCTTTATTTTTTTTTTTTTATAAAAAATTTATTGAGATGATGTAATTATAGGTTTTTCTTTAAAAATTATCTGCAACTCACTGGCCCTGAGAAAAGGCATTTTTTTGTTTGTTTTTTTTTTTTTCTTTTTTGTTACATTCATTTGATTCAGTCCCTTATAAACCCCACACCTCATAAACAAGAGATTAGAAACTAAGCAACGACAACAGAAATTCATTCTCGATTCATCTGGCTTGCAGGTGGGTGCAGTCACAAAGAGAAATCTTCAGAAGCGTGTTCACCTGTGAGGGTTAAAGAGTTTTGGGGGGGGGGGGTTGTTGAAGTTGTTTAGTGTTGATGCGGTGAGTCCTGTGTGGCTTGTTGATAGGCAGGGTTCTGGGGTGTCCCTCTGTGCCCCTGCCCCACTGGGTTTCTGATGCCGTCTGATTTAGGGTTCTGCTCAGAAGAACAGGCTGACTAATGCATAGCAGCTCTAACTAGCACCGAATGACCACCGGGCAGTGAAAACCACCCTTGGATCTTTAGTCTCTTTGCTGGAGATGGATCAAATGGGGGTCTAAACCAGGAGGATTCCAAACTGCACGCTGAACACTTATCCTGCCAGTAAGTGCAGACCAGCTGGATCCAGATTCTAACTCCATCTGTCCTACTCTCTCAGGGAACGTGACATGACCTCTCTCAGGTTGTCTTCTGCCAACCACAGTGAATGTGCCAAACTGTGTTTATGACTGGGTCCCAAACAGTGTGAAAAGACAAGAGTGGCCACTCGGTCATTCCAGGTGCTCCTCATAGCCATCTAGATGTCAGCTTGAGTGACATTCTTATCTGGACAAGATATTAGTGTAAAAAGATGCTGGGTCAGAGGGCCCTGAACGTACTAGGAAAGAAGCCTGTTTTGTTCTTTTCTTAGGAGGAATGTTCTCTTTCTGAAGAAAAAAAAAAAAAAAAGCTATGGAACATCAGCGACCCTGCCTTCAAGTGGCACCAAGTCTCCTTGGATCAAAATTATTGGGGAGAAACTACTGTCAACATCTAAGCAGCTATCACTGTATTCTGCTGAAGGAGACCTGGAGATGGCCCGGCCCAGGACTCAGGACAGAGAATTCCAGGACCTAGGTGGCAATGCCCGTCCTCCACATGGCAACACTTTCCTGCAAATCCCTTTCCCGACCCAACCAACGATGGCTGCAGAAAAAGGCCACTAAAGGAGCTTTTAGATTCCTCCCATCACCTCTTGAACTTAATGTTGAGCTAGCAGATCACGATGGATGGAAAACAACAACAACAAAACCCAACAATAAAAACAAAAAAACCCAACAGAACTCCCTCTTCCTTCCTGCTGTTCCCTCCAAGGTCTGATCGGCGAGATCTGAACCCCCTGAGTCTGCAGCCTGAGAGTACGGTACTCCTGGTGACAACTCCGGCCATATTTTCTCTCCAAAAATACCAAAGAAGGACTTTTGCAGTTAAGAGAACCGAAGACATCATTACTGGTAACACGGGGTGTGAAATAAAGACGGCACTGCCATGAATTACGTTAGTTAATTCCTAACGTAAGTGGCAGAAGCTGTCATCTAAGACTCCTTGGGGAACAAAGGAATTTCTTTCCACAGTTCATCTGGAAGATTCTTTGCGCAGTTAAGAGACTAAGTTCTACGCATGGGCAAAGTGGCCAGAATGAAGTATTCTAGTCTCTCATTTCGGATTCACACAAAGGACCTCGTCAAATCAAAAACCAAAAGCCCATCCTTTCTCTCTTGCTCTTCAACCCTGTGGCTCAAACAACAGAAGTATTTGGCTTTATCTCCCCATTTGATATAAGGTACCAGTTATTTTAGAGGCCAAAAAAAAAAAAAAGTATCAACTGACATGCTTTCAAAAAACACGTAGCATGTGACTCCCATCGAAACCCATGAACACTAAGACCAAACCCCTCACCCAGAAGGTCGCTGACCTCTTCGTAGGCAGAGGCACAAGGAAGTCACAGCAAGAGTAATGCCCCATCAACTCAATTCCAGTGTCTGTGAACCACAGTCTGTCTGCGAGCTGATGTCGGGTGAGTGGCATGCCCAGGTACTCCTAGCCTCTATGTGCCCCACTTAGGAATAGCGGCAGGGCAGCTCTGGTGTGTCAGCATCACCTGTATCCTGCTTCTGGGCAAGCACAGACAAACCCAGGAGGGCTGGGAGATGCTCACCCCATGGTGCAGAAGAACACAGGAAGGACAAGGGGTGGTTTTGAAAGGCAGGCCTCCTCATCTGGGTTTTAAAACAGTGAACTTCAAAGAGTCCATTTAGATGGCTAGAAAAGGAAAAAAGCCAGGCGTGGGGGTGTACACCTTTAATCTCAGTGCTTGGGAGGCAGAGGCAGATAGATCTCTGAGTTCTAGCCTGGTCTACAGAGCGAGTTCCAGGGATACACAGAAAAATCCTGTTTTGAAAAACCAAAAAAAGGAAAAACCCCACTGAAACAGTTATCTAAAAATCTCTGCTATCAAAAATCCTAAGGCCTAGCATTACCCTCATCTTGGAAGATACTACTGACTGTATGTCGAGATGAAAAAGAGCCACAGATATGTCCTCCTGAAATACAGCCATGACAGGAGAAGAAGAAGAAGAAGAAGAAGAGGAGGAAGAAGAAGAAGAGGAAGAAGAAGAAGAAGAAGAAGAAGAAGAAGAAGAAGAAGAAGAAGAAGAAGAAGAAGAAGAAGAAGAAGAAGAGCACGAATCTGAGGATTTCCTGTCTGCTCTGGTTGTGCAAATACCGGCTGTGCCCGAGACTAAATTCCAGGATCCTCCCTTATGTGTGTTCTGTGTTCAGTGAGGACCAGCAAAGAAGAAAAGGGCTAGGACTCGGAGTGTGGGGAGGTGGTGACAATCCCACAAGGGCGTGATGTCTTGGGACAGCCTTGATGAGCTATCATTGCATGGATGCTAGCTCTCTGTCTAGCTCCTGGACTACCAGGCCTGTGTGGTCTTCTCCTATTTTCCCAATGTGTAGCACTTTGGGGACAATCTCAAGCTGCCAGGGCCGTGCAGATCCTGTGGCTGCCCTCCGTCCTCTCTTATGCCAATCCTCCCACTGTTCTTTCTAGAATACAGCAGCGTTTGGGGGGTGTCTGGCCTCCCTCAGACGGGTGCCCAAGGGGTCTGACTGTCACAGAACAGCCGGGTCAATGTTTAGTTTAGGTGCTAGTGAGGCCAGTTCTGTGAAGTGAACAGCAGGCAGAGAAGGGAGGACAGGAGAAGGGGGGGATGAGTGACAGAGGGGAGGAGGGAGATGGGATGGAGACAGAACTCTTCTTTTTCATGGTTTGAAAGTCTGTCATCTAAGACCTGACTTGGACAGGACAAAGTAGATCTATGTGGCAGGAAAAAGAGGAACCTGATCCCTCCTGCAAGTTTACTCTTTCCTGACCAGCTGAGCTGGCCATACTCGGTGAGATTAGCAACCCAAAAAAAAAAAAAAAAAAAAATTAATAATATATATAATAGATATATTTCCATAGGAAAACAACATGTGATGTCTTCCCTGTATGAACGATGAATAGTCAAACTGCATGTTCTTAAAAAAGAAAAACAAAAACAAAAAACGAAACCAGAAACACCATGAGACTAACAACAGGTGCAGGGTGAGGGTGAGGGTTACAGACAAGAGATCCGAAGGAGAAGCAAACGTGGCGTGTGAGTCTCAGGCTTGTGCCCTCCTCCAGAACTCCAGCCCTGCCATTGCTGGGTGGCTTGTCTAAGGTGCTCTGGGTCCCTCGTGATCTGCAGGACAAGTGTTCCCGCTCTTCCTGGGTCTCTTCCTTTTCAGCCACCCCTATCTCGCCTGCTCCATCACGCCTCCTGCGGTCCCTGTGGGCAGGTTTCCTCTTGGCCAGCCCACCGACGAGGCTGCGGTAGGTTCCCTTAACATTCATCCTCTTGGTACGTTTGTTCATCCAGCTCCTGAGACTCGAGGTGTTCTAGACGGTCTGTCCGGCCACTCATGATCTCATCTGGGGTTTTCATGAACCTTTGGAGCAGGAAATGAAAGAGTCAAAAGAATCTGTGTTTCCAAAGATGTCCTCCTCTCTTCACCTCAACCCTTAGGGCAACTTACATGGAAATTGGGAACCTATTATCAAGCAGCTATTTATGTGAGTGCTGGAGATTTGAACTCAGATCCTCATGCTTGCACAGCAAGCACTCTTGCCCGTGGAGCATTCTCTTCAACCCCAAGAGTTAGACCCCCAAGAGTCCTACACCTACTTCCATTCCAGTCTGAGAGTCCGGAGAACAGTAGTCAAAACCTGAATGTAACTCAAAGGATACTATTAGTTGTTGAATGGATACTTTTGATCAATAGGCAGGTTAGGGAAGGAAGGTTCTGGAAATCGGAAAAGCAAGAAGAATCCTCTTGTTTCCACTGATCTACCTGAACTAATAGAACTGACTTCACATCCCCTTCCTTTGTAGCTGGAGTGAACAGCGAGCCTCACATTCTTGATCACCGTGTCACTTGGAATAGCACCAGTGACATGTTCTGACCATGACTTCTATGTGCAGGTGGGAAGCGTGGTTGCAAATGCCTTTTCTTCCCTGACAATGGGTGCCATGGCAGTGGGGTGACAGTCGGGTGGGGGCTGGTGGGGCGGGGTGATGGTCCGGTGAGGTGGCGGTGGGGTGAGGGGGCGGTGATGAGGCAGGGGATGGAGAGACTGAGCTTTTTGCAGACTTCACTCTGTCTGCACTGTTCCTTTCTTCTGTGCTCTGGCCCATACCAATGAACTGCCTTCCAGCACCCTTTCCTCTCACCATCATGCCGAGTCTGAGATGCCGTCTTTGGCCCATCTGCCAAAGCTCCCAAAGAAACACTTTCCGCTGCTCACTTCTGTTTACCCACTGCTCCTGCCTGCTAGCCTGCACACAAACCATAGCTCACATCTCACTGTTCCTGTCTGCTAGCCTGCACAGAAACCATGGCTCACATCTCACTGTTCCTGTCTGCTAGCCCTCACAGAAACCATGGCTCACAACTCACTGCTCCTGTCTGCTAGCCCTCACAGAAACCATGGCTCACATCTTTTTGCAAACTTTCAGCGCTGTTCTGACCTGAAACCTTCTGGGCCCCTTCCAGTACTCTGTCATGTTTTGCTTTATCATCAAGGGGTGCTTACCAACGTGAGTCCACACTGTAGTCCACCTAACACATGCCCTGCCACTAGATTACAAAACCTAGTCATTTACACACACACACACACACACACACACACACACACACACACACACACATACACACACACATTTTGGCTTTTTGAGACATGGTTTCTCTGTGTAGCCCTGGCTGTCCTGGAACTCACTCTGTAGACCAGGCTGGCCTTGAACTCAGAGATCCTCCTACCTCTGCCTCCCAAGTGCTGGGATTAAAGGCTTGCGCCACCACTGCCCGGTGACTTCACACATATTATTAAACGATACTAGTCACAATTATTGAAGACGTTTTACAGACTTATTTTAGTTTCTATATATGTCCTGCAAAAATTTATGTGTGCCATGGGTATGCAGGAGCCTGAGGAGGCCAGAAGAGGACATCAGATTCTCTGGTACTGGAGTTACAGATGGTTGGGAGCCCTCATGTAGCTGCTGGGGACTGAACCTGGTCTTTTGCAAAGCAGTAGTCACTCTTAAGTGCTGAGCCATCACCAGCTCCACACGTACTATTAAAAATGAAAGTTATGGTGTGCTTGAGGATAAAGGGTACTCAGGAGATAGTGGGAGAGGGTGCCTGTGTGTGAGCGAGCAGCTGCAGAGGGCCTCATAAAGGACAGCCAACTTGAGGCGCCCTTGAGGGTGTGTGTATGTGAGAAAGTAAGAGATATACACATTCCACAAATGTGCTTGTCACAGACTTCAACCCCAGACAGGCTGGCTACAAACCCTAAGAAATGTAGCTTCAGGCCTTCAACACAGACCTAGACAGGGATAGTGCTGTCAAGCCAGGAGATGGCGCAGCCCAGTAACTGACTTGGATATAGAAAGAATCAAATAGGAGTCCACCTTCAATGACTTTAGACAATGGTGGTCAACTGATGAGAACAGAGCTTTCTGGGTAGAATTTCTCAGCCATGAAGGCCTGCCTTCCAGGAAGCACATCTGGAGTACTGTGATAATTTAGTGGGCATATCATACAAACATCCTTTTGAAATTCCATGCGGGGTTTCATGGTCAGATTTAAGACTAAGGACTGAGGTGACTAACAAGGTTGAGGGTAGTGGGGTCCAGTCATCTAGGATAAAAGCATGGGGAGCTGAAAGTGGGGTAAAGGATGAAGAAAGCGTGCGAACAGAGCTGGAGGCAGGGAGGGCGAGTCTGTATTTATTTACTCTATGACCATGTGTTCATGTGTTTTCTGTTCCTTTTGAAGATCAATGTGACTGTTACTGGTCTTACATTATCCCTCCATCTCAGCGCTAACGTGTGGCTTCTGTGCTCTCCTAATGAGTACTATCATCGAGGTCACCACGGCTCCTCATACGCAGTGACATTTCCCCACCTGTACACAGATGATTCTAAATCCACACCTCCAGTCCCAGCTGTTGCGCTTTTCGTCCTAAATTTGCCAAAAACCTATAACCTCAAGTCCTAATTGCAATCTGGCTTCCTCCTGTCACTTCAGTGGCCAATGGTGTTAGGGCTCCATCTGTGTCATCCTCATTATCCCTTTAGATCCTTCCTTCTTCTCTACTTCTGGAAATCACAATCTCCATGGTAGCTGAAACAGCTGGAACCGTTATCTATGGAGAATTTGGAAGGAGGGAGGGCTCCCACCCTCAGTGGCTGTCACACTTTTCTAACTGCGATGTGTTTGTAAGACATGCAATTCACGGGACTCAGTCGGTAAAGTGCTTACCATGTATGAGTTCAGTTCCCACCCACACAGAAGGGCACAGAGTGCTTAGTAATCCCAGTGGCTGGGAGGTGGGGACAAGCAGACCCCTGGAGCTTCTTAGCCAGCCCTAAATCAGTGAGGCCTAATCTCAAAAAACAAGGTAGATAGGGCCTGAGAAGTGACATCAGAGGTTGACCTCTGGCCTCCACATGCATGTACATATATATAAGCGAAACAAAATCTTTATGAATTAATGGTCACTCTTTGATAAGCTATAATTTGGTAGGTCCAACTCCGAGTGGCTGTTGTTGACCAAGTACACCCACACAGTGACTCACTGTGGGTCACGACCCCAAGCTTGTCAAAGCAGCTTCCGGGTTTGGTGACCTGGAAGTCCCAGTTTAATCCTTCATTTTGCTATTGACAATAGTTATTCTGATTGCTCCGTTTAACTCCACCGGCCATCGATGTCAGATAATGCTTTCTGACCACTATGTTATTTTAAAGATGAGTCAGATCGCATTTAGCTTTGGCTTTCATACAGGACAGACTTCAGTAAAAAGAATGATCCTTCCCCCCTTAAATCCTAACAAGCCAGCACCCAGTTTCCAACCAGCTTTCCAATCCAATTGCAGCCATGGCTCTGGGCCTCAGATCGGCATGGCAGAGCTCCTGACAGGCTCCCCCTCCCTCTTATGTAAAGAAAATAATGTCCTCCCAAAAGAAGGAAAGGAAAAAGAGGAAGTGCTACCTGAACAAAAGCCTTTGTCCGGGCTCCTTCCTGATAATGTTTAGTTTGTAGTAGTGGCGCAGGGCTCTGGACATTTTCTCATAGGTCATGTTTGTTCTGTTCTGTTTGTTCAGAGGAGGAAGGGAGAGAGAGAGAGGGAAAAAAAAAAGCACAAAGACACAATGAAATGAACTTCAGAAAAGGCACCAGGCAGCTATTAAAATAAAGGCTGTTGAGTCGAGCCACACAGCCTCACTAGCCTGGGGACGCCGCCTACTTGCTGGTCTGCTGCTTCTAGGGGCCTTCCTGCTGCTGTCTGCCCTCACAGCCACTGTGGCCAAGGTCTCCTCCTAAACTGATCTGCCCTAGTGAGGGCTGGAAGTATGAACTAACCTAGCCTGTCCTACGGCAACTGCCCTCATTCCTTCTCCTGGGACTACTCTGGGCTTCTTCTATCTCAGGTGGGAGGCCTTCACGTTCTGATTCACATAAAATTTCGTTTTGGGGTACAATGACTATTATACACTTGTCTCTTAAGTCTGTTATTGTTATTGACGGGCAGTGCACAGAAGGTCCCTTGTGACTTAGGCACCCAAACATCTGTGTATGGGGCCTTGTCTTTCTCAATTGGGAAAGAGCTCAGGCTGCCTTCTTAGGAGGCTTGAGGCTCAGCTGTGCCTCCTCAGTGTCCCCAGCTTGGTACTAATCTCCTTATATGTCAACTGGCCTGGGTCACAATGATCTCCTTTTAATATCTGTACATTTGAACTGCCTTCCTTACTATAAAGGATGATGTTTTGAATTCCACTTCCTCTTCCTCCTTTGGAAACCTGAGGGGGCAGAACTTCTGGCAGCTTTTGCTTGTACGGGGGGGGGGGGGGGTTTATAATCAGAACGTGTTTTCCATGCAGAAATGGACTTTTGTGAAAAGGGGGGTTTCCAACTGGTAGGGACAGAAGTAACGCTTCCCAAAGGTCCCCTGTGAGTCACAGAGCTCTTACTTCTCTATTCCTCAGTACTTAAGGACAACAGGGGTGGCAAATCCAGGTCAAGGGGAGTGGCTAGGGGGAAACATTTATACTCAGTCTACTGAACTGAGCTCTGCTGAGTTAATGGACCCTGGACAGAGGTAACACATGGAAAAAAGCACCTTTAATTATTTCCTTCCTTCACAGCTACCTAATTGTTTGCCTGGTGAGGAAAAAAAACCCCAAAGAATCATGGGCAGACTTTGTAGGCAGAAAGACAATCATCCTCCAATCCAGGGATGAAGACTGTTTTGGCACCAGCTTTCCCAACAAATATTTGGCCGTTTTACCTTATGGTTTCCCCAGAGTCGAGCCAGTCCGTTGGGATCCACTATCCGGAATATTTTGGATTCTTTGTCCTCCCAGCGGATGAAGTTCTCGTACCGGCTGTCAGAGAGCAACTGATAGACGTAATCCCAAAGCAGTCTACAGTCTACAGAAGAAGGAGGAGAGTGCTGTTGAGAATGCTTTTGTGGGGACAAGTCACAAGATGCAGAAGAAGAGGGTGTGTAGCCACAGCTTGGGCCTGGTTTTGACAGTCTTATTTCCTTATTTCACAGATGAAATGGGTCCTGAGAGCGCCTGTGAGCTCCTGCTGACCTTTGACTCAGGGAGACTCGGTGTTGACCAAGGCCATCACCTCTTTAGGAGGACCAAGGAGGAGAAGACTTGTTAAAAGTCATGACAAGGATTGAAGCTGAACCACCCAATCTGAAGGATGAGGCACCAAGCCGTACCTGCAACTGAATAAACAGGCTTTGACAATGGACTACAGAGAGGGTAGAAGGACAAATGGCAGAAAGAGAATCTGTGTGTGTGTGTGTGTGTGTGTGTAGGCCAGAGGTTGATATCAAGTGTCTTTGTAAATCATTCGCCATCTTATTAGTTTTGAAATTTCCCTGTGTGAGTGTGTGTGGGCGTATCCATATACACTAAAAAGCTAGAGGTACCATCCTTTATCTGACCCACTGTCTTGAGACAGGGTCGCTCACTGAACCTGTAGTTCACCATTTTTGCTAGCTGGCAGGCCAGCAAGCTTTAGGGATCAATCTATAACCACCACTGTCCCCTATTCTGGGGTTACAGCTGTGCACTGCCATTTTACATGGCATTCACTTCTACACAACTGCTTGGGATTCAAACTCAGGTAGTCTTGCTTGCATAGCAAACACTTACCCACTGAGCTATCTCTCCAGCCCTGTCACCTTTTCTTATTCATTTAGAGATGCAGTTTCTCGCTGAACAGGAATCTAGACTGGCTGGCCCTCAAGCTCTGGGCATGCCCCTGTCTCTGTCTCCCCAGAACTGTGTTTACAGAGGTTTACAGATACACACTGCCTTTATGTGAGTGCTGGGGGATCACTATCAGGTCCCCATGCAAAAGGCCAGATAGAAAATCTTGTAGTTCCAATGAGAACAGTATGATAAAAAAATTAAAAGATTAGAGTTTAAAGATTATTTTGCAGATGGTGGAAGATGCTGAATGGATTGAGGAAGACAGGGGCTAAAAAGAAAACAGCAAGAAATGAAAAATGATGGGAAATCAAAAACTATGTGGCTTGGTGACGTTGGCTGTGGGGACTGTGGCTAGCATTTTAAAAAATACAGATGTTCTCATTAAATCATCCTTTGGAGGTCTTTCAAGTAGCTTTATCATAACAGAATCATGGTGGAAAGGAACGTGGTGCAAGAATATCATTTCTCATTTGGAGGACTCATACCGGAATATGTGGTCAGACAGCAAAGATTAAGGTGATTTAGTGCTGTCCTGCACTGGGCTCAGCCCAGAGTTTTGGCTGTGAATCTCTGGCTTCTGGGTCTGTGCTGTAAAGGTACCTGGTTTGCTCTCCAGCCCAGACCAAGGTGCAGCAGAGACAGACATGCACCTTCTGGGTATAACAGATGCTGTATTGACCCCTGGCTTAAGAGTAGGAGGTGCCCTTTCCAGCTGCTCCCTGAATGTTCCTGGGATCCGGAAGGGGGTGGGGTGGGGCTAGCCAGATGGCTGGTAACAGAAGACCAATGACCGAATGTGCACATTACGTATTTACATGTATGTGTGTATACCTGTGTGAGTACATGAGTACCACATGCATGCAGGATCCCACAGAGACCAGAAGAGGGCGCTGGCTTCCCCAGAACCAGAGGTACAGATAGTTGTGAGCTTGTGGGTGTTGGGAACTGCACTTGGGGTCTTTGCAAGAACAGCAAGTGCTCCTAACCGGCTTCCGAGCCCCAGTGAGTGCCTTTATACAAGATATCTGCAAGAGCTCCCTAACGTATCCATCTGTGAGGACACAGCAAGAAGATGCTACCTATGAAAGAGAGGGCACTCATCAGCCGACCTCAAATGTGCACTAGTGCTCTGCCCTTCAACCGTGGAATCTCCAGAAGTGGGGGTAGCATTTCCTTCCTATTTCCTTTACCTCTTCCCTCCATTCTTCCCTCACTCTTCTCCTGTACTTCCTGTTTTATAGACAGAGTTTCAGTATATAGCCCAGGCTGGCCTGAAACTCGTGGTGATGCTCCCGCCTTCACCATCCAAGTGCTGAGATGACAGCTGCGCACCACCACATTTGGCTAATTTCCACTGTTTGTGGAGGTCGCCTTAGGCCATTTTGTTTCAGCAGCCTGGATGGACTAAGACAAGAACTGAGTTGTGATTCTCTTTGGTGCCAAGATCAAAGGGCGGGCACACCTGAATTTTCAGGAGTCTGGAAAACATCTTCCCTTTCACATAACATGCTATTCAGTGAGGAGAAAATGAAGTGTACACACAGCCCCTGTTCTACATGCCTGAGTGGTAACAATCGTGTGTGTGTGTATACCTATGAGTACAAACACACATACATGTGAAAGCCAGAAATCAAGGCTGGGCATCTCTTCAACTGCTACGCACTGTGTTTTTTGAGACACGGTCTCTCATTGACCCCGACGCCCAATCGTGAAGCATGACTCGCTGGCTGGTAAGTCCCAGGGTCCTCCTGCCTTCACTTACCCACTGATAGGGTTACAGATGAGCACCTCCATGCCTGGCTCTAGTGTATTCACCTTAGTAAGGCTAACACAAGGTAAGCACGGTCCTCTGGGCTTCAGGCCCCTGCAGAGTCCAGACTTAGAGTGGACGGCTCTCCTGACCTCCATTCCCACCTGCACAGGGTTTCTATTGCACTTTCTCTTTACTGTCATGGCACATCCCAGCTATACAGTGTCCCTTGGATTATTTCTTCAGCTAAAGGCTTACCCAGCCCTGGGGCTTCAGGTAGTTTTTTCAGAGCCCTCAAATTGGGTTCCAGAATGTGACTGTACGATGCCCACTGGATGGCGAATGCAGGACAGGGCTTGCCGGAGAACAGACTGTACTTGTAAGCACCAAGAACATTTGTATATTGCAACGTTTTTCCCCTTTCATAAATTTGAAAGTAACTCCAAACAAGCTCCCAATTGATCACTTTAAATGACATTTAATCCAGCAAAGCCAACATTAGCTGCGTAATAAAAACGTTGACATTCAAGACACACTGAATTACTCAGCCACTAACGGAAATAGCAAGGGGAATATCATGGCGTAAAGCAGTTGCTTCAAGCTCAGAGTGTAAGTGGCTTTTATAACACTATTGATTTCTCTGTTTCTTTAAAAATTATGCCCAGATGATAAAAATAACTGTCTGACCACACAGCCATGTTCTCTCTTATTTACTATAGAAGTATACGCCATCTGAGTTATTTTTCTTTTCAATATTTCTATTAAGTAAAAGGCACAATCTCTTGTTCTCTAGATCTTTTGGCTACTATTATCAGAGACTGCCTGGAATTTTCTAGCGTTGTCTGGTGCCATGTCTGTACAGATGCAATGTTCTTTGATCAATAATAAAAATGCTGTAATTCAATAAATAAATAAAATGGACTAAATTCTATTAACAAAGCCCATCCTTCTATAAAACAACTGAACAAGCATGTTTATTATTTTTAAATCTCAAGTTACTCATTAATTTTAAGTTTGTCTCTACTAAGGAGACAACGGTGAGTGTTAACTGTCAGTTTGACAGAATATATAATAACCAGGGTGATGGGGCTCTGGGAATGTGTGTGTCTTAGTCAGGGTTGCTATTCCTGCACAAACATCATGACCAAGATGCAAGTTGGGGAGGAAAGGGTTTATTGAGCTTACACTTCCATGCTGCTGTTCATCATCAGAGGAAGTCAGGACTGGGACTCAAGCAGGTCAAGGAGCAGGATCTGATGTAGAGGCCATGGAGGAATGCTGCTTACTGGCTTGCTTCTCCTGGCTTGCTCAGCTGGCTTTCTTATAGAGTCCAAGACTACCAGCCCAAAGATGGTACCACCCACAAGGGGCCCTCCCCCCTTAATCACTAATTGAGAAAATGCCTTACTGCAGGATCTTATGGAGGCATTTTCTCAACTGAAACTCCTTTCTCTGTGGTAAGTTCAGCTTGTGTCAAGTTGACACACAAAACTAGCCAGTACAGTGTGTGTGGATTGTCTTGACTGAGTTAACTGAGATTGGAAGACCTGCCCACTGTGGGCGGTGCTATTCCCTAGATGGGTTCCTGGACTAAGTGGAGAAAGAGCTGAGCAGTAAAATGTATTCATCCTTCTCTGCTTTTTGATCGTAGATGTGATGCAGCCAGCTGCTTCAAGCTTCTGCTTCCTTGATTTCCCCACTGTGATGGGCTGTATCTTGACTTGTGAGCCAGAATAAATTTAAACTCCTTTGTCAGAGAATTTTATCAGAGCAAAGGGAAAGCAAACTAGGACAAGGGTCTTTTCATTCATATAGGGGCATTTGAGTGTTTTAAAGAAATGCTCATCACTGAGACCATCTCTTCTTTGAGAGAGAGGAAGTTTACAGAACGGATTACCTCAGATAAAGCTGCTTTCCAACTGCAGGAACAGTTCCCTGTTTCCTGCTGGGTGAGGTACCTGGCTATCCGCCTCTAAGAAGCATTGTAAAAATCCCTTCCTGTGGTTAGGGAGAAATATTTTCACTCCCACGTCTGTCTCCTACTAGAGACTTATTGTATAAACTCACAGGACAGAGAATATAAAAAAGATGGGCAATTCACACATAACCAATATGGCTTCTAAAAAAAAAATCCCTGTTAGACAAAACCAATCTTTAAAAATTTTGAGTAGGCGGGTCAAATTACAGACAAAGGGAATGTATAATGATGGAGAGTAAAATTTAACTTTCCAGAAAGTTTCTAAGAAAGTTGTTTTATGTTGTTTTACTTGCTCAAATAGGATTTTAAGTGATGGTCTCTGAACCCTGCCTGTACCATGGGTTTAAGTTTACATTACCAGTGGGACAAAGTTCAGTGTCCTTGGTTACACTTTTAACATTGATGACATCAAAATTGCTAAGTTTATTGAAAGCTCAGCACTAGAGCAGGTACAGTAAGATATAAACTAAAAAGTGACAGCCAGCCTGCGACAGCCATTGTTCTGAGCTGAGCAGTGATTTCTCCATCTGAGCTGGTGTGTGACAATGTCTGGGGACACTTCCTGTTGTAACAACAGGAGTGGATAGAGGTGCTTTAGGCTAAGGCTACATGGGACAAATCCCCACGACAAAGCATCCTTTGGCCTAAAGATCAAAGAGTGTGAAAGTTGGGGTGCGCTGCTGGTAGGAACACAGGTTTACAGCATAAAGGGGATCATCTGCCACCCAGGCACTCCTCTGTCCTCCAGGCTCGTCATCTATTGCTCAGAAGCACAGAGTCTTATATTACCAGCACTGCCAACTGTGTGTTGATACGCAGACGTGTGTACAATGGGCAACTGCTTGTGTTTTGTTGTGGTGGAGGGAAAGCTGAAACAGTGGCATGCTGGGGAAGGTGGAGAGGGTAACAGGAGCCACACTGATGCTTCTGGGCCTTGCAAACAAACGGACTCTTTCCTGCTATTAGTTAGTTATGCAGCCGGAGGAAGGCAGACACACTGGACTCACGCTCATACCAAGTAGATAACAGCCTACTGCAGGAGGCTAGCAGCACCCCACCATGGCTTTGCTACAGGTAGCTGTAGCCTCTGGATTGATATCCAGGGACAGCAGAGAGGTGAGGAGGACTCAGCTCTCCTGAGCTGGCAGGGGTGCTGGTAGGCAGCACTTACAGATGCTAACCCATAAAGCGCACCTCTCCAAATCCCCTCCCCAGCTTCCTTTGGGATTTGCATCTGTGACCTCTGTCCCCTATGCTTTGTGGTTAGCATCTGTAGTGAAGCAGAGAAAGGGTGCTGACCTGTAAGCATTAAATTAACCCACTTGAGTGTTACATTCCCATGCTGTGTCACCATCAAGCAGAAGTGCTCAGAATCTGGCAGTATTCTCAATGGCACAGATAAGAAAGGAGACGGGAGAATTAATTAAACCCTGCTCTGGAAGGCAAGAACTGCATTCCATCCTGCTGACTGCAGAGGCTGGGGGAACCCGCAGGTCCTCCCTGCTTTCCTGGAGATCCCTGGCTCTCAGTACTAGATCCTACCAAGAGAGGGCTCTTGCCTGAGGGCTCCAGAGGCTTACTTAGTCTCTGAGACAGTGCAGGGGGGTGTTGCTCTTTCAGTGTGTGCAAAACAACTCTGGGATCCTTTTGGCTGAGGGAAACATCCCACACCTCTGTCCTTTAAGGCAAGATCCTCATCCCTAACCTAACACATTGGAATGAAGACAAAACAAGCAAAAGCGAAGAGCCCAAGAGACAGCACAGAATTCAGGGACCCATTCATTCACAAACTCAAGAATCCCATAAACACACTGAATTGGACGCCATACCACACATGCGGAGGCCCTGGTGCAGACGTGTACATGCCTTGTGCATGCTGCCTCATCTCTGTGAGTTTATATGTGCACTGAACCTGTCAATTTGGAAGGCCTTGTTTCCTTGGTGTCTTCCATCCCCTCTGCTCCAATACTCTCTGAGCCTTCTTATCCACAAGGTTCCCCAAGCCCTCGGGAGGGATCTGATAGAGACACCCCCTTTAGAGGTGAGTGTCCCAAGATCTCTCATTTTTTTGCATAATGTCTGTCTACTGGTGAGTTTTTGCAGAACACTTCTTTGAATGATGGCTGAGCAAGGAACTGATCTATGAGTATAGCAGATTATTAGAAGTCATTTTAGTTATTGCTAAATATTTTTTTTTGAAGATCAGTAGTATCTTGTTTTACTATACATTCCTGGGTTATCTAGTCTCTGGTTCTTGGTCACCCAAGCAGTGTCCAGTATGGGTTCCATCTAGTAGAGTGGGCCTTCAGTCAAATCAGACATTATTGATATGCCACCACTGCCCTAGCATATCTTAGGCAGGACACCACTGCAGATTAAAGGATTTGTGGCTGGCTTGGTGTTTACATCTCTTTTTTGATAGTATGTGGAGTCAATCAAAGGTTTCTCTTAGAAACATAAACAGAATACCTTTTTGCACCAAAGATGCTGGAACATATGGGTGAAGTCACTATCAGGCACCAGCTTGACTTCTCCATGTTCAGTGAGTTCTGTAGGCGTTGTCTTCAGCAATGGGCCAGTTTAAGGTCTTGGCAATAGCCAACAGGGTTGTTTGAGGATTCCCATGGGGCCCCTTTTGCAAACAACTTAATTAGATGTAACCCAGTTCCGGTATTGGAGGCTTCATTTGGTGACAGGAGATGGCTGGCTGGGTCTCTGTCTCCCCATTATTTGGTACTTTTATGTAGCTAGCCTTCATATATGTATATATTTTAGAAAGCTTCTACTATATTAGGTTCCCATACTATCTTTCACTGGCCCTTCATTTTTAGGGGTCTCTCCCTGTATTCCCTCCCTCATCCCCCCTGGAGGCTTCCAGGGTTGAATTTCTGTGGACAAACAACTAAATACACACAGAAGTCCATTGTTTAGGCCCCTTCATAAGCATGATGGACCGCTCATGTCTCCCTAGTCTGAATCTTCTTGCTTATATTAAAAATGTAATCTTGGTGGGCAGTGGTGGCGCACACCTTTAATCCCAGCACTTGGGAGGCAGAGGCAGGTGGATTTCTGAGTTCGAGGCCAGCCTGGTCTACAGAGTGAGTTCCAGGACAGCCAAGGCTACACAGAGAAACCCTGTCTTGGAAAAACCAAAAAAAAAAAACAAACAAAAAAACCAAACAAAAAACAAAAAAACCCCCCACAAAAACACAAAAAAACAAAAAACAAAACAAAAAAAACAAAACAAAAAATGTAATCTTGTAGGGAAGCATTTTTTCTTGTAAGCCACAAAAGTTTGCCTCTAAGGATCAGAAAGACTGTCATGAAGTGTGTTAGTGGGTAGCTTGGAGTGAGGGGACCTTGAAGTGGGAGGGAATTCTAAGTCTTACTGGCTGTAGATCAGTAAGTCAGTTGAACAATGGCATTCTGAAAGAAGTACAATCTTGACAAGATTGAGGGACTGCAACAAGAGTCATCAGGCCCTCACAAGAAAGGAAAGAAACCAGCCACCATAGGTCATGGACTTTGACCAAAGTCCCCACTCTTGTGTAGCAAATGAACTAAGAATGAACTATGAAGCTGGATGTGGTGGTTTCAAGCCTGTAATCTCAGCACTCAGGAGGGTGAGATAGGAATTAGGGTCAGCCTGGGCTACTGTATTTTTAAAAACAGACAGACCGTGGGTTATAAGATAAATGTCAGATTACTTGGCAGATATTTAGATTAAGGTCAAGGAAGGGACAAATAAAATCTACTTGAGAGAAAATCAAAATTACTTAAAAAGAAAAAAAGACTTGTCTGAGCCCAGTGTGATGGTATCCACCTGCAATTCCAGCTCTCAGGAGGTTGAGGCAGGAGGATCAGAGCATTGATCAATCTTGGGTCTTCCACACAGAACAATGTCTCACACATCGTAAATACATGATATTTTTTGAATAAATGAACAAATGTAACTACAAATTCAAATGTGCAAAGAATCTATGTTTCTGAGCTGTATTTTATTTATGTGGACGATGCCATTGTGACTGTTCCGTATTGTTCTGTGAGCATGGCCTGAAGCCCTGAACTTGTCTCCTGGCTTACCTCATTTGTTATTGTCCTTTTCACGTGCCTCTGACACGCCTCATCACCTAAAGTGCAAGTGTTTCCTCGCCAGCAAGAACTGTGCTTCCTGCATCCTCAGCCGAAATTATGTCTGAGGTTCTCAGAATACTGACTGCTCATGGGAACCATAATGGGGAACACGGGGCACCCCACTGTTTATGTACAAGGCTGATTTGGTAAATATTTAAGACATTGTGCCCATAGGTTCTCTGAAGTGAATCAACTGTATGCTTAGGTTATGGTTTGAAAGCAGACATAGACAATAATTTAACAAAAGCGTGGCTTTCCCCAGTAAACCCATTTACAGAATCAGGTGGTGGCTGTACTAGGTTATGGCTTCCAATCCTTGCTGAGAAGTCTCTGGGCAGAAGTATTTGGGGTGGGATGGGGACACAGGCTTGAGGTTGTATTACTGACGTAGGTGAGTCTCAGTTCCTTTACCTGTAAAAGCTGCGTCTAGTGAACTCACCTAGTACTAAGAAAGCAGTCCAATACAAAAAGCCTGATGCTTATTCAGAGGGCAGTCTGCAAGACCTCTTCTAATTTGCAAAGTAAAATTAAAACATGCTATATTTAAATTGACTTAACTTGTATTTAATCTGTATTTAAACTGCTAATCACTTATTGAATTTTCCTATTAAATCAGTTTTCCTATATGGTTAATACTAAGAGTAAATTGTCATAGTTTATGTGATCTTTTTTTGTTTTGTTTTGTTTTGTTTTCGAGAGTTTATGTGATCTTTCATTTGCATGATTCATCAGGGTTTTTTCAGAGATGGAAAAAGAAGAGTTTATGAAAAATAATTTTTCAGTTGACTTGGATAGACGAGCTCTTGGCCTTGTATCTCTACTAGAAATAGGAAAGAACACCAGTGTCTGCGCCTGAGGTTCTTCATCTAGAATGGCTTTTCTTTATTCCCCAAATTCTAAGCATTATTTTATTTATTTATTAAAATTTTTTATTTTGGTGTTGGAGAGATGGCTCAGTGGTTAAGAGGACTGGCTGCTCTTCCAGAGGACCCGGGTTCAATTCCCAGCAACCACATGGCGGCTCACAATTGTCTGCAACTCCAGTTCCAGGGAGTCTGACACACTCACACAGACACACATGCAGGCAAAATACCAATGTACATAAAATAAAAATAAATAATTGTAATTTTTTTTATTTTGAGACAAGGTCTCATTCTGTAAAACAGGCCGGCCTTGAACCCAGAGAGATCTGCCTGCCTCTGCCTCCCAAGTGCTGGGATTAAAGGCAGATTCCCCACACCCGACCCTTAAGTGTTCTTTAAGTCTATCTGAAACAGCCCTGACCTCCTGTGGTACAGTAGGAGTCCTAAGACAAGTACACACCACACGCTCTACTTTTATAGTAAACCTCAGCTCTCTCATGCCAAAGATGGAGTCTTACGCCTTTGTGAACTCCCACCCTGCGAGAAGGCAGTGCAGAATCCTCCTGGGTGTCTGAACACCCAAGCCAATCACCCATGAATGGCAGGAAGCTGGGCTTGCGTTTTGTTCCACATTGGTAAGTAGTGTTTCTGTCTACACCCTCCAGCAAAGTTACTCATCAGTGTGACATTTGGCGGCACTTTCATTTCTTCCTGTGCTCAATTAAAGGGCTTCAAGGAACTACACTTTCTCATCTAACGGCCACTTTGCAGAGATTTAAAAGCGACTACGGCTGCTCACTAGACAGAACCTTACAGTATAAACAGCAGTGACTCACAGAATTTGACCTTCAGCAAACAGAATCACTTTTACTAAGATCTTAGGAGACCAGAAAGACAGAGGGTTGGGGGAGGGAGGGAGAGGGGAGATCCTCCGAAGGAGTGTGGGGCTATGAACCACCTTAGCAGAGGGCTGGAGAATCAACACTCACTGTCAGATTGTGGACTTGCAGAGCAGGAAGGGATCACAGCGACCACCCAACCTGACCCCAGCATTTCACTCCTGAGAAAAGCAATGCCTGCCAGTTAAATTGGCTCATCTGGAATTTGGGTATATTAGGTAATGTATATATTTAGAGATTTTACAACATTTACAATGATCATAAGAGCATTAATATATATTTGTGTGGGACTCAATCATCCTGCAGGAAATGAATTCATTGTCCCCAGAAGATCTGGCCCTGGGATAATTTTCTAGAACATTATGCCTTCTTAGAGGCAAGGAAAAGCAGACACTAGCTCTTTCTACATGTCCTTAAGACAAGGCACCTGTGGATACCCAGGCTCATCACTGGACTGACTGACACCGGGTTACATAAGGCCACTGTCACGCAAGTATAAAGAGTGCTTGGCAGTCTGCCATACCTCGCGCCCTTTTCTCTCCTTCTCCTTTCCTGTTCATTTCCTGTGTTACCCTACACAGTTTCTTATATTCTCATACCTATATGGGCTTAAGTATCTACATAAAATCTAAGACGCACCAAGGACCGATAAATGTGATAATTTGCCTTTGTGAGACCAAGTAAAATTGCTTAATATGATATTTACCTCCAACTACATCCAAACTGTCGAGCCTCCTCCATCCACTGCTGATGTTTGGGTATATGGTTTTAAAAGTCGTGGTAGAACCCGCGAAACAGATATGCGACTCACAAGAGGAAGACAAAGCTGTATGTCTAAACAATTCCTTCAGCCCTCCTCCCTGTTCCCCGCCCATGCCTGTTCTCCTGCTGAACTGATATGCTTATCTTAAGATTCTCAAGAAGTCTGTGGTGAAATGAGGATCTACATGGACAACCTTGACAAGGAAGGCGCTATACCCTCAAGGGAAACACTGAAGACAACAGCAAGGTCACTGAATCCTCCTCTGACCTTGGGGAAAGTCTTGGCGTACTCGGAGCTGGATCTCCCTTATGGTTTCCCCTGTACAATGACCCATGCATACCACAGGGATTCACCCTCAGAGGGCTGTCCTGAGACTTATAGACAAGCAATAGGATCTGAAAATACGTCGTAGAGGAAGGACCAAGGTAGTGTGCAGCTGAGGCCATTTCCATCACTCAGAAGTTCTCACCCCCTCTCTTTTCCTCCAGCTATCTGAGGAAATTCAGATATTTCCGTAAGATTTTTCTTGTTTTTGCCCCCTGACACCCATCCTTCAGTGTCTTCTTTATTAAAGCAAATGTCATATGTAAGAACAAGGGTATGAACCCCATGCATCCGCTCACCCACATAATCACCAAATACCTCATGGCTAACCCCATTTTACTGCATAGCCCATTCCTCCCTGTCACTAAACCTGCCGGACTATTTTGAATTGAATCCCAGGCACACTCCAATTTTCACAGCTTTTAAAAACATGCAAGCGGTAGACACTTGCTGTTTTCCTGTTCTTGTTATGGTTCTGACCCTCAAACCGTAGGGCTTTATGCATGCCAGGCCAGCATTCTACACTGAGCCAGGTGTTTAGTACCCATATTCTTCTGATCTGTGTGTATGCGGGTGCATGTGTGTGTGTGGGGGGGGGGTACATGCCTGAGCATGTGAAGGACAAAGAGCAGCTTTGGGTGTCATTCAGCAGGCGCTATCTACTTTGTCTTTTGAGATAGGGTCAGTCTGTCACTGGTCTGGAACTGGCCAAGTAAGGCTAGGTTTGTTGGCCAGCAAGTCCTAGGAAGTACAGCTCTGTCTCCAAGCACCGGGATTACGGCTGTATGCCATGACACCTTGGATCTGTGGCCCAAACAGAGCATACTGACTGCATTGTCTCTCCAGCCTCTCCATTTATTTTCTTAATTCAACATGTTCGATGTAAATTATTTATAGCAATAGAACCGAGGCAACCGTGGAGGTGTCCTCAGGGATAGACAAGCATCTAGGAACAAATGACTTAAAAGAAGAGACAAGAAGTCAAGGCAGAGGTGGAACAGGGCTTTTGTTGGGAACTGCTTGGCAGTACCAGCTGGGAAGAAGGGCAGTTTATCGCCATCCACTGCATGGGACTCTGCCTTAACTCCGGATCTCTTTCCTCCAGCCCTTGTGAAGCCTCCGGGCTCCCCCTGTCCAGACACAGCTTCTGCCTTGCTTCCTCACCGCTCTGGCCTTCTGCCGCACAGAAGGCTCTCAATGAATACCTGTACACTGCACGGGCAAGAGGCAAAACTTTCATCATCTGCCCTGTATCTTAACGGTGTTCACATGTGCTTCTCCCTGTAAACTCTCAGTCCTACAAGGAGAGGATGCTGGATGCTAAATCCCTGCTGTATACAGCACAGTGGATGCATTTACCTGTACATCATAGGTGTCCCATGGATGGCTCCTGAATGCAGAGACACCCTCGAGGTAAAGACTTCACTTTGCCAAACAGTGTATACTGCCTTCTGGAGAATTCCATGTAAATTAAGCGCAGGCTAACAAAGTTTTAATTGGTAGATTCTTACCCTCCCTCCTTGGTTTCTTGTTAGGAGAGCACATTTGGGCCTTTCATCATAATTGAAAGAATTTGGGAGTGGGTTTTCTTTGTCTAAATGACATAGCAACACCTGCCTACTGACATCCAAATTCCAATTCTGCCCCCTCTCCCAAGGGGCAAGCAGCACTGAGTTGCTGTCCACAGGACAGAATTACAGGCATGAACCTGAGACAAAGGTTCTTCTAGGCTGTGTCTGGTCATTAATTAGCACCTGGAAACTTCAGAATGGCCCATCAGAGCACTTCATAAACCTTTGATTTTAAACGTTTTCTGAGGCAGCTCTCCTTGTGAGCTGGACGGAGGACACTCATTCCTGAACATTTCTCAGGCTCATTAACTACTCTCTCCTAGTGGCTCATTAACCAGGCCGATAGGGACTCTGGGTCATGCAGGCAAAAGCTTCCCCTCGCCCTTCTCAAACCTTTGCAGGCACGTAACACTGCTGGCAGGGTGTGGCTGGCTGCACGGCTGACTGCTGGGCGGGCAGCGAGGGGCTGTGGGAGGGCTGAGCTCACTCACCTGCTATTCTCCCAATGGGCATGGCGTGCTCTTCAGGGGGGGACACAGAGACCATGATGTGGTTCATGTAAGCCAGGTCCTCCCGATGAGACAGGTTGATGGGCTTCCCTTCCCGGTGCACCCCATCTTCAGAGAGCCTGGATTGTTTGAAATCGACCGAGTGCCTGGGGTTCAGGATCAAAGGGTGCATGATGGGGCTGGGCATCAGCTGGATCACTCGTGTGCTCTCCTGCCAGGGGCTTGAGGGCTTCGGGTTGGACTCCGAGGACGGAGGGCAGTGATTATTCTCCATAGGAGACACTGACAGGGGATAGGATTCCTGGTGGTTGTTTTCCTGCTGTAGCCTGGGTCCCTGGGCTCTCTCTGCTGGCGAGAGGCGGCGGACCATGTTGTCCAGGGGGGACCGCAGGGGCCGCTGCTGCTCGGGGTCAGGAGAAGGCCTGTGGTTTGTGGTGATGGGTGACCTAGGGCGATGTAAGAGTTCAATGGTGGGAGGGTTGTGGTGCACGCTCTCCGCTGGCGTCCTGGGTGTCCTCTGGACACAGTTATCTGTGGGGCGAAAGAAAAGACAATCACAGGCCACTGTGAGTCTGCAGCCTCATGACCTCACCATCGCTCTGTAGGCAGCTGTACTGAAGCATGGGGCCTCTCTCAACCCAGATGCCCGTGTCTCTCCCTGTGCTCAGACAAAACTCCAGAGCACATGCTTGAAATCGCTTTCCTACCCCGGACAAGCTAAGAACGTCTATCAACATTCTATCTGGCATCTGTCAGTGCCTGAGAAACACAAGGAACCCAATGCCCCTTCTCTGTCAATTCCTTGTTTGACTCCTCTATGTAGGTTTCAGAGGTGAAGTGTTTTTGGGAGTTTCTCTCCAGACACTCTGGTGAGCTTAAGTTTTCATTTTCTCCTTCCCCAGATGTTGGTATGGCTGTTAGCAATGACAATTAAGGATGACTCTATTCTACATCCTGGGTTTTATTATTTAAAACTTGGATCACTTTTAGGAGGGTAATATACTATATACCCATTTCACAGATTATAAAAGTGAACCACAGACAACTTCCCCACACCACGCAGTCAATGGGTAAATGATCAGAAATATATTCTAAAATCTGCAAGTATCATGGCACTTGTCACACACTTGCTGTCAGCAGCAACGATGGCTGTTTTTATAGAATGGTGATTTTTGTGCTTGAGAGAGCTTTTAGAAGCTTGTCCCTGAGTGTACAGATCATGGTGCACTCAGAGTTAGACGTGGGAGGTGGAAAGGATGGATGCACGGGTGCCCCAACAATGCATGCTCCTCATCGCACTTGGATTTACATGCTGCTGAGGACAACACCAGAGCTGAGGTAGCTGCAAGGCTGGACTGAGGATGGACCAACTCTCAGGTGATCTGCTGGAGCTCAGGCCAGGTATCTGCCATAGGAATATATGAGCTATATTTGACTCGTATACATCTGTTGTCATGGGGAACCCTGGTCACAGGTGCTTCTCGGGCAGCCTCAGCAGGAAAATGAGCACTTTTTTTGATCCCTATTTTGGCCACAAATTTACCCATAATTCTAAGTGTTAAAACAATGTCAAAGACATCACCTTTGTCTATGTGAAAAACCTGAGAAGGGGAAATGGGACTCTACCAGGGTCAGAGAAAGGGGTGGAGTTCATGTAAGGTTTATATTAGTTTAGCATGAAAACAGATTTTTTTTTTTCTTTTTAAAATTGTACTAGATCTCCCTCATCACTGGAGGCACTGAACAAAAGATATAGTGAAGACAGCATACAAGACTCACAGAAAGGGAAATGCCTGTTTCAGGACTACTGTATGATCTGATGGCACAGACTCAAAAATCCTTCCTCACTGCGACAGGTATCATAGGATTTGTTTAATAATCTAGATCACTAAATGTAAGAGTACTAACCAACTAGAAAAAGGAATGAAAGATCTCAGTATTTTGCTGAGGATTGGTATTCAGGCAATATGGTCAGATATGAAAGGACTAGTAAAGGGTTTAAAACCAGCCACCATTCGCCTCACAAGAGAAAGAGGTGTTCCAGATTCAATAATGGCAGAGTGGCTCTCTCAAACCAAACTTCCTACAGGTAGACTTCACAGAAAATGGACACAATAAACTAAAAAAAAAAAAAATCCATATAAAGATGTTGGACAATGACCCCAAATAGACGAAAACACGAGGGACTTTATTCTTAAAAGGACATTATACATATATAGCTGTTCCCCAAGAGTACCCTCACCAGTGACTGTGCAAGGCAGTTTGAAGATGAAAAGAACTCATGTGAGCTGTCAGGACACAAGGAGGTGCCAAAAACGGAGACACCCATGGAAGCCTCATCAAGGGCAGCAGAGAACTCCCAAAACAGCACGCTGAAGTTCTCTCACATTCTTGTCTGACTCCTTAACAACACACACACCAGGGAGACCAGAAAGCAGGGTTCGTGTGGCTGAGAGTTACGAACAGAAGTCCCAGCTCCTGGCCACCGTAGTAGAGAAACAGGTCAGAGCTTGAGACTCACTAAGTTAAAAGGCTCTGTCAACACCCCAGGCTGTCCATTACCCCAGGCTGGCCACATGCTAGTGTACTAAGTCCAGTGTTACTCTACAAAGGATGCTTGCTGAGGGCTAAAGGCAAAGCTGAGACAGACTTACCCCAGAAGAATGTAAACCAGCTGTTACACGCTAGAAGTGACTGGCTAATAGATGAACTGTCTTCGAGCATAAGGGTCAACACTCTCTCCAGGAATATAACGCAACCCGAAGTCTCTTCAACGTGCTAACTGCAAGGTTCAGCATCAACACAGGTTTTCCAGACACAGAAGATGTGACCTACTATTAAAAGGCCACCAACAGAAACAGATTCTGTGACACTGATGGGATTAGCTAAAGAGACTTTAAAGGAATTTAAGGCAGCTGTTAGCATTTCAGGGACATCACAGTCACAATAAGTAATGGCATACAGGAACTGTCAAAACAGAAACTTAGAAAACAAAAATGAAGACGCTAGAACCAAAAAGTACAATATAGGAAGTGAGAGAGTAGACTGGACGGACTTTATAGCATACTGGAGATGAGAGAAGAAATTAAAAACAAGTTATGACATCAACTAGTCAAATATGCCCAAAGGGTACAAGAAAGGGTGGGGGGGTAAAGGGAAGAAATAACGGCCAAGTTTAAGTGACGGGAGCCACAGCATCAACAAGAAACTAGAAAATTCCAGAAGCTCAGCAACCCCAAGCAGATTACACACAATGAAAATGGCACACAGGCACTGGACAGCAAGACCGTCCAGAGTCAGTCGTGAGACAAGGGCAGTCTCTGACTGGCTGTGGTGGGGTCAGCCTGTAATTTTAGCATTTGGGAGGCCAAGGCAGGAGGACTGTCAGGAGCTGCAGGCCAGCTTGGATTCTATGGTGAGTTTAAGGCCAGCCCGGGTTACATAGTGAGTGAGACCTTGTCTCAAAAATCAGAGTGTGTGAGGTATGAATCTTGAAGGCGGTATGGGGTAGGTGGGAGGGAAGATCAGAGTCAACATAATAATTGTTCGTCAAAAACCCCCCAGAATCTGAAACTTGCTGAGTGTGTCTCTATAATGCCACCAGTGGAAAATGCCACACTGTGACATTTGTTTCATCAACAAAACAACAGAAAAACATTCTATCGGATTTCCAGCAGGCTACTCGTGCAGTGTATGTATGAAATACAAAGAGATTTCATGTTTAGACTTGGGTCTTATCACCAACCTGTCTCACCATAAGTAAACACTCCAAAATCTGGAAAAACAAAAAAACAACCAACCAACTATCACCATCACCACCACCTCCTCCACCACCACCACCTCCACCACCACCACCAACAAACCAACCCAAATCTAAACTTTGATTCAAGCCTCTTCTAAGGGACAGTCAAAGCCAGCCAACATGCATTAAGCAGTTGTTCAGTTATGACGAGTTGCTTTTAATGAGGGAGTGAGGAGATCCACCAATCACCTGCAACCTTGAGCCCCTCTCTAAGATTTTACTGAAGCTAAAATGGACCTAAATTCTGCCGCCCAGTGGTTCCTTTTTATTTGCCAGTGCAAGGTCACTGGAAAGTAATTACTTGGGACCGTTTATTCTGGGTTTTAAATATTTTCTAAATGTCACTCTTTGCTTAAAAGATGCCCCTCTTTACTTAAAAGACAACTGAGGATCTTGGAGATCGAGTGCTAGAAAAATATCCCATCTCCGAAATCCATTTCCTGTCTTCTAAATTACAAAACAGACATAGGTGTTGGTCAAGAATCTGGTTACCTGCAGGCTTTCTTTGATGTCTTGGCTTCAAGGCTGGGGTGTGGGTGTGTGTTGGGGCAAGCCTTACAAGCCTTAGGAAGTCAGGGAGGGCTCTGAGCGGAAGCACTTTCCTGCCAAGGGGGAAAGGGGAATTGATGTAATGTCCTGGGGGAGATTTCACTCTCTGTTCCTGCCCAGGTCTTTGGGAACAATGAAGGAAGGAGACAGTGCTCCAGATAATTCAACTCAGAGTGGACTTCAGACTTTGGATCCTGGGCAGGAACAAGATGTGGAAGAGCTTGATTTATTTATTTCTCTGCAGACACCACTGAAAGAGGAAGTACTTGATGAAGCTGATAACATTAATGGTAGACAAGTGGATCTGAGGGTATTTAATTCCCGGCTCCTGGTGGTCTGGGCACAACCACTGTGCAGGCTGAAAGGTCTGCAAGAAGACCTTCCAAGCTTTGTTTCAGTTCAAAGCTTGTACCCACGGATGGAGTAGGCTCTGATCCTGCCTGCTGCCTGGTGCTCTGTTATTCTAAGTTGGCAGCCCAGTGTGGAAACTTAAGAGACCAGAGCCGGCAGGCGAGGAGCTCTGGACACAGGAAATACACTGCTTGGACAGTGAGTGCATGAAATCCCTCAGATGTGGGAGTCTTCCGTCTTGTTTTTTTGTGTGTGTGTGTGTGTGGGGGAGGGGGTGGCCTTGATGTCTGGGTTTGTTCTTGGTAAACTGCTCGACAGGGGAAACTGTCTATGCCACCCTGGTTCTGAAGGTCTTGATAGGGGAGGGAAATGCACAAGGAAGAGGGAGGCAGAGCTACACATAAGAAGTGTAGACACTGAGGCACGGGAGGGGGGAAAAGCCTAAAGCCCAGGAAGGAATATTCATTCTGGCTGACAGGGTGCTCTCTGCGCCCAGAGCTTTGTCTTTATAAATGTCTTGAGACCCAGAGGATCCCATTCTTTGAACCAAATAAATAAAGCAGATTTTAGGTAAGAATAAGAGTCTTATTGTCTTCCATATAATTTTTAAGAACCTCTACCCCCTCCTCTCCACCCCAGCTCCCACCCATGTGTGTGAGACAGGGTCTGTGATGGCCAACTTCACAGGGTACGAAATCACCACGCAAGCATAGCTCCAGGTGTGTTTGAGGGTGTTTTCAGAAAGGTTCAGGTAAAGAGGAAGACCCTGAATTGTGAGCAGCTCCGTCCAATGGGCTGGGATTGTAGACATAACGAAGAGAAGAAGCACGCTCAGCACCAGCACTCATGTCTATCTGCTCTCTGACTATGGATAAGAGGTGATCGGCTGCTTTGCCCTCCTGCCAATGTGCTTTGCCCGCAATGACGGACTGTGCCTTCAAACTGTGAGCCAGAAAAGACTTTCCTTTTAAGTTGTTTTTGTTTGCCATCTTGTCATAGCAATGAGAAATGGAACTGATATAGAATCCCACGGGAACTCACTACATAGTTAACAATGACCCTGAATTCCTGATCCTCCTGTTTCTATCGTTTTTACTTGAATTCATCCAAATGTCCCAATTCAGTCACATATAAACGAGTAAGTCCAAAAGGTTATGACCAATATCTCATGTTCATATATATCCCATGTCACCTCGTATCACGCCCAGGCTCCGAGAAATGAGTCATGGGACTCATCAGCCTCAGGCCACTGTGTTTCACAGTATTCCAGAGAGGACCGCACCTCAGCACCTCAGCAGTTTTGTAAAAGAGCCAAGCAGAAGTTCAAGGCTCCAGTTAAAGGTCCATGAGGTGAAACCTGAAGTATATTTCATACATACCCCATCACATCCTCTTAACCCTATGATTGGGTTCTCAACTGTGCCTCCCCACTCCCAAATTTGTATGTTTTAACTTCCAGGCTCTCAGCATGTGGCCTTTATGAAAAGGAGATCCTTGGGGACATGGTTAAGAGGAAGCCATTTTATGTGTTAGAAGAGTCCAGCCCACTGTGGGAAGCACCATTCCCTGGCCAGATGGTTCTGGGCTATATAAGAAAGCTGTCTAAGTGTGAGCCTGGGAGACAATCAGCAACAAGCACATCTCCACAGTTACTTCTTTTTCTTTTTGTGAAAGGAAACCTGGGCCAAGTTTAGTAAAAACAATAGGGTAGGCTAGCTGTAAATCTTGGCGGCTGCCAGGGGATGGAGAGGGGAAGGAAAGCTGCCATTTGCAAGGGAGGGCAACAAGCATTCGTGTGGCAAAATAAAAGTGGGCTTTATAAAAAGAGTAAAAATGTTCAGAATGCCAGAGAAAACATGTTTAGCCCTTGGTCAGTAACCAAAAAAGGTATAAAGAGAAGTTATAAATAAATAAATAAATAAATAAATAAATAAATAAATAAATAAATAAATAAATAAATAAAAAAAATAAAGCTCTTAGTCCTAACTTAGAAAAGTGAGCAAACTGCACGGTAGAGGTTCCACAGAGCTGTCTGATGGCACAGGCTCCACAGAGCTGTCTGATGGAAGAGGCTCCACAGAGCTGTCTGGTGGAAGGGGCTCCACAGAGCTAACTGATGGAAGAGGCTCTACGTGACTGCCTTGCCATGGTTTCTGTGTCAAGTTCCGGCTCTGACTTCCTTCAGTGATGGAAATGTAACCTGTAAGCTGAAACAAACCCTTTTCTCCCCTTAGTGGTTATTTTTATTTAATCAAAAATTTTATTTTATGTGTATGGGTGTTCTGGCTGCATGTTTGACTATGAACCATGTACATGCAGTGCCTATGGAAGCCAGAAGGGGGCACCGGATCCTCTGGGTGTTACAGACAGTTGTTATCTGCCACATGGGTGCTGAGAACTGAAGCTGGTGGGTCCTCTGGAAGAACAGCAAGTGTTCTTAATCCATGAACCATTTCTCCAGTGCCAGTGTTTTTGGTCACGGTGCTTGTCACAGTAATAGAGGGGAAACAGAACACCTTATATTCAATATGATGGTACCCTTATAAAAGGGAGGCTGGGGACATGGACGCATGCACAGGGAAGACAGGACCTCCAAGACTGGCAACACTATGACTTAACTGCCCACCAGACTTCTGTAGCTAAGATTGAGTCTTGGACCCGGTCCTCCCCTCAGCTTTCAAGGAAACCAACCGTGACCGTGGGTTTCCAGAGCAGGACATACTGACATGCTGTGTCTACAGCTACCTAGTGTTGGTATCTGTTACAGCAGCCTAGCAGAATGTTATACCTCCCTGCCCCAGTTCCTTTTCTTCCAGGTTCAATTTCCGCTTGGTCAGAGACCATTTACTGACCTTTTACCTGGCCATCTCAACTAAATTCCCCTTTAGGGCCTAAGAAGTAAATAACTGATTGGAGGGTATAGTTCAATAAACAACAAACCCTGGACTTGAACGAACTAGGCATTTGGTAAAATGGGCTGAAGGAAACAGAAACGGTTTCCTGATCTTCCCTCAGGCCAGGCAGCTGCTGCCCGCAAGTGGGCTGTCTCCTCCAGTGGGTCAGCACAGATCATCCACACATTTGCAGGCATTGTCAGTGGCAGAGCAGAGAGGTCTCTCTAGGTTTCAACACCGCAGCCGAAAGAAGTGATTTAAGGAACCAGGGTGCAGGAGCAGGGTGACAGCTGGAGAGAAGGCTCAGTGGTTAAGAGCACTGGCTACTTTTGCAGAGGACAAGTGTTCAGTTCTCAGTACCCACATGGTTCACAACCATCTGTAACTCCAGTTCTGAGTGAATCTGCAGGCATTGGACATACATACATACATACATACATACATACATACATACATACACACACACACACACATACACACACACATGCAGGCAAAACACTCATAAACACAAAATAAAATTAAATCCTCAAATAAATTATGGAGAGCTTTGGGGGAGCTTGGGGAGATAGTTTAGTTGTAGAGTGCTTGCCCACCCAACATGCACACAGCCCTGGGCTTGATCCCCAACATAAACCAGGAATGACAATGGATAGCTGTATTCAAGGCAATCCTTGGCTACATAATGAGTCTGAGGCCAGCTTGGGTTATATGAGACCCTGTCTTACAAAAAAGAAGATTCTAAGAGGCAGAATCTGAAATGAGCCGATTAGACCTGTGGGGAAATTTATCAACAGCTAACAAAGACTGGGAAAAGGGCAGCACAGAGGTAAGGCTGACAAAAGAATCTTGGAGTGGGGGACAGCCAATCAGTAGCCCTTCAGCAGAGAATGTCCTTCTTTAGAGTTGAAATCCACTGATCCCAGAGCCTGATCTCCAAGGACTGGCTAGTTTTCCCCTACGTTTCTTGGAGACTTCCTGCCTATCTCTGGAGTTACTCAAGTGTATAGGAATCTCATGCCCATGATACGTCTGGCTGAAGAGGCTAGACTCGTCCCAGACCTAAAAGCATTCTCCAGACCACAGCAGACAGAGGAAGATTGAGGGCTGGGGGACGGGGGGTGTGCCAAGAGACTGTGTGTACTGTCCGGTGCCTTCCTCTGCTGTGGCTAGCACATGCTGAGGAAGGGATGGAGGCCAGAAAGAACAAGGGCAAGTCAACCATGGCCCTGAAACAGGAAGGAAGGGTCTTTGCCTCCATTTCGCCATCATTTAGTTGGGGACAGGAAGCGGCGATCTAGGCCCGCTCTTATTCTCCAGGGACCTCTCATGACCTGCTACCAGCTTTTAGAATCACAGCATGGGGTGTGTGTGTGTGTGTGTGTGTGTGTGTGTGTGTGTGTGTGTGTGTGTGTGTGTGTGTGTGTGTGTGTAGGCTAATCTTATACTTAAATGTAAGAGGAGACAGCCAGAGATTCACAGCATGCCCCAGGTCCCAGGATGCAACACAAGTGTTCACTGCCAAACAGGTCACGCTCTGCAAACAAGAAGACTGACATCAGCCCCAGAGCAGTTCTGAAAGCGACGGTGCCCGGCTAGTCTAGAGAGGTGTTCTAGGGGAGGTGAAAGGCCCTTATGACACGTGGGATGCACAAATCTGTTACCTGAGCCAAGCACACGGAGTCTGTTCCCAAAGATGAAAACATGGAATTGCAAGCAAAAAAAAAAAAAAAAAAAAAAAAAGACCATTTCACTCTGAGGTGGAGCTACTCAACCCCACTCAAGTATACTGAGACACAGGCTGGGCTACAAGGCTTATACACATTTTATCACAATCAAGAATTTACAAGAAAAGTATGATTAAAAACTCAACTAACATGCCAGATAACGACAACAAATGAACGACATTTACTGGGTGCCTCCTGACAGGTGCTGTTCCCTGAGGCAGTTCTCACAGTCATCCATTTCTTTCTTGCACGGTCTGAGGCTGGTACTGCTATTTCCTTCTTTGACACACAGAGGAACTAACTTGCCCGGAGTCACAGAGCAGGTAAACTGGGGAATCAGAGTGTCTTTGAACCTAGGTGGCCTGGCACATGTTTGTGGCACTCTCTGGCTCCTTACACAGTTAAAATATATAACAAAGATGTCCTATCCTAGCTAGTGGCATCTTTGACACTTCATTTATCAATACTATCCCAGTAAGACTAGAGAATTGAGTGAGTGGTTTTTTGTTTTTTGTTTTTGTTTTTTTTTTTTTTTTTACAATCAATAAGAAGCCATGGCCAGGGGCAGACAAAAGCTTTCTCTCTGTGGTGCCTCTGCAGAAGCTGTAACGAAGGCCTGGCGTCCAAGGGGGAGCTGCACAGAGGCACTGGCTTCCACGTCCAGACCCCAGCATCTGATTCAGACCCTATCCATCACACTGGCCGGGAGGTGTTCTTCATGCTGAGTCTACTCATCCTGGGAAAGCCAGCCATTTGGGTTTATTCCTTCCAATTTTGAGTAAGTTTTTAAAAATCGTGACCCAGGGTTGGGATGCAGCTCAGTTGGTAGAGTGCTTGGCCACCAGGCAACAAGGCCCTGGGCTCTGTCCTCGGCTACCACAGTGATGTCCTATCATCCCAGCACTGGAGAGATGGAGGCAGGAAAACCTTACCTACTTGACTACATAATGACTTAGAGGCCAGCCTGGGCTACAGAGATGTTGATTCAGAAAAAGAAGTCATGAGCTAAAAGACCTCTGAAAAATTCTCTTTGACATTTTGTTGTTTACATTTATCGTACAAAGGGTCATCAGATCCACTGTGCCCTCGTAGGGTCCTAGAAACTTCCTTACTATCATAATCTCTACGAAATTGTCTTTTTTCCCAACCATTTCCTCTATTGTCAGGCCGCACGGACACTGAAAACTTAGAAAAAACACGAAGAACGCTGCGGTCTGTTGTGAACCTCATCTAGGTTTAAATTTTACCTTGGTGTGTCGGGAGATAGGACTCAGCAAGTAAAAAGCTCTTGCCATGAAAGTTTGGGGGCTAGGGCTCGGATCTGCAGCGCTCACAGAAACGCTGGGTGGCTGTGGCAGCACACCTGTAATCCCGGCAAATAGGAGGCAGAGACTGGATCCCTGAAGAAAGCTAGGATTGGTGAGCTTTGGGTTCAAGGGAGAAACCTTGCCTCAATATCTAAGCTAGAGTGATTGAAGAAGACACATGACTTCAGCCTCTGGCTTGCTTGTGTGTGTGTGTGTGTGTGGTGTGTGTGTGTGTGTGTGTGTGTGTGTGTGTATGTGTGTGTGTGTGTGTGTGTGTGTGTGTGTGCGTGCGCGCGAACCTCAGGAACCTGGGTTTTGGTAGTGATGGGAGAGTAATGTTCCCCTCAAGAGGGAGACCATACGAATGAAACTCCAGTGGGCCAAATCAGAATGTACGCCACCTTCCTGTCTCCACCCCCCCAAAAAAGAAAGAGGAGTCTGCCATCTAAGTTCCGGGCTGTTCTGAGTGCTGGCTGCCGGAAAAATGGGGCCATGTTTTGATGTGTGGAACTCCGCAGCATGACGGGAGAATTCCACATGCACCTAGTGACAGAAAGCTGCCAGGAGAGCATCCCTGTCCTCTCAACCCTTCACCAACCACCACAGAAACACTCAGCAATGTATGAGAAACCAGGGGAGGGGGGAGGAAAGGGGGAGGGGGAGGGGGAGGGAGGGGGAAGAGAGTGTGTCAAAAGGTATGATTACAAATGACTACTTCTCACTATTTCAGGAAAGAGTGAAACTGAAGAATTTAAATGGTAAGAGAGGGTAGGTATATAGAAAGAACATCAGAGAAACAGATCTTCCTTCTCCTCAAGGACTGTGTCTGAACTGTCCTACAGGGGTCACTCTGCAGAGACAACCCCACTTAGATTTCAGCCCAGACTAGAAGCTTACCTAAGGAGCTTTTAGAGGACTGGTGTCAACGACGAGCACATCCTGGGGACAGGGCCTTGCTCTGGGAAGAGTGGCAATCTGAGTTACTTTTAGCTCCATGGGATGTTAAAGTGGCCGATTTTGGAAACCAGAGACTTAAGCTGCCATCACAGTCCCATATAACAAGATAGGTTTCCTTTACGATCATTTGTTGGTCCAAATTTTCTGAAGAAGCTTTTTGCCTTCTGGTTCTTGTGCACGTTGCAGCATCATGGATTTCATTGTCTCCCTTCTCCTATACAACCACCTACTTACTATTGAATTCATGTACCACAGAAATAATGAGCCATAACGGTCAGAGAGAAGGAACCTGTTGAGCCTTCACTTTTCACCTCAGGTGATCAGGCTACTGTCTGTCTGAAGCTGGGAAGAGCTATGTTACCAGGAGTTCTGGATAAGGGGACACAACTGGGCTAGGAGGATTCTCTACTGTCCCTGGGCAGTACCAAGCAGGACTCTGTCCTGGCTTGCTGTGTCTTAATTGCCTAAGACCCCAAGGGTGTAGACTGTGTTTTGTTCATCTCCCTATTGCTTGGCTCTGTTAGGACTTTAAAGCTGTAAAAGACTCTTAGCACCATCTAATTTATCCTCTCTTCTCACCACAGCGGGAACAGAGAGCCGGAGAAATGAGAAGCTCGACCTTCGTGATTTGTTCTGTCAGAGCTTGGGATAAGAGCCTGGTTTCCAGACTTCCAGATCCTGTTCTTTAAGTGCACACATCACACACAGGCACACGCACTCACGCACACACACAAGTGTGCACGCATGCACACTGCTCTATCCAGGTTGTCTGGAATGGTTCTGGTTTATGCCTGGTGTCCTGGCTTAATCATTGCTGGAGTACTGTGTCTCTACGCTAAGTATCCCAATAATTAAAGAGACATTGCCAGTCAACTTAGTGATATTTCACCCTTTTCTTCCATAACAAAGAGAGTAGAAACTGTGTTCCAGATGACTGCTCTGTTCAAGGCCTGAAAGGATTTCACAAGAGTATGCTGTGGAGATAGTTTGCATTGGTGTGGTCACTGTGCTGTCCAGGGCAGGAAGGGAAGCCCTGAGCCAATTCCAGGCTCCTCACAGCTGACACTGCCCTACAGTTGCTAGAGTGGAAGGTGAGACTTCAATGTAACGGACCCACAGGGGACACTTGTGGGAAGCCATTGATAAATTAAAGAAGACACATTTGTTCTGTGGGATGGATTCCCACTGTGAAATGATCAGGGTCTGAGCTGGCTAAGCTGGTTGCTGGGGTGAAGTGGAGTCCCAGGCGGGAGGGTAAATGCAGCCTTGTGCTTATGTCTCTGCATACCCATTGTATCAGCCACAGAGGGGCTCTCACTGAAGCACACACTGCAGCCGCTCTTCTCTTTTTGGCCTGCCCTTCATATAAAGGCTGGGCATCTCTAACCCGAGATCTGAGCTCTGAAGTGCTCTATGGTCTGAAACCCCGAGTCTCCACATGATGTCACATGTGTCAAATCCCATACTTGACCTTGGGTGACAGGTCACATTCAAAACATAAGCATTTTGGTAATTTCTAGAAAATTAAAACTTTAAAAATCCTCTCCAGACCATCTATCTATCTATCTATCTATCTATCTATCTATCTATCTATCTATCTATCTATCTATACACACACACACACACACACACACATACACATATATACACACACACACACACACATATATATGGTGTGTATATATATATGGTATATATAATGCATGAATTTCATGGTTAGTTTTGGGTCCCATTCTGACATATCATATGTATGTGTTTGTGTGTAGCATATAAATATTATAACACCTGAAATGCAAACCACTTCTGGTCCCAAGAATTTTGATAAGAAACACTCAAGCTTTGACTCATAAATACACACTCAAGCCAAGTCAGGAACAACGTTAAGTGGTCTTGGGTCAATATCGTTTGGTGTACCCTTAACTGTGTATGAATTTTGGTATGCACAGTCTCACCTGATAGGAATTTTTCTTTGGGTAGATCTCTCCATACTGTAGTCTATCTCTCTATCGCCTCACCTGCCCTGAACTGAGCTATTGCCTTCACAAACAGAAGTATTTTGATTCCTGAGACACTGCATGCTGAACTTAATTTTTTCTTTTGAAAAGGAATGAAAGAGGCTGGAGGTGGGGAAGGCCAGCTGCCATTCAGAAAGTGTGTGACAGGAGGTAGCTTCCTCCCATCACCTCTGTGTCTTACATGGCTCTTTCTGTTGACGCCACCAGGTAGAGATGGTGTTGCCATTCATCTGAGCTTGGCACAATGTCTGAACAGGGGCAGGGGAGGAAAGTGGCTCTCAGATCTTGCTTCTTGACCTCTGACATCAAGGATGGTCTTAGTGGATACACTTGATACTTTTAAGAGCTGGTTCTGAAGCGCATCTCCCTGATCGGCAGGGGTATGAAGCCCTTGACCTTGGCTGCATTAGCTGTGCTGTCTTAGTGACTGAGCTCACCGCTGACATCACAGCGCATGTGTGCACAGCTCGTTAGAGTGCACAATGGGACACACCTCCATTTCCTTGGTGTGAGGGAAGCTCTTAGAGGCAGCCAGCTTTCTTTATGAAGGATTAACCCCTGCACAGAAGAACAACATACACCTACCTACTTCCATATCAAATCAGACCAAGGAGGAAGGAGTCACATGCCTTCAACCACATTTAGGAAGAAAATAGGGACAGAAATTCCAAATGAAAAATAAATTTAAATAAGAGGAAGGAGGAGGGGGAAACCCACTCCATTGCCTGTGGGTCTGTAGAGTCAGGCCGATAGATAACACAATGCCTGCCTTCCTGTCAAGCTTCGGTGAGCCCACCTCTTCTCTGGAGTGGCTCTCGGCTATTATGCAAACCGGAAATGAGCAAGACCAGAAGAGCAGAGGAACATCAAACCCAAACTGGTGGGAGGGGGCAGATGCTAAATTTAACTAGGGTTAGTGGAGGGGAGGGGAGGGGAGGGGAGGGGAGGGGAGGGGAGAGGATGGAGTCTAGTCAGGGAGCCTGCCAAAAACACCGGGATTATTCTCTGTCTCACATGAGGGAGAGGACTGCTTGAGAGACAAGGAGGCCTCAGGGGTCACCCACAGTCAGGCTTTCTCTTCAGAAAGTGCTAATTAAGAGAGCACCAAACACAAGCTTTTAAGTTGTCTGACCTCAAAAGAAAGGCCCTGTGTTTGGGAATGATTCACGAGTCAACAAAACTTCCCAAGGGAACAGGGTGGGGGTGGGGAGCTTGAGATTGGCTTTAAGGAAAATAAGTTTAGAAAGGTCCCACACTACAGTGTTTGCACATCTGCATGCTGGCTGATGCTGGACTAGGAGGATGAGGACTTGCTGGCCCAGGGAGATTGCTATTGCACTCCCAGCTGTTCAGTGGCACTGTGTACAAAGTCACATTTTATAGCCCTGCACTCAACCAACACCTGCTTCTGTACTTGACCAGAACTTAAGGCCTTGAGCTATGCTTATCTGGCTCCCATGAGTCCCAAGAAAAACAGCAACTATGACAGGAAGCTTGAGATGGAGTTCACGCCAGCAAATGGCCTTTGGTGGATGATGGAGAAAGCCCCTACCCAACACCAATTTCCCCCCAGAGTGAGTTGTCTCCTTGCACCAGCTTTTATGAACATCTTGCTCACATATTGTCAATGACTGACGCCCTGTTACCTCTCTTCGTAGTCACAGACTCTCAATTCTTCACACTCCAGATTCAGGCTAACCAACTTGGATCCGTTCTATAGTGGGAAAAGCTCATCACTGCTGAAGCAGGGTGAGAGGTGGGGCACACAGCTCTATTATTTGATTCTATATGGATTATATATATATTTGAACATTTTTATAATGAACGCCAATTAAGTCGTCTTACCGCTCTCTAGTCTAAGGCCGTTACCCTACCGAACTGGAGTGTTCTTACTGTTTATCAGAACCTTATCCTCCAGAGCCTCCTCCTTTTATGAAGCTGAACCTGTTTCCTGTACCTGGGAGTCATCTCTCCTCCCATCATGCCCCTGTGTGTATATTTTAATCAGTGTTTACTCAGAGAGCTTCAGAGAGCAGAGAGTATCAGGCCTTACTCCCCCAGGCAACTCTCCCAGTACAGACACACAGTAGGCACTCAAGCCACATTTCCCAAATGAAGAATGAATTGACAGCAATAAAAACAGCTGATCAAGTGAACTACTCAGCCCTTTGCTTTGTCTAAACCTCAGGCAAGCAAAAAGAAGCCCCTTCTAGTACCTTCATCATGGTTCTGATGCAGGAGGACCTCTGGCTTGGTGTGGATAGAGTTCCCAGGATGGAAGAATGGTGAGAAGAGAATTCGGGGTTTCCTCTGCTTCAGGATATGCTGAAGGAGTTCATAGAGCACGTCACCTGGAGAGAAAAAGGAACAAGAAGTAGAGATGGGATGCTTTGGTTAACAGCGACAGAAGGAGCTGCAGAGCTGGGGCAGCCAGAGGTAAGGGAACAATGTTAGCTAACAGGAGACAGTTGCCCCTTGACAGCGATGGGACACAGTGCCTACTCGCACGACTCTACATGTCAGGGCTGTGTGGTTTATAAAAGTTCTTATTTTAAGATCTAGTTTAAGTTTGATTTATGTGCGAGTGTGCCATGTGCATGTATGGGTGTCTGCAGAGGTCAGAAGACGGTGCTGTCAAGTCGTGATGCTGGACAGGGCACTTAGGGTCTGCTAAGTGGGTAGATGCTGGGACAAATGTACACATAACTAAATTAATAATAATTATAATAATAAAGAAGAGAAGGAACGTTTGAGGCGGTGCATCTGGATATGGCATTTATTACAGTGATGATCTCATGGATATATAGTTATCTCCAAACTGATCAAATTATATATATAAAAAATTATATATAGCTTTTGTAGGTTCATCAGATCTCAACCAAGCTGTTTCTAAATGCTAAAAATAAGAGCAGTCCACTGTGCTGCAAACCTGTGACCTCAGTTCTCAGGAGATAATGGCAGGAGTAGCAGGAGTTCAAGACCATTCTGAGGAGAGCCTAGGCTACTTGAGACCCCGTCAACAACAACAACAATGAAAAGTAAAAGTAATAAAACATAAACAAAGTTTTGGGACTGGAAAGATGGTTTAATGGTTAAGAGCACTGGTTGCTCTTACAGAGGTTCTGGGTTCAGTTCCCAACACCCACATGGTGGCTCACAACTACCTTTAACTCAGTAACAAGGCATCTCATGCCCTCTTCTGACCTTTGTGGGCACTGGGCACACATGTGGTACAAACATATACACTCAAACAAAACATTTAATACACTTAAGATTAAATGATGTGTGTGTATATCCTTGTCTCTCTCTCTCTGTACCACTCTGTGTGTGTGTGTGTGTATGCGTGTGTGTATGTGTGTGCGCGCGCACACGTGCGTGTGCGTACAGCATGCTTGTGTGGGTCAGAGGACAACTTTGTGGAGCTGATTCTCTCTATCTACTTTATATAGGTCCCTGGAATCCAAGTTAAGCTGTCAGGCTTGTATGACACTTACTTCTATCCAATGAGCCATCTTCCTTGTCCCCTCCCCTCTAAACAATATAAATTGTTTTACATTGTTAATAAACACACTCATTCTAAATAAGAACATCTAAACAACAAGTGGCTTAACACTATACACCTTCCAGAGGAGGATTCATGGATCAGCCTGCTACAAGCAATGGGTCAGTGACTCCATGAGGTTTTGAGATAGCCCCATGTCACCGACTTGTTATGCTACTGTGGTGACACTGCAGGAAAGTGTGGTTTGAGGACAGAGAGACAATGGGGATGGTCCCAGAGTCAGGCAAAATTTAAACTGTTGAAATATCATCTTATTTTAGTGAAAATATCCTTTTAACACACCTCCCTCCCTCCCTCTCTCTCTCTGCTTGTACTTCAGAAGTATTCAAAGAAAATGATATCTTTTAGTAGCTACATTTTAAATGTACAAAATGGCTCACCAATTCTTGATAAAAATTTGACCTCACATAAGCTGGATATTGTGGAAGCTGGCTGAGGATGGGAAATTTGAAGCCGGCCTCGGCGACACAGCAAGATCCTATCTTAAACAACAACAAATTTTCCTAGGGGGAGAACCTATCTTTCTAGTTTACACAAAGCCTGGCTTGGGAGTTGGGGGTCAGTAGTGTAGGCCAAACCTGTTAACTAGTGACTGCTCTCTATAAGGAACAGGTACAGTCTGGGGTCCCTCCTTCTTTAAATATACATCTAGACATCACTCCAAGGTCTTACAAGCTGTACAAAATTATCTTGAGATGTTGTCAGTTGGCCTGTGGCGGGTGCTGTATACTTGGTCTGTGAAGTATCTACCTAAGTAGGTCATTAGCAGAAAAAAACAAAAAAACTACCGCCACCAACCTAACCAACCTATCACAGACTGGTTCTGCCTCTCTCTGGCTTTGTGCAGGGGGGTGCTTCGGAATTCTGAGGATGGGCGATTAATTTTTAAAAACACCACAGGGCTCTCACAGTCCTCCCCACAGCCCTCCTCACACAGAGACAGGCAGTCAACAACTGTACCAAACAATGAGCCTTTGTCTCTGGTATTAGCCATTTTTAAAGACACTTTAGCTAACAACTTAATTTAACTGTGTATTTTGGGCTGTAGCTATTGCTATTTTTTTTTTCTTCTAAATTGAGCATGAACTGCAGAAACACTTCACAGGAGGTTTCTCCCTGCAAACCCATGTACTACCACCCCCTGTAACAAATCAAGTTCTATGGTTGGCTCCCCACTTCCAAGCACCCACCGTGCGACCCCTTAAGGAACTTTCCTAGCTAGCTGCTGCTCGTTCTATCTCCTCAGTTTTGAATTCTGGTTGCTGGTGGTGCAGCTAGCTGCTGCTATTTACGATTAGGATTAAATGAAGACTAGGGCACCAGTCTCCAGGGGGTTTCCTTAAGACTGGACAGGAGGTCACAGAGGAGGTCTGACCACACTTTTGGAGAAGTCGTGGGAAGGCAGAGCTTGCACTGGAGTGCCAGGATCCAGAGCTGGGGCAGGGTTTTAATGCTCCAAACCACAAGCCATCCATCGCTATGGCTCTGATGAGAAGGGACTGCGGAACCCAAAATACAGTCCTATTTTAATGATTCACATTTTAATCTCATACAAAAATAAGTCCCTAATCAACCCTTTTTTCTTCCCGTTTAGTGGAATGTCTTCCTAACCCTAATTTACATGGCCATACTGGGTTTGAGCTTGTAGATCTGATCAATGTTTTATTTTGGCATTATGCAGAATAGAAAATGCAAACATTAAAGAAATGTGTTCTTGATGATTACTATTAAAAAAAATAAGTCTGCAATTAGCGTATCCATTTTGGAAGGGGAGGCCAGGAAATATAAATTTAGTGACTGTGAAGAAGAGTGTTCAGCGCTATTCCCTCAGTGAGGGGCACAGACTGCAGACACTGCCAGCCTGGGGACCAGGTCACCTTGAGCAAGTTCCTGGATTTCTCTACAAAATGCAGACTGTACCACCTGCCTCTCTTGCTCATTATAAAAGTTCAATGAGGGTACTGTAGACAAGCACCTGGAAAAAGAGCCCGGTGTCCCCACAGCTCAGGCTGGTGAGGGTACCTAAAGCAAGGGCTAGGAGGAAGAAGCCACTTTCTTTTCTGAGTTTTCATTTCTTTAAAAGAATTTACTTACTGTCACTGTGTGCACGCATGCGCAGGCATGTGCATGTCGCAACGCAGGGCAGGTGTGGAGGTCAGAGGGTAGGGAACCTTGTAGAGCAGCATCTGTCCTTGCACCTCTCCTGGGTTCTAGGGCTCATGGTCCATGCATCTATTTACCTGCAGAGCCATCTTGCTGGCCCCTGGACTTTTCATTTCTCCGTAGTGGAATGGCTAGCTGATACTCTCCTTAAACATGTCCTTCAATTTTTTCAGGCCTGGGTTTCCTCATCTAGACTCCAGTAACCATGCAAGACCCTGAGGATCCTTTGAGGTGGTCCGCATAGTGAGACTAGCACAGGCCGAACAGTAAGAGTTCCCCAGCACTGGCTTCCGCTGGCACCAGTCCGGTTCCGATACCATTCTGAGTACCGAGATCATCCGAGTGGCCTAGGACACTCAGGTCTTGGGTGGAGAACCAAGGAGGAAGGTCTGGGTTCTACACTCCCACTTGAGCAAAGGACAAAGAGGGCCATTCTGCCTGGGCCCCTCATCCTTCCACAGTGAGCTAAACCCAGCGTGGATGACATGTGCTCTGCCTTCAGGATGCGCTAGCTTTGCATCCAACAGCTTGCAGGGAAGGGGCTGTGCAGAGACTCCCATAGAAGAAGAGGGATGTGCGCTGTGCATCAGCAGTCTGCCAGCTGCTGACCTGAACTCTGCTCTCCATAAGCAGCAGTTAGACTGCCATGCAAATGTCTTTCATGGGGATGGCTGAGAACTGTGGGAGCCTGAGTCCTAGCTCTCCTGGCAAACTTAACTCTGACCCTGAGTGTGGGCACAGCTGGCTCAGGCATGGGTCCTTAGCAACCAGAAGCTTGCACAGAGGAAGCAGCTGGCTCAGAGCTACGGAAGAGGTGGTCCACCATACATGCTCTGTATGCAGACTGTCAATAACAAAGTACCTGTAACAACTTGGAATATTAGGTCTTAAAGAGGATTCTAGAAATGTCTTCGATTGGCCCAAACTTCTGCTCTCTAGGAGTTCCCTTGCTCCCCTTCCCCTGCCAAGAAACAGCCTTGGCTAAGTAAGTCCTATGATGAGCAGCCAGCCCTGGCGTAAGGAAACCATTTTTCTTGATGCCTCTAGTTGGTAGGGGTTGTGTTGAGTTGGAATATGGCTTTCTTGAAATTCCTATACCCTGGTCTTAGTTTCCAGAGTGTTCAAAAACATGTCTTGCCTACAACTTCCTAAATAGGTGAGGGTGGTGTCACACTCCCTCTACATCCCCTGCCCCTTGATCCTCTAACACCTACATGTTCTGTGGATGGATTCTTCAAAATCTTAAGTGTGTAGATAATCTCATTTACTTTTTCTTAATTATTATTATCATGTATGTGAGCGTGTGTGCGCGCGCCTGCAGAGAAAGACATAAAAGAAAGCACACATGGTTTTTAGAGGACAACTTGTGGGAGTCAGTTCTCTCCTTCTGCCACGTGTGTCTGGGATTAAACTCAGATTGACACTTGGAGGCAAGCATTTTTATCCACTGAGCCATCATGCCAGCCCGGGATACCATATTCAAAGTGTAACACTGGCAACTGTCTCTTGAAGGATCTGCGCACACTTGGGGGTGCATCTTGCTTTTTGTGACTTTTCTTTGAGAATCCTACATCCTTGCTCTTGGGCATGTCTTACTTTCTTCTCTGCATCTCTCTTAGCCCTTGTGAGTAAGCCTGTATTAAAAACCTTCAACTCTGCATCACAGAAGTAAAGTTAACAGTAACAAAGAGATCATTGGAACACAGAGGGTATTCACAATAGGTTGTGTATTTGCCTACTGAAAACAAAGCTTGAGCCACAGAAGTGTGCGCCCAACTTCACAAATCTCAGACTCAGAAAAGGAATTAACTGGTCCCGACTGGTTCCTATACAGCAGTAGGCAATGGAACCCAGGTCTCTGCACTCAGAGTCAACAGCTGGTTCACCTGTACATGTGCGCGCTTCCATGCAAGGCCCAGGCACACTCATGCTACACAGAGGATTTATTAAGTAGGGAGCTTCAAGGAGTGCGGGGAACTGAAAATGTGTGACCCTCCAGTTTTATGCCCTAATACGTTTATAATATCCTGGGACCTTATACACACAGTGAAACTCAGGCAGCTTTACCATGGGTCTTTTGACATGTATTTTGAAAGCCAGGCCATCCAACCTCTTCTGAGAATCTGAAAGTCTGCTTTTTTTCCCTCTGTGTGTGCGTGTGTGGGTTGTATGCACCTGACTGCATCAGGTGTCTTCCATCACCTCTGCCTTACTGTCTGGGACAGGGTCTGTCAGGGAACTGGAAGCTCACCATTTTGGCTATGCTAGGTGGCCAGTGAATTCTTAGTACATCCCAGTCACCGTCTCTCATTGCTGGGGTTACAGGCATATAGGGCCATGCTCAACTTTTTGAGTGCTGAAGACTTGGGAATTCAGATCCCCATGCTTACAACATTATACCCGCTGAGACAGCTCTCCAGCTCCAAACTTTATTATTCTATTTGTTATTTCTTTTAAAAGCTGGGCCTGCTAATCCCCACCACTCAGAAGGCTGAGGTGAAGGGTGCAAACCCAAGATCAGCTTGGAGAACTCAGCATGACCTTGTCCAAAAGGGAGTCAAGCTGGGGTGAGCGTGAGTGGAGATGGGAGTCGGGTAGAGGTATCTAAGGTTGGGGCTTGGCCTGAGAGGCACTAGGTGTAATCCTCATTGGGGGATGGGGCGGTTGTTTAAAACAGAAGAGAAAGTGAAAAATACCAGGCAAGTTTCCCCGTGAGTCTTGTCAGGGTTTGAGGATCAAGGACCCGGGGATGCTACTTGAAGGGGAGCAGGTTCTGAAAATAATTTATTTTACTCTTAGAGCGTGGAATTTTGGCTGTTGAGCAAGGCCAGCCCGATCTGAAGCCTGGCTTCTCTGCTGTCAGCCTCTTGCTCTGAGGAAAATGACTTCACTCTTTCTGATTCTTAGGGTTCTTAGTTTAAGGCACTCTCGGTTCAGCTCGCTTTTGTGTGAAAGGAGAATAAAGCCACAGAGCTGGCAAGATAAAGGAGACAGTACCGAATGCTGGTCTCACAGAATAATGCTGACTGGACGGCATCTCTTGTGGGCATGACGTTTTATTAACAGACAAGTTGTATTCTCTCAGCGTCAATACTTCTGCATTAAAGCCCACACATGGTTTCATGAATGTTACTTCTGTGTGTGGAAGTTTCCTTTTCCTCCCACGGACATAATTTCATACAGAAATCTCTAGTTTATAGTTGGGTCTCTCCAACCCCCCCCCCCCCCCCCACCGTGCAGCCTCGTCTCAAAGTCTTTGGATTTCTGTCCACTAGCAGAGCAGCTTCAGGGGTTCCTGGACCCCTTCCAGTCAGGACCCAGCTCTCCTCATCTGATAGCCCATCACCCCCAGGAGCTGTCAAGTCTTTCGTCTCTACCTCACATTGCTTTCTGGTTTCCCCTCTGACGCCTTCCCCAAACTGCTCTTGCTCAGTTCACCTCCCTGGTGTTCCATCAGAGGGCAGCCATGGTTCTTAAGGGACAGCGCCACCTTAGCAGCTCTGACTGCCAGGAATCTTAACCTGCCCCTCCCTCCTAGGATGCTTCCTGGCTAACAAGATTGCTACTCTGGCTCTCTTCCACCTCCCAGCTCTTTCTTCTCCAGCCCTTTAATATGGAGTTTCCCAGCACCCCCACCTCTTGGACAATGGCATCTGTCCCCAAGACTCTGATTGTCTTCAGCCTGATCGGTTCCAGTCATGATGCCCTCTGACTACCAGGACCACAACCTCCTGAATGATTTACAAAGTGTCTAACACAGAAATCTTCACAAACCAGAAGGGGTTCCCTAGTTCAGTAAATGCTGTTATCTAATCGGGTCAGAAGTTTGGGGTTCATCCTCCCATCTTCCCTCCCTCTCATCTAACACTGAATCCTGAGGGCTTTGCCTACTTTACTCTTGGGATTGTCCCTTCTCTCTGTTGGTCCTGCCTTGGTTCAAATCATTTCCATTGTTCCAAGGCTCTAGCCAGACTGCCCGACCTCCATTTTGCACGTCTGTTCCTTGCCTATCTTCTGCTTCAGATCCTGAAGAGGATATGCAAGACACTGAATGACGTGATGAAGAAATAATAAACGGGGCTGGAGAGATGGCTCAGCGGTTAAGGGCACCCTCTGCTCTTCCACAGGGCCTGAGTTCAATTCCCAGCAACCACATGGTGGCTCACAACCATCTGTAATGGGATCCGATACCCTATTCTGGTGTGTCTGAAGACAGCAACAGTGTACTCATATAAATAAAATAAAATCTTAAAAAAATAAATGAACAAAGGAACAAATGGAGTTAGTGTTGAGTTTTGGGGTATCCCATTATTGACCAGTTCCAAGGTTGCCTCTCTATACTGGGGGTGGCTGGGCTATTTCCAGTTTTTACTGTTATAAATAGACTCGCTAAGGACATTTTCTTTGTCCACTATGGGCAATTTCCTTGGGATATTTTCTTAGGAATGGAATTACTGGTGAAAGGCTGTGATTAGTCCTGAAGCTCTCATTATATGCTGCTGGTGATCACAAGACTGGGACTAGAGGGCCACTGTGCAAATGCCATCTGCTCCTTGAGAGTCTCCCCTGAGCTTGCCATTTCTCTGGGTTAGTGGGTTGACCGTGGAGCCTTCCCTGGTGAAGTGTGTCCTCTGAGGTGATGATTTGCCACGCACACACTCTTGACAAGCAGATTATCATCTCCAGCAACACACTCCCCAGTTCGCAAACACTTCTCGCTTCTATTTCATTTTGACTCAGAAAGTTTGGTTTCCTTTTGACCAATTATGAAATAGGGAAAATGAAATAAGTAGAAGCAGGCCTGGTGTGGGAGGCATACATTTTGGGCTAGTCAGAAAATTCCCTCTGCTGGGGCCTTCCTGCCTGTGGATGGTTTAAGAATGGAGCCTGATTCCACTCAGCAGCCAATGGAAAGAGATGCAGAGACTCACAGCCACACATTAGATGGAGCTCGTCGAAGATTATGGAAGAGTTGGGAGGATTGAGGGGCCGGAAGAAGACAGGGACTCCACGGGATGACCAACGGAGTCAACTAACCCAGACCCTTGGGGGCTCCCAGAGACTGAATCACCAAGCAAAGAGCGAGCATGGGCTGGAGCTAGGCCCCCTGCCCATATGAAGCAGATGAGCAGCTTGGTCTTCATGTAGATCCCCCAACAACTGGAGCATGGGCTATCCCTGAGCCTGTTCCCAGTCTGCCTGTGGATCCTGTGTCCCTAAATGGACCACCTTGTCTGGCCTCAGTGGGAGAGGATGCACCTAGTCCGGCCGTGTGTGTGTGTGTGTGTGTGTGTGTGTGTGTGTGTGTGTGTGTGTGAGAGAGAGACACCCAGAGGGGGACATGATACCCAGAGAGGGGGGCCTTCCTCTTCTCAAAAGATGAGAATGTGGAATGGGGGGGGACAACTTATGTGAGAGGGTACTAGGAAGAAAAAGGGCTGATATTGGGTTGTAAAGTAAATGAATGGATGAATGAAAAGTAAATAAATGGAGCCTGCAGCTCACCTTTGGCGTTCCACTGTGAATTTAGCAGTGTGAACAGCATGGCCGCGGGCCCAGTGTGGAGGGTGGCTCCCACACTCCCATTCTTGTGATGGAACAGTGTGAGTTTTGAACTTTGCTTGGTTCTATTTCTGTTCAATCTATTGTGGTGGCTAAACTGAATTACAAAGTTCTCACTTACTATGAGGAAAAGTAATCCATTTCAGTGATCCACCTCACCTAACTGGGCTCCATCTTCAAAAGCGGCCCCCACTTCCTAGTATACATATTTGTGCTGGTAACTGTACCACATCGTGGAAGGAGAAAATGAAGTCAAAAGATTCCTCTGAGTTTTAGAATAATGAAAAAAAGAACATTCTTTTACTTAAAAACAAGTAAATGAGCTTTAGCTTTATATTTATGACTTGAAAACAGAGATCCTAAGAAGGGAGGGCAGTTTGAAGAACTATTCTAATACTGTATTTGAGAACAAATCAGAAAACACATATAGTAAGATAATTACTTCAGGTGAATGCAGACTATAAAGTAAGATAATCAATAAGCTTGTGAGAAAACAGAATGGATACATGCAGTTTATTAAAGAAAGCATCAACTGCATTGCACACTATCACACATCTCTGTGCATGACAGAAGGACCAGCTGCCAGCACTATCTTCACATATCTGCCGGGAGCTAACAATTTTCCCACGAGTGACTTCTCTAGGCATCTCTCTAACACAGTTTTCACTCCTTGTTCAAAGGCACAGTAAGATAAGAAAAGGAGCCAAATGTGCCGGTCTTTGGTCAAGGCCTTGAAATGTCTGGCAACTGCCCTGTGTGATTTGTATTCTGGGATGCTCTGACTTAATTCTACACAGCCGTTCGGTCTTGCAAGCCACCTTCTGTTTGGATGGTTGGTCTGAGGAGCTGCATGCAGGTAATTTTCAGTTCCATTGAAATGAGACTTTTCTAAACTGGACAACTGGAAGAAAAGTTTATCTCTAAAGACAAGGACACTAGTCAGTTGGAAAGTGTAAAGATGATTTACAAAATCATACTGGAACATCAAAAGACCACAATCTCCAGTATATCTAGGAAAGTGCATGGACACACATGTACACACGTGCACACACACACACACACGCACGCATGCATGCACACACATACACGCGCACACATACACACTTTGTCTTGGAGAAAGGCTCTCAAGATATAGTTCAGTGAACTACTCATGATCCCCCTGCCTCAGGCTTCTGAGTGCAACGATCGCTGGTGTATACCATGATGTCTGGTCTGCCAATGTATTGCTAACTGAATTAAAGGAACCTTGAAAGTGAGTTTCTTTTTATTGTTAAACAGGTCTAGTGAGCATAGTATGAATTAAGTTGATAAGGACTTGAATGATTTTGTTCATATAAAATAATGGACACATAAATCTATTCTACCTGAATGCTATGCGTGCAATAACTCTAAATAAGAGTAAATACAAAGTGAAACGTGTCTGTTCTCTTTTATTAATTGGTCCAGGAATCAAATGTGTCTCTGCATTTTAATCACTCTGGATCCATTTAATGGGGCAACTATTTAACAGCTCAAGGTCTAGATGAAATGATTCAGTCAAGGTATCAGCAATGCCCAAACTATTTTCTTTTTTATTCGATTACTGTCATTTGTTATTTGATTGGACACTAGACCCCTTAAAGTTCCAGCTTCGGGGCACAGGTGAGTGACTTCTAAACTAATAGTCTCTTTGATCTGGAAACCTCGGTTTTCCCACACACTGGCTAATGACAGTAGACCTTCCCTTCTTATGATGTCAGTGGAACTTCGGTGGAGGGCCTCAGGGGTTACGATGAGTCTGGAAAAGATCAGCCATGTTTCCATGCTGAGCCTATGCAAGAACCAGACTATCTCACCTGAATGAGGAGATCGGTAGCGAAAATCCTCTTTGGTCAGCAGCAGGAGGGCCTTGCCATTCATTTCGAATGTGTTGCTCTCAATGGGCCTTAAAGAGAACTCATTTTCTGCCCACTTGAGCCACTGGGCTACGTCATCTCTGCTCCAGTAAATCGGCTGCAAACCTGTTGGACAACACAGGGCGGAGAGAAAAGATCTTGTCAGCTACACAGTTGGGACAAAGGAGGAAAGGTCTCAGAATAATTAACAGAACAGAGATTCTCTGTCTCAAGAGCCCTTGGGTTGAGTTCCAAGGCCCCGCCACGTTTGTAAGTACTTAAGTGTGGAGTGCTTAAGTGTGGTGTTGCATTAGTTTTTTACTTAGAGGTAAAATGAGGGGAACCCCCTCTCCAAGTGTTTCTGGGGATGATAGGTCTTAGAGCCCTGCCCTGAGACTGTATTACTTTCAGGTTGGCTCTAAAGTGGCCCCAGGGGGTACCCAAGGAGGCCTGGAATCCTGACAAATTTCAATACATTTAGCAGGAGACCTTAGACCCAGAGCTGAGGACTGGTGGTGGCTAAGTCCTTTGAAATGGGAGTGTTCCAGAGCTGACCTTGACACCCCCACCCCCACCCCCCCAGTGCTGCCAAGTGATGAAGCATCCTGAAACTTTTTCCAGGAAGAGTCATTTACTCAGCCTCTGGGAAGTGGCCCGGCTAGCCTCTGGCAAATGCAAGGCCAGGGGAACACACAAAGTCCTTGCCTTTTCTATTTGTCTGGCAGATGGACTCAATGTGGGCCACACAGGCCACCAATAGGGTGGCTTGGGCTGAGTCTCTACAAGGCAGGGCGTCTGTATGTTTATTTTACTTTGCTGCTATGGACAATTCTGACGCACCCGTCAAGTGATTAGAACAGTCCTCCTCAAAGTGTGATCATGTTATCTACAGCAAAAACTCTTTCACAACAATAGTAACATTTTAAATGTTACTCATATTCTTTCATGAGCACATACGGAATATTCTAGAAACTACAGACCTGTGATATCCCAACAGGCTGCATACAGAAACAGAGATGTGAATCCAGACATCTTCTATTACCTGGACGTTGAAGAGGTTTGCAGAAGCATATAGAACACTACTGTTCTTTGCACATATCTTTTGAAAATATACTTTAAATAATATATTTTATTTATTGAAAATATACTTTAAATAATATATAATATTAATATATGCCTGGCTTGTTTGTCAATACATTAGAAAATACTTTTAAAAGTCGTTTACAGTATGCTCAGTATTATTACAAGCTGTAGTGCATAGCTATGAGCAAAAGCTCTTCGGTGGGGGGCAGTCTTTGATAATTATTTACAACTTGAATCCTGACAGGGAAAAGTCTGTCGGGCTTTATCCTCCCAAGTCACAGAATCAAGAGTTCAGAGAGAGCTCAGTGGGACCAGGGTTTGCACACTGGGGCTTCAGTCTCTCGAGGTAAATTTCTTGAACTTTGAAGGAGATGCGGTGCGTGTCTTTCAAATGTGCTCTTCAGCTCAATCCGGGAAGAAACTGCCTTTTGAACTGTATGGTCCTTGGGATAGGCTGCTGAGGAGAGGAACAACTGGCTCAGATCCCAGGGAGAACAGGCCAGGCTCTGAGCACAAAATGGTTTTGAAGAGCAGAAGTCAGTTTCTTCCGAGTCCAGGGAAGATCCCTCGCAGACAGTTAATTGGCTGGGCCTGGTAGATAACACAGCTACTTCCACAGTAATGTAAGGCCACACATGGGCTGCCTGGGCTACATAGTGAGCGCAAGGCCAGCCTGGCAACCTAGTGAGACCTCGTCTCAAGTCAAAGGAGGTCTGGCAATATTGCTCAGTGGTAGCATGTGTGAAGCCCAAAGTTCAATCCTCACTACCATGAAGCCCAAACCAACCAAGCCAACCCAAATCCAAGCATTTGAGTGTGTTTTCGTGGCTTTTTAAATTTAATGGCATTTTTTTTTTATGTTTTATTTTTTTGTATTTCACACATAATCAAACAAGTAGGATTATGGGGACTGTAGTATGTGACCACTTTATAACCTTTAGAAGGGCACAGAACCACTAAAGGATTTGAGGTTCTGTGTTTGGGTCTTGACTGGCCAGAAGGCAATACCCATTCAAAATGGTTTACAGACATAGAAAGTGGAGTGCAGGCAGCTTGGGAAAACTACCAGCTTTATTTCCTAACTCTCAACGGTTTCCACTTGGAACAAGAACAGCACACCAATTTGCGATTTAAGACGGTACTGGGTAAGTGGGAGGATAATTCTATCAGGGATGGGTGGAGGTGCCAATCAGGCTGGTCACAGGAAAGCACCTAGTGGCCAGAGGGGTTGAGCAGAGAGCTTCTAGGCAATGCAGGGAAATTGGTCTGGGGCAGCTTGCTGAGGTGTCAAAGTAAATAGAGAACTGAAGCCTGCCTAGGAGGGGAAATGAAAGTTAAATGCTGACATTTTCTACTGAGGACAAACTAAAACAGAGAGGTGGGTGAGAAGGGGGCGGGGGACACAAACAGTAATTTGAGGTTCTTTATGCTGGATGGAAGAAAATCCTCATGAGTAATCTTTTCCCTAAATACAAGAAGAGTCACATACTCCCAACAACACTGCTGGGTAAGAATAACAGTTTCTCTTCTCACTTCCCATTAATCTCTCCCACAGTTCAGCCTTGAAGCAACCAAGGCCACGGTACTGTGGAAACCCCCTTACCAGGAGCCCACAAGGAGGCTCTGGGCCTGTGTACAGCTGGATGGCAGGTTACAGAGATCACTTGGCAGCTAAACAGCAGTGACCCTGACGCTGCAAGCTACCTGCTCCAGGACACTCAGTAAATCGATCAGCTTGACTGCACTTCCATTAGCATAAGGAGAAGGTGGACAGCAGCTCACTGAGCCAGAGAGAGGCTTGCTACATTGTGGTGCTGCATGTCAAATCTCTCTGCTACTTCTTTTTTAATTCAATGGTATAAAAAGACTGGGACATAGCATGTGCACTGGAATTTTAACTGAGAGAAAAGAATCTACTTCCTTCAAGGGCCCTAAAGCCCCTATGTTGAAGTATCCAATGGAATAGAACTGGTACCTGGAGGTAACTCTGATGTGATGGAGATAATTTAATTGACTCAACGGTCATTTATGAAGCCCTTCTCTGCACCTAGTGCTGTCCAAAGCATTTCAGAAGCATCAGTTCATTTAACTGCATGCTCCTATACCATTTGAGATGGAGATGCAAACTAGACGATACATCCTGATGTATCCAAGGGAGGCACCTCATGCTTGTACGGTGGGAGCAACAAGTAGAGCTGAGATGTGAATCCAAGAAGCTTGATTCCAGATTGTTTTCTTACCCAGGCCCTTTCCATCCACACTCAGAATTAAGACTGGCTTTCAAAAAGACGGAGGAAACCGGCTCCTTCCCACCCAACACTGAGAGCCTTGGCCCAGGCAAGCTATTAGCAGATTGAAGATAGAAAAAAAAAATCTGCAGATCTCAGGGAGACAGATTTATGGCTAGGAAGAGGAGGGAGGGGCAGGTAGGACGATACTTTGAATGTGTCTGGGAAGAAAGCGCTGTTTTCACAGGCTGCTCAGCAACGACACTTGCTCTTGACTCTCTGCCCAACTCCCAGCTGTGGGTGGATCCAAGGCTGCCTGGGAAGGGAGAGATGTGTAGGATTTGTTTTGTAGTCATTTCTGGCAATTTGACTCAACAAAGAAAGAATATATATGTTAATGATTAGGAAGGAGAGAGGGAAGGGAAGGGAAGGATGGAAGGAGGAGAGAGGGAGAGAAAGAGAGACAGAGTTAGTGAGAGAGAAAGCACCCATTATGATATTACCTTCTGTGTACCAATGTGCCACGAGAACCTTTTAACTATGACAAGTACTCATTATTGTGTATGGAGGAAACTGAATTGCTATGAATGAGAAAAATCACTAAGATTCCCACTCCCTTCTTTCCTAGAGAGGTCCAGTCAAGTTCATGCGCTCACACATACCCTTTTCAGTGATACACCCAGACTCTTAAATTCTCATCATTTCTTCAATTCCATGTTCAAGTCGGCCACCACATTCATCAGGGCATCCTGACCTCATGCCCAACTTTCTGAGTTATGCTTAAACTAATGATGAAAGCTGACTGGGAGTCAGGAGCCGGGATTTCCTTCCTACATATGCTGCGAATCAGCATGGGATTCTAGGCAGCCCACTTCATTTCTCTGTGGCTCAATGGCTCCATCTGTAAAAGATGGGGCTTAAGAGTATGTGATCAGTGAGATCCTGCATGGTTTAATACAGCCAGCATGCACTATTGAATTTGAACCTCAGAGACCAAACAATACAGCCAGCCAGGATGCTATTTATTTTTCTACAAAACTACTCCACATTCGTGATCATGATATTAAGAATCTGTAACTTCTCAAAGACTCTTACGAGTCATGGAAGGGAGATTAGTGTTATGTTCTAAGTCTTTGCAAAGTTGTCAGCCAGCTATGGCAATGCTAAGCCTAACAGCTTGCCCCTTTAAAAGTCCTTAACTGCTTCTTGTGTGTTACCTCTCCTAACTCACAGGAGTAGTTGGCTGGGTTCTCATTTCAGTTTAACATAGAGGAAATTGAGGGATCAGAGTTGGTAGACATTGTTTGAACATTATTATGCTAGGTGTTCCTTTAATGTGTGTGTGTGTGTGTGTGTGTGTGTGTGTGTGTGTGTGTGTGTGTGATTTGCACTGGAACCCAGGGCCTCATACAAGTTCAGCAAGTGTTCTATTGCTGAGCCAACCCCCAACTCCCAGCTCAGGGCCTTTCACCACTTGACCCGGTGGCGAAAATATCACGGGGTATCCTGTCAAACTCTTCGTATTTACAGGGATTTGCTCTGGACCCCATGCACTGGAAGGCAGAGTCCAGAATGTGAGAGGCAGATGCCACAGAGATGCCCTGACTCAACCCTGGGCCCCATGACTGCTGAGGAAACCAAAGCTAACCATAGCACGCCTGGTCATCTCTTGACTCAATGACAACTTGATGCCTTGCCCATCCTGCCCAGCACCACAGTTTTCAGAACTCTCCACATCTGTGTCCCCTGCTATATGTTTAGCCTCTACCTCAAAGACAGCACAGGAGCGTGACTCGAGTTTTCCCCTGCCTGGATGACACAGCTCAGTGACAACGAAGCAGACAGGCAGTGCACACTTACACCAAATCACAGTGATGGCTATGGCTCTTGCTGTAACAGGTGAGATCATTAGAGTCCACAGAACCGGAAGAGGTGGTGCTTCTGCTGTTGGCACCCCAATCCCACGACTTAGATCGGCCATGTTAATTCTCAAATAGATTAATACTAACAGCAAATGCAAGCACTTACTGCAGGACAGGAGATGCTGTATATATGCCATTCCCATGATTCCCTTAACCCTTTAAGACAAGAATGATCAGTGATTGGATGAAGTCACAGAGCCAGAAAATGGAAGAGTCTACACAGAAACCAAGTGGTCCGACCTGATACAATTGAAGCTCACATTATTATACACACCTGCCTCTCTGTATGCGACTATTTGGTACTTTGGTAGAACAGAAATGTACATTAACAACTTAATAAAAGTTTCACGGTGATGTCATAGCTCTCAGCATCCATGTGGAACTCCTGCTTTCTACCTGTGTGACCCTGTACAAGTTACTTAGCCTCTCTGTGTCTCTACTTGGCCTGACTGAAACATATGGAATCATTTCCAACTGCAAAGCACCAGAGTCACAAATGACGTGTTTATCATTTTAGGTAACATGAAAGACCAATATCTGGTACAGGGTAAGCATTTCCTAAGAATCCGCCGCCTGTGTTCTGTGGTTACATTAATGGTGACACCTTTGCTTACACATACAAACCTGGTGTTTGTCCTGATCACACTGTAATAATGCGCATGTCAATTGATAGTCCATTTCATCACTCTTGCATGCTGCATGCCACCCAGACAGGGACCTCTTCCTGGTATCATCCACATTACAAAGCTTTGATGCACACCCATCACCCCATGGGCCAGAGAAAGTGCAAACCAGGTGAGGCCTGAGATGCGAGCATCTGGTGACATACTAGGCCCCTCCAATTAAATTCTTTGCTATCAATCCATCTACACACTCATCGATAAGATGGAATGCTTTTCCAAAGCGCAGAAATATAGCAAATATAAAACTTTCAGCAACTTGACTGAGGACAGAGAGGGACCAGTGTCTGGCTGCATGGGGCTAACTTGCTCCTCTGTGTTCCCACACACACGTCTGACAGTCTGTCCTGAACAGCACCCAGAATCCCACCAGGCTCCCTGCTTTGGTTTGTGTACAGGATTTTCTTCCCTATCTACTCCTCACATCAGACCAACAGGGCTCGCATCTCATCCTCTTCCACTGCCTCAAGGAACACCGCTGGGATGCCTGATCTTCCTGCAGAGAGCTCTAGTTTGACATGAGTCTGGGCTACACAGAGCTCTGCTTTGCTCTCCCAATGAGTCTACCCATCGTGAGCGCTCTGCTGATGGTCAATCTCCTTGATGGATGAGAGGGAAGGTCAGAGGTTAATAGTTATGTTTTCTCTTTGCCTGTGTTGATGTTACCCCCATGTAAGCTGTAGCAGGCCAATAACAGGTTTTCCAACTTTGTCCACTGATGTCTGAAGTTATCTGCAGCTCACTTTGTCTTTTTTTTTTTTTTTTTTTTTTTGAGACACGGTTTCTCTATGTAGCCCTAGCTGTCCTGGAACTCACTCTGTAGACCAGGCTGGCCTCAAACTCAGAAATTCACCTGCTTCTGCCTCCCAAGTGCTGGGATTAAAGGCGTGTGCCACCACTGCCCGGCTTCACCTTGTCTTAATATTCTAGACCTAAGATGCTTCTTCTTGATTGTTTTTCTTTTCAGAAACTTGTTTTATTACCCACTACACAGCTTCTTAAAAGTCGGAGCTCATTAGACCGATACAAGACTGTGGAAGAGAAGCTGGCATACCACGCTGGCACATAATCCGGTGATATTTTAAGAGCTTGGTGAATGTCAACTTCTGAGACTCTACCTTAGAGAAATAGCTTTGAAGGCAGAAAAATTCATGCACAAAGATGTTAGTTGTTTTTTTTTTTAATATCGAGTGTTATTTTTAATAGTGGAAAACAGAACATTAAAAAGAGAGCAGTCATTACTGATTAACATCTGTGATAGTGATGGAGTTGATAACGGTACTCAGAAAGAATACATATTCACACTGAAAACTGAAATAGTGTGTATACTCACAGGCTCTCAAATAGTGCACAGATGTTTTATAAAATATAAAAATATTAATAGCAACTGTCACTCGGTAGTAGGTGACATTTACTGCCTCTTTTACTTTTTGTATTAAGTATCATTCTCTGGTATAGGGCACAGTCTTACTAAATTGCCCAGGCTGGTTTTGAACTCCAGATCTTCCTGCTACAGCCTCCCAAGCAGCTAGGATTACAGGTGTGCACCACCATACTCCACTGGCATTATTACATTTACATAAGATGTAATGTTCTATTAAAAGTTTAGAAGCTGGGTGAGGTGGTATAATCCTGAGATCCCAGTACATAGGAGGTGAAGACAGAAGAACAAGAAGTTCATGGCTAGCCTGAGCTGTATGTGATACGGTCTCATTAAAAAAAAAAAAAAAAAGAAAGAAAGAAAGAAAGAAAGAAAGAAAGAAAGAAAGAAAGAAAGAAAGAAACAAAGAAACAAAGAAACAAAGAAAAAAAGAGAAATTAAGCTCACTAGGGACTATCCCCTAAACAGCTGTATCTGATAATTTGGGTTGTTGTTGTCCCATCTTTTTATCTGTTAGCCATGTGCAATTGCTAAGTCAGAGTCTCACTTCTGAGAGCACTCCAACTTTCCTGAGTTGTGTTGTAGTGTTTGGTTCAGGGGATCATAGGGAGTTTCCCTCTGAAGTTTAAGTTTCTAATTATGTCAAGAAAATACCTCTAGTCTGTCTTATTTCCTTGATTCTCAGTTCATGTTTCCATCCTCAGCAGAAGTCCCCATTATTTCTACTTTGCCAGCCAATTTCTGTCAGACTTGAGTCAAAGGACAGAGCCTCTCTTTGCCTCTTCTACCTTTGGACAGATAAAACTTCCAGTTATCATGTACATGTGTTAAGAGTAAAATGTGCATGCATATAATGGTGTGTGTGTGTGTGTGTGTGTGTGTGAGAGAGAGAGAGAGAGAGAGAGAGAGAGAGAGAGAGAGAGAGACTTTTCAGTGATGTGCACATAGCACTCAGAACACAGAGTTCCACCTTCACTAAGGCCCTTGCATGCAATTGAAGATCCTCTGCTAGATGACCCACCTCTATGCTGGCTACTCTATCATGTAGCAACTTCTTCTGAATTAAAACATTCTTTCCAGAAATGAGGGGGGAAGCCATGAGCCATAGAAAGTAAACAACACAGTCTCAGGAAGTTCCTGAAATCAGTAAGAAGATGAGGTCCCATTCTACAAGTAATAGAAACAGTACACTACTGGAGTGGAAAAAGACTCCTGGAGCAGCTGAACTGCCTACAAGTCATATATCGAGTGCTAGGGCTGCAGCTTTGGTAAGTTATCAGTGAAACTTGGGTGGGCTCTTTCATGATGTCGAGTCATCCCTGCTCCTATAAGTAACTCTTATCCTTTGTGCTGGTTTATATTAAATGTCAACTTTACATAATATAAAATCACCTGAAAAAGAGTCTTCATAAGGAATTATGTAAATCAGGTGGTTTGTGGGTGTGTCTGTAGGGAGTTGTCTTGATTGTTGAGGTAGGAAGACCTTGGCACTATGGGCAGCACCATTCCCTAGGCAGAGAGTCCTGCCCAGCATGAGGGAGGAGAATGCTAGCCAAGGACAAACAAGCAAGGGTATGTTTATTTTTTCTTTGGGCTTGACTGTAACTGTGATGTGATTGGCTGCTTGAGTTCCTGCTCGGATTTACCCAAAATGATGGACTATAATTTGGATTTGTGAGTAAAATAAATCCTTTCCTCTCCTGTGGTGCTTTTGGTCAGGGTATGTTATCACTGCAGTGGAAATGAAATTAAGATATCCACACACTTATAATCTCTCCAAACTCATTTGTTCACCAAATTAGACTCTGGTAGAATATTACAGTCTGCGATCAACCCCCAATCTAACATAGAAGTGTTTGCATCCTGTCTTCCCAGTTAAAGTCACACAGCCACCATATTCCTGCCCAAGCACCGCTGCCATCTATGCTCCTGCTGTGGCCTGGCGAGTCGGGCTCCTTTAAACCTGTGAGGTTAAACAATCACCAAATGCTCCCATGTTCCTGTCATCTCAGCAACTACTCCGTAAAGCTACACTGGACACATCTGTATTTACAGAAGAAACTGAAGCTAAGAGGGGTTGAGGGACATTCCCAATGCTATAATGAGCCTAGAACCAAAAGAACTAGAAGCTATGTCAGGAAAGGGTGGATCTTGGAGGAGCTGGGGGAGAAGGAGAGGAATGAATAAGATCAAAATACATTGTATGCACGTGTACTCTAGAAATTAATAAAGTTATATTTAACACATCATTCTGTTTCTTAACACAAATTCAAGTATGACACATAAGAATTCCAGTATGTAGGGTGTGCTCTGTGCATTTTTGGGGTTTTGCAGGTTATAGACTAGACAGCTGAGTGCCTGAGCCTTGGCATGCATTTATAGGAGACAGCAATGTATTCAGCAGATTTCTGGAGCCCAGGAAGCGAGAACAACAGTTCTGTAAGCTGTGAGATACCCTGGCTGAACTCTGACACCACTGTAGCACCTAAGGGGTGGGGTGGGGGGGAAAAGAAAAAGACTGGCATCCGACGTACCTGCTGGGACAGTATCTTCTCTGGAGATACCGAGACTGTCAAGAGCAGGGAAGGGAAGGGAGGAGAAAGTAGGTCCAGACAACGGGGTGTCTGCCTTAGGTATGAAACGTAAAGGCTTCTTTTAAAAATTCGGTAATTAAACCAATAGTTTAGTATAATAGATACCAATAAGCTACACATGTACAATTCAACCAACATATATATCAATATATAATTATTATATACACATATATTCCATATACATAATAAAATTACATTATGTATATGATATATCAGTATAATATATATGTATAATATATATAAAACCACCCCCAAAATAACAACAAAGCAAGTGCATTAATTGTACTGAACTTTCACAATATATCTTGTTTTTATTCTGTAAGCCATAGAGTAACGATCCAAGAATACTACTGTCCATAGCCTTAGGTCTTGTAGGCACTCTAGTGATTTAAAGTATATGGTGGAATGTAGGTTATAGGCAAACACTACTCCTTACCAAAGGGACTTGAGGGTCCTAGATGGGTGTCAGCATGTGTTCTGGAATGCATGCTCTACAGATACCATGGGACAATGTGTTTTAAAAATCAAAGCAAACACAAGAATTTCTTGATGAGCTGAACATCAATGCTTCAAGTCTGTCTCCCAAAACCAGACATGATGAGGCGGTTCCACACTAACCTCAGGAAGTGGGGGCCGACCTGAGCAATTCCACTCCTGGACTTTTGGAAGTAAAGATCTGCCAGTGAATTCAGGGTCAGCTGTTATCCTTCCTTTGAAAGGCACACACAGGGACAAGTGCCCACCCTTTCAATGTCCCTGGAGCACTGGAGTTGATTGGTGGATACTGGAAAATCAATTCAGTGCTTCTCAGCATCTTGGCTATAAATGATTCTAATTGCCGACTTGTGATAGAATGTAACAGCAAACTAGGGTTGAAAGAGAAATACACATATCATCCCAAATTTAGGGGAGGCAAACAATCTGGAGTCAGAAAGCATGCCACTTTTCACATAGTCTTCAGGGCAAGATAAAATGGTGAGAGGTACTTGGCAGCAGCCCTTAGCAGGGGTGAGGGAGGGTGTCCCTTCCCTGGGGATGTTAGAAGAGCTCGCTAACACACCGCTTGGTATGCGTATTAGTAAAGGTCCGTCATCATCAATTATCTTAGTCTATGAACAGTGGGTTAGTGTGACTAGGAATGAAGAGATATCACAGAGAGAAAGGAGCTTCAAAAGCCAAGAGGCAAAAAGGACAGAATTTCCTGTATTTGGGAGGAGATATATTTTAATTTACCAACTTTACTTATGCCACCAATGAGTCCAACTGTAGGACGGAAAAGAAAAATAAGACAACTAGCTACTAGAAGTCATCGTGCTCTTCAAACAGATTCAGTGAGTGCATATAATGGGAACATGAGCACAAAGATCTGGGTCTGTGCGCTCTGCATCGCAGAGATGATTGACAGGGGCTGCTGAATGGAGTGAATGAACAGTTTTTCTTTCCCTTTGCCCATTTAAGCCACATACAGATGATCTCTTGTCTGGCCATAGCCACGATCTACAGACATCCATTTACAGAGCGCAACAAGAGTGACCTTCATTCTCATTCGAGATCCAGTCACTGGGATGGGAGAGAGAGTCTGGCCTTTGTGTGGTCCAGCTGCCCCTTCACTTCCCTCCTGGGTTGCTCTTTAGCCTTAGGAATTCAGAGACAGCAAGCTGCCTCTTCTCAAGATGGAGACAGTGTCTGACATCTCGGAATCCCAGAGGTGGTGATGTGGGAGGAGGACAAGAAGGGTGTGTGTGTGTGTATGTGTGTGTGTGTGTGTGGTGTGCGTTGGGGAGTGGTGAAGGAGGCCAGAAGATAAGGGGTTTCTAACTTTCAACAAGGACTCCATGGACTTCAGACTGGACAGTGGAACAGGGGAGTCAAAGGAACCTAAAATTCCTCAAGGCTTTTCTTGGGTGTGCTTTTCAAGAGAGAACTGCATTCTAGCCTGTTGAGCTTTCCTTCCATACGTTCTAGTCCTCTTCCTGACTCCAGTTGACAGTGACTCTCTCCAAGTGTTTTCAAAGATTGGCTGCCCTCTTCTGTGGACCTGAGTGTCCTCTGAAAGGCCAGGCAGTCAGTGCTAACTCAGCATCTGAGGGCCTCGAGACAGACATCACAGGCAGAATGGGGTAATTTTAATGGCATTGCTGACGCTGATGCCTCGTGACAAAATATCACGTTTGGACCAGCAAACTTCTATTTAAAGGCACTCGTGTTACACTTTCTGGCATGAGCATATGAGACCAGCTTCTCTGAACCCATTCCTTCTTTACTTATAGACCCAGGAGAGAGAGAATCTCTTCTTTCCCTAGTTTTTGTTCTTCAGCATGAGAGTTGTGAAGGCTGCTGATGCCCTTGGCTGAAGACTTGTACACAGTGGTAGGAAAATGAGAAAGATAAGCCTCATTCCCCTTGGGCTCAGGAGTCAGAAGGGAGCTGGGAGGCTCCACCTTATGAAGAGCACTTTTCTCTCCTGGCTCACTCATCTGGGATTCTACTTCATTTATAGCTTGTGATAAAGGCAGGAGGAGTCCTGTGGGAGAGGGAGCTGATAAGATAACACCAGACACTAATCAACTCATGCTTGGTTTTGTTAGGCAGTAAGAAGAGTCTCAAGGAATACTGGCAGACCCAGAGAGTCAAGATGGACTCCCTAGTGGCCAGAGGATGGGGTACACTCAAGCAAGTAGGTGGCGGAGTAACAGGGGATACAAAAAAGGAAGACACTTGGATTCACTGCCTGCCTACTGTCACATGGAGTTTGCATTCCTTTCTTGGAGTGCAGACTGGCCTTGAATTCACAGTGGGTAAGGATGACCTTGAATATCTGAACCTCCTGCCTCTACCTCCCAAGTCCTGGGATTACAGGCATGAGCTGCGATGCCTATTTTATAGATAAGAATACTTTGAGTTCTGAAAAGAGAGCCTTGTCTTTGGAGCCCGGAGTTGTAAGAACTTGAGAAAAGCTGCCAAGCAAATTGGTGGCATGTAACCGGTGGTGCAACCCGAGTTCACTCACACTGTGTAAAAGCCCTTTCTTTCGGCCTCTGCTCTGGTGAGGTCTCTCACCACCCGGCTGTTTACCAAAGCACGACGTTCAGTCACCGAAACTCTAGGAACTACCACCAGCCAACTTAGAAAACGAAATGCAAATTCCACTTCCACTGTTTCTGTGACCTACTAGCATGGAGGCTATCAATAACTGAATGGTCCCCAAAGATAGCCTCACACCGTAACCCTTGGAGCCTGTGCATGCGACCTTTTATGAGAAGCATCGTTGCAGACATAAGGGTCTTGAGATGAGGCCATGAGGCTTCAGCAGTGACCACAACTCCAGCGTCCAGTGTCAAGTATCCTTAGACGGGAACACAGAGGGCAGGGGTGTGGCTCAGTGCTCTGCAGGACCTGGCTCGCTGTGGGTTTCTTCACAAAGAATCCCTTTACCCACGTGGTGAAATCTCTTTGCCTTTATTCAATATTTGCCACTTTCTCTTGAGTTATTATTTTTGTTGTTTCCTTCTTATTTTATTAAAAACAAAAGACCCTTTCATTTGCATCTTCCATGACTCTTCAAAACCTGGCCTTCTGTATCTCTCCTGGCGTATTCTTACCGGCTTACTTCGCTTCTGAGGTGATTTCCCTGTTAATTCTTTCCCGAGTTTTTCTACCTCTAAACTAACACCATCCCTGCTCATAATGTCTGTGCGCACATGGAAGACGATGGCTGCCACGGACCGTTTAAGTTACCCTGGAACGCACGTTGTCTTACGAAGTGCTATCCTGCCCCTCATTTTCCAGTCTTATAAAGTATGTTTGAGTCTCGTTTTTCCACTGCTCTCTCTCTCTTTTTTTTTTTTCCTTTAAAACAAAGTTTATCTTTCTAGGTTTTTAGGAATTAACTTACTTTCAACTTTACCTAGCTTGTTTTTCTCTTCAAACATTGGCAGCTAGCATTCTGAAATCACTTGTTTCTGTTTTCCTTGGGGAGTTCTTTCCCAAGTCTCTCCTTCTCTGCCACTGTGGAAGGAGAAGGTGGTAGCCAGCCACAGAGTTAGCAGGCACCAGGGAATCTTGCATCTTGCTGGGCTTCAGAGGCCACTCACAGGACTGGTGAATTAAGCCACTCTTCCAAGGTGACTTCTTGGTTATTTTGGGTTTTTCTTGTCCCAAGGTTTATCAAACCCCCTGGAGACACCGAGTTACCTAGTTTTAAGTATTGTCCTTGGATTTTTGTCTTGCTACCAAATAGCTGTGTTCTTAGAGGAACTTGAGAGAATTATGTTGTCATCATCGCAGTCTATCCCATAATACTTTCTATGAGAAAGGACAGCACAGTTCTGGAGTCTTATTAGAAAATGCTAAGCTTCTTTCACCTGTTGGTAAACCACTGCTGGATTTTTTGACAGTAAGCAAAAGAAATACAATAACTAATGTGAAGGGTTTCAGGCCACACCTGTGTGGTCCAGAGCAAAGGAACCTCTACCCTGGAAAGAGAGACAGGAGAAGTAGACAGGTCTCAGACACAATGTACACCAACACATGACTCCGAGGCACAGCACTGGAGACCGAGGATACAGGTCTACTAAGGATTGGTTTCAGTGAACATAGATTCTCAGAAGGACTTTCTAAAACAAGGGCCCAGTAGACCCTGTCGCTGTCCTTCAGTGCCAAAGCTGCAGACATCTGAAAATCTCACAAGAATCTGACTCACGCAGGCTGTGGACTGGACACCTCACCAGTCCTAAGTGATGGTGAGGACTTCTGCAAGTGACTCTTCCTCAGGAAGCCATGTGTGACAAGCCACGGCCTCCCTACAGGGAGTTCCATTCACCAGCTTTGCACAGCGGCTTTGGAGGCTCCTCAGCAGCAGCTGCTCTACGAGGCAGTCCCACAAATCCAGTGAGGTGATTTACAGCAGGGCATGCAGGTACCCTATTGGCTTGTCAGCCCCAACCCTGCTCTCCCCCTTCCCAGCCCAGCTCTCCCTTCAACTCTGCTTTCTCATTAGGCTTCTGTCTTTTTGGAAGACCAGACTTACCCTTGACCGGCCAGTCTTATCACTGAAGAATTGTGCTCCACTGATAATTTTTTAAAAATGTCTTTTTTAAAAAAAGAACATGGCCCTTGGAAACTTTGCAAGAAATGTATTGATTTGAAATACTCAAGCTGAATTATTGAGCTTTGGCAGAAGGAAATAAATCTTTCCCATTCCCCAAGCCCGCTGCCAAGTGCAGCTTCCAGGAAGAAATGTCCGTCCTTTCTGGAAATGAGGCAAAAGCCAAACATTCTATCACTCCCCCCTGACCCCACCCCTTCACTTACAATTCACTGACAAAAGCACTTTGCGATTCATTGCTCATTTGCCTGAATAGGCATCCGAATTAGTAATGCCTGGCTGAGGCAGCTTCCTAAAGAATGAGGCCCGAACCTTTTGGCAGACCCAGGGGCCTGAGGAAAGCAAGCTTGCAGCGTGTCATTGCCCTAAACGCTCTTCCGGTTTTAAAAATCAAAATTTCCCCGACACACCTGGATGTACAAAGGAAAGAGAACATGCTTACTACTGCCAGACATGAACCAAAGCAGGAGCCAGGGCTGGGGTGGGAAGGTGGGGTACCAGTATTCAGGGAAGGGGATGTAGACTGTGGGGTTCTGATGCACAGGGCAGGATTAGCGCCCAGACTCCTGACATCTGCTGTTTCTTTCAGTTCAGCTGAGTGTTCCTCCCACCTGGCTACAGTCCAGGGGAATTCCCACCATCACCAGCTGAACACAATGTGGTCTAACTGCACAGCGTTCATCTACCCACTGTTCCCTTCACTGGCTCCTCAGCCCATCCATCTGACATCTAACATGGTGCTCTGGGCCTTGGGTTAGGTGCCGGGGGTGTCAGGGGGAAACCGGGATCGTGGAGAGACATTTACAAGTCTGCGTCAGAACCGGGCCAGGGTAGCCTCGGAAAGGAAGGACAGGATGACAGCTTGGCAGGCACAGTCAGCTTGGGAAACCAAGCAGTATGACACAGTTGTTACACAAGGCGTGTGAGTGTGTGTTTAGAATGGGGAGGGTGGGAGACGATGTCTCCAAGTTGACGCTACAGCGCACTGACCATCATCTATCTCAATGCACATCTTAGTGCTCACCCTCACTCCTCACCGTCTCGGAGGAGGCCAAGCTCGTGCTGCCAGTGGCCAAGGACCCCTTGCTTTAAGGACCCTTCTACTCTCTGCTACGTGCCTTTCCAGTCTGCTGGCAAATGCTGTTGGCTCTGCCTTTCCTCTGCACCCAGATCCAACAGCTTCCGTCACTCCTGCTGCTTCCATACTAGTCCCAGCCACTCTCGGCTCTCTCACAGTCCCAAACTAGCCCCCCCTCCCCCATCAATGTTCCCCTGTAGTCTGTTCTCAAGAGAGTTGCAGAGGCCCCACATGCATAGGTACTGCTCCTCTATGTCACTCAGAGTTCATGTCCAAATGACTGCAGCCTGACATGCTCTGACCCCACTCCTCCTCCCGCCTGCCTCTTCCTGCTCTGGTTCTACTGATGCCCACACCAGACAGAGTTCTATCCCAGGGCCTTTGTACTGGTGGCTCCTTGGGGACTGTCTCATTTCCTTTAAGCTCTTCTTAACTTTCCATCCAAAACAGCTAGTCCGTCTTCTCTGACTTTCTTTTATCTCGTTTTTTGTTTTTTTTTTTTCTTTTTCTTTTTTCCCAAGACAGGGTTTCTCTGTGTAGCCCTGGCTGTCCTGGAACTCACTCTGTAGAGGAGGCTGACCTCGAACTCAGAAATCCGCCTGCCTCTGCCTCCCAAGTGCTGGGATTAAAGGTGTTCGCCACCACTTCCCGGCTTGACTTCCCCCTTTCTTGTTGCATTACTTGTTCCATTAATTTCTCTAACAGTTCTACTGCTTGTCTTATGTGTTTGTTTGATTATATATTGTGTGTGCGTGCACGTGTGTCTATGCACATGCACACGTGTGTGGAGTCAGTTAGGTATCAGGTTTCTTCATCAGTCACTATCATTCTCCACCTTATTTAGAGACAAGGTCTCTCCTGAGACTGACTGGCTGATGAACTCTAGGATCTGTCTGTCTCTGCCTTCATTTTCTCTCACCCCTTCCCCGTCATGGGTGCTAGGGATATAAACTCAGATCCTCGTTTGTACAGATGCTGTACTTTACCTACTGAGCCATCTCCCGAGCCTTGCTTTGTTTATTATTCTTCACCAGAAGGTAGGCAGACTCTGCTTTACTCCTGTAATCCCTCCAATGCCTCAAGCAGCTTCTGGCTCACTACAGGGACTCAACAAATATTTCTGAATGAATGAGAAATTATCCTGTACAAAGGAGGCAGTGTAGCACAGTGGTAAGGAGTGAGGTCCTGAGCTAGGTGTTCTGGGGGTTAAATCTTGACTCCTCAACTCGCTAGCTAGCTGCATGGCCTTTGGCAAGGTACACGTTCACGTGTGCTTCAGTTTCCTCAATTGTAAAATCGGGACAATAACTGACCTTCATCAGGGAGCCATGGACATGAAGCAGGATTAGATACGTATAAAGTTCTCAGAGCAGAACAGAACCTGGCGAAGACTGAGCACTTGAGACATAGTGGCCATTATTAACAAGAGCCTTGTCTGCAGTCCTGAGTTTAGACTTTATCCTAAGGCTACGTGGAGTCACTGACGGATGTTAAGTGAGGGAGTAACACAATCAGATATTGTTTCAAAGGATCGTTCCAGCTGTGCAGGGGAGAATGAATCACATCAGGGCAAGGCTGCGAGGAGAGCAGCTAAGAGGCTCCTGCAGGAACAGAGATGACAGACTTTGTTAACGTGAACTAAAACAGAAGGAATGAAGAAAAGGGTGGAGTCAAGATATTACAGTGGAAGAGGAGATGAAACCGGACGAGTAACTCAGTGTGAAGAAGGCAGCTGATGACAGAACTCAGGCTTCTAGAGTTTTCCAGACTGTGGTACTCTTCCATGCCAGGCAATGGGGGCAGAGGAAGGGATGTGGAAAGATTTGTCATTTTTTGTTGACTGTGGGACATCAGGATTAGTGTATGTACTTGCCTAGAAAGACCTGAGTCATAGATACATTCAATTTTAGTTGTCTCCATCATACTGATTGCTGAGGCCATTATAATAGATGGGTTTTCCCAAGAAAACATTTAGGGAGTGAACTTCCTATAAAAGGTGTATTCTGGAAGAATGAGATAGCAGGAGACAATTCAAAGGAGAGGAGAGTTATACGTCAAGGCAGGGCAAACTGCAGGCAGGAGTCAGGACAGTCAAGATGAGGAGGAACTGGGTATGCATGTCCAGTGAATTTAGCTTCTGGTGACTGGAGTCAGACCCAGTTATGACTGTCTGAGGAGTGAGCGGGAAATGAGGAAAGCAGAAACTTGTGGCTGTGTGTGATAGCAATGGGCACGGTAGAATCCAGACGGGTTTCTTGGAAGATGGAGAGAGCGAGGTGCAAACGACAAGGCTGACGAGGCTGCTGAGGAGAAGCAGGAACTCAGGAGAAGGCCCTCTGGGTTCAGCTAGCGAAGCCCACTTCCACTGAGACAGAGGAGGCAGTAAGATGGGTCAAGGCCGAGGAGAGAGCTGGGGAGAGCCGGTTGGACCACTGGCAGGCAGTGAGGCTAGCTGAAATGTACAGAGAACCTGGTGGGACTGATGGGATAGAAAACATGGTGTCTGCGAGCAAATAACTACAGGGAGTGGGGTAAGCTTGTCAGGGAACCCCAAGGCTTGAGAGTACTTCCAGGGCCACTTGTGGGAAGCATTTTGTCAGTCTTCTCTCTGTTAGACAATTCTACACTCTTGTGGAAGTGATGTTTCAGACTCAGAGATACTATACTGTAGTTGGCATAAAACTAAACCCATGCCAAATATTCAAAGAGAACACACAGTGTTGTCTTGAGAAGTCTTTAGGAATCAATCCTGTTGTTCTTTTGATTAGAAAACTTCATGGACACTACTGAATAAAATCAGCCTTTTAGTCTTTATTATTTATGGTGCTGAGAACTGAACCCAGGGCCTATGCATGATAGGCAAGAGTTCTACTATTGAGCTACACTCCTGAGCCTCCCTAAAATTTTATTTTGAGACAGTTTTAATAAGTTGCCCAGGCTTATGATTATCTTACATTAGACTCACAAGAATCTAGGATTATAGATGTGTACCACATACCTGGCTAAAAGTTATGCTCCTTAAAGAGACTTGCAACATTCTAACCTGATCCTTCCAGGCACCTTTCTAGATCTTTCCCCAGCTCTTTTTTTTTTTTTTTAAAGATTTATTTATTTATTACATATAAGTACACTGTAGCTGTCTTCAGACAGACCAGAAGAGGGCATCAGATCTCACTGGTTGTGAGCCACCGTGTGGTGGCTAGGATTCGAACTCATAACCTCCGGAAGAGCAGTCAGTGCTCTTAACCACTGAGCCATCTCTCCAGCCCCTTTCCCCGGCTCTTTGTTATGCCTGTCTGGTCCAAGTGTTCTCCTCAGGTGCCTTTGCTCTCATACATGCTCTACCTGGCTTCTCCTACTTCTCTGCCTGCTGAAACATATCCCTTCAATGTGGTATGTGGGGAAGTGAGCATGTGTGACTGCATGCATACACTTGCCTGTAGGAGTAAGCACAGAGGCCATGGGCTCTGGGGTTACAGCCACATGGCCGTGCCCAGCCTTTTATGTGCTCCTGGGGATCTGAACTCAGGTCTCCATACTTACATCGTGCATTCTTGACAACAGCCCTCCCCGACCCTTCCCTCCCCTTTAAGGGCTATAATTGAAGTCACCTTTAAGAAGCCTTCTTAGTGATATCTTTTTCCTGCCCTGTTTCTAGAGCACTTGGTAAACATAATTTCTAGAACAATGTGTTGAAGCTGTCGGTGTGTTAATGATTTATTTGACTAGGTAACCAGCCTCAAATACAGCACTGTTTATGCCCCTGTCCTGGCTGGATTTTGTCAACTGGAGACATGCTAGAGTCATCTGGGAAGAGGAGCTTCAGTTGAGAATGCCTACATCAGATTGCTTACAGGCAAATCTGGAGGTTATTTTCTTGATTTGTGTTTGATGTGGGCAGGTGGTCCTGGATAATATAAAGAAAGCCAGCTGAGCAAACCAGTAAGCTGTGTTCTATCATGGTCTCTGCTTCAGTTCCTGCCTCAAGTCCTTACCTTGGCTTCCCTGATGATGGATTGTAACCTGGAAGCCAAATACACACTTTCTTCCTCAAGTTGCTTTGGGTCATAGCATTTTATCAAAACAAGAGAAACATATCTAAAGCAAGGAACAGATCTCAGTAAGGGCCTGGGCACTTGAAGTTGGCATGTGGCTGGTCAGGACTAGTGTAGCCACTGAAAAGTGTCAAAGAATTATTCAGCAGGTAACCAGGTATGGTGGCAGCATGCCTGTAATGGGAGGAGGCTGAAGCAGGAGGTTTAGAAGTCCATGACATGCAAGTGGCGGTCAGAGAACACTTGCAGGAGTTAGTTCTCTGTTTCCACTATGGAAACAAAGCCCCAGGGATTGGACTCAGGTCACCAGGCCTGGGGCAAGTGCTGAGTGGTCTTCACCTGCTGAGTGGTCTCCTCAGCTCCTCTTTGAATATTAGCACTGAACACACCTTATACCTGCCATGTGTTTTTCTAGAAATCTGTCTTACAAATTGGCTATGCATCAGACTGTAAGGGGAAATTAGTTTACAGAGCTGTCACACACAAGTCCCTATACATCTCAGAGCCTTGTCCTGGATGTACTCCTTAGAGCCAAATCACAAGAGTGATGGTGGCACTCTGCTGTAGCGAGCATTTGCACACCTGATCTCAGCTGGCTACACATCAGCCAGGAGAGGAAGTGAAATGGACAAGATTATTCTTATTTCCTGGTAAGGAACAGGAAGAGAAGGAGCTAAGAGACTTCCTGTAAAGTCACCTAAGTAGTAAGAAGTTGGGCCAGCTTTTAGTTCAGGGCTCTGCAAACACACAAGAGTCCCAAGCCAGAGGTGACACCATGGGGTTGTGTCTTTCAAGAGGATGCTCCAGAGGCAATTATCCTGTTTACAACGAGACACTGAGAACCAGTCACCTTAAAAGGCAGCTCCCTCCTTTTGAGGAACATTGGATACTGAATTAGAAACTTTGCATCAAATGAAGGAACATGATGGTTCTTTGAAATCACTATAAAATATCAGTAAGAAATAGGCAGATATCCCAGTTTGTGGCATGGCTTGACTTCTCCAGCCAGCTGTGGAAACTGATGAACCAGGAGAGAGGGAGGCACACCCATTTCTGTTGCTCTAAGTCTTCATGTCCTTCTCCTGTAGGCTCCTGTTGGCTTAAGCTCTTGGTTTTCTGAGCCCAGACTGCAGAAGCCGTCCCAGATCTATGCCACCAAGCCATAGCTACCTCCCCGGATGGCATTTTGATTTGTGCTTCCTATGAAGGCTCGATGCCTTCGTCATGTGGCATGGGAGAGGGAGACTTTGCTCACATAATTTCCCTGTAGTGTGTTTTTGATTTAATTCCTTAAGCAATCATGTTAGGGGGATACTGAGGAGGGAGGGCGGGAGACTGATTGACCACAATGAAAACACAAGGATCTGAATCACTAACTATGAGGATTCTAATCCACAGCAGGCTCGCAGTGACAGGCAGATGCTAAGCTACAACAGCTTTGGGGTAGCGGTGTCAAACCCAAGTAGAACTCAGCACTAGGACATTGGGCTAAGGTCTCAATGAGTAAGAGTGGAGAGTGCTTGCAGTGATCTGTCTCATACTTTGGTAAATATGTTTATGGCACTTATGTCTGCAACAACACTTTAGAGAGTAAATTTTGAAGGCTGGAGAGACGGCTCAATGGTTAGGAGCACTTGCTGCTTACTGCAGAGAACTTATGTTTGGTTATCAGCTTCTACACTGGGTGGCTCAAAATCAATTTTAACTCCAGATCGAGGATCTGACCTCTTGTGGTCTCTGTGGTGCACATACATACACTCACACACACACACACACACACACACACACACACACACACACACACACAATGACAGATGTGCTCGTGCACACACAAACAAAATTAAAATTAAATATAAAGACCAAAGTAAACTGACTCTCCTTCAGATTTGAGATCAAATCATTTGTAGTTTTGACTCTAATACTGAAAAGGTGTTTTTTTGTTTTTTTTGTTTTTTTTTTTAAAAAAATAAGGGTTCAATCACAGGACCAAGCAAGAATGGATAGGACATTCTGAATTGATGCAGCCATAGAAATCAAGGCGGATACATACTTGGGCTCCTTTAAAAGAGGATTTGAATATAATAAGACTCTTAATATGAAAAAACTCGATTGAATATACTTTCAATCTTCCTTTGATTCATGAGTGGGCAATTGAGGGTCTTAAAGAACTTTAGGGTCACCATTACACACATCAGCTGTCATTGTACTGGTAAAATATATAATGTGCCAGTTAATAATAGCTTTACAACTCAGAAAATCAGATAATAGTGGTTTTACTGTAAGTGGGATCATGACGGTTAAAAGAATCAATGCATTTTCCAAAAGAGCCTAAATCATTTCTGGGAAATAATTCATGCTGTGTGAGAACTGGGTGAAATCTGCAGGGAAGTTCTTGGTAGTTCCTTAGAAGGGAGGTGTTACATAATAACTGCAAGCCGTTCTGCAAGATCAAGTTTGCACTTTCTACGAGTATGTCTTTGTATTATTGTTGTTAATCCTGTGTTCAAAGCCCCAGCCACTAGCCATCCAGGCTCTCCTTAAATGCAGGAGAAGGTTTTCCCAGCTCTTCCCAAGCTCGAGACACAATGTGCACTCTTGGACAAGCCTATTGTAACAAGTCTTTTCAAGGCTAAGTTCAGGAGTCTGTTTGCAGAGGGCTTGGGCTGGCTTTCGGGTTCTTGGCTCTGAGGGAGGGTGGGTTGAAGAGAATCATCCAGCAAAGCAATGAAGTGGGCGGAGCAGACAACACACAGCTTGGGAGCCACCGGAGTTTCTACACTGCTTCATTACAACATGAAACCATTTTGTTGCCTATGAGTCCACTGTGAGCCGAAAAGAAGTTAGTTCACTTCTCTGGCATCTGGGGTCCTGTAATTCTGAGTCATGGCCACATTAACTTGCTACTGAAAATGCAGGAGCTCAGCAGGAGCTCAGGGCCAACCCCTGGTTCATAGTGTCTGGAACTACTGGGCAGGGAAGGTTTGCCAGCTCAGTGCAGAGGGACCTGAGTGTGCGTGCGTGCGTGCTTGCGTGCGTGCTTGAGTGCGTGCTTGCGTGCGTGCTTGAGTGCGTGCTTGCGTGCTTGCGTGCGTGCTTGCGTGCGTGTGCGTGTGCGTGCGTGCGTGTGTTTCTAAGCTGTTACTTTCTCTGTGGAATCTAATTCTCCTCAATAGGAAGGATGGAAAATTCCGATTTCCTGGTACTCTCCTATAACAATGAAGTGTACTGTCCCTGGGGGGGCAGGTTCCCATGGCTGTTGACTCTGCTGTAACGGTTGAAGGAAGGAGATACTCATCAAAGCAAAGGCCATCCAAGTAAACTGAGGTTCAGATGAACCTCACTAACAGAGCTCCCCCTTCTTCTGTCTGAGGCCTCGTGGCTGGTTTCCTGGGCCTGCTGGGTACTGGGAGATGCTCTGACAGTCCGGTGGCAGGAACTCCTAACTCCTAACTACTGTTAGGAAGATAAAGAGCAGAGAGGGTCCCTGAGAAGCTTTAAGGCTCATTTCAGTTTCCCTGGTGGTGATGAAGCAGATTCCAAACTGCATCCAAACACAATACAGCCCCCAGCAAGGAAGAAATGAAACCCTCTACATTTTCAGGCTTTTGGTACACCCTTCCTGCTGCTTTTCGGCTCACAGGAGCCTTTTGTTCCAGTCCCAGGAATGTGTACTCAGTAGAGAGTGTGGTTTTTGTGGTCGCTGGGAAGGAACACTGAAGGAAAGGAGAGAAGACACCCACCTTTATAATGCTACCCCTTTACCTCTGAGTGTCCCCCACAGGCATCAAGAGCGAGAGGCAGAAGGCAACCCCAGTAAGATATTAAGTGGGGAAGAAGAATGTATGATGGCTTTGCCAAGTTGGCTTAAGTGACTTATTTGGGGAGAAATTTAAGAATTTTTCATTTATCACCATCTCCTATGTGGATCTGAGAGTATCCTGACTTCGGCCATAACATCTCAGAGCCATAACAGTGTGAGCACTTAGAGGGAAAGGACACCACCTGCTTTTAGGTGGTCATGTGAGCATCGTGCAAGCCTCTGAAGAGACTGTGGACATAGCCCAGTTTTTCTAGACAGCCGGGAAAGTATCCATAACAATGGGGGGGGGGGCACCGCTAAAAATATTCTGAACAAGTGGCTCTTTATAAACAAGTATCGTATTCCATGTAAACTAGTTTGTGATGTTACATAAATTTTATGTAAGAAGAAAGCCAAACTCAAAATGAGTAGCATTAGGAGATTTTTCAAGCTCCACATGGGTGATTGCAAAAGGATACTTTCAGACAGGGTCAGCCTTATGCAAAACTCTGAAGGAGGCAAATGCATCTCAGCTTTGCAGTTCTCTGCCCTTTTCTCAAGGACAGTACCGGCATCAGGGAATAAGAGGTCTGGATCAGGCAGTCTGTTTTAAATCCCAAGTCCTGTTCCTCCCTGGCTGAGGGTCTGGGCAGGTCACTTTGTCTGTCTTTATTTCATTATATGTAAAAATACATGTGAACTCACAGGACTGTGGTGAAAAATCAGTCTCTGTGGCTAGGTGCTGGCACTCTGAATGTTCTTTCTTTTCTTTTTTGCTGTCCAATGGCCCATTTCCCTCCCCAGAGCCCAGGGAGTCCCCTTGATCTACACAGTGGCATTTCTTCTCTCCACCGATGTCCACTAAAATGAACTTCCAGGAAAGGATCTAAAACTGATTTAATGTTCTAATGCAATGGCTACCAGTTCCTAATAAGCCACCTCCCTGGCCCCTGCTGTGCGTGTGTGCGCGCGAGCGCGCGCGCGCATGCATGTGTGTGCGTGCGTACTCTATGTATTAAGTGGGTGTGAGTGTGTATACACTGCGTGTGATATGTGCCAATGTCAGTGTGGAGGTGGAGGACAACCTTAGGCCCTGCTCCTCAGGTTCCATCTACCTTGTTTTTTGAGACAGTGTCTTCTTTCTGGAGTTTAGCGTAGGCTAGTCTGGCTAGCCTCTGAAGTCCCAGGACCCCACATCTCCTGTCTTTCTTGCTGCAGCTCTCCTTGGCTTTCTATAATATTTTGCCAGAATTTCTTTCTTCTAATTGTATCCCAAGAAGAAAATGGGCAGTGGACAGGGCAGGGCAGTGAGGGTTCAAATTAGAGGCAAAAGGAGTGCACATGAAAACCAGAGTCGCTCATCTGGCGACCAGTTTCTAGGGTCCAGTCTCACTCCTCTCTCCTCTCTGTCTGTCACAGCTAAGAGTTGGGAATGAACTGGGTGCTACTCAAGCCACCAAACATTTGAAAACAATTACTTTTATTGCCATCCTACCCCCCCCCCCCCCAACCTGTTGAAAACTCCAGAGATGCCTTGCAGCCAATTCCTTTCAAGGAAACTTTATGTCCATTTTATGTTGCCACTATTGACTTGTGGGTGGGTGTGTTGCAGATGGGACTGGGGAAAGGGGCTACAGGGGAGAAATAGATCCTCCCGCTGCCTTAGAAGAGGTATCAAATATGATATGAAGAAAATAGGTCAAATAACTGGCTTCTTAAATTCAAGAATTAACTCCTTTTTGCCCCCCAAAATTTCTGGGGGTGGGGGGGACCAAACCAACAACAGGATTTGATTCCACCTTTCTATATATAGCTGTAATTATGTCATGTCACACACACACACACACACACACACACACACACACACACACACAAACACACATGTCACAGGGTGTCATGCATCCCAGGCTGGGCTCAAATTTGCCATAAAACCAAGAATGACCTTTAACTTGCAATTCTCTGGCTTCATCATCTTCAGTGTTGGGATTACAGACCACCGTACCCAGTTAATGTGGTACTGGGAGTGGAGCCCAGGACTACCAGCACACTAGGTAAGCTCTCTGCCAACTAAGTTCCCAGCCAAACCCATATCATTTTCTCCCAGAAAGGAAATAGAATATTTCAGTCCAACCAAATATCCACACAGGCAGATCTAGACAGGTGCATGTTTCAAGGAGGTGCTGAATTTACATAGACCCATTTAGGTGAAGCTTCCTGGCTTTAAACACTGTCTGCTGCTGACCCCCAGTGTTATTTGGTTACTCTTTACATATTATTTTATTATGATTGTCCTTTTCCTCCTCCATCTTTTGAATGGATTGGAAATAAAACTAAAAAGCTCTCTGTTTTGAGTTTTCAGGGCATGGTTGTCAGCCTTATTGCCTTGAGATCACCTGCTTACTGCCTGACGAGACCTGTCATGGAATGGTCCCTGCTCAGAGTCTCTGTTTCCAACCCAGAAGCTAGACCACAGAACTGTTCACTGAAGGCTACTATATCTTGGTCTCAGCTTCCAGGCATTTGGCCCAGGTCTCTTTACCGCCATATATCTGTGTATTAATAATGTTAAAATACATTATTAAAATTCATTCATTACCTCTCTAGTGCATTTATTCTCTTTGAAATTCTTGAAGATAAAAACTCAGCAGATGAGGACCTGAAGACCTCAGCATGGCAGGAAGAAGAGAATCTTCCCACAAGTTGTCCTATGATGCCCACATCCATGAAAGCTGTGATTTGTGCTCAAACATGAACACCCACACATACTCAAATGCACACGGTAAAGAAATTAAATAAATACAATTAAACAAATTAGGCAGATGCCAGTTCCTACAATGTATTATCACAAGCTCCTACAGAGTTGTAAAAAAATAATCAATATTGCCTGAGCCACATTCCTTTCTGTGGGTAACTTTATAGCCTAAATATATCTAGCGACTGGACATTTGGGAGCCCCTGACTATGTTTCAATCTTGAAAACCTACAGTGGATTCTAGAAGCTCCAGAAATTCTCCGCGACAGCCATTTTGTTTGATTAACTTCATGTTGGGAGCAAGGTGGTCATCAGCTGAGGCCTCTGAAGCCAGTGCTCTCCTTTAGCAAACGTGTGCGTGACTGAAGCGGTGAGGCTTACTTTCAAGTTCACGGGCTTTGTCGGGGCTGAGCCCAGGGCAATGCTAGGCTAGCATACTGCCAACAGTGTCAGAGTCCTTTGAAGACAAGACCTACCTCTTTAATAACTCCCTGTATGTCATCTCTGCATTTAGCATGTTTGTAGATATCTGCATAAGTTACTGCATGCTATCCATGTGTTTAGCACATTCTTAAAATTTTATTTTAGATTTACTTTATGAGTGTATACAAGTGTTTTGCTTGCATATATGTATAGACCACGTTCATGCCTGGTGCTAGTAAAGGCCAGGGAGGGCAATGGATTTCCTAGAGCTAGAGTAATAGATGATTGTGAGTCACCATTACTGTGGGAACTAAACCCGTGTAACCATAAATGCTCTTAACAGAGGAGCCTGCCTCCCCAGCACACTCTCCTTTGAGTTTTGCTGTTGGGGAAGAACCCCTTCAAGAGGAAGCAGGAGCTCTACCTTGAGACACACCCTAAATGCCTCAGGGAACTTCATGTTTGTTCACTAGCTTGTTTTGAGATTTGGTCTTGCTATATAGCCCTGGCTGGCTTGGACTTGCTATAGATACCAGGTTGGACCCATTCTTGAGGCAATCCTCCTGTTTCTGCTTCTTGAGTGGAAAATTAATTTTTTCAAATTATAGTGCTTTATAGTGCTATCAATGATTTCTATGCTAGTGACAAAATAGTGCAGAACTGCCCTGTGGTCCTCGAAGCCTGTACCTAGTGATTAGTTCTCACTTAACCATCCTTGGTCAGCTTGCAAGTGTCTTACACACTGTTAGGACCTTATCACACTCTTGCTCTTCATGCTCCCTCACAATCTACCTTACCCCAAGTGTGGACAAATGAAGCTCCCCTGTTACTAGATTCTGGATTCCAGAACAATGCCTCCTGGTTGTTTCTTACTTTAGCTGGTTTACTTACTTGGTTGAAAAGATTTCCCCTCACCCTGACACACTGAATATACAGTTCTTCTCCTGGGGAGCTACAGTGACTTGTCATCGTCTGAGAAGACTGAAGTCCATAAATGAATGTGACAGTGTTATGTGGACAAAGCACATATGTGATCTATCTAATGCTGGTCACCACGAGGTAGCAATCACAGTCCTGTTCCATAAGGGAACTCACGTGGTTTTGAGACGTGGGGCTATGCAGATAGCTCAGCTGTGGCTGCCTGTAGCTCATGATAAAGGCCCACATAGTTAGAGAGGCTATCTTCCTCCACCTCTTTATCTCTGCCACCTGCTTGTCTACAAAGTGCCACTCTGATTTTCCACAGCCAGTTCAGGAAATGCTGAACAGTCTGGTCTTTCTGTCAGTAACAGATCAAGTCTTCTAGCCTCGGGGTCTTCAGAACGTCCCTCTCTCTCATATATATGCATGCTCCATTCTTCCTCAAGACATAAGCCAGGGTGCTTTTTACCTGATTTGCAATACGTTTGTTTATTTAGTTAGCAGGATCCCAGGTATCCCAGGCTGGCCCTTAACTAGCTACCTAACAGAGAATGGCTTTGAACTTCTGATCTAGCTACATCTATCTCTTGAGTGCTAGAACCACAAGCATGTTCCAGCACACCTGGTTTATACAGTGCCTGGGACAGAGGAACACACAGGGCTTCCTGCATGCAAGGCAAGCACTTTACCAACAGAATTGGCGTGCCAAACTTAAGCCTCCCCTTAAATATATGCCACAGATGAGGCTACCACCTCATGCTTCCAAACCCCTGAATACTGACTGACCCATGAGTACTCAGCACCATGGATAACAAAGTAAATGCCACAGATCTGTGTTTGTCCTGCACAGATTTCCAAGGTCCCCCAAACCACAGCAGAATCATCACTGTGAGAACCCACAGGAACCAGAGTGGGAAAGCCAGCCATGACAGCCCAGAAATGTACACAGAATGTTGAAAAATAGGAAGAAGACAGACAAATAAGGTCTGACCTAACAGTGTGAAGCTGAATCTTATCTGCATGCAGGGGATACCATGAATCATGCTGGTTTTCTGGACATAAATGGGGGGACGGGGTTCCTAAGAAATGGGAGGAGAATGGGTGAGACCATCAACAAAAGAATCTGTGACATGCCTGTGTCCCACTCCCGCCCAGCAGCAGGGCTTTCTACACATGACTATAGAGACTGGATTGCTGGAATCTGGCTGATTCACAAAGCACAAGGATTAAAGAGAACTCAGGCAAGAACTCTGGGATATGGGGAATTTACATTTCGATCTACAGGATACAGGATAGGAGCTCCAGTCCCTTCCCACAGTGGCTGCTACCAAGCAGAGAGCAAATTCATCTACTCTCAAGACTCTGGTACACCTTCTTCCCTGAGATAGTTAGGACCCTCCCGTACCAAGCACATCTCTGCACACAGAGCTCATTCTAAACAGATGCACAATAGTCACCATGAAGTTTAGTAAAATGTCATTATTGAGTCTGAAAACTGCTAAATAAGGAAGCTAGCACAGGGTGGACTGGACGGGACGGAGAGTGAAGGAACATGGCATTTTGGAAAGAGCTACTAAAGAACCCCCCAATGTGATATTTAAACAGAGTGTAGGTTCAGTGAAGGATTATGGCATGGGCTTCTCTGGCAGGACAGCTTTATAGACGGGAAAGCAAGTGCAAAGGCCCTGTGGTTCAATAATAATATAATAACCGGCATGTTCAAACCAGCATGGCTGAAAAGGCAGGAGCAGAACAAAATGTGACTGAGAATGGGGGCGGAGGTTTATAGAAATTACAGGGCTCAGATCTTATAGAGCTTATGGGTCATACTGAGAGGTCTGAATGGAAGCCAGTTGGAAATTTGGGAATAGGAGAATAATATAACCTGATTTATATTTTACAATAGATGTCTCTAGTTGGGTAGGAAATACACTAGTGTTCACTCTTTGGCTAATACCATGAAGACAGGGATCGTATCTGGCTTGTTCACTGACATTTCGCAGCACATAGTAGCCATTCAGTAAACACATGCCACAAGAATTTAATAATATAGGCTGGGGAGATGGCTCAGTGGATAGAGCATTTAGCATGCATGCACAAAAACCTGAGTTCAGATTCTCAGCACCCATGTACAAACTGGGCAGGCATGGTAGCCACCTGTTCCAACCCTTCAAAGGTCCAGACAGGGATCCCTGGCAGGCAAGCTGTTAGGCAGAACTGGTATGTTCTGGACTCAATAAGAAGTGCTGTCTCTATGAATACAGTGAACAGCAAATGAGGAAGACATTTAACATCAACTTGGGGCCATTACATGTACATGCAAACACATGTACCCATACATATGTGAACATGCATATACATGTATGTATACCACACATACACATATATGCAAAACCAGAATCAATAGCAAAAATAGACCTAGACAGCAGTTTTGCAGTGCTTCTTAACCTGTAGGTCATGACCCTTTTGCAGTGGTTTTCAACCTGTAGGTCATGACCCTTTTGAGGGCCAAACGACCCTTTCACAGATCTCGCCTAAAACCATGAGGAAGCACATATATTTACATTATAATTCATGCCAGTGGAGAAATTACAGTTATGAAGTAGCGAAAAAAAAATTTTCTGGTTGAGGGTTATCACAATCTGAGAAATTATCTTAAAGGGTCGCAGCGTTAGGAAATCTGAGAGCCACTAGTTTAGAGCATCTAAATGCCTGGTCCTTCTGCTAACCAGACTTCCAAAAATGATCATAGCACATGGCATAACTTGACAAGGACCATGAGATAATGGTGGTGGTGACGACAACTCCTTGGCTTGGTCTATAAACACTATGGCCTCACTACAGTTTCTTTTAGAGTAAGCTTGCATAGGAAATGGCTATTATCATGTAGATGAATGGCGTCTTTATGAGGATAATCTTCTGTGTTTACAACATATTTCAGTCAATCTTTTTCTGTAAAAATAAATTCATCTAAAACCAAAAGTAATTATACTGCAAACCACTTAAACAGGCCCCCTATTCTTCTTCTGAGTGCCCCAAATTAAATCACTGTTTTGTACATCCTACGTAAAGCTTGAGACAAGTCTCTCTCTCTCTCTCTCTCTTTTTTAAACAGAAATTATTCTTCAGCCTTTGCATGTGCGTACATCAACATCAGCTTGCCATTTTGAGGATCAATACTCAATTCATGAGGACAGCTTAGTCTTTAAGTAAGATATAAAATGCAGTTTTTTACAGGTTCTAGAAGGAACTAATATCCAATAACCAGCTCTTTTTTTTGACTCTTAGGACTCATTCACTCAGCAAACATGGTAGCAAGATTATGTGCCAAAACATTATAAGATATCATGGATATGGACAAAGATGAATAATGGTCTTTGTCTTTGAGAAGTCTAACAGGCTGGTTCCTTATCAGCAGACATTTTTCTTCCTGGTTCACTGTAATTTCTTCCATGGCTCCTTCATCTGCAGTGCTGATCAGACATAACCAACCCCACCGAATGCATGTTTAGTTCACGATTTATTCTGAGGCCAAAAGCTTCATTTCCTATAACCAGGAAAGAAATCATACCAAGGTAGAAGTTTGGATAAATGTGGCTGGTAGAAATTTCCATTAACTCTAAGCGCATTTTAGAAAGGAAGTGTATGTTAACCCCTGAACCAGGAAGGAAAAAATTACCTACACTTGTAAAGAAATAGACTTAGAGCAAACGAAGCAATAAAGTACACCATTCGAGAAACTGCCTATATAAAATCAGACAGAGGGCAAGGGGTCAATTATTTTTATTATACATTAAGAGTAGGGCAAGTAGTAACAGGCTTACAGGTCACTAGGGAGAAACCAGGCTAATTAGGGAACCAAACTTATACACTACAGCAAGGCAGCAGGAGCTGCTAAAGGTAACTACAGAATTCCCAATATTGAAAATATTCATAGCTGAGCTTAACCCTATGGGATGATTTAGGGATAATTATCTTTGCCCAAGGGCTGGCAAACAACAGAATAATCAACTGCAAGTCCAGGCTAAGTTGTAGGATCATAAAGCCTATTGAGAATTCTGTGCTAGGCTAAAGACTGTCATACAGAATATACCCCAGACGATTCACAAATCGGTATTATGTGAGCCATGCTGTACAGATCATCGACTGTATCTGCAAATGACGAGGACTAGAATTCCCTGCACATATCACCGAAACAGGTGGGACTCGCAGATGCAGGAGAGTGAGTAGTAAGAGGAAGGCTTAGAAATGATATGGAAAGACTCAGCTTTTTAGGTTTGCCGAGCCCTACCGGACAGCATAGCACGCCCTTGTAGATACTCAAAAGTGCATTCAGCCATGAGCGCCAACCCTCTAAAGGAACTTGCTGACTCCAAGTGGAGCTTTTAGCTTCCAGAAAATTCTAGCCAGGGAGACTTCGGAGGCCTCTGCATACTTGCCCTTTCTAGTTCTTTCACACTGAGAAAACAGAAAGACCATGCCACCCTTAAACAGCAGCTGCGGCTGGGGGTTTTAGGCAGTTCCCCTTATCAGCCACGGGCAGTAACCTACTCAACAGGAAGTTTCCCCAGAGTTTCCACCACAGGAAATTTCCTGGGAGGAAGTCCATGATGTGGGGGCCACAGACACTTGTAAGCTGGCTGAGGTGAGTGGGCAGAGGAGGTGGGGGGAAAGGGGAAGGCGCCAAGGGTTTGAAGGGGGAGATGCAGGGAACAATGGAGTATTCTGCTTCCTTTGGCCTTGGATTCCTCAGAAACTTGCTTATTCATGGGCACATGTCAGCTTTCATCTCATTCATGGGCCAGCAGTGTCTCCCCAGGCCAGGCTGACAGTGGAGAGAAGGGGCCCAACTGGTGCAGACTCTGCTGTTGACCTCAGCCTTCCCCTTCTGGCCTGACTCTTCTTCCATAGATCAAACAGAATCTTTAAGATTAATTGAGACAGGTCACCACACTACATTAATACTGGTAAACATTAAGGTATCCCATAAGATAAGCTCCCAATGACTAAGTCACTGCAGTTTCATTAAAGCAAATGCTAGCACCATGGCATATTGTCTCCACAGTGGTCAGGAATGCCCCAGGGGGACCACTCCATGTCCAAGTGTCCAAAGAAAATGCCACACTGAACAGTGCACAGTTGAACGCTGACCCACTAGGAAGCTAAGGAAATGGAAGGTTTTGGTTATATCAAGATTACTTTTTAAAAGATTTGGGCCAGGTATGCACCTATGGTCCCAGCACTCAAGAGTCTGAGTAACTATTAATCCTGGTGTTCCAGGTAAGCCTGAGTAGCACAGAGAGACCCTGTTTCAAACAACAACACAATCAAAACCCCAAAGCCAAGAATTCATTTTTCCAATTAAAGGAAATGTTTTAAAAATGTAAAACACAAGCTTAACTCCTGTAAGCTACAGCTGGAGAGTTGCCTCTTGGACTAAATCAGACAGTTTGGTGTTTTGTTTTTTTTTCTTGTTTGTTTGTTTTTTGTTTTTTATAAATTTAAAAATTATCTTTTTCTTCTAAAGGCCAAGGTCAGGGTTAAGAAAAAAAAAAAATGGTGAGATCTAAGGTCCCGTGTGTTCCCTTCCAAAGTCAGTTAATTTATGTTTCTCTATGTGCATAGCTGACATTCTGATGCTGGCAGCCTCTTCCGAATAACATAAAGACTGCACGGAGCCGTGGTAAGGCCAGTCTTCCCACTGCAAGAGCTCACTGTGTGCTTTGGCTGTATTTCTGCTTTCATTTTTCAAAATTAAGATACAGATATGATACCAGGGGATAGGCTGAACTAAATAGTAATCCTGAAATTATTAGCTGTAAAAATATATATTTTTTCAAATATTTCCCCATAAATATTTTGCCCCCCCCCACCTCCTTTTTTTGTTTGCTTTCATTATGATAGAGTCTCATGGAGCTCAGGCTGGTCTCAAATGCTCTATGTAGCTGGGACTGGCTTGCTTTAAACACCTGATCCTCCTTCCTTCATCTCCCAAGTGCTAGGACTGTAGGCACAGTCATCATGTCTGAAATTATGTGACGTGATGGACAAACCTGGAAAACCTTATGCTAAGTGAAATAAACCAGGCTTAGAAAGAGATGGACCACATGATTTTATGCACACGAGGAATGCAAAATCATGACAGTTGTAGAAGCAGAGCAAGACTCAGAGAGATGGCTGGGAAGATTCTGGTCAAAGGTTTCAAATACCACTCATGCCTGCAATCTCATGACTCAAGCGTTGTGAGGCAAGATGATTTGAGTTCAAGGCCAGCCTGGGCTACAGAACAAGAGTCTATCAGAAACATATAGAGAGGGTGTGTGCGTATGTGTGTGTGTGTGGGGGGAACGAGACAGGAGCAAGATGGCAAATAAGAAATCTCTTATACCAGTATGATGACTTTAGTTAATTATAATGCTTTGTATACATGAAAATTCCTTAGAATTTTAAATGCCCTCACCACACACAAACATGAGTTAATAGACTCATTAACTTTTGCAGCCATTCCACTAACACATACAAGGTATAAATATCCACAATTTTTATTTGTCCATTAAAAATAATAAAAATAATTAAAATTTAAAAGGAAAAAAATTGAATCGCAGTTTCCAATAGGAATCTGGGGATCCAAGCTAGGGTAATGCCACTGCTTTTTTGTGTACAGAACTGTAACAAAAACAGGCTGGCCTTCACGCATCTGTGGCAGAAAAGAAGAGAACCAGAAAAAAAGAAGAGGAAAACTTCTGAGTTTTGAAGAGTTCTGAAGAAAACAGGAGTCGTGAGAATGGAAACTCAAAAATGCAGTCATGCTACATGCCAACCAGCTGAAAGGGAAGTGTACACACACACACACACACACACACACACACACACACACACACACACCCCAAAGAACAGACAGCCTAGTCATTGTGGGTATCACAAGCACGGTAATATAATATCAGCAGGCTCTTTAAGTCCCATGTTAAAGACATCCTTGGCATCTTCCTCCTAAAATCAATACAATCCAAGTTCACAAAAATGTATTAATCATATAGCACAAGGTAAACAAGCTCTGTTCTAAGGAGTTCCCTCCACTGAGTGTTAAAAACACACGCATTTACTGTAATGCAGAAATTCATTCCCGTTCAGTGATGACCCACAGGTATGAACCAGGAATATGTATCCCAGCAGAGAACGATGCAGATGACCTACGGGACTCAGGACAGAAGCTCAGGCTCTTCAGACATGCACCACAACATGGTTTGGTTTATTTTCAGCCCTAACATGGTCAGCCCTCCTCCTAATGCCAGTGGAGGCTTGGATGCTGAAACTCTTCAGAGATGGATCCACAGAAACAAGGTGGCAAGGACATAAAGTAAAGGCATTTGAGTGAACATCAGAAGCACCCAGCTCGGGGAACAAGAGGGAAGGCATGAGTCACCGGTCAAAAATGTGCTTGGGAGCAGCACGGAGGAACGCAAGGGTCTACTGGTTTTGACTGTGCTTTAGTTTTCCTCTAGAATTCTTCAACATTTCCTCATGCTGTCAGAATGAAATGAGGGTAGGCCAGAGAGCCAACATGATCTCTTTCCACTTTCATGCCTCCCCAGGACAGGTAGTTGGAAGGAAGCATCATGAACTCAAGCTGAACATGGCCACTCGTATACAATAATCTAGGTACGGGTTTCCAAGCCAGTGGGGTTCAAGGCTTCTTCCTTGTTCACCCAGGTTTGGGGGGACAGAAGGGTGAACATGGCTAACACAACTTGAGTGTTGGCTTTCACAATCCCGGGACGGTATCTGGAATGCTGTGAAAAGGTTAGAGAGGCCACAAAAAAGACAGAGTGACTTATTACAGGAGCCAGTTGGTTTGCTCTGAGCCCACATTGGCCCATTCTCTCCTCAGGCTACGTGGAACAAAGGTCTGTGGGTAGCTGACTCCTCTTCTTCCTCTCCCTTCCCCCGCTGCCTGTAGTTAATTGCAGCTGTGGTCAAGGGCGGGCAGCCAGAAGTCCCATAATGCACTCCTCCACAGGAAGTTCCCAAGATCTCTTCCTGAACAGGAAATTTCCTGTGGTCCAACAGACATTCCTCTCGGCGTTTATCACTCTCTTACATTTGTTTTGGCAGATACTGAGTCTTGGGTAAGAACAACAAGAAACGGTTGGAGGGAAAGCTACCTCAGGAAAAAAAAAGTTGCAGTTATTGTCAGGGGAAGAAACTGTGACAAAATTAACTCCTATCTCAAAGAAAAACAAATACTAGCAAAATGGACTCTGACAAGTGTAAGAACATAAATGCCACAGCATGGGGAAGCAGCATCTGAATTTTATTTGTGGCACAGAATCAAGGTATGCAGATTTTTTTTAAGAGGCCCATTTCAAAGCATTCAGATACTTGCATAAAAGCTGGATTGTATAAATATGGCTTGAAATGACTCAGATTTTAAATTTCTCTTTTTTTTTTTTTAACATATGATGCCAGGATATAATGTGTCTTTGGGAGTCAGTATTTCAATCTCTGCCTCTAGGTACCACCATACCCTTTCTTGAAGAGGCAAGAGCTGTCCAGGGGACTTGAGCAGTTTACATTCTGGTAGCTTCTCTCTAAATCTAGAGTAACAGTAGAATGAACTGGAAAAAAGGAAAAAACAGAACAAAACACCGACACCAACACCAACACCACCAACACACCAAGTGCTGGGCCTATCCCCTATTTCTCCCTTCTGCTCCTGTTTACGATCCTTGCCTTTAAACGTTCCCGTCATGGCCGCCCTCTCTCTCACTTAGGGGCAACACTGAATTCTTCAACACATCAGACCCTTGGTGCTTCTCTTTTAGCTTTACTTTCCTCTGCTCCATGCATCAGCTCCAGAGAGGGTTCCGAATGGATCACATACCCTCGCTTCTCTGTGCTGTCCTCAGACCTGCCTGTATTTCCATTTTCCTCAGGGACCTGCCGCCTTTTCCAATTCAGTCACTTCTCTCGGAGGGGTCACGGACATAATAAAGTCACACCCAAATGCTTCACATTCTAGTCTATGAGTTAACAAGCTGTCTTCCCCAAGGGAGAGCAAGTCCCTTGAGGGCAGGAACTTTTTTTTTTTTTTTTTGGTCTTTGCAATCCTAGGACAAAGGACTGTGCGTGCATGCCAAATAATAGCTAGTGGGTAAGTAATGCCTGAAAAAGACAACCTCAAAATTTCGTCCTTGTATGGTAATAAAAAGCAAGGGATTTTCTTTTCTTTCTATCATCAAATCCACAAACAGATCACATAAAATGAGCTCCTGTCCTGAGCATTCTTGTAATCCAGTCACAGCCTGTAAGGCCGAGGAAAACTAAAGCTCCTTCTTCAACTCATGGTCACGTTTGAACTACAGCCACAGTGAGATGCTTGGTTCTGCCTCTGTGGCCTGACAACCTTCCCAACTGGGCTCACTGAGCCCACAGAGCAAGTGTGAAAGTAGCCAAAGTATACAGGGAAACGCTACCTCAACGCCCCTCTCCCCAACAACAGTAGATAAAACTCTATCATGAAATTACTCCTTACAGACCGGGCGGTGGTGGCGCACGCCTTTAATCCCAGCACTTGGGAGGCAGAGGCAGGCAGATTTCTGAGTTCGAGGCCAATCTGGTCTACAGAGTGAGTTCCAGGACAGCCAGGGCTACACAGAGAAACCCTGTCTTGAAAAAACCAAAAAAAAAAAAAAAAAAAAAAAAAAAAGAAAGAAAGAAAGAAAGTACTCCTTACAGTCATTCAATTTAGGACAATGAAAGAAAATCTGCACATGCCAAAGCTGGCAGTACACAGCTTTGGTGTGTCCTTGACTGTGGGGTGTAAGCACTGGATTCAGGGGTGAGTGAAGTGGAAGACTGTCCCCATGTAAGACTATAGTTGCCTTCAGGTCTGTAAACATGGCGGCGGCGGTGGGGGGTGTGTGTGGCTGCCTCTTTCCACTGTTTGACTCATACCTTACTTGGCTGGGAATCAGAAGGTTTTGGCCTCAGATCCTCAGTCAGCCATTTACTAGTTTGATGACACTAGATACATCATCTCAGCCCCACCGAGCCCAGACTGTTTCCCAGCCTTCAGACTGTGAGCAGCTCTGAGCTGCTTCGAGGAGGGCTGGGTGCGAGGGTAGAGGTAGGAAGAACTTAACCCTGAGATAGGAATTTACACACGGCAGGTGAGCATAAACATTAGCCGAGGACCAGAAGGTCAGAAACGGGACACTTCTCTCCTTTGTGGTGTGTGAGGAGGAGACATTATAACCAGTGGACTGCCTTCTGGTCTCATTCACAATGAATCCCCCACCTTCCCTGCAGATGGCCGAACGGGCGGCCAGGGGGCTGCCTGTCATCTCCAAAAAACTGTTACTTCATTCAAGAGAAACAAATCCAAGGAATGTGGCCAGGTAAGGTGAGCATCTTCAGGTGAGGGGATGAACTTGCTCTGGCCACAGAGATCACAGGCAGGGTATGATTTTGCTTGGCTTCTTGAAGCTGAGGGACTGGGTGAGAGTCAGAGGCCCGTTCCTTCTCAAGTGGCATTTACTTAGTCCTGACTGTGTGCCTAACACGTGGGACCTTCACATTCTCCCCGTTTTGACTTAGACAACACTGTGAAGAGGTGCTAACACCACTGCACATTACTTTTGCATGCTATGGACGTTTCTCTTTGTTCTTGAGAATAAGGGCAGGTCCGACCCATGCCGTTCATGGCTGGAGATGATTAGGAGGAGTGTGTTAGCAAACCTTTGTTCAGTGTGCCAGAACAGATGTTTACCTGGGCTCCCCTTCCTACCGTGCTTCATCACCAAGGCAAAGCAGCTAGAGCTCTCCTGCTAAGTGAGCCTCAGTTCCAAGTATGGGGACTGGGGACAAGATGCTTCACACTGCACTAAAGCAATCCTACCACCAGGGCACAGGCAGAACCAAGCCCTTGAACTTTGAGATCTTCCCTAGTGAATACAGGTTTAAATATTGTATTTCCAATGTATTCTGATGAACTGAATAACAGATCCTGCTTTATGCTTACAAATATACTCATTTTTGGAAAAAAAAAAAAACTCAGAAAAAAATTTAAAACGCACAGAGGTAGCTTAGTTCTATAGAAACCATAAAACTCACACACACACACACACACACACACACACACACACACACGCACGCACGCACGCACGCGCGCGCACACAGAGTTCTCTTAGATTACTGCTGGACACCATCCCTATACAATGAACAACGAGAAGAACGTAGTATTCACACCATCTGCTAATGGAATGCCATCGGCCTTAAAGGGATGCTGTTGTGGTCAGTTCAACAGTCACACAGCACATTAAGTTGTGTGAAATGATGTATTGAAGTTTTGTGGGTAGGCACAATGAAAGTACATGGCTCTGTTCTTCAAGCATTTACCGCCAAACAGGAAAGAGAAAGCAAATAAATATAACAGTATCAGACTCTGATGTCTACACAGAAAGGTAACTAGGTACCGTTTGTTTCTGGGAACCACCAAGGAAAATAATGGCTTTCTTCTGCCATAACCTAGACTCCTAACAATACCAGTGCCCACAAATATTAAGAGATCTCTTCTTTCGCGTACAGCCATGTGAATGGCCAACAGTCTAGAAGTCAACCTGAAGAAATTGAAACACTCAAGTCCAACGAAGCCTACAGGTATGAGGAGAAGTGCCCCAAGTGTTGACCTCCCCGTGCCCAGGCTATCTATCTCTCCCTCAATTCTGCAGCAAGCACCCAGAGCTATTTTTAGTCCCTAGGCTCTAGACAGCTGAGTCGGGTTAGAATAAGATATCTAAGCGCAGAGGCAGCGGAGAGGCGCCAAGTGCCCGGACAGAACTCACCCTGGAACCCCTGCTTGTGCCCAAGCAGCTGGGTTGAGAGCGTGCTCTTGAGATCACAGAATGGCCAAAATAGCCCAGGTCTGAGGGTCAGGCAGGGGTCAGCTATATAGGAAGCATCTTCCTTGTCTTTGAGCTTAGCCAGCATCCAGTGCCAACGGCTATTTCCAGCACACTCTAAGAGCTACTTCTAGCCTCACACCCACACTAAGGTCCAGGATGGAGAGAGAAAGAGAGAGAGAGAGAGGAGGTTGACGGATTGACTGAGCTTTACTGCTCGCTCCCTGACTTCCGTGGGTTCCCAGGGAGCTTCTGAGACAGCAGGATTCAGCCGGCGTCAGTGCTGTGACTATATTTATACCCACGCAGCTGCCCAGTTGCTGAGTGGCTCACATTTACAAACAGCAGGGGAACAAGGCGTTTTCCAGAGGGGCCGTTTTTCTCATGACATTTATTTTAGATTTCTCTGGGATGATCTCAGCATCCACTCCTTTTTGAAGAAGAGGAAAGAAAGAAAGAAAAAGTGGGAGGTGGGGAAGCGGAGTAGGTGGATACATCTCCCCGTTGCCCATGCAACCCAGTACTATTTTTCTCCTCCCTGGTTTTTTCTGTGGACAGGCCTGGGGCGTGGACACAGCACAGTGCTACACAAGGTAACAGGGAAGAGACTTAGTCCTTGGTCCTGCTTCATAGCATCCTCAGTGACAAAGGGGAACAGACACAGGATAATCATACCTACTCCAAAAGTCCCAATTCCACACACTCTATGATTCAAAATGTCCCCCAAATCTACAACTTTTTGCGAGTCTTGTAGCAGTTAATCACCATCGTCCATGTGACAGGATTTGAAATCACCTAGTGAACACACCTCTGAGTGTCTCGGTGGGGGTGCTTCCAGAACAACAGAATGACCAACCGGACATGTGGGCAGCAGCATATCAGACTGAACAATACGAGCTACCCCTAGTCCTCCTCTCTCTCTGGCTCCTGCCTGAGGACACTGTGGCCAGCTGTCTCAGGCTCTTGTTTCTATACCCTCCCCGTCATGATAACCTGTATCTCCTCAAAGTGTGAGCCAAATAAAAATTTCCTTCTCTGAGCTTCTTTTTGGGTATTTAACAAATGCAGAGCTGACATGTGGCCACAGACAGGCAATTCTGCAGCTGACCTCAGGTGACCTCAGGTGACTGCTGGAGTCTAGATGCAGGGCACTATGATAAAGTATAAAATAACAATTAAGCATGTGTATAGGAAACATGACATGGATTTCATGTTTCCACTTGTGTCCATTCTCCACGATATTTTATTGTATATATGCAAATAAAAAAAATTTGAGAAAAACCCTCAAACTCTGAGCCACTTCTGCTTCCAAGCATTTTGGATAAGGATATTCAAGAGACAGAAACCATTTTTGCTGGGTTCTGACCTGGGTCGAATCTTAGCTGAAGGCAATGGTAGTGTCCATTTGTGGGGTTGGGGTTAATCTCAGTTCTTGAGTCTCATCTCAAAGAGCCCCCTAAAAAAGTTACTTGATGTCTAAGATTCCGTCCCTGGTCCCCTCAGCCTGGACCATGAAGTGTTCCAAGCCCAGACTCGATAGTGACCCAGTAGGCTCCGAGTTGGATAAATATACAAGTGAGCAAGATAGACATGCGTGCCTCAGTGACCGTGCCTTATATCTGGAGATGATACCAGATCCTTCGCAATGGACAGGTGCGGTAGCTAAGTGAATTACCAGGTGTCAGGTGCCCAGGACAGGACCATCGAGTATTTATTACCAAGTGAAAGTTCCAGAATCATTATTCACTATCCCCACAATATAGACAGAATTTGAAATGTTTTATTATACCATATAATTTAAAAAATTATACTGATGAATTCCTTAGATTCAGACATCAGCTTCTCCACCCTGTTTTTATCTCTCAGTCTGTCCCTCCCCACCCTGTCACCTTTAGATGGTGGTGCCTTGTGAACCAGCAAGGTGACCTCAAACCCAAGGCCTGATTTTATCCTCTCAAGTGCTCAGGTCATGGCTGTGTCTCACCACATTTGATGGAAGCATTAGAATTTGCTTCTGTTTTTTGGAGAAAGGTTCTTGAGTAGCCCAGGGTGCCTATCAACACTATGTCATCAAAGCTGGCCTTCAGTTCCTGCTCCTTCTGCCTCTACTTCCTACGTATGGGAATTCCAGGTGTGTGCCATCACACCAGCTAGACTTATTAAAATGTAAATATTCAGAGGCATAAACCTGGTAATTCTGCAGTGTGCATCGGTCACCCCTTTCCTCAGCTCCCAGACATGATTTGTACCAAAACACTGTACCAACACCAACTTAAACAAAAAGCTGCTATTAATCATGACATAAAATAGCCATTGAGAACCTTCTAAGTCACTTACATACAAATAAGAGTCAATGCTCCACCAACCCCCTTCCCTTAGCTCAGCAACTCAGTTTGGCTTTACAGCAGACAGATGAAAATCGAGCACCCTTAGCAGAGGAGACCTGACTCTGAGACAAGGATTAGCTTCAGCATCATTCATCACTAAGTGGGGAGGGCCAACACTTGAGTGCCTGGTAGTGGGAGACCAGGAGTGCGCACCCACAGGAGCCTCTTGTGCATTTTCTTCTCACCAGGTGGGAGCTGATTGAACAGAAGGGAAAACATCTCAAAGAAAGAGGGCAGTGTACCGCCAACTGCTCTGAGCTGGGCCAGCCAGCAGGGCCTCGGTTTCCAGGGTTTATACATTTTGTGTGTTATGTGTGTGTGTGTGTGTGTGTGTGTGTGTGTGTGTGTGTGTATGCAGTATAGATACATAGATACATGTATATACACACATATATATACACACACATATGCATATGTATATATGTATATAATTATATATATGTATATGTAGACATAATACTGTTTTATTTCCTTGTGACCAGATACTCTGCTTTTAGGCTCTGCTCTCAGGTTTCCCTCCTTTGCTTCATTAACTGTACTACTTTCCTACACCAATTTCAGCATGTTAAATTCTATTAGTGACACCCCATCCCAGAGGCTGCCCAAACACCTTGCTTACCTGTTTCCTAAAAAACCAAAGCTCTATTCTGTCTTGATAGTGGAACTCACCCAAGAGACTGTGATTAAGTATGGCTGACAAGGATTACAGGATTTGTTTTCAAGATCACGAGGTGGGTTTGTCAAGTCATAGTGGGTGTATGGCACACTTCTATAATCACAGTATTTGGGAGTTGGAGGGTAGGGGTGGGTAGTGTCAGGAGTTTAAGGTCATCTCAGCTTCGTAAGAGAGATCTAGGCTAGCCTGGGCTATATGAGACCCTACCTTAAGGCATTAAAAACATCATTAACAACAAAACATACTAATATACCAGCAGCACTAATACTGAGTACTATGTGTTATCCCAGCTCTGAATGCTTTATATATGCTAAATACTTTATTAATCACTCATAGAAGAATGCTCTGTGGAAATATAGGAATTTAACGCAAAAGTGAACACCTAGTTGGGTTTAAATTCTAATTTTTCCATTGACTTCTTTTAACCAAGGTTACCAACAAAGTGACAAGGACCTGCCCCTTAAGTCACACTTTATAGAATCTATGTACTAAGTGGCAGGAGGTAAGCATCTAAGGAAAGCCATCACCCATGTTCCTCATCAGTGGTAATAGTAATTTTGGTGGAGGGAGAGTCCCTGCCTCAGAAGCTCTAGTTCGGTATACCTAAGAACAAGTGTATTTTGGACACTCTCCGTACAGCAGAGGAACTGTCAGAACTTATCAGAGGACCAAGTTAATTTTAGCTTTGTTCTCTTTCCCAAACTCCTGTAAAATAACAGAAAAGAGACTTCTGAGGAGACATAAACCCACAAAGACAAAGGAACACAAGAGACAACAACCAGGCCTGTGGAGAAGAAAGCCAACAAACCAGAAACATGGACGCAGATGCATCAGTTAATGGCGGTCTATGCAAAAGACCCAAGAAAGCGGAGTGCTAACTGCTCGGACACGATAGCAGCGAGCTAACCGCAGGTTCACATGGCAAGATCTTAAAGGGATGGGGGTCTGGTGGCACCAGTCACATCTGGAACACCTGGAGTCTTGGTTCCTTCCCTATCATGGCAGTTACAGCATATGCTCCGATCCTAGCAGAACCAGATGGAGCTGACAGGAGGAAGACTGGGTGAGATTAACTAGGACCAAAAGAACACACATGTGATAACCCCCCATCTCTGATCTCCCACTGCTTCCCCCACAAGTTGACAGCCTTACACAACCACCTTTGGGGAATCTGCAGAGTCAAGACAAAACTCTGCTGATATTTATTTAATGGTGTCCCAATAGTATGCACGTGTGGGTCACCTTCTCCTGCGGTAGTCCCAAAGATGACACAGGATTTTCAATTAGGGCCTTTGGGCTCTGTTAACTTGAAATGGGGACAGAGGGAACACAGATCACCAGGGATTTGAGTTAAAACAGAGCAGAGAATAGAACAAAAACCAAAATAGAGGTATATGTGTCCAGAATTCCAGCACTTGGGAAGCTGAGGAAGGAGGAGTAACAAGGTCAAGGCCAGCCGGGGCTACACGGTTTAACCTGGTTTCAAAAATACCAATAAGAGAAGAGAGGTCTGTGTGGAAAGAGGGCTAGGAAGGTAATGAAGGAGAGGGCTGGGCGAGGGATAACTAACACTGTGGATGTTAATAATGCCATATAGGAATCAAGTGTTTTACATTATTCATTGCAGTTTTACACTAAGAGTTTAATTGGGGTCATCCTACGTGGGGTGTAATGCTCTCCCCAGACACTACAGATTGCCAAGTAAAAGGCCCAGTGCTGGCTATGGGACATTTCCTCAAGTTGTTGGCTGGGGGTGTGTGCAGGAGACTCCCAAAACAATACTGGCTATTCCCACTGCATTTAGTCACTCACCACTTGTGGATGGTTAAGAGCCTGTTGCTAAAGACAGCATGAAGTTTGGTCAAAGACATAGAGAGAAATCACGTTGGTACTAAGCACTAAGGTCCCTCAGGGCTAGCTTTCATAGTAATTGCAGGCACTACGTCGGCTGCTGTGGAGTTGAAAGGGTCACTGACAATCATACCTCACTGTGAACCAGTGGTCAAGAAAGGTCCATGGGGACAATAGTATCAACAAATGTTATAGAGGGTAAACAATTATTTATGATTGAATTGATGAATCTGGAGGAGTAGGAAGTGAATATGAACAAGATACTTTATATAAAGTTCTCAGAGAATTATTAAAAATGTCACAATCAAAAATATCAACAAAGGCTGGGGAGATGCTTCAGCTGATAAAGTGCCTGCTGTACTAAAATAGGGGTCAGAGTTCAGAGTCCCAGCACCCACACAAAAAGTGAACAGTCATGGCAGACTGCCCATAATCTCAGCACCCTGGGACAGAGACAGGATGTGCTGGTTAGTTTTTTGTCAACTTGTCTTAAACTGAGAAGAAAGAACTCCAACTGAGAAAATGCCTCTATCAGGTTGGCCTGTAGACAAGTCTCTGGGACATTTTCTTGGTTAATGATTTATGGGGAGGGACCAGTCCACTGTGGGCAGGTGGTCCTGCGTTATATGATAAAGCAAATTTAGGGAGCCATGGAGTTCAAGCTTGTAGACTGCATGCCTCCAAGATTTCTGTGTCAATTCCTGCCTCCAGGTTCCTGTCGTGAGCTCCCGACTTTATTTCTCTAGAGATGGACTGGGACATGTAAGTATGAACCAAATAAGACCCCTTCGCCCCCAAGTTGCTTTTAGTCATGCTGTTTCAGAACAAGAACAAAAGCTAAACGGTAACAAAGGGGTTCTGTGACAAGCTGGCTAGCTGAATCTGTCAGCTCTGGGTTCGGTTAGAGACCCGCCTCAGTAAATAGAAGTAGTAAATCAAAGGAAGATATTGATATCCAACTCTGCCCTCCACTCACATGTACACACATATACAGGCACCTACACATGTGTGCCCACAAATCTGTGATCTTGCATGCATGTGAATGTGTATAAACACACACATGAAAACAGAAGCAACAACAACAAAAAAAATCAATGATGAAGACAAACAAAATCCACCAAAATAAAACTCAGTACAAGTGATAGAAGGAAAGGTGAACCGAGTCTCCCAAACAGGAACTTAAAGACACAGGTTAGCCGGGCAGTGTAGTGACACGTGCCTTTATCCTGAGCACTTCGGAGGCAGAGGTGGGTGGATCTCTGGGAGTTCAAGGCTAGCCTGGTCTATAGCACCAGTTCTACACAGCCAAGGCTACACAAAGAATCTCTGTCTTAAAACACCAACCAACAAACCAACAACCAACCAACTTAAACAATAACAAGAAAACCAAAAAACACAGGTTAAAAACTAAAGAGCAAAGAAAAGAAAATAATAGCACCAAGCAACCTTCTAATAGTAACCATTGGGCTGGGGAGGCACATACGGGAAGTAGCAAGAAATATCCTAGGACAGAAGGAAAAGAATGTCCAGGCTGAAAGGAGGCATTCCAGATTAGGACACAGCTCCCTGATCCTGGAGAACCTGGGGACTGAATGTTCACATAGGACAAAACAGCAACCAAGGAATTAATTCACACAAAGACTCAAGGTTACACATGTGGTCACACAATGGAGCAATGCCTTCAAGTTCCTGAGGGAAACCAGGTCCTGTGTGAACCCTATTAC
>CM052700.1:14425136-14483841 GCA_028551405.1 Uromys caudimaculatus
GTCTTTATTACATGTTGGGGCATCTTCTGGGTATATGCCCAGGAGAGGTATAGCTGGGTCCTCAGAGAGCAAGATCTTTTAAAACAATCCATTTGAGAACTCTTTGTGTGGATGTTGGAGTGTTAGTACAGCCCCATGCTCGGCACAGACGGCCAGGTCCTGAGCCCCCTGGAAAGGATAACAAATGAACTGGGAGAGGGCTCAGTGGCAATTCCAGCCAGCTTTAATCTCTTAGGAGTGTCTGTCTCAGAGAGAGGGCTGCTGTGTAGAAAGCAGGCATGTAATGCTTTCTTCTTGCTCTACCCTAAGAGCAAGAAGGAGAAAGAAATTCATTCAAGAAGTCAAACAGGAAAACTCACCAGGTCCTCTTTCTTTGCACTGGATTATATTTTTGGTTAGATTAAAAAATATATTTTTCCCTGATGCTGAGAACGCAATCCAGAGCCTTGTGCATGCTGAGTGCATTCCACCATTGAGCTACCCTCCCAGCTGCGACCTAAGTCAGAATTGACAGCACATCGACACAAGTTGGAGCATAAGCTTTGGCCCTCTCGCTTGTACCAAAGCAATTGTTTCATGGACTTCAATTCAAGTAAAACAAAATTTCAAGAAAATGCACCTGGGTCTTCTGGCGTACTACATGGTTTTGACCAAGTTGAGTAAACCCCGATCTCACCTTGATCTTTTGTAAAAGGAAGAGCAAGACCCAGCCTCTTTAATACCTAGAAACTCCACTTTACAGCATTCATTTATTCCTACTTTCTGCTTTTGATGTGGGAAGGCATGTGTCACAGCACACACGTGGAACTCTGAGGACTGTGTAGAGTCAGATCCTCCATTTTTATGTGGGTTCTAAAGATCAAACTCAGGGCTTCAGGCTTGGGTAGAAAGCTCTGTAACCCACCACGCCACCTTAAAAACCTGAGATTTTCTAAAGATTTATTTTTACTTTTTAAAATGTGTGTATGCATGTGTTTTGGGGGGGGGGGGGTGGGATGCAAGTGAGTGTAGGTACCCCTGGAGGCCAGAACAGAGCATCTGGTCTCTGAACCTGGAATTACATGTAGTTGTAAGCAGCCTGGTGTGGGTACTGGGAATCAAGTCTGGACCCTCTGTAAGAAGAGTCCGTGTTCTTATCCACGGATCTATCTCTCTGCTCCCCAGAAATCTTACTTGAGATCAATGCTTCTAACAGAAATATAATGTGACCCACATAATATAATTTTAAATGATTTTATCCCTAGAAAAAAAAGGGTAGAGAAGCAAAGCTGATAGTACTTTTAATAAAACATTCCACTTATACCCATATATTGAAATTTGCATCATTTCAACAAAAATAACTTCAATATGAAATTATTAATGACTTTCTTCCCTTTCTTTCTTCCTTCCTTCCTTCCTTCCTTCCTTCCTTCCTTCCTTCCTTCCTTCCTTCCTTCCTTCCTTCCTTCCCTTACTTATTTATTTAGAGGCAGGGTCTTACTATGTAGCTGTGGCTATCCTGGATCCTACTATTTAGACTAGGCTGGTCTTGAACTCACAGAGTTATGCCTGCCTCTGCCTCTCAAATGCTGGGATTAAAGGCGAGTTTTAATGTCAAGGTTTTGAGGACTTGTGGATAATTTATCCGCACAGTGGAGACCAATGAAGATGATTAGTCCCATGGTGAGTGCTGCCATCAATGGCAATGCTGAAGGGCACAGCTTCACCTCTGTCTCTGCTTATTCTAGAACAGCAACCAGCAACTGTTTTATTCTCATATCTGTCACTCCAGCCACGAGCAGAGAAAACTCATGCTTCCTCAGCTGGCTTAACCTTATGATACTGTCCTCAAACTCAGAGTTAGCTTGGGACATTTGGAGTGGAGAGGCTAGCTTCTGGCTCTACACTTCTTCCTGCTCTAGTCTCCTAGGGTCCCTGGGAATACCAACACCTTTTGGCCTCATTCAGTTCTCATTTGGCCACACTGCAGCGGGTGATCCTGGCACCAGTGTCAGTCAAAGCGGGTGAATATCAGAGAAGGAGACGCTCAGGATTTCCGGGAAGAAGAGAATGGGGTCATCTGTACAGGGAGAGTTCTCGGAGGTCTGGTATCTGTTCTCTCATCATGAGCCACTCTCCTCTGAGATCATCTATCCCCTCACAGCTCCTCCCAACCCAGAAAGATGCTGCAGCAGGCCTAAACACAGGCAAGTAATCTCTGCATTTATATTCCAGAGAGTTGTGAGCAATCACAGACCCAGGGCTCTCCACTTCCTCTTCCACCTGCCTTCGTGCAAGGATTGAAACCAGTGTCCGGATTCCGGATGCACATACACATTCGCTATCACTAGCAAGACAGGTGTGGTGGCACACACCTGGAATGCCAGCACTGGGGAGGTCGAGGCAGGAAGGTTGCCACAAGTTCAAAGCCATCCTGGTCTACTCAGTGAGTAGTAGGGTCAGACAGAGCTGCACAACTAGACTATCTCAAAAGAATAAAATACAATCAAGCCCCTCTACACAATCACTGAGGGTCTGTAAAGGTATTCTTTTAGTATTCTTAAACATATCAAGGAATAGCTGGGGACATTGCCCCAATGGTGGGTGCTTGTCCAGACATGTGAGCCTCGAGTTCAATTCATAAAAGCATCCTTCTCCCAATGAGGCTAAATCTGTAAATACCTTGGCTTTTATTTTAGAATTATGGCAGCCATGTGAGCTGCTTTTCAACCATTCCATACTTAACAGAAGTTCTGATAAATTTAGTAGCTTGTAAGTATTTAATTAGGGAGAAGTAGAAAAACAAATTAAGTTCTATTTAATTAATATAAAATTTTCAGTAAAGAAAACACTGCAAAACATGGGATTCAGGCTTGGAAACTGTAATAAAAACAGGGGCTTGATACAAAAAAGCCAGAAATGACAGCCTCATACTAACTTCCTGTACGAAAGTCACACTTGGTGTAGACCGAAGCATAAGGTTTAGGATAACAAGAAGACTAACAAAACTGTAGGTCTCCTAGAAACAAACAAACAAACAAACAAACAAACAAACAACTAACTAATCCAGAAACGTAGCCTATCCTCACACTTCTAGAATAGCTTCCTGGTTGTGTCTCTGTCTTAGTTTGCTTTCTGGTGCTATGATAAAACACTGAGCAGAACCAACTTAAAGGAGGAAGTAATTTATATGACTTACCCTTTCAGGCCTTAGTTCATCACTGAGGGAAGTCAGGGCAGGTACCAAAGCAGAAACCAAGTAGGAACACTGCTTATTGGCTAACTTCACGGCTCACTTAGGTTCATACTCAGCGAGCTTCCTTATTATACAGACCAGGACCACTTGCCCAGGGAATGGTACTGCCCACAGTGGGCTGGGCCCCCTTTATCAATTAATGAAGAAAATTCCTCACAGACATGCCCACAGACCAAACAGATAAAGAAAATCACTTAATCGCGCCTTTTCAAGTGATTCTAGGTTGCTTCAAGGTGACAGTTAAAGCTAACTAGGACAGCCTCCAACTCCCCCTTGCAGGCTACATGGTCACCTTTTGTAGCCAATGGCTATAATTATGCAATGGTGCTTGCTAAAGCAAGTGCCAGAATTGGATGCCAGGCACAGAAGGCATGCTATTGGCAATCTCATTCATCGAGTTCTCAAGTTCTCAGAAAACTCCAACGTCCAGAGTTACTCAAGAGTTTAAGCGGGAGAGCTGCGAAGAGTGAGCAGCCGGACTAAAAAAAGACACCGAGCCCAATGCAAACCCTGCTCGACACACTGGGAGCCAAGAAGTCGGCTCAGCGGCTTAGTGACACACTTCTACTTCACACGGAAGATACATGAAGCTTGATGTATCAAGTCCTTCCAAAAAGGGACATATGGTGAGGAAAAACACTAGCCCTGTCATGACGGTTTCTCGTGACAATGGTGGTAAAACTGACGCCTAGTGGCAGATGACCTTCACTCCATAATTGATTAGGCAAATACTTAGTAAGCACCTCCTTGAGGGAGGACATTTTTCTAGGCACCAGAGGTACAGGCATTTAACGCATAAACAAATAAGCAAGTAAAATAAAAACTACACCACGTGGTGATTACATGTTATAGAGGGTGTTACAGTTTGAATACCCAATATCTCTTATTCACCTCACAGCTCACATATCCAAAAACTTGATTTGTGCTTGGTGGCGCTCTTCTGGAAGGCTACAAGATGTTTAGGAGGCGGGCCTGGCTGGCAGAAATAGGTCACTGGGTGCTGACCTCTGAAGGCTGCACCTTCTAGTTACAGCATACTGTCTCTGATTCCTGGTTAGCAGCTTAAGAACAGTCACTTGACACAGTTCCCACTGCCACAGACTGGGCAGGCCCTGCGAGCAGGCTTTCCTCACCTCGATGAACTGAGATGTTCTGAAGTTGTGAGCCAAAACAGATCTTTTCTCTATTCGGTGGCTTCAGTCAGACATCTTTAGAGGGGTAAGACATCACGGAAGGGGTTCTAGAAGCAATAGGGTAGGTACTAGTATATGAAGGTCGCACATTTCTTAGGAAAGAGAAAGTATAGGTGCGGGGGGGGGGGGGGGGATAATGGAAAATTCCATATAGAGAGAGAAGTGCAAAGGCCAGGCTGGGAGCACGGCAGGCTGGGAGCTGCTATGCCCAACACTGCCATTATGTCTTGATGGATTCACTCTCAAAAGCCCTTTATGTTTTTACTGTCCCTTCTCCCTTTTCTGTCTCTCTCGCTACCTCACAGGAATCCTCTCAAATCGCAATCAGATCACAGCAGCCCTCTGCTTAAAATTCTCACTGAAAAATGAAATGGCAAAGCCTTTACAACAGCACAGGCATCGCCCATCTCCCTTGCTGTTCACATCAACTCTCGTCCCTCAGTCACTGGAGACACACCCCCTTCCTATCTGGTCCTTTTAACTTGGCAACCCTGTTCTCCTTTTGGGATTCTGACCGTTCTCCATGCCTGCCATTCCTTACCTTGGCCAGCCTTAGTAGCTGCCAGCCTGCTCTGTACAGTCTGTCTTGATGGAGTAAGACATTCTGATATGAACAGCACAGACAGATGGACGTGTAACAACACAAACTCACAGGAATGCAAGGCCTGGCCCCCCACATATCAAGCAATGTTCTGTAACACTCAGCAAGCTCTATTCACTGCCACTTTCTCTGTCTTGAGCTTGGGGATGATGGGGTGGAGGGTATGGGGTGGGCGTGTGGTGAAGGCAATAAACTGGGAATTCAAAATTATTAAACCTACCTCATAGAAACAAAATCTCATGTATGTACATATTCGCCCCCTAGTTATATGCAGCAAATGTCCACCCTGCTACCCCAAATGAAAACTCATTCCATTCTGACTTTACCCAAGGACTTCCAACTTCTGTAAAAAACCCATTGCCTACAAACCACCCCTTAGCCTTCCTAAATTTTCAGTTCTCTGATCTTACCAGCAATTCTACAATGACAGACCTTAAACAAACAAGTCAAAACAAGCAAGCAAACAAACAAGCAAACAAGCAAATTCTCCCTCCATTCAGTTACCCTGAAGCTCCTAGCTTACAGTTTTTCCACAGTCTATCTATCAGAGAACCTTTCAGAATCACTGTCTTCCATGTGTTACCCCATAGGAATCATGTCACCAGCACCTTCTCCTGCTACAGAAATGGTCACCTGTGGGCTGGAGCTATAGCTCAATTGGTAGCATGCTCATTTAACGTCCACGAAGCCCTGAATTCAATCCCCTATCACAGAGACCAGCATGGTGATGAACAACTTCGATCCCAACATTTAGGTGGTAGAGGGAGGAGGATCAGAAAATCAAGGCTATCCTCAACCATATAAGGGCCAGCCTGGCCTACGTGACATCCTGGGGAAAGAAATAGAGGGGAGTGGAGACTAACCAAAAGAAATCATCACCTGGGGCCCTTGTGACTTCCTTACTCAGGAGCGCTAACGACACCATAGGCTGTTGTCTCGCTGCTGGATTGGACAGGAGGGTTCACTGGGTCTTCAGATGGTCCCGCCTCGGTCTTTTCAAGAACCCTCTTGCATGTTCTTCACAAGCCTTCCTTCTTCGTGGTAACCTCACAGCCACACTCGGTAGAGAAATGTCTTTCCCGATCTCCATTCCAAGCCTCCGCATCTGAGCACCAATTCTGACCTTCTGCTAGAGTTTGGTTCTGAAGCATCCACCAAAGGCTCATTTGTCAATGGCGTCTTTTGAAAGCTGCTTGGATGAGGGTGGTGACTTCGGTAATGGGCTATGAGAAGGTGGACTTGACTAAGCACAGCTTTGAAGGCCTATCTTGCTCTGGCCTCTTCTTGTTGCTCTGCTTCTGTGTTCTCGTGAGATGAACAGCCCTGCTTTGCCACATGTCCTCTGCCACAATGTTCATCGCGTTATGTCCCAAGCAGTAGGACCAAGAACACCAGATTGAAACGATGAGCCAAAATAAATCTTTCCTCCTTTAAATCGTTTCTCACAAGACTTTGTCACGGCGACAGTCTCACTCACACACCTACTATTATCCCTTCCATGTTTCCACTTCATTCATCCAGCAGGGATGATCTTAGTTGGCAACGGTAATTTTTCCTCAGCTGCAGTGCTGAAGACATCTTTTTGCTCAGTGTATATCCATTGGGTTGCTATCATTGAAAGAATCCTAAATATACTTCTCAGTGCTACTTACATTTCTTCTACGGCATCTTAGAACTTTCCTGAGATGATCTAAACTCTAGTGTGGGATGCTCTAGTCTCTTCACAGCCTAGCTCCTACTGCGGCAACTAGCAGGAGAGCATAGTTACTATTTGACATATATGTGCATCTCTTAGGTTTTTCTTATGCATGTGATAACTTAGTTGCCTTTCTTACAGCAATATACTTGAGGTTATCTTATTTAAACACATACAAACCAACACAGCATATATTCTTTGGATACTGTAGCTGTAAGTTATTTCTCAGGAACTTTACATCTATCTCGAGGCTGGAAATGTAGCTCCTAAGCATGTATGAGACACTTGGTTCAGTCTCTAGCAAGATAAGAGGCAAAGAGGGAGGGGTGGGGAGAGAGGAGGAGGCAGAGAGGGAGGAGAGAAAGGATGACAGAAAGAGGGAGGGGATAGGGAGAGAGAACCAAGAAATGCTGTCCTATAAGCCAGGAGTTCACGTGCCAGCATTTAGGAGGTGAGATTAGGAGAAATAGGTATTCAAGGTTATCCTTGGCTACATAGTGAACTAGCCTGTACTACATGTGACCCTGTCTCAAAGAAAAGCTGTCTGACTCTGAACCTATTTACCTTGTCACCTACATAATTGATTGGTACCACATTTCCCGGTGCTCCCCAAGCTCGTCTCTCTACGACATTAGTGAACATTCTACCACATAGAGTCTATTTTAAAGTAAGAAATGAAATGTAAAACCCTTTATCACAAGTGGGAGAAAAACAAAAAATACACACAAACACACTGCTTATCATGAGCAAAAGAGTAAGATATACCCTACCTAGTAGACAGTGGACAGCGGGCATGTTCTAGGTGAATGGTTAGGCTGAAAACTCTTCTTACAAATTGAGGATTTTTTTTTCTCTCTCTCTTGAAAGCACTGCGAGTAGTTAAGTTGATTAACCATCTGTTTACACTGACCCAAGAACAACTCTTGTGTAAGACGAACCAGACAGCCTCAGGTTCACTTGGAACAGATTGATGAAGCAGAAGAGGGCACTTGGTACAGATTCTGAGGAGAGCCAAGCACTACATCTAGATTTCAGCAAATAATTTGACAGTCAGTCTTGCAGTTTCTTAGAGGCTAACGTGAAATGCAGAATCCCTGTGCAATGGTACCACTGTGTCATTTACAGCATCCGCACCATGTGAGATCTATATACGGCATAAACCATGTCAACAGGAGATGGGTCTCAATTATGAAGGCCATTCTATGCCCACCTGGAAGGCAGTTTCTACTGGCGTGCCACCAGACGCATGCACTAATCCTGTCTTACTGTTTTTCCTTCCACAAAATTAACATTAAAGTACAAAAGGAATACTCATCCGATCTGGATCATAGAGAGACAGAAAGAAGGGGGTGGCGTACACACCTGTAGACCTAGTACTTGGGAAGTTCTGGGGTGCACGGTAAGACTTGTCTCGAAACAAAGACCCCAAGTGAGATGAAAGGGTGGCAGCCATAAGGTTATAATCACCTCAGTCATCTTTCACAGAACTTAACAGGCTGAATGTTAACCACGGAAGGGGGGGAGAGGGGTTGGGGGTTGGAAGGATTAGTGATCAAAGAATGAGGGAGAAAGATGATGATTTTTGGCTACAGCCCAAGCAAAGATGATCAGGAGTGTAACACAGATACTGAAATCTAAAGTGCTAGCACGAACTTACGCTACATCAATAAAATGACTATCTACATATTTAACATCTGCCTGAAGAAAAAATACTGAGACAGGTTATGCACAGAGCTGACATCCACTTCTCTACCTGACTTCAAAGGTCCCATCTGTCTGTGAAATATATGTAGAAAAATCATGTCTGATGTGGATCTATGGGGTAAAACTGGAACCAGAATGAGGCAACCCCAAGATCAGATGAAGACCAAACCAGTGATAGCTACACAGCCCCGTATCAGTTACCGCTCTGCTCCTGTGCTAAACAAACACTGTGGCCAAAAGCAACTTAAGGAGGAAGAAAGAGCTTATTTTGGTTTCAGTTCCAGTGGATAAAGTCTATCATGGCAGGAAGGGCAGGGCATGTGGGCAAGACCGGGAATGTCTACTTCTAATGATCCACTTCCTCCAGCCAATCTCCACTTCCTCCAGGTTCCACAACCTCCCCAGAGAGCACCACCAACTGAGGACCATGAGTTCAAGTCCATGAGCCTCTGGGGGGGACAGGTCTCAAACCATAAGAGGGGAAGGGTACAGTGACTTAAGTGTGATTTGGGATACCACAGAGACAGCCAGGGCTTGGACAACACATTAGTATGTATCATCTTTGAGTTCTCTCCTCTTAGACAAATAGCAGAAATGACTAAAGTTGCTTGGGTTTTGTTTATAAACAAAATGTACATAAAAACTTCCAAAGAATTGGATGCTTGTTAAGAAACCAGACTCATCTTTTTCTTGAAGTGGGTTTTCCCACTGTTCAATGGTATAGGCGGGCTAGGAAGCTAATGGAATTGGGAAACCCACTGAGACTTATATCCAAGATATTCAACCATCTTTTAAGACGCTGGCAGTCCAAAGGGCAAAGATTGCAACTTCAAAAAAAGAAAAGGAAAAAGGAAAAAAGAAAAAGAAAAGGCAGGTACAGGCACTCGCCTTGTTGTAAGGCTCGACAACATGAGTTTGTTTCTGGAACTTATGTAAAAGGCCAGATACAGTGGCAGACATCTGTATTTCCAGCACTTCCATACAGTAAGATGGGCCAGCTAGCGAGCCTGGGATACACAGCTCAGTGGCAGAAACAAGGGAGACTACTTCAAAAACAAGGTAAAAAGTGAGAAGCAACTCCCAAAAGTATCTCTCTCTCTCTCTCTCTCTCTCTCTCTCTCTCTCTCTCTCTCTCTCACACACACACACACACACACACACACTCACACACTCCAAATACATATTTTTGAAAATATCAGTGCATCTGTTAAACTAGGAGATAACAATTATATACCCATGAATGGACTTTGTAATAGATTATAATTTATAGACTCATTCATTAACTCAGAAAATACTTTCCGTGAGCTTCTTTTTACAGGGTTGGGCATTGATGTAAAATCAGAAAACACTGAAGGTAGAACACTGGCAATGCTGTAGACAGGAAAAAGAATCCTATGGGAAAAACCTTTATAAAAGTAATGTTTTTTATTTGATACTGCATAGAACTTATAGAGCGTGCCCATTTGTTGAGTTACAAAGCACACTAGGCAGGTGACGAAGGAGAGGACTGGTCACATCTCAGTGATTTCCCTTCCCACCTTTCACCTCTGTGAAAACCACCTCACACAATGCCCTGAATGATCACAGTGGGAGCTGTCCACATCAATCAGATTTTAAATTAAAAACCCTTAGAAATGAATGTTCTAGAGTTCTACATTGGCCAGGGTATCCTATTAAATAAGTACCAAAGGTTACATCATTCAGTGATTATTTAACTACTGGGGGGGGGGGATTTTTCTCCATGATGTTATGTTTTCCTTCTGGTAAAAAAAGAAAAAATAGCAGGCAGCCAACTGGTTACGTCACTTGCAGTACGTCTTTTCCATCCTGGAAATGTTTTGTCCTGATTCCCCACGTCAGAAAAGTTAAGTGCCCTTCATACGGAGGCTATTTTTAGCACCTGACTTCTTTTTTGAGCAATCCATTCAACGATCACCCGGTCTAGCATTCAACCACAGTCCCAGATCACACAGGAGCACATCACGAGAGAAAGTCAAAGGAATTTCAGCTTTCTAGGACAGGCACTTGGCAAGTTCAGTACTTAATGTTCTGGGGAGCACACTCCTGTCAGGCTCACTGTTCTGTCAAATGTATTTGCCGCAGGGATTTACTAAGAACCATCAAAAGCACAAACTGTAAAACAGCTAACCAGTGACGGCTTCATGTTAAGGGAGCCCTTATTCATGAAGGCATGGATATCCACTGAGGCATTCTCGCATTTTACAAGGAGGTGATACACGGCGTTCAAGTTTGCTGGAAGCCTTGCTCTATGGAAGGACAGAACATTTAATGCAGCTCTGAAGGATCCAGGGGCTGGATGTGGGAAGGACAAGAGCCACTTTCTCTCATCTCCCAATGAAAATCTGGTTTGGCTGTTTGGGAAATGAAATAACCACCAACTCAAGCCAGACAGTTTCATGATGTTAAGCTACAATCAGAGAGTGCTGGGGGAAGGAAGGTTGGCGGGACAATCAGTTGTATATAAGAGAGTCATGTTTGAAACTCATTTTATATTGGAATCACTCACATATGGGCTTTACCCTGGAAGAAAGAACGTGCTTTTTATAATGTGCAGCACACCAAGTATGCACAACTGGGTCAGTTCTAAGTGTTTTGAAATAAAAGTGACCTTTTGGGTTTTGTTTGTTTTAGTTTTGAGATAGGGTCGTTCATATACTTCAGGATGGCCTTATACTCACTATGTAGTTAGAGATTACCTTGAACTGTCTCCTCTTGCTTCTAGCTTCCAAGTACTGGATTACATGCCTAGCCAAAATGAACTGTGTGTGTGAAAAATGAGTCCTCTGGCTCAGTAGAAGAGTCTTCATCGGGCATCAAGTAAAATAACCAGACAGAGTTTGGATGATCAGACCTCACTAAGAAAAATGTAGCAGGACATAAATAATAGATTTTTACCCAATGTTTGGGTCAGATTCTGGGTCACCTACACACACAAGTATGGAGCACCGGGTGTCATGCTAGGTCCCAGGAAGCCACAGATGGTTAAGATAAACCCTACTTTCTGGAAACCTATGATGGAACTAACTGGAACTCAATTTCTGGAGAAAAGACTGCATCTGGGGAAACTTTTAGCAGTGACTCACAGCAGATAATGCCATAAATGAGTATAGGAATGAGTAGACCAATATGCCTAGCAGCATGGTGGGCTCCAGGCTGACAGTGAAATCACTTCTAACTGGCAACTGCCATTGTATCTCATGCCAGGATCCATAAATCATAAGTTGTCATTCATGCAACCTTGTACCAGTGGTGTAAGACAGGCATCCAGGTCTCAATCAAGACTCCAAAGCATGGGGTAGGAGACAGTTCAGCAGTTAAGTGTGAATATTGCTCTTCCAGAGGATCTAAGTTTAAGTCCCAGCACCCACATCAGGCAGCTCACAAATACCTCTGACTCTGGCTCCAGGGGATCCTACCTATTTGGCTTCTTCAGGCATAGGCACACACGCATGCATATGTATGTATACACACACACACACACACACACACACACACACACACACACACACACACAACACACACACACATACACACACGGCATACACATATACATCTAATGAAAAAAATCTAAATCTTCGAGGTTAAAGAACTCTGAAGAATAGCGTTTTCCTTTTCTTTTTAAGTTTTTTTGCTGTTGTTTTAAAACAGGGTCTCATGTAGTTCACTATGTAGCCAAGGATGACTTTGAACCTCTGATCCCCCGCCTCCACCTCCTCAGTATTAGAATTATAGACTTTGTGCCACCGTGCCTGATTCACGCAGTGCTAGGAATCAAACCCCAGGTAGTCTACATGCTAGGCAAGCACTCCTATCAGCTGGATTATGTCCTCCTGTGTGCATTTTCTCTTGTAGCTTGGGTGTCCTTTTCTGAAAGGCCAGAAGGGTATAAATTGTATATCGGCATATATGTGTGTGTGTATAATACACACACTGCATATGTCATTCCAGGTCAAATACAGAACTCATAATGTCATGGGGTTGTTCAAAAAGATTCAGATTTTTGACGCATCTCAGATTTTCAGATTAGGAATGTTCAACCTGCATTAGACACAGCTGGCCTGGAGAAGGGAAGTCCTAGCCCCCTTCGCCCACCTGTAACTACTTCAGAACCATGCTGAGTGGGCAGAGCCCTGTGTTGCACTTGGGGTAGGGTGCTGTGGTGACTGCCCTGGCTCTGGCCCAGTCTCAGCTCTTGGAGAACATGCAGCTCAGTGGTAAGAGCAGACCAGGACAAGAAGAGAAGCTAAGGGCATGGGAGACTCATGAGGGTGAGTCTTCCCTGAAATATGGCGGCCTTCAGTGCTCTAGGCTGAGGCCTGTGGGATGAGCTAGAATTCTGCTGTAATTATCTTGTTTGTGGAGGAGGGCGAGACCTCAGCACTGAGAAGAGCAGAGGAAGACAAGGACAGGTGTTGACTGTGACAGGTGCAAAATTACAAAGGGCTCCAGAGGTGAGAGGTCAGAACAAGGCTGTGGACACAGGACAGAGGGAGCAGGACTCCTCAGGACAGGGTGTGTATTCCAAGCACTGAGAGGCAAGAAGGGTGAAAGGGGAATCCCAGACTGCATTCTGACAGACTCAATCAAGTCCAGCCTGCTATGTACAGACATGGATCGCCCCGGACCGCTCCTCAGGCCTCTGTACAAAAGCAATCCTACAAACTAACGAAAACTGTGTCCAAGTGAGAAAAACACTGCACTCTGCCCTCTCACCTAGAGATGACAGCAGCAACCAGCCCCCCCCCCGCAGTGCCTTCACTCATTTTTATGGATTTAAAAAAAAAAGGGGGGGGGGTAAGGGCAGTCTTGGTGGGTGAGATGGCTCAATGGTTACAGGCACCTGGCACCAATCTGGACAATCCGGAGTTTGAATCCCAGAACTCACTTCTATAAGTTGTCCTTTGACCACAACATCATGGTGTGTACACACACACACACACACACACACACACACACACACACACACACAGACACATAAACACACACAAATAAATGTTTTAGAAAGTTATGCTAAAAAAGGAAAAAAATCAGGTTATTATGAGGTGACATCTGTAGCCTATATATTAGATGATATTAGACAAGTATTTTAAAAACATGATTTTGTATAATACCTAGCTTCACCAATCCCATGTTATTGCTCTCTGCTGTATGTCACCTGTGCATGCAGGGATGTCTGTTAGCACCTCAAGTTGCTTCCTAGAGGCAATCACTGGAGCAAGACTGAGCCAATAAGCAACATGTTCTGAAGTTCTTTATTCATGCTGCTGTGATGTTTCCACAGTGACACTACTCCTTGAGTTCATGTGTACTCAGATCTGTTTTGTGTTTAGACAGAGTCTCATGTAGCCAAAGCTGGCCTCAAACTTGTTCTATAGCCGGGTTACCTGAACTTGGGGTTCTCCTGTGTCTAGCTCTACAGTCTTGGGATGACAGACATGGGACCCCACGTCTGATTCCTGTGGTACCAGAGATGGGAGCAGGACTTTGTGCACCACTCAGCAGGCATGCTTTCACCTAAGTCATGTTCCCTAGCCCATCAGTGGTTAAACAACTGAGCTCAGTCAGCTGCTGTTCTCACCACCATGGGTTCACCTACTGTCCGGAGTGATCAGTGAGGTATAAATACAAACGCCCATCTCTGTCTTCCTTCGGCTCCACCTCTCTTGGCAATCCACGTTAAAGGAACAGACAAAAAAACCCAATTTCTGCCAGTTCAAGACTTTATTATTCCAACGACCTGCTTTTTTTCATGTCCACTGTTCATTATTCTTTGGTGGGTTATTCAGTTTAATCAAGGCTCAACCTAGGGTAGAAATCTGGTACTCATATTAGGTATAATGGCTGCTATGATACTAGCCATGACTTTGTCCTGGCTTACTGTGGTCACTGCACTGGAGACTTGTTTTAACCTAGGAAATCAATTTCCATCACGACATAACTTTCATGTGCTCCGTCTGAAGCTCCTCTCTCTTCTATCGTGAACTCTCAGGTGAGCAACGAAAACATCATCGGCTGTGACATAGTCTGCAAACTCAGCTTTGTTGATAACCAGCTCTTTCGACAGCTGCAAACATGGTAAGCACTCAGTGCCTGGTGCTGCAGCAGACATGGCAGAAAAAGACTAAACAGGTCTCCTGATTGGTCTTCAGGAATGTCAGTTCAAGACAGATAACAGTAGCCTGAACAGACCTGAAGGACTGCATAAAATAGAACAGGTTGGCACAATAAAGCAATCGATAAAGAACTGACGTGCACACCATCAGTAAGAGTACAATGTTCAGGGCAGAAAGCTTGCTGCTTCATTGACTGTTCAGAAACCACAGTTTGGATGTGATCGTTGGTGCAGTTTATCTGGTTCCCCTGGCCCTTGAGCAGCTCACATACTAGGGTGATGACATAAATGTGGTCTCAGGAGGAGTGACATAGCATCTACACACCTGATGTGGTGGACAAGATCTCCCCTAAATTGAAAATCAAGAATTTATACAGAAAAGTGTCTGTTCTTACTCATAATAGAATCAAGTGTGCAGCAGCTATCTGGCACATATGGAGTATTCAATGAACATTGCTGAAGGAGTAATCAAAAATGTACGTAAAGGCATTTTTGTGAATGATAAAGCCAGTCATGTCTACATCTGTTTCACGGATTAATCCCAGCACTCAACAAGGTACCTACCACACTGTGAGTCCAAGGGCATTTGTTGAGAATGGCCAAGCTTTCTTCTAAAGTCCACTTTCCAGGCCTACACCTGTGTGAAGGAGGCTGCATCCCAGTATCTTTATCTACTGGCTTCTGACGTCAGATCTGGTGCCCCCATCCAGGTCCCCCCCTTAGGTCATATTCTTAAGAATGTCTCTCTAGATCTCAACTCTTCTTAAAACTAATTTTTATTACCTTTAATTCTGTGCATTTTGGAATGGTATGTGCACTTGAGTGCAGGTCCCCATGGAGGCCAAAGACTTTGGATTTCCTGGAGCTAGAATTACGGGTAGTTTTGAGCCAATTGAAGTGGGTGCTGGGAACCAAACTTCATTTCTCTGCAAGAGCAGTATGCACTCTTTACTTCTGAGTCATCTCTCCAGTTCTCAGATCCGAACTTTCTCTTTTCCCGGACATTTGTTATAAGTGAAAGGCTCAAATCGTAGCTTTAACTACAGAAAACTGTACAAGGCTTCCTCCAGGGCCATGACCAATCCGTAGGCAGGGATTTACAGACATGGCACACATCGATGACATCTAGCTATGTTCAAGTCTTCAGAGATCTTCTTTGCAAACACAGAGCTCTGAATCTGAGATACTCAGAGGAGGGGAGGAAGTCTACCTTCTGGGACCCCTGGGCCCATGTTGGTAAAACTGAGAATTCCTGGGGGCTGTCTAAAGTAACACTACCCTCATTCTGACACTGTTAACAAGTTACTAATTGTTAATGTTCCCCAAGTTCTTCAAAGGTCAGAAAGCAGTTAGCAGTATTCCTCATGCCACAGCTGGAGTAAGGGCATGGCAGTCACTCCTTGGTTAATTTCTGCATTCATTTTGATTTTTCATATCAGTTTTAGCCCTTGGTTTCTACAGATTGGTTATAGGGCTTGTGGACATTAAAATCTGAGGATGCTCAAATCCCCTGTATGAAATGACTCAGTAATTGCATAGAACCTACACACACCACACACACACACTTTATGGAATATTTAAATCCACGTCTGTATTACTATGACACAATATAAATGCCGTGTCAACAGTGGTTAGACTGTATTGCTTAGGGAATGATGACAAGAAACATCAGTACATGTTCACTATAGATGTAATGCCTTTCTAAATATTTTCAATCTGTAGCTGGTTAAGCCCATGGGTGTGGATGGGACCCACTGGGGTCAGTGAATAAAGGCACTTGCTGCCAAGCCTGAAGACTGAAGTTCTATTCCCAAAACCCATATGATGGAAGGAAAGAATGACTCTCACGGTTTGTCCTCTGGCCTACAGATGTGCTATACATACAAATAAATTAACACAAATGAATAAATAATTAATACAGTACAATACAAGGGTCCCATGTGTTTTCTCAGGTCAGTTATGCTTGAAAAGATAGCTCACTGAATGAGGTCTACCAGTACTACATTTCAGACACTGTGAGTTCTCCAGACTTTAATAAACTAATAGACTAGTAAATACCACCTATCACATATATTTCTCTTTCAGGGACAAAAGGGTATAGCAGGCACCAGCAAAGTTTTGGATCATATAAGATGTATGTCATCCATAAGATTCCTGTGGGAGGCAGGACAAATAATTGGAAGGAAACCATCTACAGCTTCTTTTCCCCAATCCAGCCCTTGACTTTCTGAGTTCTATTTGTGGAAGTTCATGGTGTCTCAAGTAGAAGCTCCCCCGAGTCGATAAAAAGCAGGGTCTATATGTGGTCCCTTGGGACCCTGGGCCATTTTCTGGTCAAAATGAAGTCCAGGAATTTGGCTGAGTGGTGATGATAAATCCATCCTGGACCTCAAACTGTCCATCACTCTCCAGATTCGCTCTCTCTCTTTCATTAAAACCAAAAAGCCCCACCCCAAACCCTGCCCCCTTTTCTAAGGTCTGTCAACTTCCTCTTCCACTGATTTGGTGGTTAAGTCCTGCCCCTAAAAGTCTTTCTCCACAGCAGCCATCTTGGTTGTTGGTCATCTTCAGTGTGTAAGGCAACAGTCCCTCCCTCTGGATATCACCTCTCACTTGTGTATGACAGTACCCGGTGGGGATAGAGGACAAGTCACCAGTTCAGGGGATGAAGGGGAGAAATCCTCTAAAGGATGGAGGGGAGACAGCCTTCTAGGAGATGGCTATCTCAGAGCAGGCAGCTGGGCATGCCACACCTTCCAGAGCCAGTACCATGTTGCCCACTGCGGCACACAGACTCACAATCTTTGTTCCTGAAACCTCTGCTTGTTTCTGAAAACCCTTTCACCCAGAGCCTAAGAAAAATGCTTCACACTCTGGCTTAGCTGGACTAAACAATACGTAGCACCTCGTTTCCATGGGCTCTAACTACCAAAATGATTTTTTCCTTACACACAGAATAAAGAAACTAGCTTGTGATGATAAAATAATGTATATTTACATCTGAAGTGGGCGATGTTGATGTTCTCGGACTAGAACTGTTAGTAGGCAAAGGGCCCTAAAAATCTCTCTCTCCATCTTGGTCATTTAGACTTCACCTCAAGAACTTCACATTTTCAAGTCAAGTCTCAAACAGTTGGGATTTAGAAACAGTTCACTAAAAAAGGGGGAGAGGTGGAGGGAGAGAATGAGAGAGAAACTGTGTGTGTGTGTGTGTGTGTGTGTGTGTGTGTGTGTGTATTCAGATTTAGACTTTACTGAATTAAGAATTCTTTTATGCCAACAAAGTCAACTTAAAGTTATGACAAGGGAAATAATGAAATGAATACAGTCAAATTTTTTCATACTTAAACCCTGAACTTGTCCTTCAAAGCCAATTCTTGTAGTCAGAATGATTTTTTTAAAACAAAAAGTTCAGACTTATGATTGTTAAAGATAGGTCTAAGAATCACTCGAGAAACTTAAATGGAGAACTACCCTTCTCAGCTGCTCCTGTAACTATACAACATGGTAGCTAAAGGCTAACTAGCTGGAAGGAGTTGAGGTTTGCTTTAGACAATCCACAGTCCAGCTACCTTTTAAAGGAAATAGCAATTACTTACTTTCCCCAAGTCACTGTGGTTTTAATACTCCCACAATTCTGGGATTAAACTTCTTAGTAAAGAAACTGTCGTTACAAACAAAACAACACAAAACAGAAAAAAACAACAAAAATAGTCCCTTTAAATACATACAACAGACATCCAGTAGAGGCACAGGCCTGACCACCAAAATGCCTTTACCATTCTGACACCTTTGGTTGTTGAGTTACAGGATTCCCCAGGAAAGAGGCTCTTTAAATTACCAAATTACATAATTGTTCTTTTGAAGTTCCAAATGTTCTTCTGTGGCTTAAGATAAACTAGTGTTTGGCGATTCTTCCTGCAAATGAATTACCTTTTGTAACCAAGGCTCCAGGAAAATTAACTCCTCTGTTGGTTTTCCGGCTTCCATATTTGGGTTATTGCATTCAGAGATGATTTATAACAGAAGCAGAGCCCACTTTCTCCTCTTTAGATGCTGTAGTTCCCATATACACAATCATCACCCTCTTCTTCCTCTTCCTCCTCCTCCTCCTCCTCCTCCTCCTCCTCCTCCTCCTCCTCCTCCTCCTCCTCCTCCTCATCTCTTTGATGGTAGAGAGACTTTCTGTGTTATGTCAGTTGCCTTTTTACTAATGTAACACACCAAAGGCTTTCAATATAATTGATCAATTGACTATTGTTGGAAATTTTAGAATCTGAAAAATAACCTATTGGGTAGTTTTCCCCCATCAGTGTCAGAGTCGCCTGACTCCAACTTGCATTCAAGGCTGTTTAAACCTTGCATGAGTTGAGCTAAAATTGGAGGGAACATTCAGAGAGCAACTCCGTATACTCTCTGAAGACCTTTGGTCTACTCAGAGAGACAAAGTAGCTGAACCAGACATGCTGGTTATACGGAATGGCGCTCCATGGCTAGAATTCGACAAAGCAAGGGCGTGTTCATCGACCTCTCTTGATTTCCTCCTTTCTGCTTGCTGTGGGACTCCCCCTTCTCATGGGAACCTGAAGCTCTGAGCATAAAGCTGTCACTGGAGCCATGTTGATCTGTTACCATGGAGATCACTCTGGTAACACACAAACCTGCCATCGGTCCAGACACACAAGAGCCTCATTCTGACTCCCACAAGGACCTCTCTGCCCCTACCCTCACCAGCTTAAAGTTCATTTCTGCTGGGATTTTGCTTCAAAATATTTAGAGTTTGGCTTTTAAATGTCATTAAGAGTCTGAGTACTCAAAGACAGAGAGGAAGATATTGAAAGGTGTCTTAAGATTTCAAAGCAACGAAATTTACATACGACAACTGTTACCCAGGTTTAAATTATAGACTCAGTTATGGCATTATTGGATAAAGAGCCAAAAGCAAGTGAAGGGGACTCTGTGGCTAGTATGGCTTACTACTTACTGATTATCTGCAAGGCACTGCTTAAAGGCACCCCTCCCATGACTGAGCTGTGAAATGCTAAAACGTTACTTACATTAATCTCTACAGAATCACTAAGTTTTCAGAAACTGGAATTCCTATAATTGGCAATGCCACCTAGTCGATCTGTAAAGGAAGGGACAAATGTTGCTGGTGACTAAAGTTTGTCAGGATCACCCTGGGTCTTAGGCAAGCTCTCTGGCTCGTCCATGAAGGTGTAACACAGACCGTACTTATTCTTGACGTGCAGAAGCTGAATGGGTTTTCTTTTGGGAAATGCAAACACAGGTTTGGAAGCCAATGTTCAAGGTCAGGACAGGCAATATAGTAAGACGCTACCACAGAACAGATCAAGCATCAAATGAGGCTACATTTTACATAGGACCTGATGCCTGCAGGAAAGATTTATTCTTTAAGCTTCAAGGTTATTAAAGACAGAGGAGAGGAAGGAGGTAGGGCTATTGTCTGGAAGATATCTGTCAGTGGGTTGGTGGTAACTAGAAAGGGCCTCTGCTGAGCCTTCGGAGTCATGGAGGGAAGACTGGAGCTGACAGGGTCAGGTACTGAATGCTGAGGCTTCAGGATGGGTCTGCATCATATAAAGCCATAATATTCTCTGGCTTCCTTTATAAAAGATGGATACAGGGAACTCTAGCATCCAGTGCTTGAGGTGAACAAAGAAGGCAAAACTTCCTGTGTTGAGCTCCCAGAATGAAACCCAGGCCACTTCCTTCATCTGGGCCACCTGGCACTGGAAGGGTGCAAAGGAACTGTGAGACACAGGAGAAGACACAGTTGACTCTCAGTTTCTATGACTTGGTGGTCTGCTTGGGGACTCACCACAAGGTCCCTGTGAGAGGTTGCTTGATCACAGGTGACTTCTCGCTAGCACTAGTGTCTGAAGAGCAGTGACTACCAGACATAACTCAAGACTTACTGACTGGCAATGTCCCCCTTTCTTCCTCTTCCCTTCCTTCTTTATCAAAAGGAAAGGTTACTGAATTCCACTCACCTGCCAGTAGTCAGTCACCTTGTTCCCTCTTAAGGTCTCCTCCCCTGCCTCAGACTACCAGGTAAGAAAAGTACCCAAGCAACCAACTTAATGGGGATCCAAGAAAGCATGTGCACACCGTTTCTCAGCACTCAAACCCCACAGAGCCCTGCCCCCTCTTTCCTCACCCCCAAACAAAATATACTAAGAATCAATCAATCTCTTCTAACTCTCCTACTTCCTCACCAGGGAAGCAAAGCAGCACACTAGTGTGGAGATCGGGTTACAGAATTTCAGTGGTATTCCCCCACCCCAGCCTTAAGACCAAATAGGGAATATACAGTAATGAAAGGGATTTTTTTTTTATAAGACCCCATTGGCTGCTAAAAAGGCCTATGAAAAATTAAAGTGAGAGATTAAGTTTCTGAACAGGAGAAATGGCAGTGTTACTATGAACTCACAATGATATGACACAGGCCAAACTAATAGTCAGATGCCATTGAAATTTGTTTTTCTCCTCAGATTTGCTCCTAGATGACACTCATATAAGTGACTTAGAAAGAAAAATTGTTTTTGACTAAAAAATAGTTTGGAAAAATATATTCCCCCCTCCCCTGGGAGAATTAGCAATGAGAAGAAAAAAAAGTAATCCAAAGCGTGTAAGTGGCAAGTTATAAAATATTAGAAACACATTAGCATAGACATAAAGCTTGCTTATACAGAGAACAGTGAATAAAATCAAATACAAGATGGAAAACAAATGTCCAGAGCCAGGGGTAGTGGCTCCTGAGAGGCTGAGGCAGGAAAGTTACTGATGAGTTGGGAGTCAGCATATACAACGAGACCTTGTCTCAAAACCAACAAATGCACAATGATGGCAATGAAGTATCTAATTAATACGCTATGAGGCCTCACAGAAAAACAAAACCGTATTTGCTGTGATGGCCATTCTCCTGCATACAAGAGGTGTTCGGTACAGGGTGGTTTGAGGAACCATTCTCTGAGTTTCTGCTTTCTTAGATGGAGTTCCTCTAGCCTGTTCATTTGTACTCTTAAAAATGAGAATTGTGGTCCAACAATAACAATACAGATAAAATGTCCTCAGTGGATTCAATCTTAACTGAAGAGAGACACATCTTAACTGCAGCCTCTGGCTTCATAGGGGGCTACCGTTCCAAGTACAGTGGATCACCGTAAGCTCAGTACTACAGAGTGTGTGTGTGTGTGTGTGTGTGTGTGTGTGTGTGTGTGTGTGTGTGTGTGTGTGTGTACATGCATGCTCATGTGGGTTCACATGCATGCACTGGAAGGACCAAGGTCTCCCTCAAGCTTCATCCCTCAGGATTCATCCACCTTGTTTTCTCATGCAGCTCTCCTTGCTGGGCCTGGGGCGTGCTGATTAGGCTAAGGATGAATGGCCAGTGAGCCCCAGGAACCTGCCTGTCTCTACCTCCCCAGCACTGGACAACAGGCATGCACCAACAACCCTGGCCTTTTCATGTGTGTTCTGGAGACAGAAGTCAAATACTGAAGCTTGTGTGGTAAGCACATTACCAACTCAACTACCTCCCAATAGCTGTGTCTGCAAAGCGATGACAGAGCTGCCTACCTTGTTGAGATTACCAGGCTTGTTGAGAGTAAAACTGAGGCAGCAGCTTGTTCCAGCTCCTGCTAACCTAGTACCCTACACCCTGTAAATCCTGGCTGTGTGAACAAAATCAAACTCCTACGGCGTCTCATTGTCCTCGGGTTAAAATGGGGGCTTAGAGTTTGAGACGCCATGAGTAAACCTTCCTCCCTAAAACAGATGGCAGATGAGAGCAGGATGGTTTAGCAGCCCCTCGTATCACACAACACAGAGTCAGACGGGCTGACGATCAAGACTGGACCCGTCGTTCAAATTCCTTTGAACAAGAGTAGCCATAAAGGGCAGGTTTCAATGAACAACCATTTGGAAATGTCTTGGGTGCCCTGTGAGGAAAAGTGGGCCTTCAAAATAAGTCCTCTTGAGGAGACTATCAAATTCAACCACGGTCCCCATTATTTCCATGTCAGTAACACCAGAAGCCTCCAGTGATAAATCACTATAGCTGATAAGTCTGGGAAGTACCATATTGTCCTGCTTACCTCACACAAACTAACAAAATCTGTCTCGATTTTTGAGGTGAGTTTCTCCATCTGAGATTCTGTTGTTTTACAGGACATGTCTTCCTGACTCCTTAGAATAGACTTTATAAACAACTGCAAAAGGCAGGGTCTGCGGCTAAAGAAGTGGCTAGTGTTTAAGAGTCCATACTGATCTTACAGCAGATCTGAGTTCAGCTCCCAGAATCCACATTGGACAAGCTCACACCCATATTAGGTAGTTACCTTGAACTACAGCTCAAGGGGAAATGGGCATGTTATTCAGTCTCTGCAGGGAGTGTGTGTGCACTCGTGCGCGCGCGCACGCACGCACGCACGCACGCACGCATGCACAGTCTTAGTTTAAAAGGCAGGGTCCCTTAAAATTGATTAACTGTGAGGAATGCAAAGAGATAGGTACACTCAGAGTCCAGCTTCTTCTAGTATTATAGATGAGCAAATGAGGCTCACATGGATAAATAAAACTGAGTAACAGTCAGGATTGGATTCCAGCCTCTTGTCCCCGAGTTCTAATATTCTTCATTCGATGCTACATGGTCATTCTAAATGTCTAACTTGATATATTTTTCTCCACAAAGCCTAGCTGTATAGAAAGAAAAGTCTCTAATAAATATCTGCCACATTGATCTGTAAATATAATTCTACTATCTTAGCCTAATATTGTGTCTCAACCCCAAAAGATTCCGCTGGTGGATTAATGAAAAACCGTGCTGGAGCTATGAGAGTTTACAGAGTCTGAGATCTCAACCTAATTTCTTTTCTTTTTTTTTTTTGGTTTTTCGAGACAAGGTTTCTCTGTGTAGCCCTGGCTGTCCTGGAACTCACTCTGTAGACCAGGCTGGCCTCGAACTCAGAAATCCGCCTGCCTCCGCCTCCCGAGTGCTAGGATTAAAGGTGTGCGCCACCACTGCCCGGCTCAACCTAATTTCTATACGGGAATGAAGAAAAGGTACTGCGGTGCTCATTGTAGGGATGAGGTGGCTGTGGCTGAGGCCGAGATGTTCAGTGCTTGGTTGCACTGCTCGCTGTATAGTGCTAGAAATGACACTTTACTCATCGGTTTCCAAAGCCTGTATGTATTTGATCCTACTGACCTAAGTCTCATAAATAATGGCTGCTATTGCACACTGCCCAAATGATGCTGCCATAATTTTCTCTTATTTTGTTGTTTAAAAAAAGAGGAAGGAGACAAAGAAAGAAGGAAAGAAGAAACGGAAGGGAAGGGAGAGGAAGGAAGGAAGGAAGGAAGGAAGGAAGGAAGGAAGGAAGGAAGGAAGGAAGGAAAAAGAAAAGAAATGTAGGGTGCTGGGGTGTAATTTAGTGGAAGAGTGCTTGCCCAGGATGCACAAGGCACTGAGGTCAATCCTTAACCCTACCCCTAACAAAAGAGGGGGGAGGGAGTGGGAAGAAAGAGAGAGGGGGGAGAAAAGGAGAGACAGAGAAACAGAGAGAGAGGGGAGAGAGAGAGAGAGAGAGAGAGAGAGAGAGAGAGAGAGAGAGAGAGAGAGAGAGAGAGAGAGACTCAGGAGGTAACAGCAGGAGGATTACATCATGCTCAAGGCCTAGTCTACAAGGTGAGTTCTAGATCGGTACCAGGACTATGCAGCAAGACCCTGTCTTAAAAACACAAACAACATCAACAAAGGGTATCCTCATGTCATTGTACAAGACGAAACCAAAACCCTGCTACACTGGCTGACTGAACTGCAAAAAACGACATGTTCAGCACAAGACCGTCATCTGCCCAGTGCAGAGAGCTCTATTTTCTTGAACAAAGCCGGCTTCAGACCAGCTCTGAGATAAGAATAGCAGTTACATGTCCTGCCTACAAGATTTTAAGGGGCAGCCAAAGGAAAGGGCTGAAGCCATCGTCAATCATTGCTTTCTGTCAAAAGGAGGAAAGAGGTCATTTCTAAGTCTGGGTAGCCTAGGGCTTTACCATCACCTACAGGGAGGCTCCAAGCACTTCTGGGCTGGGCCAAGCTGGTAAGGAAGGGTGACAAGAGGCAGGAGGGACGCCCCAGGCCTCCCCAAGACTGCTCTAAGCCTGTTAAAGACAGAGATGGTGGTAGCTAGCGGTGGGGGTGGGAGGAAGGGAGCATGTGGGAGACTGTGAAGGAAGGTGTGGGGGGACAGATATAACCCAGCATACAGAAACCTGTCAGGATGGGATTTATTTTTGTTCTGGGAGGGGGTATAATAGGGCTTTGCCTGCATTCTCAATAGCTGTTTTGAAGTGAACCCGGCTGGTATATCTTTAATTTGTCATTTCATTATGAAACTGTTTCCCTTCCAAGAAGCCTTCACGTCAGGAAGCTCTGTCTGCCCACACAGGAAATTCCTTTGCTTCAACTTCCCCAAAAAGGAAATTTCCCTCAGAAGTGAGCCCAGCATATGCCTTTGAACAAGGCTGATTCAAGAAACTTTGGCAGCCGCATCCCAAAAACACCCCTGGCTTTCGGCTGCTGCCGGGACCCAGGGATAAACAGTTGATCTCTGGGCCAGTGGGTGGGGACCCCACCAAAGCTCTCCATTCTCTGATGCTGCCCTTGTCCTCTGCTGCTGCCTGTGAGACATGGAGAGCTTAAATCTGCCAGGAAGGACTGAAGAACCTGTCATCCCTATCCATAGAGACGACAGACAGAACACACACACACACACAGAGGCATCCCAAGACAGTGTCAGCACACACTTATCAGGATCACAATGACTTCAGATTTCTGCCAGAGAGAACAGTATTTCAAATGATTAGAACACAAAGAAACAAAATGGTAAATAACAGACTCTCAAAGGTGTCTATTGCTCAAGAACTCTTTATCCCACGTGACGGGATTTTTCCACACAACTTTCCCCAGTGAAGATTCTCAGAGAAACATGAAGGGGGGGGGGGAGTATCTCCAACCACAGCTCTATAAGAATTAATCTCTCAGACATCTTGAGAACAGCTAAGTGGTGAGAATCCAGAGCAGCTGTGCTATAGAGAATTTTATGAAGCTTCTGAACAGAGAAGCTGCCAAACTTGCATTTAAGTTTTTAATTTTCCATTTCAAATCACTTTATTTAAAAAAAAAAAAAATCTGTGCAAAGGACTGATCTATCTAAAGCACAAAGAAGAAGAGACGGTGTTGAACCTCAAACTGGGTATCAGGCAGTGGCCAGAGAGAGACGTAGACAGATGAGGAGCTAAGGCGGCCCCGGATTTTCACCCTGCAATTAGAGGGCATAGAACGGCAGCCTGCTCAGAGCTGATCTTATTACACTATTTATGTGCCAGGGCTCTGAAGGGATATTATTTACCAGGAAACAGAGCAGTATTTCAGAGACGGGTGAGAATCATGAAGCTCACTGAAATCTCAACATGTGAACCTTGAGGTTTGGGGCTGTGGTAGATGTTTGCTGTGAGGTGGTTTTTAAATGTTTACTTTGGTGAGTTATCCTATTTTTCTAAAATTTATGAAGTCTTAACCACAGTTGAGTCTCAGAGGGAATGTGACAATGTTTTTCATTCTTTTCATCTGGATAATAGGGCTTTGGTTTATATTGGGAAGAAGGAAAGAAAGAGGCTGAAAGGCCCACTGGACTGCCTACCAGCTCTGTGAGTGACTCTGGTTGAGCTTTTCTTTTAACCTCTTTAAACTATACTTCTCATCTTAATGGTGAGGATAAGGAAATTCAGTTCACTGGGCTGTCAAGAGGACTCAGTGACATAACCCATATTAAAATGTCTACAGTCAGCACTCCATACGCAGAAGCTGGTATTCAACCTGAAGTGCTACCGAGATAGTTCCCCCAAACTCAGTATCCCGAGTCCTCACTACACACATGTGTGTAGGTTACCCTGGTGGCACCAAGATCTTCCTGACCCTCTCGCTGAAACTTGATTCACATGCCCCTGAGGGATGGGAGGATTTGTACCTGCATACTCACCGCTTCTGTCAAAGGACACAAAGGGCTTGAATCCACAAGATGTTGTGTGCCTTCAGGATGCTCAGCTTGACTGGCTAAGATCACCACTGGTATCATCTAGAGATAACACCTGAGCATGCTAAGTAGTGGGTCTTAGCATTCCGGCTAAACTCCACCCCACAGTTGCCTGGAAACAGCCAGGTGGGCCTGACCCACTGTAAGGGGCTGCTTGCCCCCTCCTCTCTCTCTTGCCTCTTTTTGCCCCTTGTTTCTCTCTTGCCCTCTTGGGCTCTTCCCTTCCCCTCTCCCTTCCCCCTCTCTCCACATGTTCATGGCCAGATTCTATTCTTCTCCTCTACTTCTCTCTCTCTGCCTTCTCTGCCTCTAGTACCCTCTTAACTCCCCTCCCCATGCCCTGAATAAACTCTATTCTATACTATCCGTCGTGTGGCTGGTCTCTCAGGGGGAAGGGGTGCCTCCAAATGGGCCCGCTGAGACACCCCCTTCCCCCACCCCTCACCACACCCCCACAGAACATATTCTCTCTCTCTCTCTCTTTATAGACACATCAATAGTACTGACTGCTCTTCTCAGCCTCAGGGCTTCAGGTTTAAAATACTTTGTCCTAATCAATCAAGGGACCTGGACTTTCTCTTTCTTCCTTTGTCTATCTCCTCCATGGAGAAAAACTGGCTGAGTAAAATCACAGACGTTATTTCCAACTTGGTCCTTGGCCTTCCACGATAGCTGTAGACCCCTCTGATGTAAGAGAATTCAGAGATTGAATAAACTAATTCGCATGAAGAAAGGGCTTGGGTTAGACACCATCTCCGTCCAAGGCACTACCTACATTCCTCTTTACTTTTAAAAGTAGGGCTAAGGGCCCGGAAGGATTGCTTAGCAGTCAAGGACCTACTGTTCTTACAGTCACCCCCTCCCCCAATGCATCATGTGTGTGCCAGTTTAGTTCCCAGCACCCACATGATGTCTCACAGCTATCTCAAGTCATGTATGTGATGCACATATATACATATATGTGGGCAATGTACTAACACACATAAAATAAATAAATCTAAAATAAAACTGTTTTAATGGGGCTAGTTGGAAACATGCCTGATGCAAAAGGAATGTCTTTCATAGGTGGAAAGGCAGATGCTGAGATAGTTTGTTACAGCAGATAATTCAGACTCAAGGCACTCAAAATCATTTCAATTGGGGGACCACATTCCTGCTTTCGAAGAACACTGGCCCTGTTCACAGGCAACTAGAAGCCTTCTGTCCTGGGTGCAGCATCAGGCACTTGTGAATCTGAATATTCCTTCAGCAAACAAAGATGCCAATAAGCAGACAGGGGCACAGCTGTAGGTACAATGTCAGTGCTACAATACTCTGCTGTATCTGCCATGTTCTTTCCTCATAATGTGTGGGTGGTAGAAATCATCACAGGAGTTTTGTGAAGTAGATATCTGGATTAATAACTGTTATAATCCCAAAGGCACATATGTGCTTATGTGTGTGAGTGCATCCACAGAGACACACACGCAGGTTTATCTGAAGAAAAGTTTTTCTCTGTCTATATGAATCAAAAGAAAAATTTTATCAGTTTCAAATATCCAGTTGGCAAACAACACATGTGTATAATTTTTGTTCGTCTCAAGTTTCAGTTGGCATATGATCAGAACATTCAAGTAGTTTGACTATAATTCCCCTGTGTGCTGGACCAAGGGGTCTGTATCAACATGCCCGGCTCATCTCCTGCTTGGGATTGAACTCGGGGCTCCACGTATGCTGAGCTACACTCCCAGCTTCAAGTATAAGTTTGAAAAGAACATTTATAACCCCAAAGTCTCGGGCAAGGAAACCATCACAGGGGATTTCTACTTTTGTAATCTTAAAAATATCTTTAAATGAAACTCCAAATACTTACTTGGGTGAATGAAAAAGACACCACAGCCATGGTTTAAGGTCAGTGAGAGTCTCACACAGGATGCTGAAGAGTTACAACAAACGGGAACAACGACATGGTCAGGGATTCTGTGTGGGGGCTTCACCACCAGCCTGCGAGAAGCAACTCCAGGTGGGAGCTCAGAAATTCCAAATGAAGGAGAAAGCAGCACTTTCTCCCTACTCTGTCCAGATCTAGTAAGAATACACCCCCAAGCATGGGGGGGGTCAGGGGACACACACACACACACACACACACACACACACACACACACACACTGTATCAAGTGGGTCAGCACCAGGTTCCGCTCATCTGTGCTTTCCTTCCCAGAGTCTCTGATGTTGGTGACTCACTAGTGACAAAGGAAGACAAAACAAAACCCTTTATCAGTTTTGTTCACAAATCACTGTGCTCTGGGCAATCCCTTTCTTCCAAATCTTATATCCCCTTTGGACAGCCCGTGGCAACTCATGGATGATTCAAGTAACTGGTTCCGATCCTCTGTTTAGAAATAGTTTCTTGGGTGTGAGTTTTCATGCCCAGGAGACAGTCTTAAGTGTCACAGATTCTTTGCTGCTGAGGCAGATGGAAATATTCTTTAAAGCTCAGCATCAAAGCCTTCACTTTAGAAGCTGAAAGCCTTCAACCCTCTGCCAGCTCGGCCTTTTTTCCCCATAATTAATTAATGCAGTATTAATTGTGCATGCGGTATGAGGCTGGCTGAAGGAGGATCGTGCCGGCGCTCTGTACTGATCACTGGCTCTGTAGAGCCCCAGTGGACAGCTTCTAGAGGGAGAAAGACGCACACTGCAACTTTCGCAGACTACAACAAAAACGAGCATACCCTGAGTCAGGAGGGGATTCCCACAGATCACATAGCCTGGATCAAGCAGTTACAGGAAGCTACACCTGTATGCAATGCCCTGGGCAAAGGGCCAGCTCACAGGCAATTCTCAGGTCATAAAGGGGGCTGTGAGAACAGAAAAGGGAGCCTAAGACTAAGCTGCCGGGTCCTGGGACTGTCAAAGGAAGTATAGGAGAGGCAGTGGCAGAAACCCTGCAAGGCACCAGAGTGGGCACTCATTTCCATCCCATAAAAGCATTACCCGTCACAAACACAGGCATCCCAGAGAAAAGTCCGGCAGAGCCAGACTCTAGATTTCCATATTTCCTTGTAGGAGGGCACCCTCACAAAGCAGTTACACAGCACAAGTGGAGGATAATCTCCTGCATCATCGAAATACTACCATCTGCACCCAAATTGGAGGCTGAGGACCGGCAATCAAATGAATGAGCACCATCCGTGTGTCTGTAGATAGTGCTTGGTAGTTGAGACACACAGAGCTTCTCTTGAATCAGAATAATGTAATCTGTGTAAGTCTGGAAGAACTCAGGAATCATGGGCTGGAGCTCCTTCATTTTACAGATAGAAACTGTTTCCCAGGAGAACGAATTATCTGTGGCAGAGATGCCCCACCTCACAGCCACACGGGGCCCGAAGCTCAGAGACCTGACTGGGAGAGCAGCTGCCCTAGCTGTTGTACAAACATCCCAGCATGAATAACACATGGGGGAAACTGAGGCCCCAGCACTCCAGGCTACATTCCGAAGAATATCAGCTTAGCATGGACTATGGGGAAGTGCGGTGTTGTCCTTTGTGAACTCAGTGTTACAACCAGCATCCAAGTGCATCACCACCCTTACAGGTGCTCAGTATTAACCGTGAAGCAGACTGCTTCTCCATAAAAGACGGAAAACTTGGTACAATGGGAACCTCCGTTGGCTTCACAAATGTTTGTTCCTAACATTCTAAAATTTATACTTGAAAACATGTGACAGATAACAGTATACCCACAGGACTGGATCTGAAATTTTATCTTCTAAGTTCAAAAGATTGTCGGGTTTGTATCTCTGATTTTATCCCCCTGGGTCTTCTTGTCAGTTGTTTATATCAATTTTGTTTGATTTTTTTTTTCTTTCAAAAAAGAGAAACAACTGGAAGCTTTGATTTTTTTTTTTTTCTCCTAACCAACAGCTAGAGTGAAATAACTAATTAGTTCCTAACACATTCAAGATGGCATGTGAAGTGAGGAAAGCCCAGTCTTGGAACAAGATGTGGAGTCGGGTCATGACTCCTCTGACTTCTCTGTGTCCTTGGGGACACAGTGCGCTACGTCTGAGCCTCAAATGTGCTTGTGATTATTCAGACTAACTCACAGTGCTTCCTGGTACATAGGAAGTGTTCTCTATACAGTAATGGCTGTCAGTACTTACTGAACACGACACTACCACAGAGCCTCTCAACTAGTGTTGACTTAAAGACAGGCGACCTTGGCATGGCTCCTGGGATGAAACGTCACTTCTAAATGCTGGCAGTTACAGACTAAAATAAATAAATAAATAAATAAATAAATAAATAAATAAATAAATAAATAACTACTTAATAAAAGGTTGATGGCACATGCCTCTAATCCCAGCACCCTATACCAGTGGGTACAGGGAAGAAGATCCTAAATCCAAAGTCATACTAGGCTACATCATGAATTGAAGGTCATCTCGGGCTACAGAAAACTCTTAAACAAACAAACAAGCACTATTTAATATCCTTCAATACTTGTTCCACAAGCACTTAAAAAAAACAAAAAAACAGGATTGTTTAATTTCCCCTTACAAACCTTCACCCTCCTCAGCAAGCTGCATGAGTCAGTATTCCAGCCTCAAAGGTTGGGAATCAACGTCTGGTAAGGCCCAGAACTCCCTGCATGGGTTTTCCTTCCAGGAATCCTCTCTACATCTACTGTGCGTCCACAGCTCTTTGCTCATTATCAGTATCTGCAATCTGTAGTTCTATTACTGGAATCTTAGAGTGCCATCTAACAGCTATTAGCATCCACGATCTGTAGGAAGCACAAAGAACAACCAATTCAAAAGAACAGGACTTATTCTACCCATCCAAGCTGGAAGCAGAAATGTGAGGTCTACGTGACTGATAGCTCTTGGGAATCTACACTGGGCATGCGTAAGAGTCAGGAACTGCGTAAGTCCCCCAAATCTTTCGTTATCCTTGCTTCAGATGAGAGTAGTAAAAGAACCCCCAAAATGCTCATACTTGGCACAAGCAAATGAGAATCTAAATTTACCTGGGACGGCAGTGAAACCAGTGAACGCCTGGAGGTCTTCCTCTACGATTTAGTTCTGGAAGGATGCAGCAGTCGGGGCCATTCCTGCCAGAGTCTTCAAGAGTGAGTTACAGAAGAGGTGCGGCTCAAGCACAGAGCAAAATGGAGGAAATGTACTCGATTTGGGAACGGGGATTTTGGGGTTTTTTTTGTTTTTTTTTTGTTTTGTTTTTGAGACAGGGTTTCTCTGTGTAGCCCTGGCTGTCCTGGAACTCACTCTGTAGACCAGGCTGGCCTCGAACTCAGAAATCCGCCTGCCTCTGCCTCCCGAGTGCTGGGATTAAAGGCGTGCACCACCACTGCCTGGCTGGGAACGGTGTAAAGTCAGCTCAATAATGGTTTTTGAGAATGAAGAGGAAGTGAAGAGCTTAGGGAAGCACAGAACAAGCTACCATCATACAGAATCATACCTGCTAGGGGTTACAACCAGCATGGACAAGAGACTGCTTAAATGTATATGGGTAAGACTCTTCAATCTGCAGAACCTTAGTCTGCTAAGGGAAGACCTCAGGATTAAAAAACAAAAAACAAAGAGAGATAACAGAAACAAAGTGGACATAGGGTCATTTTCTATTGACCAAGTCTCTTCATAAAACTGACTGATTCGCAATGTCTCCTGTTTTTCAATGGTTCTGTTTGTCAAAAACCTATGCAGAGTGTAGAATAAATCAGACACCTCTAGGTTCATGTGTTGTGATGGTTAATTGTCATTGTTAATTGTCTATTGCTGACTTAAGGCCTGTCTAAAGGGCTGGAGTTAGGAGGGAGACGTAATGAAGTCACCCTGGCACGGGAGGAACTAGGGGTGTATTTGATCAAAGCACAGTGTATGTAATTCTCAAGAAATAAATCAAAATGTATATGAAAACAGAAAGACGCAAATGCTCAGGGGATTCTTGAGGCACACCTCTGAGTATGTCTGGGGGACATTTCTAGAGACAACGGTATCGTTAGGGCTGGATTAATCCACCAATGGACTCTTAATATGATGGCATTATTGGACGACGGGGAGAAACAGGAGGCTTGGTGTAGAGAAAAGAGGCAGGCCACTGGGGACATGTCCTTGGGAATGCGTCTTGCCCTGGCTTCCTCTGCTTCCTCCTTACCCCACGAAGAAATTCCTCCACCATAAGCCTTCACTGCCACAATGATCTACTTTACGATAGGCCCAGAAAAAGGGCTAATGACCACAGACTGAACTCTCTGAAACCATGAACCAAGAGATTCAGCTTCTCCCTGAATCTCTCCACATCAGGTAGCCCCAGCAGCACAAAAGCCTCAGCAATGTGTATAATATCTACGCACATGGGGACCAGCAACTGCCACTGGCTTCTAACTGTCTAGTTCAAAAGGCCAGAGCCTGTGAGAAAGCCCTTGACCTACAAGAGGTGGCTGTGTTTCCCCCTCTGCATCTCACCGAGAGTCAGAGCAACTGCCAGAGCTCCTGCTGGAGGAGCTGCCTTAAATGTACACACAGCTCACTGCAAGAAATGTGCAGTGAAAGAAGAGGTCAATAAACCTCTGGTTATATGTTTAAAGAGAGAGACCAGAGAGACATCTATAAATAGCTGCATTTATTGAAGCTGCTTCCTTATCAGGAAGCAAGGAGTTAGGAATTAACGTCTGCCTGCATCGGAAATTCTTTCAGACAGCACACCCAAAAAGGAAATTTCCCTTCCGAAGCATCCTGGCTGGCTGTTCCACTGTAGACACCCCCACACCCCCCTTCGAGTTATCTGAAGCAGCTAAACTGGACCCCTGTATTATCCCATGTGCTGCAAAGAAAACTGAGAATCTTTGAGCATTTGGATGTAAAATGTGAAGGTCCCCGAAGGAAGGTTTAAGGAGCAATAAAAGATAAAAATGTCAGCAGCTTGACCAAACTTTGCCAGAAGTCAGTATTGCTTTAAGACACTGGCTGGGAATTAGCTCTTCCTGTGCCCTGGCCTCCTCTGGCGGTGATGTCATCACGTGTCACAAGCAGCTGTAAGGAGAGGTCACCTCTGGAACACTAAGGATGGCCAAGGACCTAGATTTGACAGACCTGAGAAGATGAGAGGGGAAGGTCAGGGAAAGTTCCAGACTGAGAGAGCCTGTCAATCACGGGAAACTGTCAGCAAAGAAATCCTGCTTCCACTAGAAAGAAAACTAGTCTCCATGTCATGTGGACTGTAGATGAGTTAGTTCCAGGTCCTTTCTCTAAAGAGATCAACAGCTAGCAGCATGCGTCCTACCCACATAATCTGAGAGTGGGAGAAGATCTCAGCAGACCTGTACTGGGCTACTACCCTCCTCCCCACTACTAGGCATTATGCCAGCATTTTACATACGAACTCTGTCATTTACAAGAACCTCTCACCTCTCAAGAGTCAGCAGACATTACTAGAAAGTTAGTCTTAGGGAAGCTGAATCCTCTACTTGGAAGACACTGTCCTAAGACGAAAGCCCATTCAGTCTTCAGAGCTGGTCCTCTAAGGCCTTTAAAGCCAGCCTTGCCAAAGGTTGCAGAAATAAACTGAATTTCAATCAGAGCTCACAAGAAAATAAAGCAAGGGCAGCAGAGCAGTGGGAGAAAAACTAGAGAGAGACAGTCCTCTTTGGTTCTAACACTAACTGACACTTCCCCCTCAGCCTTCAGAAAGGGACATGCTAGCCCGACAGAGGCTTGTCGTCTATCCATGGCCAGGTGGCATCTTTAGAACCACACCTACCACTGGACCCTTTATTCAGCATTGTCTAGCCACTTTTCTTGGTGGATTAATCTCCCAGTCCCTGAGACACTGCCTGTAGGCCTCCTCCTAAAAAGGCTAAAAGGTATTGTGTGGGGCAGAAATCCTGTTAGACCCTTTGTATCCTGGGTGACCCTGGACAAGTCCATTGACTTGAGGCTGGATGAGGAACACCTGCTTCAAGAACTGTCACGTGATTAAATAACATGGACGGATGCGTCTTGTTTCTCACAACACGATAAAATATTAACCAGATTATATTTAGCTCCCATGGCTGTCTCTGCTTTTGAGGACAAGTGTGACTTCAAAGTGTACGGAATTCTGGTTCCAGCCAATTAAAACAGAGGCGCCACATCTGCCTCTGTGTGCAGATGCTGATGGAGTTCAGCTTGCCATGCTACTGACTGAAACCCAGTCACTCTGCTGAGGAGACACAGCAGCAGAGGGGGTGAGCAGCGAGGCTCCCACAGGAAGGCATGCAATTAAATTATTAAACACACACAAGCAGGAGTAGTAATGTAAGAATTCTGAAAGATTCACAAGGAAAGAAAGGAGAGCCAGGGGACTAGTTCTGGTGTCCTGACTCTGGAAAACTCAGGGCCGTTATTATGGCTATTTATTAACCCACAACATCATAAACCAAAGCCCTATGAAATATGATGAATGCATCCTGGGTTCCGATTTTTAGTATCAACTCTTAGGGACTGAGCAAGGCCAGACAGACAGAGTAAGATGCAAAGTCTTTAGGCAAAAGGCATTAACGTCCACCTCTGATTAAATGAGATGAAATCAACTAAACATGGGATAATCATGCTTAATAGAGATTTAAAAGGCGGCACTTAACCATTTAAATTCTGCTCATACACCTGAAACTCGTGTATCCTGCTACTCTACAGGCCAGCAGGGCATCAGTGTTTGAGGTCTGGTACTTAATGGGAGCCCTAGGAACACATTATGAATCCGATATGGTTTGGATCTTTGGATCTCTAGAGATTCATATGAAAAAGTCGTGGACACCAGAACCTATGGTGTTATTAGAATATGGTGGGACCCTTAGAAGGTCGGTCCTATCAAAAGAAGGTAAATGACTGGAGGTGTGTCCTTGAGGGGCTGTGGGACCCTGATCCTTCCCTTTCTCTGTCTCTGCTTCCTGACAGCTATTGTGCTATTGTTATGTTCTGCCTTGCCATGGGCCCAAAGGAGCCAGTGGCCACAGGTTAGGAATACAGATCCATGGACCAAAATAACACTTCCGTCCTTTTAGGGCTATTTGCTCAGACATCTGGTCCCAGGGACGCAAATCTAGCAGGGCTGCCTCTGCTGTAAGCACAGTAGTACCTTGTGAGGCCTCACTTGTAAGTCCCAGTAAGCGTCCCCCAACCCCAAGAGCACGGGGCGGGGGGGGTTCCAAGCAACGGTGAGGATCAACAGTGAGCCGGACCCTGCACCCCTGGGGTCCTTCAAGTGTTCTCACAGGGGCACAGAGGCTGATGCTTAGCACAAAGAAGGGAACTTTTGTTTTCCAAGGACTGCTGTCACTATACTTCAGCCCTTCTGCCCTTATGCTTATAAACGATTCAGCATACTTTGCAAAAGAGGGAAGAAGGTGAAGAGGAGGAGCATGCCCTTCTAATCCTTTCCTCCTTTCCAGAAATGTATCCGTCCTCCTGTGAGTTCTGGGCACGGAGGACCGAGGTGATGGGGCCTCTTCTTGCACCAAGGCCTGTATTATCCTGCCTGCCCTTTCAGCGCCTCGTAATGATTACCTAACACTTGTTTCATTTATCACTTCCCCTTTACCACATCTGCAAACGTAAGTCAAGCAAAGCCTCTCATTTACCTCTCCGCTAATTTGCCGATCGGGGTCTTTAGTAGACTTGTGTTTGTCTAGCACAGTGGTAAGACTCTGTGCGAGAATCTCAGCTATTAGACTCCTGCCCTCCCTTGATTTCCAAATCTTATTTTCATTTAAAGATGCGAGGAAAAAAAGAAAGCTGAGAGCGAGGAGCTAAAGCTGGAGATCAGTGAGAAAGGGCAAAAGAAGCTACTGGGAGCCATACGAGGCTGGTTCTTCCTTTAAAACCGGCCTCTGAGAATGCGCTCAACCTTGTAATGCCGTAAATGTCCTGCTGCCCTCCGGCCTCCCAGACTCTTCCCCGGACTTTCCATGCACATTCTACTGGGAATTGTCTGGAATCCCGGATGAAAACAGCAGTAACCCAATTCCCTTGCTAGAGTATTTATTTTATTCTTTTAGGTTTGGAAACTCAGCTGGGATGTGTCTTCAAGTGTATGGCCCAACTTCGCAGAGTTGGTGGCCACTGAATTCCTCAGAATAAGGAGTAAGCAGTCCTAGACTAAGAGAGGGGGGAGGGAAGCTAGGCTAGCCTGCCTGGAAATCCCCGGCAGAGGGCAGACAGCAAGAGCCTGGGAATCTCTATGTCTAGAGGATGCATTCCAGATGGTGAAAGTGACCACGTCACAACAGGGCTCCTGCAGATTACCATGGAGAGTTATCACTTAAGCTGAGACACTTAGGCAAAATCCCTGCCCTGACATGAATCCATAATTCACTGATTATCCCCCAGGTCAGCAGTAATGTGCTACAACTCCACAGTGGGTAACTATCTTGGTGACCATCCATCTATTCATCTACCTATTCATCTATCCATCTGCCTACACATTCATCCATTTACCCATCCATCTATCCAAGAGTGACCCTCAAGTTCTTCAGGAACAGAACAATAGTTCAGAAAATAAGTTCCGGCCACAAACCAGTTCTGGAGGGCTACACCAGTTCAACTGGCCAAGCAGCAGCCTTAAATATGTCCATGTAAAATACGCAGATTAAACACATAGCTGCACAGTAATATAAAGATTAAGAATCTAAGCTGTGAGGTTAGATGAGACTGAATTTGAATTTTGACCCTGCCACCTTCCTACTTCTGTGACTAATACTATAAAATTACTTAAATTCTTGAAGCCTTGGGCTAGGGGTAAAGTTCTGTGGTACAATCCTTGCTCAGTATATGAAAGGTTATGGGTTTGATTCTTAGCACTGCCAAAAAATAAAATAAAAATCTTTAACCCTTTATGTATAACATGGAGTTAGCCTTTATGCTATAATGTGAAAATAAAGAGAAGAATCTATTTACTGATAATAATGTGAGACTGAAATAAAAAATTTATATATTAAGGCTTCACATGGTGCCACAATAATAACTAGGTCTTACAAATTTTGTTTCTTTTCTTGAGACAGGGTCTCTCTATGATCTGGAAACTCTCACTTTCTAGACTAGGTTAACCTTGAAGTAATGGAGATTCACTTGCTTTCGCCTCTCAGTGCTCGCATTAAAGGCATGTGCTGCCACGCCCGGCTCATTCCTGGTTATTACGATGGTGCGCTGTGGTTAGTGACCTGCTGGAGGAGAGGACTATTTGTGGTTGTCACCTTGGCTATATCTGGAATAAACTACAGTCCAGAAAGAGAAGGCACACCTGTGAGATTTTCTGCTTGGCCTGAAGTGGGCAAATCCTCTTCTAGTCCAGATCTTTGAGGTAGGAAGACAGCCTTAAGACCTCTGATCTGGGAAAACAGACCTTTAATATGGACCATACCTCCTGCTGGAAGTCCATATAAATAAAGACATGGGAGAAGGAAGCTTTTGCTCTCTGCCTGCTTGGCCTCTTCTTGCCAGCACACCCACATCCGTTCCTTCACTGGTGCCTACCTCATTGAGACTCCAGCATGCTCAGAGCAGCAGAGACATCCAGCCTGTGGGGCTGAGCAACTTCCAGACTCTTGAACATTGCGTGCACAGCTCGTTATTACTATATTAGTTGGACTGCAGCCTCTAAGTCATTCCAATAAATCCCCCTACGTGTGTGTGTGTGCGCATATATATATATATATGTGTGTGTGTGTGTGTGTGTGTGTGTAAACTATACATATAAATCCCATATATGTGTGTGTGTGTGTATATATATATATATATGTACACATATACATACACACACACATACACATATATATGGAATTAATGTCTCTCTCCTTATAGAGAGAGACTAATACATCTAGAAAGTAGTAAAGAGGTGATTCATTGAGGAAGTTGCCTTCTCAAGGAGAAACTAAAGTACCATTCCAGAGCAGGATAATGATGGTGGAGATGAGACTTTTTAAGCATTTTTTAAGCATTCTCTTTTCCAAACGCAAACATGAAAGAAAGACTAAAGAAATGGTCAACTCATCGCTAAATGATACACTGAGCTCAGAGTGAAGATCCAACTGCCAGTTAACTCTGCTTGTTGGCTTGCTAGCTTGTTTGTCCTTCTATGACATTTCTCCAGCAAGGAGCTCATGGATGTTGAAAGGTACCCAGAGGCTTATCAGGACTTGGGGTCCCTTGAGGAGTATTGCAAAATAGAGGAATCAAACTAGTATGAAGAAAACTTCACCCTGTCTGGGGTAACTATGATTTTTATGCTCTCTAGAAGCAGAGAGTTCTGCTTTCTGCATCTTGGTACCTGGCACATCTACGAGAATGCCTGGCAGAACACAGGCTATAGTAACGATTGGCAAAGCGAGCAAGTGAGATTTAGTACAGGGGTTCTGTCTGCAAGGCACGAGTATGTTCTACCCCAAGGGGGACATTCCTAAAGTAAATATACTGGTCACAGGACGGTGTCTGGCGGTAAAATTGCTACTGCCTGTTGTGTCATTTCCAGCTCTGTCTGCTCTACTGGAACTGTGTGAGTTCCACTTTCCAAAATGACAGTACAGCCTCTTTCTTCTTCTCAAGATTACTGCAGAGGGCAGAATGCTACAATGAAGCTGTGCCTTTTACCTCCCTGCTGGAGTGAAGCTTGGGTGTCCGGGTCACACGTGGTGACACTCTATAAACACTGGCAACACTGGTGGAGGAAGGGAGGGTTCTCGTGCTCTCAGCGCCCCAGAAGAATCATCCTAACTGTAAGCAGAGGCCCACCCCCAACCCCTGACACAAATCACCTTATTTACTGAGCCTGCATCCCCTGTCCCATTGTTCCCTACTTTCAGCAAGCATCTTCTGAAGAGGGATACACAAAGAAGCAGGACAACCTGGGGACCACAGTCATGCCAAGGGACAGTGAGCATAACGATTCGACATCTGAGTCACTTGGAATCGTTTTTTGAAAGGCCCAAGGCGACTCCAGTGCCCTCTAGAACCTGGACATGTGGCCTCCAGACAACATTCATGCCAGGGGAACTGACATTTTCTTGGATACCCGTGATCAGAGGATTACTTTTCTCTGGATACTCCAGTCACACTTTGCCCCCTGCGCTGGGTGCCACTAGAGAAGGAGCTGCTGAAAGGATGCAGCAGGGGGTCAGTGCTTTGGAGACTCACATCAGCAGGTAACTGTGCTTGCTGGGCAGACCTGAGTTCAAGCCTCCTCAGAGCCCATGGTGGAAGGAGAGAACCAACTCCCAAATGATACCCTCCAATCGCCAGACACGTGCACCTTGGCGCACACTCAAACACAGCCCTCCCCCTTCACACACCAAATAAAAAACTTCTTAAAGCAACGAGTTTGAACCCACAACTAGATAAAAAAAATATATATATGAAGCCAGACTAAGTATGACCTTAGAGATAAAAACTTCAAGGAAAATAAAACTCCTCTGGCCTCCCTCCTAGATTACATTAACTCTGTCATATGTGAGGTATTTCTAGAGTTTCTCCCTGCCATGTCCTTATCAGATACAATACAGACAGAAATATTGAGAAATAAGGGACAAGACTCTCAAACTTTCCAAAGCCATTATGGGGTGAGTGAGGGTCAAAGACTCTAGGTCAGCCGGCCAAGTCCCATGAACGCTATCCCAGACCCAGGGCCTCTCCCTGGGCTCCTCATGGACCAACTCCCTGTCTGTCTGACCTTCCCCTTCCCAACTTGCATCTGCTCGGAGGTAAACACTCACGCAGGTGTGCTGGTAGGTGGATCGAGTCTTCCTCCATCCTGAGTGCTCGAGGCACTGGCACATGAAGTGGCGTCGAGGAACCGTAGCTTGCCACTGGACTCTCCGGGGGTGTATATGAAACTCGTTCCTGCTGTGAGGAAAAAGGGGAGGGAGAAAAGAAGATGAAATGTCGCAGTGGAAGTGGGAAAGTCTCAGCCAGAGGCAGCAGGGGCAGGCATCTGGGACGTCAGCCTGCCCAGAGATCCCCTTCCAGGTGTGTCTAACCTTTTGATGCCACAGCACGGCCCTGGCATCTCCAACTGTGTTGAGTCACACACATGGTTATCCTGGGATACTGGCAGTGCACTGGCATCAGAGTAGCCACATCCTCAAGTAATACCACCTTTTAAGTCCTTTCTGTTTTGAGTTTCAAACAAAACAATTAAACAAAGGACATTGGAAAGGTTAAAAACAGGGTGTTTGGATTCAGGTGTCCCAATTGGTGGTTTGTTCCCAGAATGAGGAGGGCTAAGGTGAGCTAAAGAAAACAAGACATCCAAAGAAACTCCCCAAAATCATTTTTCCAAGTCACATAATGACGACGCCAACACATTCAAAGCATGCTTTCTCCTCCATGGCACCATCCCCGGCTTCTAATCAGAGTAGGGTTCTATACCTGAATCCAGGACTCTATACCTGAGTCCAGCAAGAGTGAGCTAGACCAGGGAGCGGGAAAGGGGTGATTTCTAAGTCCAAAAATTAAGATCTAGATTTATTTTCTGTCTTCTTTTCTGATGTTCTCCTGTAGCCCAGGCTGGGTTCCAACTCACTCTGTAGCCAAGGATGACCTTGAAATCCTGATCCTCCTGCTTCTACCTTCTGAGAGCTAAGATTACAGACTGGTGTGACCATGTCTGGTTATTCAGTGCAGGAACTGACCCCAGAGATCCATACATGCTTAGCAAGCACTTCTCCAACAGAGCGACAGTTCCAGATGATTTAATTTGGTATTCTATCACTATCTCACTAAACCAAACCACAACCGCAAATATCCAATTTTAAAATGTCCTTCCTTCCGAATCTGCAGGGTCAAGCATCCCCTTGCCCCTTCTTCCTCCCTAACAAAAACAATTATTTCCTTCCTCTTTGAAGTATCCAGGGGTCTATTAAAACTATTTGATTATAACTAAAGATACTTATCAACTGACAAGGAGATTAATAGGGCTACAATAGATCCACCAATTCAACTTCAAACAAGCAGTATTTGAGAGATCAATTGAAGCAAACACTGCTCTGAGGAGGACAGTCATAGCAGTCACTTGAAAACAACTTCTGAGTTCAGCAAGAGCAGTTGTAGGATTTGCAGCTCCAACCTACTACCAAAACCCAGCTTGACTTGTCAGGGACTTCCAAATGACAAATGAAACTGAAAAATACAAGGTGCAAAAACAAGCTTGGAGGAAAGATCAGTAAACTGACACTATGAAAAAAATAAAGGTCAGGAGGAAAAGAAAATCCTCGATTAAGGTGATGCAAGGCAGCTTGGCCAGCTCTGCTCACCTGTGATCCCAGGACTTGAAAGGTAACACAAGAAGTACAGAAGAGCTAGCCTGGACAATATAGCGAGGAAAGGCCAGCCTGGACTACATGAGACTATGTGTCAAAAAAAAAAAAAAAAAAGTCAGGTCTTTTAATGCTATATATTTTATCAAACAGGTAAGGGGAAGGAGAAGAGCCCCCTTGGCCTTGTAACCAAAGTCAAGTGTTTCTTCTGCTCAGAGCCTGAAAGTTGGGGTGGGAAATTTCAGTTTTAAATATACACATACAATACACAAGAGCGCGCGCGCACACACACACACACACAAAGAATCATCATAACTTCCCTAAGGCACCTACTAGCAGCAAGGAGGCAGCTAGAATATCTGTTCAAACACACATTGTACAACTATGCTGGTAAAGGTCTCAATCCACGGCAAGCCCACATACCTAGACTGGATCTCTATATCAACCACAATGACACAAAACAGTCATCAACAACAACAAAACCCTCCTAAACATCAAATATCTTAAGCAACTCTAACATACAGATAAGTAACTCTGTTGGGTGTTTTCTTTGGGAGCATGTGGGCTCAGAGAAGCATCGATACATAACTGCGTATATGAGAAACGTGTCTTAAATCTGGTGAGGCGTCCACGTCCCAGAAAAGCTCTCAAGCATTTCAAACACAGCATCATGGTGTCATCTAATAAACTCTGTACACCCGTCAAACAAGCCCCCGGTCTAATCACGTATCTAGATAGCAACAGTTAACTCTACTTCCAGAAATAGCTTTCATTTTGTTATGGTTTTTACAGAAGTGAAACTATTGATCAAGAAGCCTGGCACAGGCAAGGGGTCTTCAAAAGGAACGTCAGGAGGGCGAGAGAGAAAAAGGGATGGTGTTTCACAACATAATGACTTCTTTCTCAAAGCAAGGGCTCAAAGGAACCTTTAGCTTGTCTATAAGAGAGGAGGCCACGTTACTCCAGTCTCCTACCCCACGTGTTTCTACTTTGCATTGTGGGAGACCTATCATCAGCTCGGCAACCAGAGTCTGGCTGGGAGTCACCTTCACAGTGCACACGGTCCTGACTCTACGTTATTGCTGTGGCATATCTTTATTGCACAGTGGCTGCAGCAAGCCAGAGTGACTGCGGCATCTGGACTCTGGATGATGGCTCCAGACTGGGAAGCTGTAAGGTGAGGAGGTCAGGAAGCCCTTTGTGAAAGGGTCCGTGAAGACACCCATCCACAACAGAGGAGTTGCTACATTGACCACATGGGAGAAAAGCTAGATGTGTTCCTCAGGCCTTGATCAACCTGTGGGCAGCAAAGATTACCTCCTGGATCCCGGGGCTTGGCATCCAGCAGAAACCCCAGGAAACTGCCACACAGCACGTGGGCTCTTTTCTGAGGACAGAACATGAAGCTGGGAGCTCCACGTTACCCTTAATGTGCTTTGTCTGATTTCTACCGTGACTTACTACAGCCACACACTTAATATCTAGACTGACCCATCAGCAGCTATCAGGCACTAGAAAAAATCAGACACAGCTATCTCAGATAGAGACACCCAGACAGGGGCTGGGGGTTTAAAGGAGACTCACATCCAACATCCCAGATCAAGCAGTTTCTTTATTCTCACTACGGCTTGACTATCAAAAGAAAAGGTGTCTAGCGTAGTAACTGTTGGCTGATTCGCCTCTAAAGAAAACTGTCAGCCAGATGAAATCCAAAAGGATTATAAACATGGCTCTAATTCAATTAAACTGTATAGACAGCAATACTATGCAGTCAGGTATTATAAAGAATGAGCTGTGGATGGACATCAATGCTGGGATTAAACATGAGGTGGGGTGAGTGTGTTATCGATAGATGCTGGACAGGGCGGGGATGCTGCTCTCAAATGTGCAGACACAACCCGCCGCACTGAGCTGCCGGACAAAGGAGCAGTGGTGTAATTTCTGAGGTCAACTGTAATATCCACGAGGAGGGAAGAAGGTGCGGTAAGCTTCAGTAAGGGAGGAACGCTGAACGCAGCTTAAGGCAAGGATGAAATGTACATTTCACTAACATTATATAAACCTTTTCAAATGAATGCTCCTATAAGAACAACTTATTGAATCTGAAATTATTTACATCTCCTCCTTCAACGCCGCCTATAGCATGAAGGGCTAATGAAGGGTGTCAATTTGATTGTGCTTATTTTTAACCTGTGAACTTGGAACTTCCATGGAAAAGCGGCTCACTCATTCATCCTGTACAGGAAAACGACATCTTTTCCTCCACTCCTTCCCAGGCCCATTCTAGAAAAGTCAAAGGCTCAGAATTGTTAATACCACGAGCATCTACCTCTTCTGAGTTTTCAGTAGAGAGCATCTGTAAATTATGGGGACCATCTGGTCCATTCTCACACTGATTCTTACACTATGACCTAAAAAGGATGAGGGGTTCTGGAAGACCTTCTGGAAATATAGGCAAAGCATGTTGTGAATCAAAGGGGGGAGAAACAAAGCTGGTATTCTTGTGGAAAGATGGTGAGCGGGTTGTACTGGCTGGTTTTGTGTGTCAACTTGGTACAAGTTGGAATTATCACAGAGAAAGGAGCTTCAGGTACGGAAATGCCTCCATGAGATCCAGCTGTAAGGCATTTTCTCAATTAGTGATCAAGGGGGGAGGGCCCACTGTGGGTGGTACCATCCCTGGGCTGGTAGTCTTGGGTTCTAAAAGAGAGCAAGCAAACCAGTAAGTAACATCCCTTCATGGCCTCTGCATCAGCTCCTGCTTCCTGACCTGCTTGAGTTCCAGTCCTGATTTCCTTTGGTGATGAAAAGCAATGTGGAAGTATAAGCTGAATAAATCCTTTCCTCCCCAACTTGCTTCTTGGTCATGATGTTTGTGCAGGAATAGAAACCCTGACTAAGCCACGGGTAATTTCAAAAAAGTTAGATGTCTGTCCTTGATTGAGGAATTCTTTCTAGAAATTGCTTCAACAACACTGTAAACGCCAAGATTCTCTCTCCAATTTGATTTCTGAAGCCTGCGTGGAAAGTCCTGAAGAGTGTCATGGGACTGACTGAACAGTGACTGTTTCCTGGGGTTATGGTAAGAATGGTACCACAGGCACCTCTCATATGCTGCATGGTAGTGTCCCACCAGGACAGTGAACACTGCAACCCAGAGAAGATGTAAAAACAGCTGAGAAAGATCAGGCTGCCAGATCTCAAAAAGCTTGAGGAAAAGCTAATGCTTGTCCTGTAACCAACCTTAACAGACTGCACAGAAAAAATCCCTCCTCTGACAAGCTATAATTGTGACTACTTAAACAAGCAGGAATACTCAATCCGATGGTTAATCTCAAATGCCAACTCAATGAGATCTAGAATCAACTGGGAGATGAACCCAGGCATACCTGTGATGAGGATAGCTGAAGTGGGAAGGCTAGCCCACTAGGGGTGGCGCCATCCCCTTGGTTGGGATCTTGGTTTATACAAAGAAGAAATAGTATGCTAAGCACAAGGATGCTCTGTTTCTGCACTGTGGCTGTGACAGAACCAGGTGTCTGAACCTCTTGCTACCATTCTCTCCTCACCATGATGGAGTAACCCATTGAACTGTGAACCAAAATAACCCTTTGTTAAGTTGTTGTTTGTCAGGATGTTTTATCAAAGCAACAAGAAAATGAAAGCAAACAACTACTTAAATATTCTATTCTGGCTGTAAAATGATTCAAGATTGGTGGTGATGGCTTTCACTAAATATGCTTTTGATAAGCATGCTTTTACTAACAAACCACATCTATACATTATTTTTTTAAATGGATAAATAAAAATCTACTGCACCATTTTCTAGGTCTCTGGCATTACAGACGCATATAAAAACCCACACTAACATACTCCCAAACATCTATTTCTTTACTTGTCTTAAAAAAAAAAAAAAAGAAAAAAAAGTACATTCACTATTTTGTCCAACCCAAGATTCAGTGAGATAAACTTAAAGAACTTGGGAAAATATGCATATGCAGCCACAGATAGTATTTTTGGAGTGTCCCTAGAAAGAAACAGTATGTCCCTAGAAAGAAAGACTAGGCTGAGGAAGTTCATCACAGGTATCCAGACAGGAACGGTAAAGCAGAAAAGCAAACACAGAAGTAGAGTTATGGTGATTTCTTCTCCTCCCAGAAAGGGTATAGGAGACTTCAAAAACCAAGAGCTCAAACGCTTCTTGGTATCCAGGCTCTTCCCAAGAGAAACCTCTATCTGGATAGTCATTCTATAACCCAAATAGTATCTGGTTTTTAAAACTCCCAGGCAGGATACACATCAGTATCTCGGAGAAGACAAATGGGCCTTCTCTGTAGAAAGTAACACGGGTGGGAGCCACACTCCTGGTTTCTGCAGCTTCCTCCCCAAGTTACCCTGATGGTCCTGGGACAATCAGCTGGCAGGGCTCTTCTGGGGAGCCAGGCTCTTCTGTTTTCTCTGGAAGTCTTTGATGATGGATAAAGCAGGTGGTTCAGAATCAGAAGACAATGCACTGCATGTTCCCAATGGATAGAGTAAAATCGTATCACCTTTAATCTTCCTTTACCCACACTTACTATCTTACCTGCAGTGGTGTCATAAAGGAAACGGGAAAGGTACATTAATAGTAAAGCCCTGCCATCAGGCCTTGCACTAAAGTATCACTGAGATGCTTCCCTCCCGATCACTAAGAAATATTCCAGTGTTCACTGAGTCTAGGTCTGTATTTGTCATTCTGAATTAAACAACTCGAAGTCTTTGTGTTTCTAGAATGGCTCTGATATTTAAATTCTACGGTGGGGCTGTGCAGCTCAGTGGTAGAATTTACTTAACATACACGGGGTCCTGGGCACTAGCTCCAAAACTGCAAACAACCAACAACGACAGCAAAACAACAAAAACGATGCCATATCATTCTACCCATAAGAACATATGAAGACTTCTACATTTCAGAATACAAATATAGCTGGAAAACACAGTTACTTCAACAAATCCAAAAAACACTAAGAGAGGTTGTGTGCTTCTCGTGGAGTTGTGCGCACCTCTCAAGAACGCTGCCAGGAAGGCATCCTTATCACCAAGCCACAGTAGGGAACCTGATCTGAAGACTAGACTGTAAGCCTTAATTAAGTAACTTGTTCCGTCGCCAGCTTGGGAGACAGCAGAGCTGGTAATGTGGGTACAGGCTGGTCTAACTCCACTCCATCGAACTGCTTCTAATAAAGAGGAACACCAAGAAACTGCATTCAAGTACCATTGGCCAATCACCAATGGCTTGGTAGCTTTTGGGGAATCCTAAGAGCTAACGTGCCACTGTCTGCAGTGCAGTGCCCTTGGGATAGCTCCTCGCTTTGCACCTGTCCTCAGTTCACAGGGAACACCAGTGGCTCATCCCATAGAACTGTCAAAGTCAGGTACCCACTTTCCTAGGCATGCAATGTATTTCATGAGCAGAAAGTAAATGAATTTAGCTAGAAGAAAGAGAATATATAATGTCTGAGAAGTTTGTCCCCATATGGTCTCTTTACAGAGACCATATGAACCATTAGAATTCATACAGAGGTATGTGTTTACTTTGCAACAATCAGTAGGACCAGAGGAGCATGTACAGATTGCCTGTGTTTAATTGCTTTACACTGTATAGAAATCTCATCTTGGTTACTGTTGGGTAAAAATACCTTACTCTTTATCCCTAATATTTTCTTTAACAAGAAACCATTTTTCTTACTCAATCCTTTCTAATTCTTCAAGAACATCAAATCTAAATATGTAAACGAGATTTTAGAAGTAAGGAGCAGAAAAGGACCCTGTCAACACTCACTTAACACGATAGGAAAAAAATCTTACGCCCTAAGGAGGCATGTCTGCATTCAAAAATCACAAAGGACAGTGTCTAGGGAAGGCTCCTTCAAGGGCCCGAAGACAGACATTCCTAAATGAGGACCACTAAAGTCAGCAAGGCTATATGTGGCCAGTGGTCTTCAGCCCTTTTAAGTCTTACAGGATTCTCCAAGATGTCTTCAAGTATCGGAGGAGTGAGTATAAGAAAGAATGAAGCGCCGGGCAGTGGTGGCGCACGCCTTTAATCCCAGCACTTGGGAAGCAGAGGCTGGCGGATTTCTGAGTTCGAGGCCAGCCTGGTCTACAGAGTGAGTTCCAGGACATCCAGGGCTATACAGAGAAACCCTGTCTCGAAAAAACAAAAAATAAATAAACAAAAAAAAAAAAAAAGAAAGAAAGAAAGAAAGAAGCATTCCCTGTGTGTTAGTCAGCATTCTGTCACCGCAACAAGTACTTAGGACAAGGAAAGGTTTGTCCCGGCTCTCAGTTTTCTAAGTTCAGCCCGTGATCAGCAGGCCTTATGGCTATGGGTCTGTGGCAAGGCAGCACGTGTTGGCAGGAGAATGTAAATCACTTTACTGAAGACAGAGAGAAGCAAACAGAGAGAAAGGGAGGCACCAGTCTACCCGACAACCCTTTCAAGGGCATGTCCCCTATGGTCTGAAGATCTCTCACTAGTTCTCTCTCTCTCTCTCTCTTTTCCTCTCCCTTTCCCTCTCTCTTCCTCCCTCCCCCTCCCAACCCCTCTCTTTTAAAAAAATCATTTATTTTTATTCTATATGAGAGTATTCTGCTTCATGTGCATCCCCGGTGCCCACAGAGGTCAGCGGAGAGCATTAGATCCCTCGGAATTAGAGCCCTAGATGGTTCCGAGTTACCATGTGGGTCCTGAGAATCACACCCAGGTCCTCTAGAAGAGCAGCCGATGCTCATAACCACCGAGTCTTCTCTCCATAGGGCCTCATCTCTTAAAAGGGTACTTTACCTCCCAATAGTGGCACTCTGGGGCCAAGCCCTTGAAGGATACTTACTCAAACTGAATCAATAGCAGTTGTATACATAGGAGGCAGAGCCTGTAATACAGACCTGAGCACTATGAAGCCGCTCCAGCATACATGTGTGGGGGATTATTTCCTGGAGAGTGGACTGAGGCTGAGACAGGGAGGTTTTCTAAAAGAGGCTTCCATACTGGGGGGCTCACACAAATGCTTCATAATTCCAAGATGCTGCTATGATACAATCTGACACTCTCTGGCAAGTCAAAGTTTGTTAACAATAGTGTAGGTAAGAGCAGCCCCATACACAACCCGAGCATTGTATCTACTTATCTATCAATCAGACCCTAAAATTGTAAAAGCAGGTGCCTCTAGGAGTAGGGAGCCAAAGTTAAAACAAACAAACAAAAAAACCAGAAAAACAAAACCAAACAACAAAAACCTCACATTCATTTATTTATTGTTCTGATTTTAAAATATTTTAATTAAGATCCTTTCCACTCCTGAGAGTGGCTTAGCATGAAATTCTTTTTAACGTTTCTGAATTTCTTAGATATTTCTGACATGCAGAGAAAGCAGCAACTAAAGCTGGGATTCTTGTTAATACCAGCTTGCGGTTTCCAGGGAGGACTGTGGAGCAGGCCCAGCTCTTCTGATGCACGGATGGTTAGCTCATTTGGCTGGGACCCAGCATCATGCACATGCGAGCAAGGTTACATGCTTCAGACCTGGACAGGAAAATTAAGTTCACACCTTTCCCAGACCCTAGTCCCAGCTATGATGCCACAATAGCTTGAAGCTCATCACAGATGAGCTTAGCAGTACGCGACACAGCTCTTGGAAAACACCATGACAGTGTATGAGCTCTCAGAGTGGGCCGGCAGCATTGTTCACAGTAGGAAAGGTGTTTTTACTTCTACAGACCCTCACGGGCTACCTCTGAGAAAAATTCAATGTCTGAGTTACGCAGAAATGCCCCTGAGCTTTGGATCCACCATTTGAAAGAGGGCCACTAAATTCTTTCTTCCCGGCTATTTCCAGATGCAGAACAAACAGGTACTTAAGTTAGCAGCAGCCTGTACCCAGGACACAACGCAGAAGCCAAGTTCAGCTACCTTATTAGCTGCTTTCTCCTCCATTAATGCTATTCCCTTTAATGGTTTGGCTATTACAATTAGCCAATCTGCACAGTCCCTGCCTGGGGCTAACGAGTAATGAACTGAGAGAGTTGCTATTTACTTGTATCGGGGGCACCATTAGAGAGGCTTCTCAATTTTGCCCCACAAATGAGAAAACACCTTCAGGCATGTGCCAGTGCCACACCGTAGCCCCTGTGCATCATTCACAGGGTCCCTGGTGTGGGAGCTGTCCTGGGACTCATGGGACTGAAAACCCAAGGGAAGTCCAAGGTCAGGCTCTTGTAGACTGCTTAAGCACCAGTAACTTTGAATCCCTCTACCTGCTTTGTGTGGCTTCCTTATCTCCCTCTTCCTCTTCCTCTCTCCCTTCTCCTCCTCTTCCTCTCCCTCTTCCTCCTCCCCCCTCCTCCTCCTCTTCCTCCTCCTCCTCTCCCTCTTCCTCCTCTTCCTCTCCCTCCTCCTCTCCCTCTTCCTCCTCTTCCTCTCCCTCCTCCTCTCCCTCCTCCTCCCCTCCCTCGTCCTCCTCTTCCTCCTCCTCCTCTCCCTCCTCCTCCTCTTCCTCTCCCTCCTCCTCTCCCTCCTCCTCCTCTTCCTCCCATCCCGTTTTGCTGTTACACAGCACCATTCACAGCCCTGTTCTTTCTCCTTTCTTTAAGGCCTATATCTTGGAAGTCAAACTCACAATGCCAGCAAATTAGTAGCAAAGGCTGGGGGGTGGGAGGGAAGCAGCTTAGACATCTTTAAAACCAAGAGAGCTTTCAGTCCTGTAATGTCTCCTTGTAACCCAGTCATAGCTTAAGTGGGCCACTTATGCCTAGTAAGAAACTTCCTTTTCGAAATCAGACAGCAGATCTCAGACAGGTTCATGTTCTACTCCCCGGGTCAGCTACACAAGGCCTGTATTTTATAGTGTTGTGCTGCTGGCCGGGCCAGGCAACCCCAGGGAAGCTGGGGTCTTATCTGATTCCCTAACCTCAGCAGGCCACAAGTCCTATCAAGGTCAAAATGAAGAACTCTCTTGCTCTGCTCCTATCAGGTGATTTCACAGCCTATGCTTGGGCTGAGAAATAAAACTAAATAGAAAACAAAACAAAACAAACAAACAACAAAACCTGTAAACTCTATCTAGAGAAGTGAGTACAAATTAAGTCAGAAAAGATTCACATCTCTAGAAAATGTTTACCACCAAAACAATTTGCAATGCAACCAAGTAACAATGTGTTTAAAAGCAATAAAGAAAAATCCAGTCCACATTCCAGTGTTCCTGAGACACCAGGCTAATAACACCTGGCCCTTACTGCTATTCAGGTAGCCCAGAAATACTGCATGCTCCTCAAAAGCAATGAGGTGAGCCTTATGCAGTATTTCTGGGCTACCTCAATCAACGGCTCTCAGTACACACAAAGTCTGGTTACGACAAGAGACAGAAAATTCCCATGTACTGCTGACTTTTAGAATTAAACCCATCCTGGTGTTGCAGATAGGAAATTATTGGTATTTGACATGAAAGCACTGATGGAGGAGGCAGAATTCTGCCCCCCTCAAAAAAACAAAGCAAAGCAAAACAAACAACTCTAGGACAGGGTTTTCAACTTGTGGGTTGTGACCCCTTTGGCAAACCTCTATCTCCAAAATATTTATATTACGATTCATAACAGTAGCAAAATTACAGTTATGAAGAAGCAATGAAAATAATTTTACGGTTTGAGGTCACCATAACTTGAGGAACTGTATTAAAGGGTCACAGTATTAGGAAGGTTGAAAACCACTGCTCTAGGATAACACACACACACACACACACACACACACACACACACACACACACACACGTAGTAACACAAACCACCTGACAACCAATCACGAACGTCTCACTTCTGTTTCCACTTTCAGAAAACATTTTCTATGTGTGCTTGTCAAAAACAGAATTTACAGAGTTTTGTTTTGTTTTTTGTTGGGTTTTTTTTTTTGACTCTTGGACACAAAATTCACAATTAGAAGAGGCAGGTAGCTCCTTCTTCATTGCACTCATGGTTAGATAGATCCAGGAGTTTGGGTTTCTAGTGATTTATTTATTATTGAATGAGGTCTTGCTGATAAGTGATTATTACTATGGAGACACTGGCATTTTTACTATTCTGAACAATAAGCAATTAAATTGAGAATGAAATATAAAAATATATGTGTGAGGTATGATAGTTAGCAGAATATTTAGCAGCTTAAAATAACAAGGAAATAACTATACTCTTATAGTTTTTCTAAAGACTAACTAATCATCTATTTTATATGGGATTTCATGCCTTCATTAGAAATGTTATTATTCAATGGTACATGAAAAACATGCTTGAATTCATATGTTCCTTGGGGATTCAGGATCAGTTAACAATTTAGGAAACATGCATATTTGATCAGATATTCTGAATCTTCGACATAGGTCAGAATTTCCCAGAGGAACTTAAAAACAAAACAAAACAAAACAAAAAAACACAAATAACAAAACAACCCAGTATTGGAGCAAATCAGAGTCTATGGAGATATGCGCCAGACATCAATATTAACCCTCCCAAGTGATTCTGATGTGCTCAGTTATGGCTGAGAATTGCCGCCTGAAATCAAGACAGAAAGAAGTAAAATCGATGAAGACACAGGGTAAACAATTCTGCTTCATAACAGATTTTAGAAGCCATATTAGTCTGTGTGTCAACTGTCCTCCCTCCTGAGTCAATTACCACTGTCCTACCTTTCCCCATAACTCAGGTGACCAGTGGTAATGCAGGGGCGTCTGAGTGACATCACGTGATCTACACGTGAAAACCTGCTCCACCCAGGTATGCTCAAGGTGGTTCCTTCTCTCTCCCCACTGGCCCTGGTTTCTCCAGAGGCCACGCAAGAAACATGCTCAGCCTCGGGTTCTAAAGTTTGTCCCAGAACCCTTGTTCTCTGCCTGTTAGGTATATGAGGCAGGAGCATGGCAGGGTTAACAGAGAAGCTGGTGAAGATGGAGCTTACACCCCTTTCTTCTCTTCCACCAACTCAGGCCTCATAAACCTTCTCTTGGCAGCAGATCTCAATCTGTGGGTCAAGACCCCTTTGGGAATTTCAACAAACCTTTTACAGGGATCACCTGAGACCATCAGAAAACACAGATATTTACATTACGATTCATAACAGTACCAAAATTACAGTTTAAAGTATCAACGAATGAGGAACTGAATTAAATACGGCTGGAGGGCACCACGACATGAAGAACTATATTAAAGGGTCACGGTAGTAGGAAGGTTGAGAACAGGAGGCTAGAGAACAGGAGGCTAGAGAACGGGCATGTAGCTTAGAACCTGAAACGCCCATTGCTTCTTATTCTAGTTGCGCCCATGTGCTGGGTGGCTACCTCCTCGGAATTCAAACATCACCTCTCGTAGGCAGGAAGGAGGCGCATAAAGGCTCCAGCAGATCCTGAAACTCAACAAGGTACTGAGGCCCACTCTCAAAACAATTGCTGGGGTGGGGGTGGGGGGGATGGGGGATGGGGGATGCTGACTGACTACAAGCTGTAGGAGAGCTCCAGAAAAGCAGTTTTTGTGAGTTGTCACCATGTTGGGGTACATTTATCACCTTTGAGTCCCCCCCACATTCCTATAAGTCACCTCTCACTCATCTGTAAGGAACACTAGTAAACTCAATGGTTGGCCAGGCTAGACTTCAGTGAAATTATTTCCTTAGTCAGTCTGCTGCTGGTACTCTATCTAGGGTGACTCTGAGATACATTTCCAACCAAGGTAACCTTGGGGGTGGTGATTAGGTCCATAATCCTGCACACTGAAGCATCAGCTGATGGTAACACATCAGAGGAAACGCCCCTGACTCTAAGTAGCTGACTTTGGTTTTGTTTGTTTGTTTGTTTGAAGATTCATGCTTTATTTTAAATTGTGTGTGTGTGTGTGTGTGTGTGTGTGTGTGTGTGTTGTGTTTCTGTGTGTATGTGTCTTTCTCTCTGTGTGTTGGGGGGGTGGGGGAGTATGTATGTGTGAGTGCAGGTGCCTGTGCAGGTCAGAAAAGGACCCTGTGAAGTCTAGGGTTTGAATCGCATGTACCTTAGAACAGTTCACTGTAAGCACTGGGAGCTGAATCTAGGTCCTCTGAAAAACCAGTTCGTGTTCTCAACCACTGAAGCATCTCCAGCCACACAACTGACTTCCTAATGAAAGCCTGAAACCCAGGGGCTAAAATCACCCCTGACCAATGGAGCACTTAACCGGCATGTGCAAACCCCTGGGTTCAATCCCCAGCACAAAATACAAATCAAACAAAGCCTTTAAACTACTAGGAGCCTTGAACCTGGTAGAGTTCGCCACCAAAATGGAACCCTTTCCATGACTGCTATCACACGCCACCATGTCTTCCTAACACCTCAGGAGTTACGTCACACAACCATCTGACACAAGTTCAACCTGATGTTGAAGTATCAATCAATACCCCCTTGAATGACCTGCCCAACTGCTGGGGATAAAGCTAACATTCCTAACTCCCATGTCTGGAGTATACCTACCTACAACTGTTTTTAAGCTCTTGGTAAATAAGAGTCTGTACCAAGTAGCCCTACAGGGCGAGAGTAGTGTACTCAAGAATTTCTGACTTATTTGCTCATTGTTAAAAGTGAAAACTCTATCAAGGAAAAAGCCACTGAATACTTAAGTTCTTCCTGAAAGTTATATTTTTCAACAGCACCTAAACATAGATATTAGGAGCATTTTCTCTTTTTGTTTCAAGCAACATGCTGTTTTAAAAAGTGACAGGACTGTGGCAGGAACCTGGCTCAAACACCTGCATTTTACCTGGGTGTCGCAGCTAGAGATATAAGTTAATAGTCTCTGTGGTTTTTCAGAAAGCAACCTGTAAGCCAACCTAAAGCTTTACCCCATTGCCAACTACAGAAGAGGAAGATCTGGAACATTTGATAAAAAACACTGAAGGAGGGGCTCTTAAAAATCCTGTGGAAACTGGTGGGTTGAAATGGGCTGAAAAGGGCTTGTATTTCCTTCTAAGCGATGGAATTCCCCTCTGGTAAGATTATATTCTTCATATTAGCAAGCCAAATCCACAGTGACAGTCACTAAGAATCTGCCAGGAGAAATCCCAAACAAATGCAGTGACAGAGGCGCTGATGCGGTTGTTTCTTTGTTCCGGGGAGAACCAGCGGTTTGTGAGTGGGGAAAAATGAACTCGAAAATCATTGTGATTACACGCAAGCAAAGCTACCTTCTCAATTAACTGGCTCTTATTAAAACCTATTTTCCAATCCCCAATTGCCACAAACCTATCTCATGAAAGGGTATTCTAGCAGAATGGGGGAGATGAGCATCTAGTGTTTGAAGTCTAAAACTTCCCTAGAAAGTTTTACTGCTCTTTGACGGATTCCACATAGGGTCTGTATCTATGATATAGTGATATAATATATATTATAATTAATTATAACATATAATGATATATTATATATGTTTATATAATATATAATTATAATATATTATATATGTTTATATAATATATAATATATATATATATCACTTGCTTAATGCAGCCAAAAGATTCTTTCGACATATAATCAATACACAAAATTCTTAATTTAAACATATTACTGTATCTTATCTTTTTAAAATAAGAACTCTTTGAAATTTGGTGTCTCATTTATAATATAACATATCACCAACAGGACACTAAATTTCCACTGGAAAGTTTTTATCCGTATTTAGATATCATATAATTTACAGTTGGAGAACATGGGGTGGTGGCAGATTCATATAATCCCAGAACTTCAGAGGCTAATGCAGAAGGACTGTTGAGAGGTCAAGGTCTGACAGGGCTACATAGTTCCAGGCCATCCTGGACTAGAGAGAGAGAGAGAGAGAGAGAGAGAGAGAGAGAGAGAATGAATGGATGGGAATATATCTGATTTTCACAAACAAAATAAAATTTTCAGCTGGAGGGTAAGCTTATATATCCAAGCAGCTTCAATATTCTTGAAACAACTTCTAACGCCTGAGTCAAGTGTTTTCAAATTGCATTTATTTAAAATAAAGTCTCAGTTTCACAAGGCTTTGAACCCACTTCCAGTGACAAAGGCAACCAACCACATTGTATGCGGATAACTATACTCAGGGGCTGTGCCTTGCCAAGGGTAGACTGGGAGAGGGAATGGGGGACCAAGCAGCAGCGTTCATTGTGCCCACTGTTTTATAAACAGTAGGTAGACACTGTACATGCCTCCGCTTCCTTCTCCAGAGCTCCTTATAGTCCTCTAAACCTAGAAGCCATTCCCAGAGAAGGATGCCACATTGGGAATGGCTTCAGACCTCTAGACTCAGAGACCACAAGCCCCAAGCCCCTCCTACCCGCAACCCACCTCTAAGCTACCCAGCAAGTTTCCTGGGAGCTGAGTCCCAGGATACCACTCTGCAAAACTTCAGTTCTCCTCAACACAAACTACCACTGTGTCCTGCGGTCGTTCCTTGTGTGGATCATGGTTAAACTCGGCCACACTATTCCTATTACAGCCCTAGGAACACCATGACCCAACAAGTGGTCATGCTCAGGGCACCCTGCGCAATGCTGTTTGTGTTCTAAAATCTGAACCATAAAACAGGTTTAAACTTCTCTGAGTGATAACCTTCACTTGGAGGAAAGGTGAGAGTCTAACTAGAAGAGAAGAGAATGAAAATACAACCTCCGTGCAGAGTTAAGACACAGAACTCTCTCTAACTTCCCGAAGAGCACTCGTGAGTCTGACAAGTCATCTTTCCTGCCTAGCTTCCATGGCTGTGACTGAAGATCCATCTGAGGACCTTTCTTAAAGGGAAAATGACTAAAAACTCTGGATGAGCCAGCCTCTCAACTGTTTACCAAAACTAACCTTACAAGCTTAAAAACATTCTATTAAGTTGAATTTGTTTATTTACCTATTGTGTAAGTAAGTGTGGGAGTTCAGAGGAAAACCTACAGGAGTCAGTTCTCTACCATGTAGGCCCTAAGGATTGAACTCAGGTCCTTAGGCTTGGCAGCAAGCACCTTTACCCAAGGAGCTGTCATTGGCCCGAACCTTAAAATTTTAGTGTCCTTTGCAGTTTCTTTTCCATCTGCCTCCGTTCCCTCTCCTTTCCCCCCTTCTCTGAGCTGGGCCTTAGTATGCAGCCAGGCTAGCCTCAAATTCATGTTCTTCCTGCCTCGGCTTCCCAAGACCTGGCATGCTACCACCCCAGCCTTGCCGCTGACCCTGCCAACTCTAGCCTTATGTATCTGCTTTCCTTCCTTTACTCCCAATGCTAAAAACAACAGAAGTAGAACCTGAGCAAACACACTCGTTATTTCCTCCACACTGACTCTTCCCAATGAAACTCTGAGCACCGCGTCTCGGCTTCTTGGCTCATTGTGAAACTCAAACAACTGTGCTGGCAGCTGATGGGGGTTTTGAGTAAATCGGGTTAAAACAGTGAAAAAGTCTGTGCCAGCCCTGACGTGTCACTCTTAGGCAATAGTTTCCATTCCCTTCAGATTTGGGTTCAAGGACAAAGGCTGTTCCCTTTGTCCCCTCTTTTATTAAATGCTTAAGAAAATTAGCTCGAGCTGCCTGGATGCGTTATGGTGCTTTGTATCCACTAGTTAGCAAGGCAGAAAACGGGTACTGATTTTCTTTCTTCAGACACGGAAAAAAAAGTCAATCAATTAATCAATTAGTCAATCAATCAAATTTCAGAGACTGGTCTTGAGTGTCAAATCTAGATTACAGACAAATTCTGAGAATGGAAATCCCTGGGTATGACCCTGAGTGTTCTGTGACCTAAACAAAAAATCCCACTGATCTGAACTACTGTTAATAAACATTTTTTTAGTTCAATAGATGATTGGATACATCTTCCAGTTGACTATGGGGTTTAACCCTATGGACACCTGGCTTTACTGGAGAAGGTCTCTCCTTATCTCTGACTCAGCCCAAGTGTCCCCATTTCTAGCTTGCCCTTCTGACCCTGTAATCCCCTGGACCCAAATTACTAACCCATGCTTGCCTGTAGTAAACTCTGCCCCTGAGTCTGGGCCTATGTCTTATTCCACAACTCCTTGGTCATGGGTCGATGGTTTGCTGGAGTTTGGAATTTGATTTTCCTGTGTCCACAACCACAGCTGTGGACCAGCCTTACCTACAAGCTGCCACACAGTACCCTAGACCACACTGATGGCCCAGGCTCTCCTACGAACTCCAGAGGAGAAATTATCAAGAGATGAAAACTCTGCATGGCTAGGGACCTTGCCTAGTCTGTTTACCACCAAAACCCCTACAAATAGGACACATTATTTATGAAATGAGCCAGCTTCATTAGACAATGTCACTCAAAACGTTTCTCCATGCTAGCAAGTTTGTGTTTTGTTCTGTTTCCATCTAGGGCCACTAGTGACTTATTAACAAAAATTTGAATCCAACTGCCAACCTCAAAATCTTGCTACAAACCACCCTTGGTGGCTACCTACTCATCTCTCCCCTCCAGGAGGTGCATTCTTTGCCCTTCAGTTCTGAAGTCTGATGGGAGACTGTCTTAAGGAGCAGCCTACCACCCAAACACACGTGGTCTTTATTTACAAAGTAGAAATTTAATCACGTGTTTAAAAGACCTCCACTAATACACCATACACCAGCCCTCAAAAGGACTTAAGAAGAATGCCAATGAAGTTGTGAGCCTGGGGGGGGGGGGGGGGGGGGGGGGGGGGGGGGGGGGGGGGGGGGGGG